>CAWUFW010002775.1:0-600000 GCA_963921515.1 Calotriton arnoldi | reverse complement strand
AAACCCTCCACAACAAACCATAATGGCCCATTTGTACGATCTCAAACAAGAAACATCTGTACTACTGCACAAGAAGGCCATAGAGATAGTCCCACTACATGAGAGGGACAAAAGAGTCTATATGAGCTACTAAGAAGTAGCTCATATAGACTTTTGTCCCTCTCATGTAGTGGGACTAAGTGAGGGAAAAATCACCACCACAATTTTCGGCCAATCCTGGACCTTAGGTTCCTCAACAAATTTATAAAGAGAGAGAAGTTCCGAATGCTTTCACTGCACCAAATTTTCCGGCACTTGAGGAAGAACGATTGGCTCTGTGCCATAGATCTACAGGACGCGTATTTTCATATTCCCATACTTCCGCATCACAGATAATTTTTCATATTTCTTGTGGGCTCTCACCACTATCCATATGTGGTGCTACCTTTCAGACTCAAATCAGCACCACAAACCTTTTCCAAATGTATGGCAGTGGTTGCGGCTCAACTAAGAAAATAAGGTATTTTCGGATATCCATACCTGGTGATTGGCTCATCAGAGCAGAGTCTTTTCACAAATCAAAGGAGGACTAACCCACCGCACCTTATCTCCTGGCAGAATAAGGTCTCTAGTTAAATCAACAGAAGTCCATCGCAACACCGGTGCAGTGCTTCACATTTCTAGGAGCTACTCTGGACACTCCAAAAGAAAGCGTGTATCCTTTGGAGGAGGGAGTGTTTGAAATTCAAACAAAATGCTCCCAAATTCTACAACAGACCAGGCCTACGGTTCGCAAGGTAGCGTCTCTCCTAGGATCAATGGCGTCTTGCATCAATATTGTAGCAAACGCACCCTGTACATGAGACCTCTACAGGCATGTCTGGAAGATCAATGGTCTCAAAGAGCAGGCCTTGTGGAAGATCGGATCCTCCTGACATACAATGCACGCCAATCCCTTGCATGGTGGACCAACTCGAGCAATCTGCTGACGGGAGTTCCTTTAAAAAAAATAAGCAACCCCATCTCAGACGATCGTCACAGACGCATCTCTAACAGGATGGGGTGCCCACATGAACGATCTGACTATCCAAGGACTATGGTCCCAAAAAGAAAAGAAATACCACATAAACCTTATTGAACTGAATGCAGTGTTATTGGCCCTCAAAGCATTTTTTCCATCTCTGCAATCGAAGGACCTCTTGATTGAAGCAGACAACACTACCACAATGTTTTACATCAGCAAACAGGGTGGGAAAAGGTCCAGACAGTTGTATTACCAGGCTCAAACACTATGGCAGTAGGCTCTAGCGAAAGGATTCTCCATTACAGCCTTTCACATCCCAGGAGTTCTAAACATGGACGCGGATTTCCTCAGCCGCTTCAACAAAGAAAACCATGAGTGGGTCCTCAACGACAAAGTCGTAGACGCTATCTTCCAGAGAATGGCGTACCCCAACTCTGGATCTGTTCGCTACCGCCCTAAACTCAAAATGCCAAGACATCCCATCCAGAACTGAACAAATGTCTCTGGGCAATGCCCTTTTGATAGACTGGTCGACTTTATTTGTGTAGCCTTTCCGCCAATTTCACAAATCCCGCAGGTGATCAAAATGCTACTGAGATCACGCATCACAATGATCGTCATAGCTCCGGATTGGCCGAGACAATGGTGGTACACTGACCTACTCAACATATCCAAAACCCACCACAAGCGTCTTCTGCTCAGATCAGACCTGCTCTCCAAACATCAGGGCAGAATTCTCCATCCCTCGATCCAATCATTGAATTTGACAGCATGGCGCCTGAGGTCACCCAGTATGGACATCTAAATCTTCAAAAAGATTGCATGAACATTCTTAAAGAAGCGAAGCGCCCTTCAACAAGGGCTTGCTGCGCTTTTAAGTGGAAACGCTTCTGGATATGGTGTCGTTCAAAGACCTAGGATCCCATCGCAGTACAGGAAGACATCATTCTACCTTATTTACTACACCTAGCCAAGTCTGGCCTACAACTGTCCTCTATAAAAGTTCACTTAGCAGCTATCACTGCATATCATAAATCTCCAACACAAGAATCTTTTTTCCAGATTCCAGTTGTTAAGGGCTTTCTGGAAGGCCTCAAAAAGGTTTTTCCTCCTCGCAGAAACCCCTCTCCTCCTTGGAAGCTAAACATAGTACTATCCAAATGAATGGGTCCGCCCTTTGAACTGATTCATAAAGCATCGCTGCAACACTTATCATGTAAAACGGCCTTTTTGGTTGCAATTACCTCGGCTCATAGAGTCAGTGAATTGCAAGCTCTATCTTCTGTAGAACCCTTTACAGTTTTCCACCATAATAGGGTTGTTTTATGTACACACCCTTCTTTCTTGCCCAAGGTAGTGTTAGATTTCCATCTCAATCAATCTGTCACTCTTCCTACCTTTTTTTCCAAATCCCACTTCTGCAGCGGAGAGAACATTACACTCTCTCGATCTTAAAAGAGTCCTCCGTTTTAATTAGATTGAAATATATTAGAACATCTTCTCAACTGTTTATAAATTATGGGGCCATGATACAAGGTTTACCTAGCTCAAAGCAATCCATAGCTAAGTGGATAAATCATGCATTACCCTAAGTTACCAGATTGCCAATAAGCCTTTACAGGCAAACCTAGGGCTCACGCAACAAGAAGAAAAGCTGCAACCACAGCTTGGCTGAGGCAAGTATCTATTCAGGACATTTGCAGGGCAGCAACTTGGAGCTCTCTGCACTCTTTCACAAAGCATTACTATCTGGAATCGGATACTCAAGTCGACTAAGTTTGGGCAAGAGACGTTAAGAAACCTCTTCAAATAGGTTTTTTTATCCTTCTATGCTACTCTACAGATTGTTCAGGATAGCCTCCCTTGTACGATCTTCACAGTCTCACAGGAGAGATATATATATATCAGCATTTACTCCGTCACCACTTCAAATTTCTTTTACACGAACGAACGGAGCACGGACCACAACGTTGTGCAGCAAAACAATACTTTATTGCTCGAAGACCTCTACAGCCATGACGCGTTTCAGCCCGTCAAGGGCCTTGAATATATATATATATAGGCTTTCCTGTTTTCAGTTTCTATTTTTGGTAAATTCTGGTGGGGTTTTTTCAGTTTTTTCAATACCTTAAAAAACAGTGGTTATCAGTGGTTACACATTTTCGCGCCATTAAAAACAACAGAGAAAGTGTTTTTACGGTGTTTATGGAATATTTTGCTTTTAATTATTGCTTGCTTTTTGCACTGACAGTGCATGTGTATAGATAGCATGTGTACAGGGTATATGAGGTCCAAATAATTTTTTACAAATCTAACTTTTTGTAGTACACCATAGAATACTTCTTTAGTGAGTCTTTGGTCATACGCGCTCGCTCTTTGCTTCCTATGTAAACATTTATCTGTGAAAAGGCCCTCTCAACATTGGCACTTGAGACAAGCAATGCTAAAACAGCCAGTACACAATTTGCTAACTCTGGCCAATGACACAGTTTTCCATGCCAATACTGGTGCAGCGGAAGATTGTGATTCTCAAGGACATATTCTGCAACATATGCGTTGAATTGGGCACATATGCGCTCAGTAATTGAAGCGGTAAAAAATGAAGCAGTACTTTTCAAAGTCTGGAAAACCTCAGTGAGGCTTCATTAGCTTCAAATGCCATGGTTGGTGAACGGACATTTCTATGCATCATTGCAAGCCATTTCCCATAGACTGTAAACGAAAATTTCCTGAATGGCTCCTCAACATTTCTTTGCTTACCAAGTGGCAAGAATTCTAACGTAGAGCATGTTGCAGTGCCAAAGTTACTAAAAGTGTCACCCAGCCTACTCTCAAGGAGATGTTTCACATCTACACCAATTACGCTGAACACTTGGTAGACAAGGGTGTTTTCAGACTCTAGTATTTTGATTATGTCCACTACAGCAGTCATGTTTTCCTGTAAAAACCTAAGCATGCAGTAGACTGTACTTTTTCACATCACTATCAACATGTGACCAAAGATCATTACATTTCTTGCCTTTGGCATCATCACCAAGCAAAAATTCTGTAAATGGTTGCCACATGGATAATATAGCATTCAAGGCCTCTAGGACTGAGAACCACAGTCTAAATGACACAGTTGGGATGACTCTTTCTTTGATTCCACACAAAACAAGAAATATTTGAATTTTAGTTCCTGGGCATAATGAAACAGTGCACCAGAATGGATTACAAAGTCAATAGCATTCTTCATTAACTCTGAAGATTGTAAAGATGCTTTCAGCATACCATCTAGCAAGTGACAAGGATCTCTTACAGGGTAGCACTTCAGCTCAGGTATCAACTTTGACAGGTCATCATACAACTTTTTCATATACGTAGCTAAATTACTGCAAGTACAAACAATATCACGCCAATCTTTATTGAACTTGGTTGGAACTTTTTTCAGCAGCATTCCAAGTGACACTGCGTTCCATGTTTACCAACGTCTGGTGTCATGTTTTCACCACAATCTCAGATGCTTGGTGACAACATTCTTTTCACATATACCTGTCACTACACCTTGCTTTGAATGTTTAAAGCCTAGGGTGTTTGGCAATCAATACTGACTCAATAGAAAAGGGGGCTGATGTATCAAAGGATTTCATCCATTCTCTGTCTGTGGGTAAATGTGATGGTACATATTGGGAAAGATTCTTATGAAACCAGCCATTTTACCTATCAGTGAAATCAAATGTAGCTAAAATATCAAATATAAATTTTATATTTCCTGATTCTCTACAGTTTATAAAATAACAAAATAAGACCTAAAACATGCTTTTAAACACTGCATCTTTAGACCAAAGACCACAAAACTGAAAAAAGCAGAAGGAAGAAGAGACAATATTTTAGTGACATCCCTAAACAACAAAACTCAAGCAGAATAATGTTAGCCCAGTCTTTCTTGCTGCTGCCTTGTATAACAAAGTTACATTGTATTGGCCCCTTCAGGAAGAAATAAAAATGACTCTTTCACTCATCTTTTCCTTTCTTTGAATGGCACTTAGTTTGTGATCGCAAAGGTGTTTTTTCAGTGTTTATATGTTTACACCGGTGATGGCTATTTTCCTTTCAGTGGGGTTTTATCAGTTATTATAGGTTTAAACCTAAAACCAGATAGCCTATATATATATATATCTCTGACAGCCGCTGTACGAAGTTTGATTAGCTTGCTATTCTATTCAAGGTTTGTGACCATCAATGAAGATCCTACGATGCAGAAGGGAAAGTGTCATACCGGTAGGTATAATTCTGCATCGTAGGTATCTTCATTAAAGTCATAACACCCTCCCTCCTCCCAGACTGTCAGGCTGTATTATTATCCTGTTCTCCCCATTAAAAAAAACTGACTCTCACAGGCAAACTGCCACTGCAGGGCATTGTGGGATGGGTCCCTTTGAGATTCTTAAAGGTACAGGTCACATTTTGTACTTTCTAGTGTTATCCTATCAGGCTGTTTTTTACGTTTACTACGTTGTGGTCCCACCGCCACACTTTTCTGTCCCGCTTTATTTTTCGGTAAAATAAAGAACCGAGTTTACCCCTGGAATGGTGTGCGGTCGTCCTGTTTCCTTCTGGAGACGAGTTTGGGAGCTGATACTACGTTGTGGTCCCACCGCCACACTTTTCTGTCCTGCTTTGTTTTTCGGTAAAATAAAGAACCGAGTTTACCCCTGGAATTGTGTGCGGTCGTCTTGTTTCCTTCTGGAGGCGAGTTTGGGAGCTGATACTACGTTGTGGTCCCACCGCCACACTTTTCTGTCCCGCTTTATTTTTCAGTAAAATAAAGAACCGAGTTTACCCCTGGAATTGTGTGCGGTCGTCTTGTTTCCTTCTGGAGACGAGTTTGGGAGCTGATACTACGTTGTGGTCCCACCGCCACACTTTTCTGTCCCGCTTTATTTTTCGGTAAAATAAAGAACCGAGTTTACCCCTGGAATTGTGTGCGGTTGTCTTGTTTCCTTCTGGAGACGAGTTTGGGAGCTGATACTACGTTGTGGTCCCACCGCCACACTTTTCTGTCTCGCTTTATTTTTCGGTAAAATAAAGAACTGAGTTTCCCCTGGAATTGTGTGCGGTCGTCTTGTTTCCTTCTGGAGACGAGTTTGGGAGCTGATTCTACGTTGTGGTCCCACCGCCACACTTTTCTGTCCCGCTTTATTTTTCGGTACAATAAGAACCGAGTTTACCCCTGGAATTGTGTGCGGTCGTCTTGTTTCCTTCTGGAGACGAGTTTGGGAGCTGTACTACGTTGTGGTCCCACCGCCACACTTTTCTGTCCGCTTTATTTTTCGGCAAAATAAAGAACCGAGTTTACCCCTGGAATTGTGTGCGATCGTCTTGTTTCCTTCTGGAGACGAGTTTGGGAGCTGATACTACGTTGTGGTCCCACCGCCACACTTTTCTGTCCCGCTTTATTTTTCGGTAAAATAAAGAACAGAGTTTACCCCTGGAATTGTGTGCGGTCGTCTTGTTTCCTTCTGGAGACGAGTTTGGGAGCTGATACTACGTTGTGGTCCCACCGCCACACTTTTCTGTCCCGCTTTATTTTTCGGTAAAATAAAGAACCGAGTTTACCCCTGGAATTGTGTGCGGTCGTCTTGTTTCCTTCTGGAGACGAGTTTGGGAGCTGATACTACGTTGTGGTCCCACCGCCACACTTTTCTGTCCCGCTTTATTTTTCGGTAAACTAAAGAACCGAGTTTACCCCTGGAATTGTGTGCGGTCGTCTTGTTTCCTTCTGGAGACGAGTTTGGGAGCTGATACTACGTTGTGGTCCCACCGCCACACTTTTCTGTCCCGCTTTATTTTTCGGTAAAATAAAGAACTGAGTTTACCCCTGGAATTGTGTGCGGTCGTCTTGTTTCCTTCTGGAGACGAGTTTGGGAGCTGATACTACGTTGTAGTCCCACGCCACACTTTTCTGTCCCGCTTTATTTTTCGGTAAAATAAAGAACCGAGTTTACCCCTGGAATTTTGTGCGGTCGTCTTGTTTCCTTCTGGAGACGAGTTTGGGAGCTGATATATATATATATATATCTGACAGCCGCTGTACGAAGTTTGATTAGCTTGCTATTCTATTCAAGGTTTGTGACCATCAATGAAGATCCTACGATGCAGAAGGAAAAGTGTCATACCGGTAGGTATAATTCTGCATCGTAAGTATCTTCATTAAAGACATAAACACCCTCCCTCCTCCCAGACTGTCAGGCTGTATTATTATCCTGTTCTCCCCATTAAAAAAAAACTGACTCTCACAGGCAAACTGCCACTGCAGGACATTGTGGGATGGGTCCCTTTGGGATTCTTAAAGGTACAGGTCACATTTTGTACTTTCTAGTGTTATCCTATCAGGCTGTTTTTTCCTTTGCATGCTAGGCTTTCTGACACAGCTCCTTTTCCCATGAAAAGTTTTGTAAGCTTTGCAGTTCCTGCCTCCTGTAGTCTCTACCTGCATGCTCCAGGAAAATACAACGCTGACAGTCTATGCTACAAATTGATGGAAAATGTCTTTCAGTGATGAACACTATACAGATCTTTTTCCTGGATATTCTACATATATGGAATTATGTGTTCTGGGGTCCGCGCAGGCTGCACTCAATTATTCAAGGTTTATGACTTAAATGAAGATACCCACGATGCAGAACTATACAAACAGGTATGTAACTTTTCCTTTTCCTTCCTCTTTGGAAGCTTTCTCCTCCTTGTGAGTGAAGATATCTTTATTGATGGCTATCACATCAGCCAGAAGTGTGAGCAAGGTTCAGGCTCTCTCCGTTTCAGAACCTCACACAGTTTTTCATTATCATACAGTGGTTATGAGAACATATCCCTTTTATTTAACAAAAGCTTGAGACATTCATATCAACCAGTCGATTTCTCTGTTGGTCTCTCTTTGGTAACACCAACACTCTCTTAGAGAGGCCATGAAATGTCAGGAGGTTGCTCAGATTTGAAGTGGACAAAATAAATCTCTTACGGAATCTAGCCAGCTCTTTGTCAGCTTTGGGCTCCTTTGCACAGGGTTAGTCATATTAAAACAGTCCCTGTCTAGTTGGATGGTTTAATGAATTATGCTAAGGACTCTGCAAGCAAATAAACCTTTACCTGATAACCCAAAGCGCTGATCCTTGATGGAGAAATATTCCTATTATACATATATGCAATGCAGGCTCTTGGAAATCTTTACGTGCAAGAGCAGACACTGCAGTTGGTCAAGCTGCTCCATGGAACTTTTTCAGTTAACTTTTCTTTTTGGCAATAGCCATTCTAGTATTTCCTCTTCTCGACTTGAGCATAGAGGATAGGATAAAAAAGGGTGTGCTTGCTATTCTAATCACATATGCCTTTAATGAAGATTCTTTCATGCATCATACGGATCACCATTGAAGTCATATGTGATGCCCCACTACCCTAGATCCTTGAGTTTATGTGGCTACAAGATTTACAGGATATGGGTGCTATGTCATTGTCATAATAACTGAACATCTTTGGTTACTTCCAGTAGAAACCATGATGGGATACGGAAGCTATTGGCTCCTTAAAGTGACAGTTTAAAAAAATAAATATGTTTTTTGAAATTTTCTATTGATATTGACCATCCAGCAATGACACAGTATTAGTACATAATCAGTACACTTCCAGGAGGCCACCGCCGTGTCAACATCGGTAAACAATGCAATGCATAACATGCAACAGCCCCACCCCCTTCCACCGACAGCACTCCAGTCCAGATCGCAGTTGAGGAGAAAGATAAAGGTAGTTTGTGAAAGACGAACACACAGCTACAGAGATCATGACGTTCATCCCTCAGTCAACACTCTGTCATGTCCTTCCTCCCACCACAGGCTTTCTAGAGAGTGGTGGGAGATCCATTTAACCCCAAATTCTATGGGGCAGCCCCTGTTGAGGTACTTCACCCTCTCAGCTATCATGTATATGTCCACGGCAGTTCGCCATTCCTGGGCTGTAGGGCTTTCTGCCAATCCCCAATAGCGGGCAGTATCCCTTTTGGCTACCACCAAAGCCGGGTTACAGAATAGTAGCTGGGTTCGCGGCAGATCGACATCACAAGGGATTCCCAGGATAATAAACTTAGGGTCAATAGGGACGGGAGTGCCAATCACAGTAGACAATTCCCTCATGATAATTACCCAGTACAGTTGGATTCTGGAACAGCCCCAGACTGTGTACAGGAAGGAGCCTTCCATAGCAGCACAACGTAGACAGGAGGAATCAGGCACTCTCCCCATGGCGTGAAGATGCCTTCTATCATAATAAGCTCTATGCAGGATTTTAAGTTGGATCATCCTGAGCCGTACCTTTATTGCTACTTCGCGGAAATACATCAAGGCTGCTTCCCAATCAATATCTTCTAGTTCTCCTACTTCCCTTTCCCACTTTCCTCTTAGGCCTTTCAATTTATCAGGTTTGTTATTAAGGAGGGCTTGGTACGTGGAGGAGATTGCCCCCCTCCCCAGGGCCTCTGTAAGTGGCCTTCCCCCAAGCGGTGCAAATTCCAGTCTTCTCTCCCCAGGAAGCCCCTCGGCCGACCATGCATGTCTGAGCTGTGCATATTTAAAAAATTGAGAGTCGTGCATGCTGTATTCGTGCTTTAGTGAGTCAAATGTCATAAGGTCGCCCACTTCACGCAGGTCTCCTATCTTTGTAATCCCAACCAGTTCCCAAGGCTTAAAGCCCTGTAGTTTACCAACCTCAGCCAACCATGTCCCCTCCCATAGTGGTGTTTCCGTGCTGGGCTTCCCATACCATCCCATGGCTTTCGTGGCTCTGAACCAACTTTCAACTGCCACTCTAGTTGCTGGAAGTAGGCTCGAAGTTCCTGGCCCACCCATAGAGATAATGAAGATAGGATCGGCGGGTCCATTGGGAGCATTCTAAGCTGAAGGTAGAGTGGTCTGGGGGGGGGCATAAATCTAGTCATTGATGATGATTAGGTGAGAAGCCCTGTAATAGTCTCGGATATCAGGTAGGGCAATGGCGCCATTTTAAGGATTGCACTGAAGTCTGGGCAGAGCAATCCTGGGGTGTTTACCATCCCATAAGAAAGTGCAGAGGTCCCCCTCTATCCCCACGAAGACAGCAGGGGGCTCGGGTGGTATGGGTGGTGGAGGGCATATAACAGCTTAGGTAGCACTATCATTTTGATCATTGCGGCTCTCCCCAGTAATGTAAGGGGGAGTCCCCTCCACCTATTCATGTCCTCTCTACAATTGCAGATAACCCTCCCCAAGTTGCGCTCATGGCAAGTCTTCTTGTGAAGAGTCAAGAATACTTCCAGGTATTTGAATCCCAGAGTGGTGCTAATCACCCGATGAGGGAGGGGAGGCCCAGATCATCACCCTGCGGGAGGTACAGAAGGGACTTGCTCCAGTTCACTCGGTACCCCGAGTTCCGCCCATATTCATCCAGGATCTCGAATTGTAGAGGAAGAGACGACCTAGGTCGAGTGACATAGAGGAGAACGTCATCGGCATTTAGGGAAATTTGTTACAGATGCCCTTGGTTCCTGGTATAGTAGCTTGACCCATTTCCGGAACTTAGGGCCAAAGCCACATTTTGTTAGAGTGAGTTCCAGAAAGGGCCAGAGCACGGCGTCAAACGCCTTTTCTGCATCTAATGCTAGTATGCAATGTGGCTCTGAACGCCCTCTCACCTCATTAATCCAGTTGTGGGCCCATCTCAGATTGTGGCGAGTCGATCTGCCAGGCATAAAGCCAGATTGATCTGTGTGGATAAGCGGTGTTATAGGGCTTATTAATCTGGTGGCTAAGATCGTCGCAAGCATTTTGATTTCGGTATTCAATAGCAAGATCGGGCAGTACGCGCCACATTAATCTCTGGGTTTGCCATCCTTGTGAATGACGATTATGGTCGCCTTTTGAAGGTCGGGGGAGAGCTCCTTCCCGGTCAGCCTCTAGGAACATATCAAGGAGCCGGGAACCCAGGAGATCCATGTATCTCTTTTGGAACTCAGAGGGTATCCCATTGGTTCCCGGGGTTTTATTAGTGTTGAGGCAGGCTATTGCATTTTGGACCTCCGTCAGGGTGTGCAGTGGTCTGGCCTTGTAGAGATTCCTATAATAGTGTGCAAACGTTTCCGCGAGTCCCGGTCTGATTCCACCACCTCCCCACTCAGGCCGATCACCCGGTGCACCCATCGGGTCTCTAACTCTTTCTTTGCCAACCAGGCCAGTAGTCTACCGGCCTTCTCTCTGGCGTCGTATAGTTTATGTAGTATTGCATGAAGCTGTGCTTTTGCATTGCTGTGCGCCAGACTGCGGTATTCTTCCCTAAAGAGTGCTAGTTGTCGGAGTACAGTGGGGTCCGGGTCTGAGTCCAGTCCACCCTCCAGCTCTTGTATCTGGGACTCCAGAGATTCCAGGGCATCATATGCCTGACGTCGTTTCTGTGCCACTAAGTTCTGTGCCCTATCCCGGAGGACCGCCTTGTACGCCTCCCATAGGGCCAGATAAGTCGCCTCCCGTACCTCTCGCACCTCTTACCTAGAGACGTGTCACGTTGCCCGAACAGTTCAGAGCAGCTTCTAAGACTGAATTTGAGAGACAGTCTGATTAATGGAGAAACATGAAATACTGAGACGGCCACAGAGCCCCGGCTAGGCTACACCGTCAAGAAATTTATAGCCCATGAGGGCGTATGGTTCATTGTGACTCGGCCACGACCATTGAAGAGGCCCCTGCTCTTCCTCTGTATAGGAGCTTTCCAAGTCCACACCGTGAACCCCACTTATTATTCAACAGTGGACATAAGGTTGCTCCCCTGTCCTGATGAAGACCCCGCCCTGAGGGATAATTGGCCCTTTTCACTTCTGTGAGGTCAAAACATCAACACTTCCAAAATCCTCAACCTGTACTGATACATTCATCCACTTGTTCGCTAACAATTGGGCATTTATTGCATCTGTATCTTGTGGAGTTTCCAATTGCAGAAAATGTTGCAGACAGGTTCCACATGTAAGAAATTGTAAATACTGTCAAATTCTTTTTATCTTTCCTCATTTTCCTCACCTTATCACGAGCACTTACTCTGATCCACTACGGAGCAACTGTCTCCTATCAGTATTGTATGCATTAATATTGGAATTCAACCACTATCAATGTTGGAGCCCATGTATTGAATACATTTATCAATTTATAAAATCGGTGAATTCTTAAACATTTTTTTTGCGTGTTTCACATTTTTGGGTACTTATTGTTGAATTGAACTAATTTTTCCTGTTGGGACCACTCTGTTTTTTGTGACAAATATACGCAGGTCCTACAGCCCCTTTGGGTTCCCCCATTGTTCTGTAAGGATATAGTCCAGGTGGGAGAAAACACGATGGGCCCCCGAGAAATAAGAGTATCCCATGTCATGTGGGTGGGCCTGCCGCTAGAAGTCCGTCAGGTCCATGGCGGTTACAAAATTGGCCAGAGGGGTTGAACGGGCACTCGGCGGGGTGGGCCCCGATCGAACCTGAGTAGGGACCATAACATCATTGAAGTCCCCACCTATTAGATGAAGGGAGGAGCCTGCTTCCAGAAGAATATGTGATATTTCCTTCAATGTGGAGGCCCGGAGTCTGGGGGATGCATACACGCTAATCAGCTTTACATCTCGGCGACACCATAAACCCTTCACCCCAATGTACCTGCCCAGTGTGTTGATTCACTGTTTAATGACATGAAGGGAGGGTTCTTACGGAGTAGAATGGCGACTCCCCTTGATCCAGACGTGTAGCCCGCATGCACCACCATATGGTATGCCCCCCTGTCTAGAGACTTGCAGTGTGTCCCTTTGAGGTGTGTTTCTTGTAAAAATACTACAGAGGGTTGGAGCCTCTATATATATATATATATATATATATATATATATATATATATATATATATATATATATTGTGACTAGCCCTCTCTTGATCTTGTCCCCCAGGCTGTTTACGTTACATGATAGGACCGAGATAGGGCCCTCCTCTAATGCTTTAGCGTGCATGGCTGTCCCGATGTACTGAGTGAGAGACTGCATGGGCTCTGGGATTGTCTCATCAGTGACTTGGATTGTGAGAGCTTAGCGAGTGTTTGGGTCAGGCCCCAAGGTCATGCGGTCTCCCACCTGTGTGTCATCTTGGTAATAATGGAGGATAACCCTGGAGAGAGTAGCCATTGGTGAAAATAAAACAAGGCCCTAAACCAAACGGAGCCAACCAGTTCCCCATCAATCACTGCCCACCCCCCACCCTAGCCCACAAAGACCCCCACGAGTGAAACATGAAATATCCAACCAGTGAACTACTAGCCAGGGGGTTCCGAGAGGTCTGTAGCCCCCACCCCACCCATCAACTCAGTCTCTTGAACCCCAAAACAAGAACCTGTTAATCAACTATTTCTAAGAGCCGTAATAATCAAGAGCATGGCCAGAAGAGCCATCTTGTTGCTCCTAAAGCCACCATCCCGGCTGCGGTAGGGAGGAGGGAATCTTCTGGGTAATGCCGGCTCAATGCCTCGAGGCCCCAGTTGAATTATTAAGTGCCCCTAGGACGTCGCTGGTGGATCGGGGTCATCATCTCCTGAGAGGTCCGTTCCTGTTCTCCCTCAAGCCCCGCGATGGCTGCTGCCAAGGAGTGTGTAGACTCATAATCCGGTTTGTGACCGATAGAAAGTGCGGCATCCACCTCGGCTGCGCTCATTAGCCCCTCCTCTCACGGCCGGTTTCTTCTGAGTCTGAGGAGGCAGACGACTGGTCCAGGCCATCCTGGCCACGTCATGTCTGGGCCATTGTCGAGCGGCCCACTGCGATCTCCCGCTCCTGAGCTGACGTCTGTCTTAGGCCTTGCTCCTTCTGTTGCATAAGAACGGGAGCCCCTGCTTGACCCCTGGATGCGCCTTAGGGTGGGATGTTCCTCAATCCAGTGCCAAGCCTCTTCAGGTGTGAGGAAGAAGTGGGATTTCCTCTGAAAAAGGATTTTGAGTTTGGCTGGGAACATTCGCATGTATCTTAGCTGCAGTCCTTGCAATCTGGCCTTTACTTCATCAAAGGACCTCCTCTGTTTTTGTACCTCTCTACTATAGTCTTGGAATATGAGTATTTTAGAGTTCTTGTCCCTCATATCAGCGAGTTTGCGACCTTCAGCCAGAATCATATCCCTATCCCGATAATTCAGAAATTGGGCCATGATTGTTCTGGACGAGGTCCCAGGGGGCGGGGGTCTACCCGGGGTCCGGCGAGCCCTTTCTTTGACATAGCAGGAAGAGAACTTGTCTTGTGAAATGAGAGAGCGAAGTCATTCATCAAGGAACTTCGCTACGTCCGTGCCTTCAGCACCCTCAGGGAATTCTACAAAGCGAAGATTGTACCTGCGGGCCTGGGTTTCTCAGTCTTCTAGCCGCCATATTATGTCCTTCGTGGTGAACCGGGCTTCTGTGACTTCCTTTTCGCAGAGTGGCGACAGTGTCTTTGAGTTCTGATATTCGTGACTGTCGTAGTGACTCGCTCCGCCACATTGCGGAGGTCCTGGCGCAGTAGAGTGACCTCTGACCGTACTTCACCCACTCTCTCCTCCAGGGTTGTCCGGGAAGACTGTATAGCCAAGAGGAAGGCTGCATTGTCAGGCATAGGCTGTGCCTCAGGCCACGGGGGAAAAGGGGCTTCCACCACTCCCACAAAATGGTTGAGTCGTCCCTGTCTTGGGGGCTTTGGGTCTTTATCCTTGGCCATCTCCTTAGTGCTGGTGAGTTGTCAGACCAGGGCCACCAACTTGCAGGCAGTGGGCATGCGTTCCACCTCCCTCCCAGCATCCAGGCAGTCTAAATGTTCCCCGTATCGGTATGATCAGGGCACAGAACCGCCGCCCCGGAGTCCAATGTCGCCCCACTTCAGGTCCCGGCACTGGAAGCTGCTGGCCCCCGGGGGGGGGGGGGACGACACAATTTCACCAACCAGGATCCTTTGGGCCGTGGATGAAGGGAGAGTGCACGCCAGATCCAGCGGATCCCGGCCGGCAGGGGCCACAGCGGTCAGACTAGGGCTTCCAATGCCCAGGCCAGCAGCACCGACCTAACACCAGCCACCTCCGACCGGTGTATGTGGCTGGCCCAGTGCCTATTGCACCTGTGTCTCCATGGGTCCAACAGCCTGAGGGACAGTCCCAGCTCGCCCCCGGTCCCTTAGGCTCCCTTCTGCCTCCAACGTCTCACCGGGCCTAACGCGGGGCCGGGGGCGCGGGTCCCTGCAATATTTATCGGACAGTCTTCAGTCTGCAAGGTAGCCACGATCCACAGCTGCCACCGGGGGCACAAGTTCTGTCACTCCCTCAAGGCCTCCAAAATATCAACAGTATGTGGGGTCCACCTCTAGCAGCTCCCCCGCATCCGGATCACCATGCTCGAGGGTCCACAGGCCTCGCCCCAACCACTGCTCGCAAGACCTCCTTCGAACCTGGCAATCTTAGCACTTCTGTCCGTGGAGACCGGGGAGGACTCATCCCAGCTCCATGGGTGGGCTCACCACGGGCCCTCCAGGCCCACCAGAGCTGTGGCAATCTGGCCGGTCCGAGCCCTCACTTGCAGTCAGTTCTCAGCAGTTCCCCAAGGCGTCTCCGCTCAGCATCGCAGGCGAGAGGGAAGAGGGGCCCCCGCAGACAGGCAATTCATCTGGGGCAACGCACTCCCCCTTCCCAGCATGGGCCTCCTCACCTACGACTTGCGGCACAGGCATCTGCCACGCCGGATGACAGGCCTCTCTCCAGGCCATCTGGGATCTAGTGCTCAGCAGTGCAGGGGCCAGGACAGGCCGCCCGCCCCCCACGGCTTCTCCAACTTCCTCCGCCATCAGGCCTCACTGGAGCCAGCCTCGCCTCAGCCGCTTCCCAGGCCTCAGTGCTCCAGACGCGGTCAGCCCCTCTGCTCCGGTCTTATGTCCCGCAGGTCAGCTCCTCCGGAGGGGGGTAGAGAGGGATTGATGCAGTCGTCGGTCGGTGCAGGGCCATGATATGGCCATTCTCCCGCCCCTCGGGCTCCGCTGTCCAGGACACTGGCGAACGGCCGCAGCTGTTCTCCGGCACATTAGGCCGCCGCCATATTGTCAGTGGGCTTCGGCTTCCCATGGACCAAAAGCGTCTCACATCAGCGGTCCGTTAAGCAGCACACCTGCCCGGCCAATCCACCATACATCAGTGGAATACTTCCAGCTTTTCCGTAGGTCGATTACATTCAGGGGCACAGGATTGTTGTAGGATATCCCAGGGCCTGGCCGGAGCTCCGCACCAACGCGTCTAGCCCGCCATCTTGCTGGCCACGCCCCCTCGATTTAGCAGTTTTTAAATCTCGACTGCCTAATAGGTTCTCTTGTTTGCTGGATTGCTGATTTTACAGGTTAGTCACTTATTCCTTTGATATTGGCCAGTGGCCCGTTCTTATTCACACCCAGTCAAGTTAAGGAAAAAACGTAACTTAATGCTTATGTTCACGTTTGGTTGTAAAGGTAAAATACAATAAATAAATGGCAGTAGAATGTTTATAAAATAATAAATAATTGACAGTGCTTTAATATAATTTTTTATTCTGAATTTTCTTTGTAGTAATTGCAACAAGCGAGACACCAGTGTGACATGTACTGATCTGAAAAAATCAAGTATCCTTCTTATTCGCAAACTCTATGTTCTTATGCAAAACCTTGGTCCCTTGCCCAATAACGTCTGTGTGACCATGAAACTTTTCTACTTCGATGAAGGTACAACCCATCAGACTTTTACATGTTTTTCCTTCATTGAAGTGATGTGTGAACAGTGTAGTGTATTTTTCGGTGTTCAAATTAACATTGTTAAACTGTCGTTTTTCTATTGTAAAACATTTTGATAATTGACCTTTGTGTTTAAGTTTTCTGTAAAATTGGTAGTTTGGTTTACATTCATGCTTTAAATGTTTTGAGGGAATGTCAACAAAATTATCTGAGTCATCTGTGGATTACAAACTAGGAATTAGTGTGTTAGAAGTGGAGGAGGATGAAGCAAGGTGGTCAAATTCATAGTACATTAAGAATTAAGATTTGCTCAAGTTCTGTTAAAAATGAGTGAAACAATCAATTGTAACTTAGTGCTTCAGTCGTATTGTATTGTTTCTAAAAGTTTATTTCGGCTACAGACAGTAACCACAAAAGCACAAATCATTCACATTACAAGAATAAATCAAATAAAAATGATAAGCTAACAGTAATTCATAATTAGGGCTCCCGGTTTTCCGTTTATACGGATTTTTACATATAAATACAGACGGAAAACTATTTTTCCTTTGTCTGTATTTATATTTAGAAACGGCAAAATACTAGTAAATTTTGAATCATAATTCAAAATACAATGGCAGGCACATAATAATGCATCAGGTAAATAAACTAACAAGAATACATTATATAGTGTCGAAAGGCCTCGGCTACACCCCTCCTGAGCAGAATTATAATTGAACAGGCTCAAAAAATATGAAGAGCACTCTAGTATGCAGACAGAGCTCAAGAATGAGTACGACCTTCCAAGTTAAACTTTGAAAGCCCGGCCCCATCGAGAACGACACAGGACAAAAGTATCTCTCCGACCAGCTTCTGCTTAAAATATCAATTTCTTCCTTGCGATGGCGCATTTAAAAAAGGCGCAGATATTTACACAGAGTGAGGAAGAGTTGATTATTGTAAATAGACCAGGGCTTCACCTCCTCTTCTGATGCCACTCTGTCTTAAAGTTGGAATTAAAAACTTTTTTGTAAAAACTTTATAAAATTGACAACAACAAAAAAATGCAGCAATCTCTGGGGGGGGGGGGAGACTCGTCACAAGGGCAGAGTAAAACTTTAGCAGGATCGAACTGGCCAAGTGGAAAGCCAAGGTGCCCCCTTATAAAACCTAATCTGAATCTGGTCAGAAGCAGTTTGTCCCAAGAGCTGTCTGCCCATTCTAAGTATAGTTCCAACACAGGGGAGGTTTGAAGCTTCATTTAAGTCCTAGCGGTACCTTTTTGCCATCTCAAATTCCTCTCTTGTGTGTCGGCACCTGGCCTTGAAGGAATTCTTGACCCAAGCCAAGTACCATTTAGTCATACTGGAGGGGCAAGAAAATAAGTCAGATCTCCCCAGTTTGGTTAATTCCGACTTAATTTATTGAAACCAAGGAATTTCAGGGCCCTCTCACTAGATAAGCAGTCAAGGATAACCTCTCTGTTAAGATCGGCGTGTGGGTTCTCCCAGATAGCTCACCGCAGGGTGAGGGGGGGTACTTTGAGGATCTCCTTCACATATTCCACCCTCAGCGCTTGATGAACAGTAAGCTGGTTCTTGCGGCTTAGTGGACTCATGTTTACACTGTAGGGGCCTGTGTTTGACCTCATGGTCACAGGTTAAAATCCCAGCGGGCCCACTCAGCCTTTCATCTTTCTGAGATCGATAAATGAGTACCATTGAGTTGGGTAACAATAGCCATCAGTTATTCAGTACAAGATGCCCTTCTGGGTGAACGTGCACTTTACAAATGCACATGTTATAAATGCACATGTTATAAAGGTTGAGCAGGACAGAGGTGCGTCTCAGCACCCTATTATGCTCTCCCTGGAGGGAGCTAGTTTCAAGTACTCCCAAAGTCCCGCCCTATAAGTGTAAATAGGGAGACATTTCCTTCTGTGCACCTCCAACAGGCCAGCCATCGGTTTGCTCCCAATATGTGAGCTTAAACTGTAAACAAGCCCCTCTGCATTCGCCTATCTATGGGAGGCTTTAATTTTGCTGTGGCCACAGTTCCCTTTGGCATCAAAAAGAACATCCAAGTAGGAATATTCTTGGATAGAAGTGACAGGGTGTTCTTGTTGGTATACACTGAGCATCGTGCGGGGCTTTGGGCCACAAGTCATGGTAAATGTTTTAGACCGATTGGTGACAAGGCCAAGCAACTCCATGAAACTGACAAAGTCCTTAGATAGAGTGCCCAAACTATTTGAAGTTCTTACGAGTAAAGCAGCATCGTTTGCATTGAGTAAAATAGGGACCATTTTCTTCCCAATGAGAGGGACATTCATGTTTTTTTTTGTAAGGGCTGATTCTAATCCATTTATGTATAAAAGGAATAAAATCAGTGGTAGCCTTGGATCCCCCTCAACCAAAAGATTTCTGTCTGTGGATCTCGTACAGAAATTGTGTTCTGTATGCAACAACTTTTGCCCTGTGTGGTCCACCTGTACCAGTCTTTCCTAGGACTCGCATCTTGCTTTATTCCACCAGGACCATCCTGCTTCCTTCATCTTATTTACTTCAATTTTTTAAAGCATTATTAATCAATTTATAATGGCTTCAGAGTGCTTAGGAAACAGGAAAGTGGTTATGGCAAGATGAAATTTAGTACATATGCAAGTACCCAGTGGTCGAGAACTGATTGATCATCTGGCAGAAACAGACAGTAAACTGACAATTCCTGCTGTCATACATAATGACAAAACAATAATGAATGGCAAGATTACTCCAGTATTGGAACTTCCATAGATTTACATGCTTGAATCATTCCCCGTCGTCGAGATGGGAGTCCCCAGTACATTTAAAAAGTAATGTCCCAATAGACATAGAACCTAAAGGTCTGAGGTCTCATTATTTAGTAACATATCCGTGTCCTTTTTTAAAAAAGTGCCAGACTTAGAAAACAACCAATCAAATCACAAAACCCTATAGAACCTTCCTGAGAGAAGCTCCAATCCCTCAGATTTTCAACCGCACGTCGTGCTAGGGAGTCTCCACTGAGCTCTGCTCAGTTTTTTCCTCACAACTCTTTGGAATTACCCTTCTACAGGTTTTTTCTTTTTCTTCACTACAGATATATATATTATGCAGATCTCTGTATATGTTCTTAGGTGAAGTAAACTGATGCTTCCATGTCAGAAACACCTAAAAAAGGCCTCTTCAGGCCCTCTGGCACTTGCAGGAAGAAGAGACTACATATCGACGATACCCATAAGGACTGCCTTTATTGTCTCTATCCAGACCACATACCCAAGGATTGCAAGCTATGCCGCACGTTTTCCACCAAGACCCTAAAAGATCGTGAAGGGAGCATTTTATTGTGGCTGCAGAGGCTTAAAGACAGAGATGATCCTGTTTCTGATGAGAGTGATGTTTCTTAAAGATCCTCCTCTAAAATGGCTCAAAAAAGACAGCTTAATGACTCCGCAGGTCATTCTTCTCAGCAACCTCCAAAGAAGGCTCTCAAAAGGTCTTCAGAAGGTTCCCAAAAACATGGCGCCCCTTCTAAGTTGCCTCCTCAACACCAACAGGATAAAGGTCCAGTTTCTGCCAAAAAATCCTCTCATAAACCGGCCTCAGAACCTTCTACTCCTCCTGTGAAGGTTAAACATGCTTTCAAAAAGCCTACCTCAGCTTCCTTTGTTGTTGACGGTAAAGATTACTATGTCTTCCAAGTTACCGTCAACAAAGCATCCGTCGAAGACAAATCTCTCGTCAACGGTGACTCTCACGTCGACGACGAACCTACCGTCGACTGCAGACCTCTCGTCGACGATCTCACCCATCATCCAGTTGACGGCTGCATCTGCGGTGGATATATTGTTGGCGGCTATTCTAACGTCTACGCCTTTATCGTCTTCGGCGGCCCCATTGTCATTGTCGACGCAGCTTACCTTCGCCAACGGCTCATCGTCCATGACGACAGTCACTTCCAGAAGCCAGTCAGATGTACCAGTGACGATAACTGCGCTGACGACCTCGTCGATGACCCCAACATCACAAACAGGAAAATTGTTTTTTCACCAAAAAGTGAAGCAAAAAACACTAACTCCTTCTTTGACATCACCAAGTAGAGTTTAGTCTTTGTTGCCAACACATCTGTTGGTTGATGATGATTATTCTGGGGATGACAGCCTCTTTGAGGCAGCCCAAAGCCCATCAGAGCTTAACGTGAAATACCATGAAGACTACAATGAACAAGAGTATTATGGCCAATAATATTATTACTCTGACCAACGCCATTAGCAACAACTTCAACAAGATATGGTATGTCTTCCTTTCACTCTTGTTACGGACTTACAATCCATGTTAGCGGATTACAGAAAGAGATTTCCGCCAACATCGCCGTCTCCTTCACAAGCACCTCTTCCACCTCCTGTGGTGCAAAGTCAACCTCCACCTTCTCCTCAACCAGAAGCACCTTTACAACAACTATCATCCTCTGAGAAAGAAGAAGAAGAGCAGGAGGAATGTGAGATACAACAACAACAACATGACAAATGGGACGATTATATAATTCTTCCACCAGCGTCGCCGTCTCCACCACAAACTGATTCACCCCCAGAGGACATAGGAGGTTTCCATAACCTCTTTGAGAGGGCAGCCAGGCGTTTTGAGTTACCAATGCCAGTGCATCAGCAGGACTATTTCCTTTATGATTTCAAGGAGCCTTTCAGGAAAATCAGTCAGACCCATGCCTATTATCGAATATATTTGGGACCAAGGCTTGAAAATAATGCGGAATCCAACAACAGTACCTCCAGTATTACCAAGACTTCATAAAAGGTTTGAGGGTCCTGATGACATGCCTGCTTGTCCCACAGGTCATCCAATACCAGACTCGGTAATATCACAAGCGGGGCTACGTAGACCAAAAAACCCTTCAGCACCTTTATCAGCACCCCCTGACAAGGAAGGTAGAAGGCAGAAAGCGTTTCTTGACAATGTCAGCATTAACGGTCGGAGCCTTTAATTCCCTGTCGTTATTAGGCCGTTACAATAGGCAAATGTGGTCACATATTGCCACTTAAATCAATAACCTACCAGCAGACGTCAGAGAAGAAGCTAGGAAAATACTGCTGGAACGTGAACGTTCTGCCTCAGAGATCATAGATTGTGCGATGGACATCGCTTTCACCGACAACTGACCGGGCGGCAGTTTTAAGACATCAGGGATGGCTGAAAGCTACAACATTCAGGCCTGAAGTTCAGACCAAGATTTTAGATCTGCCTTATGACGGGTAGGAACTTTTTGGAAATCACATCGATGAAGCGTTGCAAGGAATAAAGAAAGATACAGACACTGCTAAGGCCCTTGGCACTCTGCAGTATAGAAAGATGCCTTTTTGTGGTGCACGGGGCAAGGGTCAGTCATCCTACAGAGGAGGTTACCAACAGTATTGGTATCCCGCTTACACCTCTTCCAGCCAACAATATAGGCCACAATTTGCCCAATGACAACCACCTGGAGCTGCCTACAACAAGTCCTTTTTCAGAGGGAAAACAGGACTACAGGGCAAAGATACTAACCGTCGCCAATGACCTTCCACTACTGCCGGCTGCTGTTTCTCCAGTTCCTTCCAAAGCAGGAGGCAACATTTCCCATTACCTGCAAAATTGGAAACAAACTACAACAGATCGATGGGTCTTAGACCTAGTACAATTTGGTCATTCTCTGGAATTCATAAAACCCTAACCCCTCCGCAACCTCTTGTTCACTAGCATTTACACCTCTTAAAGTTAGAGGTTGTTTCCATGATTCAAAAGGGAGCAATAGAAAGCGTTCCATTTCACCAGAGGGGAAAAATATTCTACTCTTGTTTCTTCCTGGTTTGCAAGAAGTCAAAAAAGTGGAGACCAATTCTGCATTTGAGAGTTCTCGACAAATTCCTCAAGAAACAGTCATTCCGCATGATCACCATCCAGGATGTGTTGCAGCTTCTCAACGGAAAGAACTACATGTTGTCCTTAGACCTTCAGTACGCATTTTCCCACATACACATACACAAGAAACACAAAAAGTTTCTCAGATTCTCGGTGGCTGGGCTGGCAGGCACTATCAATTTCGAGTATTACATTTCGTGCTCAAATCGGCCCCTCGCATTTTTAGAAAATGCCTAGCACCAGTAGCAGCATATCTCAGGCAACATTGTCCACAAATTTTTCCCTACCTCGACGACTGGCTAGTAAAGGCTCCTACCTACAAGGCTGCAAGAGCATCTACCATGGCATGTCTGCGCCTCTTCTGCCAGCTAGGTCTCACCTTAAATTCTGGAAAAATCAGTCCTCCAACCTTCCCAGCGACTAACTTTCTTAGGAGCCATACTGGATGCTACCTTAAACAAGGCTTATCCCACATTAGAAAGACAGCAGAGGTTAATACTTTTGGCGAACAGCACACAAAAAAGAAAGTTTCTTTCCGTACACTTTTGCAAATCTCTCCTGGGCATGATGTCCTTTTGTATTCTTCTCATCCCTCACTGTCACCTGCACATGCGTCCTCTCCAGGAAGCTCTAAACATCCAGTAGTTGCAAGTCAAGGGAACATTCGATGACTTAATTCGAATAACTCCACCCATGGTTTCCTTACTACTCTGGTGGACACAACCTTGTCATCTGTCGCAAAGCTTACCATTCCTGCCTCAAGCCTCTCCCCTGGTGATAACAACAGATGCTTCCCTGGAAGGCTGGGGAGCTTTTCTACAAGAACTTCAGATCAGCGGCAAATGACCAACATCTCATCTGAACCTTCATATAAATCTTCTCGAACAAAGAGCGGTGTTCCTTGCTTTACAAGCTTTCTTACCCAGAATAAGGAATTCTTTGGTGCTTGTCATGACAGACAATACTACGACAATGCACTACTTTAACAGGCATGGGGGAACACGATCTATTCCTTTGTCCCAAGTAGCTCAACTGATCTGGAACTGGGCAATTCAACACAAGGTGTTGCTGACAGCAGAGTATGTACCAGGAAAACAGAACACCATAGCAGACACTCTAAGCAGGCTACAAACATCCTGCCACGAGTGGGAGTTGAATCAGCTCACTCTCAACAGCATCTTCTCCAGGTGGGGCAAATCAAACATTGACCTGTTTACAATTTACGACAACGCCAAATGCCAGTACTTCGCAAGCTGGCATCCCCATCAGGGATCATGGGGGAATGCCTTTTCAATAGCATGGTCCATCGTATGTGCCTACGCTTTTCCTCCCATTCCTCTCCTTCCAAGTGTGCTAAAGAAGATAAAGGCAGAGCCCTGCAAAATCATCTTAATAGCCCCAGCGTGGCCCCGTCGACACTGGTACACAGAACTTTATCTTCTTTCACTGCAACCTCCGATACCCCGCAAACCAATTCCATCTCTATTAACAATGAACCAGGGGCAAGTACAACATACAGACCCCGGTTCTCTGAGGTTATCCTCCTGGCTCCTGAGTCCGAGGAGTTTCAACACTTAAAGATCCACAGGAATGCAGAGAAGTCCTGTCTTGGGCTCGAGCGGACAGTACCCACAAACATACTCTTTAAAGTGGAAAAGATTCTGTATTTGGTGCAATTCAGCCCTGGTGTCCACCCTCTTTGGTCATCTCCAGAAGAGATTTTGCCATACCTCCTGCATATAGCTCGTACAGGTTTGGCTCATGCTTCCATCAAAGTACACTTAGCGGCTCTCTCTCGTCTCCGGAGATCATCTGAGATTCCATCTTTGTGGTCCAGCAGACTGGTAAAGCAATTCCTTAAAGAATTATTCAGGACTTTTCCGCCTGTGAGAGCTCCTCCTTCTACATGGCAGCTCAACACAGTGCTTGCACAACTGATGAAGCATCCATTCGAACCTATACATAATGCGGATACAAAGTTCCTGTCCTGGAAGGTCGCTCTCCTCCTGGCTCTTACATCAGCAAGGAGAGTTGATCAATCAATCAATCAATCAATCAATCAGGGAATTTTTAGAGCGCAGTACTCACCCGTTAGGGTTTCAAGGCGCTGGGGAGAGGGGGAGTTGATGAACCCCAAGCTTTCCCTACCCAAGAGCCATTCTTACAGTTTATACACGATTGGGTCATATTGCGCACCAACCCTAAGTTTATACCTAAAGTCCCCTTGGACTTTCAATTTAACGAGCCAATTGTATTAAAATCATTCTTCCCAAATCCTAAAACATCAGCTGAACGTGCTTTACACTCCTTGGATGTCAAAAGGTGCCTAAAATTCTATTTGGACAGAACCAAATCCTTCCGTAAATCCACTCAATTGTTTGTGGCCTACAGTGCACTTAGGAAAGGTTTCCCTCTCACGAAGCAAAGCATCTCTAGATGGAAATCTAGTGCAATTCTTTTCTGCAATCAACAAGTGGGCCAACCTCTGCCGCTAAAAGCCTGTGCTCACTCCACTAGAACCATATCTACATCTATGGCGCTGTTTGCCGGTGTGTCCCTATCAGATATCTGTAGGGCAGCAACCTGGAAGACACCACACACATTCACTAAGCATTACTGCTTGGACTCTGAGGTCATGAGAGATGCTGCAGTAGGACAAGCGTTGCTGACACATCTTTTTCAATGAAGGTGAGCCTTTTCTTTCTTCCCACCATCCATTTTATGGCGCACATTTTCTATTGTGTTAGATGTGTATTTATTTATTGTTATGTGTACACAAAGCATTGTTTCATCTTGTTTGCATTCTAATATATATATATATAGTCCAAATGCAAGTGACGCTAGGTGTGCGCAGCCTCTCGGGTCGGGGCCTGATCGGGTGCGTCAGTCACCAAAATAATCCAAATGCAGTATGCACTTTCTTCCAGTGACACATAAAAAGGCCCACCAATGTGTTGAGACAAAACAGTTTTTTAATTGCAGCAGGTTTCCCAGCATAACGCGTTTCGACTCTACCGAGTCTTAATCATATGCGGCAAATGAGCGGCTACTCGTTAACTGTTATTTAAATACAAATCCAAGAAACAGAGAAGAGGGACTAAATCTCCATACTCTCATTCGATTTTTAAAGTGGCAGTGGGTTGATCTTAGAAGTATTTGATACCGATGTTTTGGCATGAGCACAGTGCAAGTTCTTTGAAATATCCATGTGATGGTTAGTCCAGATGAAGTGCAGTACTCCATATTTACTTATTGAAACACTGTAGTTACGTTGCTCATTTTCTAACGTCGTGACGACCACAACTACCATAATGCACTGTAATTCTGAAATGAACAATGTCCTATTTCTTCAGTCTCTTTTACTTGTATTATTCTTTACCTTCGGTTACTCATACCCAGAT
The DNA here is from genome assembly GCA_963921515.1 of Calotriton arnoldi. NCBI lineage: Eukaryota > Metazoa > Chordata > Amphibia > Caudata > Salamandridae > Calotriton > Calotriton arnoldi. The sequence continues at coordinate 573,910 of CAWUFW010002775.1, read as the reverse complement.
GTCCCTTTCCATGCCTTTCAAGGATATAAGTGGAAGTGGAATTATATTGTTCATTTCAGAATTACAGTGCATTATGGTAGTTGTGGTCGTCACGACGTTAGAAAATGAGCAACGTAACTACAGTGTTTCAATAAGTAAATATGGAGTACTGCACTTCATCTGGACTAACCATCACAAGAAAGTGCATGCTGCATTTGGAATATATATATATAATATTTGGACGGCCGCCTCGCCGTCGAGCGTGCACCACCCCATGATACCAGGGGGGCTATTCGGCTCGGTATTCAACCGTGCCGTGTATGTGGAGCACAGATACAGGATTGAAGCGGGCCTCTGTCTGTTGAGGCTCATCTATGAGCTTTTTCAATTTTGACACAGCAATGAGTGTGGCGATTCATGCCATGAATTTCCGTGGACTCTAGTTCCCAGAATGCCCCACGTAAGGAGGAGCCTATTTAGGCTGTGGAATTAGCATTAAAGTCGTGGAACTGAGACCGGAACTGCCGTCATGCACCTTTGAGAAAGAAGGAACTGCCTTCGAAAAGCGTCAGGTTTCATGAACGGAGCAGCTGTTGAATGGTATCAATGGAGAGGACGCTTTCCATACCTTAATAAAGTATCTGTGCGGAGTGCTGCTCCTGCAACTTTGGGAGCTGAATATTTGGATGGCCGCCTCGCCGTCGAGCGCGCACCACCCCGTGATACCAGGGGGGCCACTCGGCTCGGTATTCAACCGTGCCGTGTATGTGGAGCACAGATACAGGATTAAGGAGGGCCTCTGTCTGTTGAGGCTCATCTATGAGCTTTTTCAATTTTGACACAGCAATGAGTGCGGCGATTCATGCTAGGAATTTCTGTGGACTCTAGTTTCCAGAATGCCCCACGTAAGGAGGAGCCTATTTAGGCTGTGGAATTAGCATTAAAGTCGTGGAACTGAGACCGGAACTGCCGTCATGCACCTTTGAGAAAGAAGGAACTGCCTTCAAAACGCGTCAGGTTTCATGAACGGAGCAGCTGTTGAATGGTATCAATGGACAGGACGCTTTCCATTCTTTAATGAAGTATCTGTGCGGAGTGCTGCTCATGCTTGGGCAACTTTGGGAGCTGAATATTTGGACGGCCGCCTTGCCGTCGAGTGCGCACCACCCCGTGATACCAGGGGGGCCACTCGGCTCGGTATTCAACTGTGCCGTGTATGTGGAGCACAGATACAGGATTGAGGAGGGCCTCTTGTCTGTTGATGCTCATCTATGAGCTTTTTCAATTTTGACACAGCAATGAGTGCGGTGATTCATGCCAGGAATTTCCGTGGACTCTAGTTCCCAGAATGCCCCACGTAAGGAGGAGCCTATTTAGGCTGTGGAATTAGCATTAAAGTCGTGGAACTGAGACCGGAACTGCGGTCATGCACCTTTGAGAAAGAAGGAACTGCCTTCGAAACGCGTCAGGTTTCATGAGCGAAGCAGCTGTTGAATGGTATCAATGGATAGGACGCTTTCCATACCTTAATAAAGTATCTGTGCGGAGTGCTGCTCATGCTTGGGCAACTTTGGGAGCTGAATATATATATATATATATACACATATATATATATATGTATCTTTATAAATGTTATGATGAAATGTGCTAATTACTGCTCTCTACTCTGATTGGAATCTTTCATAGATTCACATGCGACCCACCCGTCTCCTCTAGAAACGCTCATCTTTACGTCTCTCAGTTACTTCTATTTGTACGCACTAGTGCGTAGAAAATCTGAGGGACTGGAGCTTCTCTCAGGAAGGTTGTACAGGGTGGTATCATCTAATTGGTTGTGTTCTAAGTTTGGTCCTTTTTTAAATAAGGACACGGATATGTTACTAAATAATGAGGCCTTAGGCCTTTATGTTGTATGTCTATTGGGCCATTACTTTTTAAATGTACCGGGGACTCCCATCTCGACGGCGGGGAATGATCAAGCATGTGAATCAATGAAAGATTCCAATACTGGAGAACTACAGTTACAGGTAAGTAACTTATGTTCTTCTTTACACCCTCATTAAGGAGGGTAAAGCTAGCCTTAGGCTTCTGATCAGCCATGACTTAGCATTCCGGCTAGAAAGGGCTGTTAAGAGGAGGATACGATTAAACAAATGCCACGCTGAAGCGTTGGGTGTTTAAGGATCTTCTAAATTTGAGGTAGTCATGGTAGATGTAGCTGGTTCCTCAGGCTGAAACTTTGGACATGGATACATCCACCGTCTTACATCTTGTATCTAAACAAGTGTATCAACAATAGGCACTAGTAAGCAGATCTGAAGTTTCTGGCAGGTTGCTATGCAACAAAATCTTGTGCAATGCAGCTTGGTGAGCAGCCAAAGAATGCTTTTTGTATGTAACAGGGTGTTTCAGTGGTCACTCTTTGTTCTGCTCTTAGTCACAGGAGGTACTTGCAAGCCATTATGATGTGATCATATAGTTTCAGAATGAAAATCAGGTGAGCTGCACAACTTTGAAGTCTTGAGAGTTTTTAGAAATGTATACCTGGGAGAACTGTATAAAGGCAGTTGCAATAGTCCAAGAATGGCATGACAACATTAAGGATTGCGGCAATTTTTCCGGAGAAGTGGACCAGATGCAGATTCCCATTTAGAAAGCAAGGGTGGTGGAATGCTGTTTTGGAGATCACAATTATTTCTGGGTTTTATGACCCCAGAACTTAATTGCTTTATTAGGGGGAAGAGCACACTATGGCTGACTTGCTTAGCCCACAATAGTAGGAAGCTCGTGTAATGCCATTCAGCAACCACTTTAGTGACAAGAAAAAGAAAGTCAGAGGTGTACCTTGTCCCGCTCCATTTTATATGAAAGCAAGTACATATGAACAAGACATTCTACTATCTGTAAGAGACTGCAGGTGATTAAGCAAAGGCTCTCATACAGGGTGACTGTGTATGGAATCAGGTGCTCTCGCTAATAACAGTATAACGCATTTTTATTATCAACCTCTAACAGTAATATTAGACAGTACTGCTAGTATAATTGTATGAACTAGAATAATAGAGTAAATAATATAAAACAGAAATGAAGACATCACTTTTTCATCAATAGATTCACAATCTTTCAATGAATCGTCCCAGAAAACAAAATCCTAATTTTTGCTAGACCCTACTCTAATTATCCTAGTTATTGCTTAGTAGTTCTGCGAAACCAAGACAGGATACCTTTAGATACACATACCCATACTATTAGCAACACCAGGAGCAGAAGCAAATATATCATAATATAACCTATTTGCAAGTATGATTAAACACAATGATGTTTTCCTTGCATGCATGGCCTCATTGGCTACTCACAATTTTATCACAAGGGCACAGCCCAGACACAATGATAGATGTACCACAGATTGTAAGCAGAGCACATGCGTGTGCTACCACTATACACTCTTGTGTGCAATGTTGGCAATGCAAGATACAGAATAGAACGCCAGCAGTGATTTTGCAAATATGATGTAAGAATGAAATTTTCATAATTGTGTCTAATCTTTAACCCATAGATTCAACAAATATGAGGACGTTCTTCATTTGGGTTTGTATGTAATGACAGTAAATGAACACAGTATAGTTGTCTAGCACAAAGAATGCAGCAGCTCTAATTGGTACACTAATAGTTATATAGTTATCGTGTAAAGGGGTTTCAGACCTAACAAAATCCAATTGACCATTGTGGGCATAGCAACTTGGATGAAACAATTAGATCTAAGAGATGTCAGAGTGCTAATAACTACTCCTATGACATTACCTTTTGTTTTTAATCTTGTCGCTGGATACCATATTAAATTCAGGGCTTTCAGTATCTCTGTATCCAATTTTATTCAAATTTCACTCCCTCTGGAAAATCAAAAAAGCTCCCTTCTGGATCAAGGTAGAGCCCACCCAGATGCAGCCAGTATCCGGGTGAGACCTCGATGAAAATGCATGCCACTAGGAATCCTAGTGGGTGTGAATCCTTTTAAACAAAATGAGAAACTTTCCTCCCTCCTGTAGTTTAGTGGGACTGAGAGACAATTCAGGCGTTATCCAGTGAGTTCTCTCATTCGTACATTTTATTTGTGGGGAATGGCAGATTTTTTTTAACTTCCAGGTTGGCTGCTCAAGTGAAGGAGCATGGCTGACCTAGCGGAGCAAAATACTGCCGCTCTCAAGAACGGATCCAGCAGTGACCCAAAGGTATTACGGGGACTCCTTTCCTTTTTTCCCACCTCTTCTGAAGGAACGAGATGATGTGCTATGTCAACCATGGCCTGGCAGTGTGCCTGAAGAATGAGGTGTATGGTGGCCAGCTTTCCCTCATGACTCCATCGCGCTTACCTGGGAACATCTGTGGCCTGGCGGAGCGGGGAGTAGGGGGAGTCCTGATTGCCAGAACAGATTGTGGACTGGGGTGGGTGGGAGGGTCAGTGTGCTCCCCGCACACGTACGCCCCACACCCCTGAGGACTGGGCCAGAACTGTGGTGCCCAGTAATCACGTACAGCCCAGAAATACCAGTAATAGACCCAGCAACATAATAGGTTGAAGTGGGATATGGAACTGCAGCTGTGCAGGACCTGAGAAGGCTGGGATTACACGGTTTGGAGGAGTCTTGGTCACCCAGGCTGGAGATCGGCATCATCTACAAGCAGTGACATGATAGATCACGCTCTAGTTAACAAGCCCACCCACTGCTGCTAATAAATTGGGCAAATTGGTAAGGACAAGGACTTAGGCCCTGTGTACCAGGGAAAGATCGACGAAGAGACAAGGCCTTCCCAAACGAAAGTGGATCATTTGACTGAGACTCTGAGGGGCACCCATGACTCATCCTCAGAATCAGTCTCTCTAGAAATGATCCTGGAAGCAATCCTGAATGCCCCAAAACACTGGAAGACCAAAAAGGCGGGGTCAGCAAAGAGTTTTCTCTACTAAAACAAGATGACTGGAATCTGGGATTAGTGTGCGGGTACTCAGGCTCTAAGATCAGTACCACCCTGCAGCTCAATGCAATCACTGTCCAGCCCATTGCTTCTCTTTGTAGAGAAAAGAGAAGTATTTTATTACACAGAAAACATAGAATTCCACTATACATTCATTAAAGCACAAATACCTGATTCACAGGTGCAATTCTGTGTGGTTTCAGGGGCCCATGTCTGTCGATCCAAGTACCCCCTCCATGTTCCCTGCCCCTCTCTGGATGTCACCGGTCAGGTTCAGAGTTTGATTTAAGGTTTATAGGTGAAGCTTTTGCTTCTGCCCCGCGTCTCTTTGTGGTCTCAGCACTCAGTCTCTCAGGCCTAGGCCCGTTCGGGCTCTCACCCAGTTCGTAGGCGACAGGCTGAGTTCTCTCACAGTTTGCAGGGGGAGGGGGGTGCTTCCAGACAGCACACAGCGACCTTGTAAAGAGCTGTGCAGCATTCTGCTGCAAAGCGCGTTGCTCAGAGTGTGTTGACAGGAGTGGAGGCTTTTGCCGGTGATCCTCTTTCTGACAGCTAGCTGTGGGTCACGGCTCACTCAAATACTCTGATTGGTACATGACTCACTGCATACTTTACTCCAACACACTGGTGAGTACTTGGAGCTTCTTCTTGTGCTTGACGGCCACATGGCCGCAGCTGATAATTAATCAGCACGGGCATCGACATGCGCTATCTTCAGCATACAGTACCACGAGGAGACAACCAAGATTCTTCAGGAGGTGTCCCCAATACACCTCTCTGGTCACTCGGCCGTCACAACTGGTCCCAACTCAACAGCAGTACCAAAGGGCTCTGCGGAGACTCAACTCAATATCAATCTGTTGGAGTTGAGGATGATTCGCTTGCCATTGAAGGCCTCCCTGCCCACCATCAAAGGCAGGCTCATGCAGGTGCTCACGGAAAACCCCACTGCCATCTGGTACTGCAACAAGTGGGGTGGGGTGGGGTCGTGAGCCCTTTCCGAGGAGACTCTTTGCCTCTGGAAATGGCTTGACAGTCTAGGGATTTCTCTGGTGGTGAACCGCCTGGTGGGATATTTAAATGCCAGTGCGGATGAACTCAGCTATAGGCAGCTAGCGGATCATGAATGGCAGTTGGGAATGAGCATCTGTCCTTCTATCAAGTTGCTACTTCAGCAGGATATTCTGTCGCAGACGTAGGGCAGGTTGTAGCACCTAGACATACACACATTGCATCTCCATGCTTGGAGATGGAACAGCAACAGTTGACGTCCATCAACCTGCACCCTGAGGTCATTGGTGTCATTGTAGCGGTGAGGCATCCTTCCACAAAATCATTATGACAAAGCTTAGGATTGGTGTGGTACCCAACAAATTGATCCCTTGCAGGCAAAGTTGTCTGAAGTTGTATTATTTGTTTTGTCTCTAGCCAGCAAAGACTTGTTTTGGGCACAGTTAAGGGCTATTTATCAGCACTTTTGGCTTTTTTGCAGTTACCGGACCAGCCTTCATTATTCAAATCATCCGATTTTTTTAAAGGTTTTCAACATTTGTTCATTCTAAAACCCTCTGTCATGCCCCAATGGGGCTTGAACTTAGTCCTCACATTCTTGATGTGCACCACTTTTGAGCTGTTGCACAATTTTCCTTGAGGCATCTGACCTTGGAGATAGTCTTTCTCATTGTCATAACACTATGCCGGTGGTGTTGTATGGGAGCACCTGCACCAGCCTCACCCTGATGAATGGATGGAAAGAAGGCTTTCAATACCAAGCGGATGGCCCTTGGCTCCAGAAGGTTGATATGGAACTGGGACTCAGCCGTAGACTAGAGGCCTCTGATCTCCACCTCTCCCAGATAGCCACCCCAACACAAAAGCTATGCATCAGTCACCACTGTCAGCTCTGGGTGGGGAAGGTACAGGTGTCTGCTGCTGACCCAATCGTGGTTCAATAACAACCACTGCAAATCTTTTGCAGGCTCCTGAAATCTGAACATAGGTCTGCTTGATGTTGGGCCCACTAAAACTTTAAATCCCATGTAGAGCCTGCATATGCCACCTGGTGTGCTCGACCAGCAGGATGCAGGAGGCCATCAGTCCCAGCAGCCTCCGCAGCCCCACTGCAAGCCACAAGCCTTCCCCTTCCGCTTGCGTAGGGGACTGCTCCAAGGATAACTGAGCCCGATGGGTAGAGCAGATGGAAACACCCCTTGCACACAAGTTTGTTACAGCGCAAGGTAAGTGTGCAGACGGCAACCCTTTTATTGCATTGTATTGTATTGCAATATTTATACATCGCTTACTTCCCCTATGTCAGATGCTGTAGCACTTGCCTACATGGGTAGAACACTACACTGTGTAGGGTGTTTGGTTGGAAGTGTGTTGTCTTTGTTTTGATCCTGTGTGGGACGTGTTTCCATGTTGGACGTGAGGACCACTGAGGTGCAGTTAACTTGTTATGGGACGCCGCGCTTAGCAGTGTGATGGATGAAGAAATGTGACAGATAGGCACGCAGTTTATGGTTTTCAGGAAGCTAGCAGGTTTAAGCAGCTCTGCAGGTCCTTTTTTGGTATTTCTTATGTTCATAGTCCACTGGTTCTGAGATATTTTGTTTAAGGTTTATGGTCCTGAACAGACATAGATTAAAGAGAGAAGTGGTGGAGAGATCTGTTGAGGTGGACTTTGTTAATATCATCCTAAATCTGATTACCATTGTTAAATGCCAGGATGTGGCCTTCGCGACCTGCAGTGTGGGACTAAATTAGAGTCCTCCATTGGGTAGCAGTATTTATCAGATCTCTGTAGTAATACTGTGCTTATTATAGTTTTTATTAACTGAAATAAATATACTTTGACTTTGACTTCTGGGTGGTATATTGCTGTGGATTGGTACAGTAGTGGGTGGTGGATATGACCCTTATCAGTTTTGTCCTAATGTGAGTGTAAGAGTGTCAAGCAGTAAAAGAGAATGTTATGCTGCCTGTATAAGCTACAATCAACTGATTGCTGAGTGTTAGGGTATTTGTTTTAGTGTTGGTTATATATTGTATTGTAATTGCATTACTTAGCACTTACTACTCCTGATGAGGCATTGTTGTGCTTTTACACTAGGCATCACGCTGCTCCGTGTCCAATGGTTAGTGTTTTTAAGCAGACAACATTTTATTTTTGACAATTTTCTTAGTGAGTGTGCCCTTTGTTTCCACTTAAATTTGGGCCCAGTTTACAAATAAAAATGTGATGTAAATAAAGTCCAACAAAGCAGAAGGAACCTTCCAAGCAATGATCTTACTTCAGTGAGCAACATAATCCACTGTGTCAATGGCTGCCTTAAAATAAACAAAGTGGAGTTATGAAGCACCATCCATGGACTTTTTGGCCAAAACCTACAATTAGTGGAGTGTACTCATCCCAGGCAAAAAAGGAAGAAAGCTAGTTCAACAAGTACAAATTCATTGTCATTAGCCCAAAACTGCAATACCTGGTGGAGAATATGTAAAAAGATTTGTTTGAGGCATGTGTGCTGTAGATACACATGCTTTGCATACTCCTGCCATCTAGTGTTGGGGCCGGATGTTTGCAAGTTGTTTTTCTTCAAAGAAGTCTTTTCCAGTCACAAGGTAAGGTGACTTCTCCTTTTAGTGATAGTGCGCATGGGCATCGACTCCATTGTTAGATTGTCTTCTTTCCGCCATCTGGTTCGGAAGTGTATTATGGCGCTCCGATTCGAAACCGTTAATCAGGATCCCTTTGGTGTGCAATTCACTCTACCATCGTCGGTATTGTTTTCGATCGCGTCTCCACCTTTTTGTGTTAAAATCTAAGAAAACCTTATCTATATTATCGAAAAAACTCTAACCATGGCTTTCGAGCCTACCTCTTTCCTCGGCTTCTACTTCAAGAACCAGCCTTCTGCCGATGGAACGGACGCCATTTCAATTCTACCCTCGATGCCACTCCAAATATCTGCATACCGACCAGCATAAGGTCTGTAACCTCTGTCTCTCCCTGGAACATAAAGAGGAAGACTGCGACGCCTGTCGGTCGTTCTGTTCCAAAAAGACTCTGCGGGACTGTCGGGCTCGATGGAGAGACATGCAGCGACAAAGTATCCAGGACACCCCTGATATCTTTGGTGAGGACATCAAGCAGGAGCAGGAAGAAATGGCAGCGGAGGAAGAAGAGGCCTTCTTCCTCCAGGACTCCAATTCTGAATTGGAGATCAAACTCGAGTCCCAAGACGTTCCGTCTGGACAGGGTGCCGTGAGTACCAAAGCCCTCTTTCCCACCAAACCAACTCCAACAAAACAAAAGTCTATTGGGCCACCACTGCCAACAGGCCATGGTCAGCACCGAGACTCTGATTCAAACGCCCCGCCTTCCGGCTCGGCAGAGAAACAGCAAGTCAAGCCTTCCGGCTCGGGCCCGAGCTGAGATGATACCCCTCCGGTTCCAAAACATCTCAGATCGAAAGAGAAAAAGCAAAAATCCAGCTTGGCACCGAAAATTTCGGTGCCAAAACAAAAAGACGCTTCCTTACAGTCACCGGACCCGATTTTGGAGAAAATGAAGGTAAAGCTGGATCCTAAACAAAAGATTCACATAAATCCCGATACTGGACACATAACAGCTAAACCAGTGATATCTTTAAAAAGAAAGGCAGACACTGAATACAGAATCCCTCTCAAAAAGAACAAGCATTGGCATAGCCAATAGGTCTCGCATTTGGGACCTTATAAGTGCTTAGCCATGCAACAGTTGATGTTGTTGCACCAAGGATATTGTGCTGCATAACTAAACACTTATAAGGTTTAGGCAGAGCTATTGACTTTGTCAATGTGTTTAAGCTGTGCTGTAGAAAAGTGTGGCTGCTGTGCAGCATGCTGAAAAGTTGTAATAAAAAAGTGCCAGAAGCATTTTTGTTACCTTATATATGACCAAGAAGGCATTATGTCCAACAGAACGACCATATTAAAAAATGTATGTACAATAAAAAATGTCCTCATTTTTCTTTTGTTCTTGCAATGCTTGTTAAAGTTTTTTTTTTGAGGGGCATAAACAATTGGAGGTTGAAGGTTGTGAACTAGTACCTGTATTATAACACTAGCAGCGGCCAGACGCTAGGGGAGAATCAACAGATGGCAGATTCCGAGAGCAGGCTGAGGTGGTGTTGAGTGATGTTGAGGTGGTAGTGGTGGTGGTGGTGGTGACTGGTGCTGAGACTATGCTGAGGTGATGCTGAATGATACTTAGGTCATGCTGAGTGATGATGATGTGGTGGTGTACTATTGCAAAGGCGATGCTGAGTGATACTGATGTGGTGTTGAGTGATGTTGTGGTGGTGATGAGTGATGCTGTGGTGGCGCTGAGTGATATTGTTGTGGCCCTGAGTGATGCTGTGGTGGCGCTGAGTGATGCTGTGGTGGTGCTGAGTGATGCTGTGTTGGTGTTGAGTGATGCTGTGTTGGCCGTGAGTGATGCTGTGTTGGCCGTGAGTGATGCTGCGGTGTTGCTGAGTGATGCTGTGGTGTTGCTGAGTGATGCTGTTGTTGCGCTGAGTGATGCTGTGGTGGTGCTGAGTGATGCTGTGGTGGTGCTGAGTGATGCTGCCGTGACACAGTGTCTTTGCTAGTTACAGTGGGTAGAAGAGGGGTAGAGGGGTAGAAGAGGGGTAGAAGAGGGGTTGAGGGGTAGAAGAGGGGTAGAAGAGGGGTTGAGGGGTAGAAGAGGGGTTGAGGGGTAGAAGAGGGGTAGAGGGGTAGAAGAGGGGTAGAAGAGGGGAGTGAGAGAGTGTCTGTGAGAGAGTGTCTGTGAGTCTGTGAGAGAGTGTCTGTGAGTCTGTGAGAGTGTCTGTGAGAGAGTGTCTGTGTGAGAGTGTCTGTGAGAGTCTGTGAGAGAGTGTCTGTGAGAGTCTGTGAGAGAGTGTCTGTGAGAGTCTGTGAGAGAGTGTCTGTGAGAGTGTGAGAGAGTGTGAGAGAGTGTCTGTGAGAGTCTGAGAGTCTGTGAGAGAGTGTCTGTGAGAGTGTCTGTGAGAGAGTGTCTGTGAGAGAGTGGGGTAGAGGGGATTCACTGCACCACGAGAGGGCACCATCTGCCGAAGGAGGTGCACGTTGTTATAAAACAGTTGTGCCAGCACTGTGAACACGCATCTGGGACGCCTTTGTAGCGCTACCCACTCCCTTGGAAATATGCACTGTTAGGATCTTCAACATGAAGCCTTTTCCGTGTCCACAGCTGGGGCTCGAGATGTAGGCCGAGTGAGGCTTAAAAACATCAAACAGCTCCGACTCGGTGAACGTGTCTGTGCAGAGATTGGAGTGGAGCACATTCCCAGGGGCGAGCAGTTCTAAACACTGATGACAACGAATCGCAGGACATCAAAGGCCAGTGAGGATTTAAAGCAGGATTTAAAGCAGTGATGGGGGAGGGGGTCATTTGTGGACGGAGCAAGCATAGACAGGAGGGAGGAGGTGGCGGATAAGCTTTTAAACACGCACACATGCTATCTTGCCCTTTCCCCACGTAAATAAATATTTCAATATAAAGGAGAAGCACAATATCTTTGTAGGCTGAAAAACATCAAACCGCTCCGACTCTGAACGTGTCTGCACAGAGACTCGGAACAGATCCCGGGGGCTGGTAAGTTCGAAACACTGATGACAACGAATCGCAAGGCATCAAAGGTCAAAGGGGGTTTAAAGCAATGATGGGGAGGGAATGATTTATGGATGGAGCAGGCGTTGTCGGGACGGAAAAGGTGGGGTAAAAGCTTTTAAATGTGCACACTTGCTAGCTTGCCCTTTTCCGATGTGAATAAATATTCAAATATAAAGGAGAAGCATAATGTCCTTAGCTGCCACAAAAACATAAGGGAAAACAAGCTGCCGTTCAAATGCCACAAAAGCACGAGGAACAAAAAAAAAAAAGAAGGATACAGTCACAGGGTTGAAGACACCAGGCACGCCCCCTCAGATAACATCAACAAAACATGCGCTGCTGACGAGAGAGGAAAGCCAGATGGCGCCTCTGCTCGTAAGCGCGCGCCCGCGCGCGTAACACGCAAGCTCTAGGCCATGGTAGCATTACGAAAAGGGAGGGGGAGTGGGAGCAGAGGAGCCTGATTACAGCAACCCAGATGGCAGCTGCGCGTGTGCACGCTCGCGTGAACGCAAGCTGGTAGCCAGCAAAAGCCTCTCTGGTAGCACTTCAAAAACCCACTTACTAAATGTCTCGGCCAGAGCAGCGCTAAGCGCTGGCTCAGGCGAGACCTAAAAAGGACTTAGCTACTAGCCCTATTCATTTTACCCAGACCCGCCACCTTCTTCACCAAGACCCATTATACCAGATTCAGATCCTTTACACATTACACCATCAGGTTCTCCTAACACAAATCCCGATATAGAGGAGGATGATGACAATTATAATCAGCCACCACCAGATCCATGGAATAACTATAATATAGATCCACCGCAAGATACAGACCCTGATCTCTATCCAGCAAAACCTTCCCCTCCTGATGACAATACTGCATATCAGGAATTAATTGCTAGGGCAGCTAATTACCATGGAGTGCCTTCACATAAGGAGGCACTGGAAGACGATTTCCTATTTGAAACCTTAGGAAGCACACATAAATCCACACAAATGTTTCCTATGCTTAAAGGTATGTTAAGGCACTCTAATGATATTTTTAAAGACCCAGTTAGAGCACGTATACTAACATTTAGAGTGAACAAAAAATATAAACCCCCACCCTCTGGCCCAGTTTTTATTAGGGGTCAGTTGCCTTTGGATTCCTTAGTGGTGTCAAATGCCCGTAAAAGGGCACATTCACAAACACCAGATGAGGCTCCACCTCCAGATAAAGAATCCAAACTCATAGATGCAACAGGGAAAAGAGTAGCTGCTCAGTCAGCCAACCATTGGCGTATAGCTAGAACACAAGGTCTCTTGTCCAGTTACGATAGAGCTCACTGGGATTAAATGGAAGAATTATTAAAATATCTCACAGAACAACACAAAAAGGGGGGCAGGAAATAGTACAAGAAGGGAAATGTATTTCTAATTCCTCAATCATGTGTGCATTAGATGCCACAGATACTGCAGCTAGAGGAATCAACACTAGCATTATGCTTAAGAGACTGCATGGCTCAGAATTTCTGGTTTCAAACCTGAGGTTTAACAAACTATTCTTAATGTGCCCTTTGATAAGGAACCCCTCTTTGGGCCTCAAAAAGATCAGTCCCTCGAAAAAATGAATAAGGATACAGAAGTTGCGGGGGCGCTAGGTGGCGCTTGACTACAATGGCCGCGCTTCTGTAAGGCTCCTGCCGACCCGGGCGATAAAACACACAAAACCCTCATCCTGAGATGCTGTAAAGGCTCAATATTCCTACTCCCAGAGAGCGGAAACTTTGCTGACTAATGCGGTGAGGTTACGAGGCTGCAGACGTCCATTTCGCGCTACGGTGACCGCAGAAAGCCCCCGCGCTGTGAGCAGAGAGTGAAACCTGGTGCGGCCGGGCGGCGACGGATTCTACGCCAGTCCGGTGCGGCGCGTGGGAGCACAGGCCCGCCTGACGAGCAACAGCGGGGGCCGCGGAGTGAGATCTACAGCAGAGAGAATAAAGAGAGTGGGCGCATCTACTGTGACTCCGAGGTGAGCCGATTCTGAGGGTGGGAGCGACGGATGGAGTGCTCCCCAGTGCGGGCTCACAGGCAAAATTAGGAGGTGGCGGCAGGAGCATCTGAGCGCGCGGACCGAGTGGCGGTGTTGCGGGGCCCTGCCTAATTACGCAAATACAGGTGTGCATCGAAGGAGACTCGCACTGGTGAAGACTGGGAAACCCCCCATACAAAAAATAAACGCACGGCGGATACGTGTGGCGCTGTGCTGCTTAGCTCCGGCCTGACTGCTGAGGCGCGACGCTGCGTCCGGTAGTGCCGGCAAGGTAGACTGCCATCTTGGACATCTGAGGAGAACGCGGCCCCCTCACAAATACCGTGCCAAGAGCTGCAAATCACCGCACTGTTACTACCCTGATTCTCCTGAGGCTGGGCAAAAACGAGGTGACCCGCAGAAGCTCCTGCGGGTGTGCCCTTTATTGAATGCTGTGCACTATAGACTGACCTGAACTGCGGGTGGCTGAGGTGGGCACGACACAGCGCAGTTAGGAGGACGGCGTGATCCTAACTACTCCCCCTAAAAAAGAAAAGCACTGCGGACTCGCATAACGCAATTCTTCCTAGTATCTACCTCATATAAACTGACGCTGCTTCCCGCACTGCTGGCAAGAGTGGTCGCCATTTTCGACACTAGACACAGACGGAACTCCACACAAGAACTGAGCTAGACACCCATAGTCACGGTATTGACACCTCCCCGGACCTCTAAGATGGTGCATGTAAACTGTGAGAAATAGAGATCCATACAGGTGCGATACCTGACGGTAGAGACACATCAACTTCACCCTGGGCGAAATTGGCTGACCTGTGAGACGAGCAGAGGCGGCAGACACCGCATAACGCACACCAGTGGAAGGCGAAAGACCGAATACATTGCCCGGTGTAGCGCTGCACGGAGAGATCATACAACATGGGGCGCACAGGCACGAAACAAACGAAGATCCCGTTTGAGACGCGGAAAACGCCCAGAACAGGCGCAACGGAACAAACGGACACGGAAGCGGCGGAAAATCAAGAGGAAGATTGGAAAACTCTCCTACTTAGCATGAAGCACAGCCTGACGTCCATTGATGCCAAAATGGACACAATGAACGCGAGACTGGACTCTGTTGTGCACAAACTAGACCAACATGACCAGAGACTCAAAGAGTCGGAAACCAGAATATCAGGCCTTGAGGACGAGACTAACGCTACTAAAGACCACGTTTCGCGAATGGATAAACTCCTTAAAATAATAGCAGATAAAAACGAGGATTTGGAAGCTCGTTCACGAAGGAACAATGTACGCATTCTTGGTCTGGCTGAAACAACCAACACAGGGCGAATGGAGTACTTCATTGAAAAACTCATCGTCGATCTATTTGGGAGAGATGCCTTTTCCGCTCATCTGACGGTGGAGAGAGCTCACAGATCCCTGACCACTCGGCCGCCTCCGGGAGCGCCTCCGCGCCCTGTGATTGTTCGCTTTCTAAACTACCGCGACCGAGATACTGTTCTGCGCCTTGCCCGAGAGAAAAAGCAGATCCCATACGAGAACACCACGTTAGCATTTTATCCGGACTTCACACAAAATGTGCAGGAGGCGAGACGCAAGTTTGCAACAGTTAAAAAAAAACTACAGACACAAGAGATTCCGTATGCAATGCTGTACCCGGCAAAGTTGCGGATCACACACCAAGGGAAACAGCATTTCTTCCGGACTCCACAACAGGCCGAGGATTATCTCAGACACCATCGCCAAGCGGCCTCCAAAGACGCGGAAGCCCGAAGGCGCTCCAGATCCCAATCGCCGATGTCAAACCCGGAATAAAGTCTGTACCATTTCTTACTGAAAATCAGTCTGTCCTTACCACATTATCTATCACGAACTGATATTCTCTGGAAAGGACTCTCATAAGGCATCACAGTATCTGCTGACTCGCCCGGACACTCAACTCCTTCCCACGGTAACTGATCGCCTACCTATGGTCAGGTGACAGGTGGGTGAAAAAGTGGAGGGGAGTGGGCGTGTCGTGGGCCCCTAGTGTCATTCCCGAGAGGGTGAACCCCCAGTTGTATTGCCTTTTATATCACTGTGATTTGGTAATCGTTAGTTCCTCTACGATTTAGAAGTTAGGGGGGGTTAATATGCTCGACAAGTTGGGGATGTCGAAGTGGGAGGGGGGTGGGGATCCAAGCCTGAACAAGTGGCTTCATACTCTGTGTGAGCTCGCTAGAAATTCAAATTCACTTTGCGTCCTACAAAATGAGGTGCTATGGCAAACATAACCCAACAGAATAGTAAACTGAATATACTAACCTGGAATGTCCGTGGCTTGAACAACCCGAGGAAAAAAAGGCAGTTACTAGGGTATCTAAACAGGCACCAAATTACCATTGCCCTACTGCAAGAAACTAACCTACACCCTGGTTATGCTCCCCTGTTCGCCATGATATGGGCAGCACATCGCTATTTTTCGTCATACTCAGGATACTCAAGGGGAGTGGCCATCCTCATTAAACGAGGAGTGAGGTTTGAATTGGGAGGGTCGGAGACTCATTCAAGCGGAAGGTATTGTCTCATCTGGGGTAGGCTTGAAGCTAAGGATGTAACGATTGCTAACTATTATGGCCCCAACATTGATGACCCGCACACCCTACTCCTGCTCTGGGGCAAGATACAAGCAATAGGCTCCACTTACATTATCTGGGGAGGGGACTTCAATGCAGTAGTATGCCCTCAGGAAGATAGGTCTCATGCTTCCCCTCTTCACTACATGAACACACAGAGAACGCTACAGGAATTGATAGACACACATTATCTACTAGATACTTGGCGATACAAACACCCTACGCTGAGAGAGGGCACACACTACTATGCGGTCCACTCCACATGGTCCAGACTGGACTATCTACTTGTATCGGTGGGCATGGCACATTGGCTGGACACGGTTACCCATCTAGCCCGCACGCTCTCAGATCACTCCCCTGTGATGGTGACTATGCAGGTCCCGGTTGACCAATAACCCTACGTCGGCTGGCGGCTGAATCCCCTACACTTGCATGACGCTGTTTTCAGAGATGAGGTAGGACAGGAGATACAGAACTTTTTTGAGCGCAACATTAAATCAGTGTCTAGCCTGACCACAGTATGGGAGGCATTCAAAGTCACGGCGAGGGGGTGGTGCATTTCTAAGGGGGGTGGTATCCTTAGAGACATCAGACGAGAACTAAGTAACTTAGAGAAAGACATCAAGCCTTTAGAGAGGGAACTCAACGACGGGATGGGGGGAAACGTAACCAGAGCTAAACTGAGGGAAAAAGTGACAGATTATGAAAACGCTGCTGAACGAGAGTGTAATTTCCGTGGGAAGTATCACAGGGCTAGAGCATATGGGGAGGGAGACAGGCCGGGGAGGGTATTGGCGAACGCAGTGCGCCAGCCCAAATTCTCCAATTATATAGCGGAGATACAAGACTCCCATGGTAGGACACACAGAAACCTGCCGGACCAGCTGCAGACGTTCGTGGAGTACTACAGGTCCTTGTATACCTCCCAGAGAGGGCCCCCACTCGACCTACATCAATACTACGAGGACACAGCATTAGCCTGGCTAGGGGACACACAGCGCAAATTTTTAAGTTTAGACCTAGAAGTTGACGAAATCAAGGACGCCATCATGCAAATGAAGTCAGGTCATGCGCCGGGATCGGATGGCCTGCCTATCGAATTTTATAAAACTTATATAACACACCTAGCCCCTATCCTGAAAGAGGTATTCTACGAAGTAGTGGAGGAGGGAAGTCTGCCTAGAACTATGAGAGAGGCCCAAATAGTCTCCCTACTAAAGCCGGATAAGTCCCCGCTACTCTGCGAATCCTACCGTCGTCTGTCATTATTAAACTGCGACACTAAAATACTTGCCAAAGTCCTATCCACCCGGCTTAGCCTCCTGATGGAACGTTTAGTGTTGCCTGATCAAGCGGCTTTATTCCAAACAGGGCCACGGCGCATAACTTAAGAACGCTCATGGCAGTCATGCAGGACATAGACCCGAACAGCTCAGCGGTGGTAGTTTTTCTAGACGCTACTAAAGCGTTTGATTCGGTGGAGTGGGACTTCCTCATAGGCACTCTGGGATACATGGGAATGCCTCCTGTCTTTTTGAACTGGGTACAGCTGCTATATACGAAACCGATAGCTACGGTGCTGCAACAGCTTTGAAATCTCAAGGGGCACTAGGCAGAGTTGCCCCCTGTCTCCCATACTATTCGCCTTAGCTATTGAACCTTTGGTGGCTAAGATACGGCAGCATCATAAAGAACGATCACTAGCATACCCATCCCGTCAGTTGCTTATTTCCCTCTATGCGGATGACATGACTTTATATATTAAAAGGCCTCAGGACAATCTCAATCCGGTCCTCCGTGAAATAACTAAATTTGGGGCCATCTCCGGGATCCAGATAAATTGGGCTAAGTCGGCAATTTTCCCATTAACGGAAAAAACCATTGTACACCCCTTGGACTACCCCCTGGTATGGAAGACGGACGAAATCAAATATTTAGGCATACACATATCCCGAGACAAAGACACTCTTATGCGCACGAATTATGGGATTGCTATAGATAAGATTACGGACAGCATAACTAGATGGGTACACCTACCACTCTCGATGGCTGGAAGAATATCCCTAATAAAAATGGTTATCTTGCCAAAACTGCTCTACCTTTTTATGAACATACCTTACCATCCCGGGAGTTTTTTTTTTAAAACTCTGAACACGCAACTCACGAGGCTTATATGGGGAGGTAAACAAGCACGTTTAAAGCTGGCCACACTGATGCTACCACATTATCAGGGAGGGTTTGAAGTTCCTAATTTTGAATATTACTATCACTGTGCCCAGGCGCACTTTGCTTCCTACTGGTTTCACCCTCCCCCCTTCATGCCACACCTAGCAGTGGAGGGTGGCTATATGACTCCGATACCCCCCTCTGGCTATCTATTTGCAGCTGTGAAGGAGCGGGAGAGGGGCCCATCAACAGTTGATTGTACTATCACTGCTTGGGAATTGCCCGCAAGTTGGAGGCCCCAATGATGTACTCCCCCAGACTCCCGCTGCTCCGTAACCCCTTATTGCAGGTCACTAATGAAGGGATATGTAGACGGTTGCTAGAAACTCTGCGTTATACCACATGGGGTGACCTCTATATTGAAGGGCAGTTCCGCTCAAGGGAGCAATTCTTTGGGGCGCACCCCCCTACCACCATGGACCGATTTATGTATATGAGACTCCGACAGAGTGTCAAGGCCGCTACACCGGCATTCCCCACAGAGCCGACTGTCCTGCCTCCTCTGCATGCACTACTACAACCCGAAGCCCCCAAGCACGTCACTTCCCTATTGTACAGGTATATGCAGAATGCACCTCCTTCCCAACCTCCGCCTGCTCGTGTGGACTGGGATGGGGATATGGAGACTCCCCTGACGGATGAACAATGGGAATTCAGTTGCGGGCAGACGGAGAAAGCCACAGCTAATAGTCGACTAAAACTCATTCACTATAAATTCCTACACCGACTATATTACACTCCTGTTAAATTACATAAGTTCCATTTGAGGGCCGATGATAAATGCGATAGATGTGGGGGGGAGGGAGCGGATTTCTTACACTTGGCGTGGCAGTGTCCGCAGGTGTGTGACTATTGGGTGCAGGTGTTTGCAGGCCTTTCACAAATGATAGGGACACAGATACAACTGTCCCCCCGGATAGCTTTGCTGGGCTGCATTCAGGAAGTTATCACAGCTCATAACAAATTTCTAGCACTAAGCTTACTCCTGGCGAAACGCCGTGTGGCCTGTCGGTGGGGTAGAGGCCGTGCCCCTAAATTCAAAGAATGGATGTGTGATTTATCCACCTGGCAAGGTCAACTGAATAGTTACGCCGAACTCTTACCCCTGAAATCGAGACCAAAAGATATTTGGGGCCCCTTGACTTCATACCTTATGGCGCAAGATTCGGGGGGTGATCGAGACGCCGCGGAGGGAGAGACTGGGTTACAGGCAGCGGCAGAGTCCACCAGAGCCCCTTTGCAGTCACAGGAGACAATCTAAGATCCAGAGTTTGGATGATGGACGAAAGGGTGGGGGGGGGGGGTACGACCCGCGCGGGGTGTGCGCAAGCCCTGACACCCCTAAATGTAACATTGTGCCCGTATTTTGCCTGCCTTAGTATCAGGTACATGGTTTCGCTAACGGATGATTTCAGGTTGTCAGAAATCCGAACTGGAATGATGCCATTATCCGCACCGCAAGATGTAAGGGTGGGCTTGACTGTACGAAAGATGTTGTTCTTCAGGCTGGTCAGGGGGGATGTTCATTGTTTGTTATTGGATTTACAGATATACTACGTGATGAAAAATGCTGTAACTAAACTTTGTTTTCAAGATGCATAAACTGCGTAAAGTAATCCTTCTGCTGTATCACAATTAAAACAATAAAGGTTTTTGAAATTTAAAAAAAAAAAGGATACAGAAGTTGCAAAGTTTTTGGGAGCACTTCAGTCTCCTTCTAACAGAGGTTCCTTTTGTCGCTCCTTTAACAGAGGAGGCTCCAAAACTAACACTAACACCCCAGATGCAGACGCATCTTCATACAAGACACACATACTATTATCCCCCTCTAGAGGGTTCTACAAGGGTGGATATAGACGAAACAATTCTAAAGGCAGAGGTACAGGTACACCAACACGTACCTCCCTGTCCTCTAAAAACAGTGACTTGCTACCACTTCCCCCGACCATTTGTCACCTGTCGAGGGAAGATTACAACAGTTTCTTCCCATTTTGCAATCAATAACAACAGACAGATGGGTTTTGGATATTATCCAACATGGTTATTGCCTGGAGCTTACCAGCAATCCTCCCAATATTCCACCTCACATTAACAAACTCTTGCTACACCAACAGCTTCTCAAACACGAAGTACAAGCTCTTCTAGCAAAAGGAGCTGTAGAACCAGTTCCATTACAACATCAAGGGTCAGGAGTTTACTCACTTTACTTCCTAATCCCTAAAAAGGACGAGTCTCTACAACCAATCTTAGATCTCAGACTGTTAAACCTATACATACTGTCAGAGCACTTCCATATGGTCACCCTTCAACAAGTGCTTCCACTTCTACAACAAGGCGACTTTATGTCCACACTAGACTTAAAGGATGCATACTTCCATATTCCTATCCACCCAGCACATTGCAAATATCACAGATTTGTGATAGCAGGAAAGCACTATCAATTCAAAGTACTTCCATTTGGGGTAACTACTGCACCCAGAGTATTCACAAAATGTCTAGTAGTAGTAGCAGCTCATCTCAGAAGATAACAAATTCATGTCTTCCCATATTTGGACAATTGGCTCATCAAAGTCAACAGACAGAGAAAGTGTCTACAACACACTCAAGATACCATAAACCTTCTCCATCAATTGGGATTTACAGTCAATGCACAAAAATCCCATCTTCATTCCTCACAACAGCAAACATATCTGGGAGCAACGCTAAACACTCACACAGCTCTAGCCTCGCCCAATCCAGCCAGAATTCACAACATTCAAACTTTATTACTACAGTTTCAAAACAACAAATACCTAACAGTGAGGACTTTCATGCAACTGTTAGGAATGATGGCATCATGCATTGCAATAGTGCCTCATGCAAGATTACACATGCGTCTTCCACAGGAATGCTTAGCATGTCAGTGGAATCAATCACAGGGTCAATTAACAGATCTAGTGTTGGTAGACAGCCGCACTCATCGCTCTCTGCAGTGGTGGAACACACAAAACCTATCAAAAGGGCGGCCTTTCATCAACCCCATTCCATAAGTCGTACTAACAGCAGATGCCTCTCTCACAGGTTGGGGTGCCCATCTCCATCATCTAACAATCCAAGGTTTCTGGGACACCAAACACAGAAGTCTCCACATCAATTGCTTGGAGGGTCTAGCAGTTCAACTAGCTCTAGAAGATTTTCAGCCTCACCTAGTAGGGAAAGTTGTCCTAGTCCGGACGGACAATATGACAGCCATGTACTACATACAAAAACAGGGGGGGACACACTCTCTACAGTTGTCATGCCTCTCTCAGAACATTTGGCGTTGGGCAATACATCACAAAATTCATCTTCTAGCAGAACACCTTCCAGGCATGCACAACCAATTTGCCGACCTCCTCAGTAGGATACGGCAACAAGTACACGAATGGGAACTTCATTCCCAGGTTCTCCTTCCATATTTACAAAAATGGGGATTTCCACATATAGACCTTTTTGCCACAGCAGAGAACTCAAAATGCTCAAACTTTGCCTCCAGATTCCCACACCATCTATCCAAAGGCAATGCCCTATGGATGAACTGGTCAGGGATATTTGCTTACGCTTTTCCGCCTCTCCCTCTCCTTCCATTTCTAGTTCGGAAACTCAGACAGACATCACTCACACTAACTCTAGTGGTTCCCACATGGGCTCGTCAACCATGGTTCACCACTCTACTAGAGCTGTTGGTATTTCCACACCAAAAATTGCATTTACTTCCAACCTTCTCACACAGAACCATGGACAATTCAGACATCCAGACCCCAAGGAGCTCAACCTAGCGATCTGGCTCCTGAAGTCATAGAGTTTGGATACCTAAATCTCCCACCAGATTGTATGAAAATTCTTAAAGAAGCAAGAAAACCTACCACTAGAGCATGCTATGCAGCAAAGTGGAAAAGATTTGTTATATATTGTAATAATAACAACATTGATCCACTAGATGCATCTATACAAAATATTATTTGTTACCATTTGCATCTATAGCAAGTTGGATTAGCCTACACATCCATTCGACTACAACCTTGCAGCAGTAGCTGCATATCTACAAAACAGACAACATTTATCCTTATTTAAAGTCCCAGTAATTAAGGTTTTTATAGAAGGCTTTGAAAGAATAATACCACCCAGGGTACCACCTGCACCAAGTCTGGAACCTTAACATTGGTCTCACAAGGCTTATGGGCCCACCTTTTGAGTCATTACACAATTGTTGACTACAATTTCTTTCATGTAAGGTTGCATTTCTAATTGCTATTACTTCATTAAGATATGTTGGTGAGCTACAGGCATTAACCTTAGAAGAACTCTTCTTTCAACTGCATAAAAATAGAGTAGTTCTTCTTACAAACCCAAAATTCCTTCCAAAAGTAGTTTCTACATTTCATATTAACCAATCAGTTGAGTTACCTGTGTTTTTTCCTCAACCTGATTCAGTAGCAGAAAGGGCTCTACATACACCTGATGTCAAAAGAGCACTATTATACTATATTGATCGAACAAAAGATTTTCGTAAAACAAAACAACTTTTTGTTGCATTTGCTCCACCTCTTAAAGTTAATCCTATCTCTAAATCCAGTATTTCTAGATGGATTATTAAATGTATCCAAACTTGCTATGTTAAAGCTAAAAGAACTTTAACTATACCTACTAGATCACATTCTACACGCAAAATAGGAGCATCTATGGCCTTTTTAGGTAACATTCCTATAGCTGATATATGTAAAGCACCTACATTATCTACACCACACACATTTACCAAAATTATTGTGTGGATGTATTAGCAAGTCAAAAAGCAAATGTAGGACAAGCAGTGCTAAAAACACTTTTTCAAACAACTGCAACACCCACTGGTTAGCCACCGCTTTTGGAGGGTACTGTTATACAGTCTATGCAAAGCATGTGTATCTACAGCACACATGCCTCGAACGGATTAAATTACTTACCCTGTAAGCATATGTTCTTGGCATGTAGAGCTGTAGATTCACATGCGCCCTCCCCGGACACCTATGGTTGTTGCAGTTCCTATTATTCACATTACATATGCATGGACATCTTTATACTACACTTACTTACTCCATTCTCACCCTCTTGCGGGAAAACAATCTAACAATGGAGTCGATGCCCATGTGCACTATCACCGAAAGGAGGAGTCACCTTACCTCGTGACTGGAAAAGACTTCTTCTAAGAAAAACAACATGCAAATATCCGGACCCAACACTAGATGGCAGGAGTATGCAAAGCATGTGAATCAACAGCTCTACATGCCAACAACAGATGCTTACAGGGTAAGTAACATAATCATAGCTGCCAAGGTTTCAGATTGCTATGTGTGACATTTTCATAATTTCAGTGTAATTATGAGTGACATTTCCACAAATATGAGTGACGCTTTCTCGCAAGCAAATCAAGCAATGAAGACAAGGGAAACATATAAATATCAGAAATTACACCTATTTGAGCATAGCTGCTAATGTTTTAGATTGCTTATGTGTGACATTTTCATAGATTCAGTGGATTTATGAGAGACAGTCAGCGACTAACTGAGTGACACTTAAAGTGACACTTTCTTGCAACCAAAATCATGCAATGAAGTCCATGCAAACAGACAAATATCAGAAATCACACTAATTTGTGCAACAAGAAAGTCGAACTCTGCAGCGGGTGCTTTTAAAGCTAGTATTTAATTTCTAAATAATCAGCACCCTCTACCCCAATCTCAGCTCCAGGTGCGGCTGAACCACAAGTAAAAAGGGATTTCTGTGACAAAAGCAGCAACCCACTGAGCTATCCACATACAATACAGTTCTGTAATATGCTGTTAGACTTTCTTTATAGGAGGCATATTAACTCTCTGCACTACTTTATGGTGAGAGTGAAAACTGCCAGTAGAGAACACTGTGACCTCTCTCCAGCGGGAACATTAATCACCCGACTAATCTGTGATTTAGCAAGTCTCATAGTGCTGGGAAAATAAAGGCTGCTGCTTCATACTGTCAAGAAAGGGTATTTAACCGTTTGCAAAAATAAATCAGCAAAACTGCTAGTTCAATTAGACAAAATTAGATGGGGGCCCTGCAATTACAGCACAGACAGGCAACTTTAGTGTGCACATTTGCAAGGCGCTATGCTGTGCTGGAGCCCCCTCCCATTTCTTGTAAAATAAACATTTTAAATGTCAGCAGCAGTAAATTATTATATCAATATGTGACTTACTAAGTCTCTTAATAGAATGTTCCAATGAAGAGGAGCTGCTGGCGTGGCACCGCGGACATCGTTAGCCTGTCTCTTCTTCAGTCAGACCGAGCCGTGCTGCACTGCCTCAGCCTGTGCCACCTGCTCCCACTATGAGATTCATGCTGGCGTGATGAGTCCGGTGGCCCTGGGCAGGACACAGCAACAGCACATGGCGAGGTCAGGAGGAAGTGAGCAGGTGATCGGTTCTTAAACACCGGCTTCCTCCTTTAAATCTGCGCCATGCAGCAGGGCGCGCAGCAGGACAGCAATGAATTCCTGGGTGCCTTGGGACCCGACTGGCGCCGCGGGCAGGAAATTGAACATCCTGCCACAGCCTGGGCCCACCGGACACGGCTCCTCTTTAACTTCAACGCCGTGTGTCCATGTGGGACCTGGGGAACATCTACATGAAGCAAGTTTGGCGCTAGTTTAAAGAGCTTTATTTGGCATAACAAAGAAAGCCGCCTATAAAATCAGTCTCAGACCGGATAATTAATACATTTGTTAAGAAGGTAGCCGGTGCCTCTGCAGAGTGGAATTCGAGACGAGCAGCAAGCGTCTCTTCGAACCCATTGTCCGGGCACCGACCCTCACGTACAGAGTATAAGAGAGTCCTCGATCCTTTGTCCGTGCACCGACCCTCCCCTCCCCTCCCGTAGAGAGAGAGAAGCTGTCACACCAGCCTTTGGGGGGAAAACGGGAAATGTGTGAATGAGCTGCCCTTGCATAGACTTATATTATAAAAACCAATACGCCGCACTTTCCACTACTTGGAAGTGCTGCGCTTTAGAAATCACACAAGCGCACTACAGGCTTACCAGAGGAGCAATTTTAACGCCGTCCACAATGATAAGATCAGTGCCTGCCGCTTTATTCTAACTCTAGCCGCCCGACCCGTAACAAGTGGCGCCAACAAGTCCCGGGCCCCCATGGTGTGCCACAGCCAGTAGCAACTACTGCTGAGGGCAGCCCCCCCCCCATCGCGTTAATTGGCAGCAGTGTCAAAGCCGCGCGGCGCCGCAGGAAATATGCAGCCAGGCACAACAGGCTGGGCAGATTTGTAACATTGTAGCACTCTCAGCCACTCCAGAGCTGAGAGCAGACAATCATCTTTAAATGTTAACTTATTGAGCCCAGCAGCTGCTGGCAGCCGCAGCACGTCTCGGAGCAGCAGAGCCGGCGCACAGGTGCAGGCGCCGGTGGCGCACGCTGGCTGGTAGCCAGAGTTTCAGAGTGGCATTAAATGCGTGACAATGCATTTCAGTGCGGTGATTCGGAACACCACACTGAAATTCGTGAGCGTCACACCTGATGCGTGATACTTGGCAGGCATGCATAATCCTTTCTGCACACTCTAGGAGGGTACCTAACCTATATACCCCTGCATCTCTGCAGTTTTCTTTTTTACATAATGGCTTTATTATATCTCCTTTCAGACAAAAGCAGATCACATAATTGACTAGTAAGGACAAAATTGTAGCCCTCTATTTAGGTCATCATCATCAAATCCACTTAATTCGGTTAATAAAAACCATAAAATTACACAACATGCAGCAATTGTCACAACAGTAATACAATTAAAAATAAAATTCAAGAATAAGCATTGGGCGAGATAAAACATTTCAATAGCATGGTTCTTAAAATATACAAATAAAACAGATTACCAGTAATTCCTATGTAGCAGCAGGCGAGCCAGTAACATCATATTCAGCGGCGTTTTCTCAAATGTGAGGGCATACGTTAAAACAAATTCATGTGATCATATAAAACCGGACGAATTTCAAATCATGGAATACCCTTTTTTCCTGTGCCTCACAGCCGCCACTAAGAAGCTCGCAATATTAAAGGTCTCCCAGGGGTCATTCAGCATCTGCAAATATAAAAAGGCAGGCCTAACCTGCATAAAACCTTTCCCTTTTAAAATAGGGATTAAAAACTTTCTGCGCATATCGCTAAAAAGATCACAAAACATTATAAAGTGCATAGTATCCTGGGTTGAAAAATTGTCACATGTGCAAGGGCCTAGATCGTTCACCCTACTCCATCCCTGTGAATCTGCTAATAGACAATGAATGAGATTGAAACAAAATCTAGTTAAAAGGAGGCGATGGAAAGACTTAGTGACAAATGTCAAGTAACATTCCATCTGTGGTACGATTTTTAACAGGAGATAAGCTTTCACGGTGGGTTTCATTATCTCAATCGCCTCTCTCTCTGCAGACAACAAGTTTAAAAATTGTGTTTTAACCCACACCAGGTCCTCTTTCTGTATCTTTTCCGGGGAGACGAAGAGTTCGGGGCGCCCAAGATTATTTAAAAATAACTTAACATGTTGTAACCACGGGATTTTACTTGCTCTCTCCATGGAGACACAATCCCTGGCAATCTCTTGATTCAGTGCTAGTTCTGGATAGATCCAAATCGTTAACCAACATACCACAGGAGCCAGCCCTATCAGATCAGAGACATAGCCAATGCCCAGTTCTTGGTGTATAACATAGGTGGGGGTAGATTGGGGGACCGACAAGAGAAGCCTTAAAAACTTGTTTTCAACTATCTGAAGTCCCTCTGCCGATTTGCATCCCCAAATTGCAGACCCATACCTCGCAATAGTAATGCATTTAGACCTATAGATAATAAGCATGGCTTCTAATGGCTGGGCCCCGAGTCATTGTGCAAAACCATGGACGGCTGCTGTGGATCTTGCCATGGCATGTTTTTTTGCTTTTTGCTGGGGAACCCACGAGCCCCTCTCGTTGAACAAGACCCCCAGATAAGAAAAAGAGGTCACCCTTGACAGCTCTACACCTTCACAGTAAAACGTTTTAAGCTTTTTTGGTCTCTGGCCCATTATCATCGTGTGCGATTTGGTTTTGTTGACAATTAGATCTAGAGATTGCATGAAGGACCCAAAAGAATCCAATAGCCTCTGCAGCCTTACCGCTGTACGCGCCAACAAGATCAGGTCGTCTGCGTATAGAAGGGCAGGGATAACCCTGTCCCCTACACGTGGAATATCTGGGCTAGCAGAGCATAGGGAGTTGCCTAGGTTATTTATATAAAGGGTAAAAAGCAGG
Source organism: Calotriton arnoldi (assembly GCA_963921515.1). Classification (NCBI taxonomy): domain Eukaryota; kingdom Metazoa; phylum Chordata; class Amphibia; order Caudata; family Salamandridae; genus Calotriton; species Calotriton arnoldi. Next base: position 546,105 of record CAWUFW010002775.1, on the reverse strand, counting down.
GGAGCTAGAATGCAGCCCTGTCGGACACCTCTGCCAATTTTAAAGTGCTTTGTACATTTGCCATCTTGACTAACTCTTACCCTTGCAAAAAGATCCCTGTGAAGATCCGCCAAAAAATAAACTAGACAGCAATCCATTCCCATATCAATCAATATTGCCCATAAGTTTGATCTATTTACTAGATCAAATGCCGAGGATAAATCCATAAAGGCCAACTGTAACGTACCTGCCTCGGCCACGGTATATTTCTCGGCTGGTAAGTTCAAATTTAAACACTGATCTAGTGTGCTCCTACCTTTTCTAAAACATATTGGAGATCTGTTAGTACACCAGTAACATTTAACCAGTCCGAAAGTTTACTTAAAATCACTCTACCTAGCGCGAGGCAAGATGGCGACCGTGCTGACGGTCGTGTAAGCCCGAGCTCCCGGACCCTCGCTCTTCGTGTATTACATCCTTACAGCCCGATGAAGTAAAAAAAAAGTGATATGCGGTAGCAAATATGTAAGCGAAGTAAGCAGGATAACAATCTGAAATCAAATCTACCTGGTGGAGCGGTATGCTCTGGTGTGCCCGTCTTACTGTAGCGGCGTCCCGAGTGGCTGTCTTACGGCTGCTGGAGCTGGTGCGGCGGTCTTCCGGGTTCGCATACGTCAGGAGTTCACGGATTGAAGGCGGAGTTGGCCGTCTGGCGCCCTCTGTAGCAATGTCTCCAAAGGCTGGACGCGGCAAGATTCGCAACCCCATGGAAGCTGGGGTATCCGGAGGGCTGCGGGATGGCAAAAATAGTGACCCGATACTGGAAAAAAAAGATAGCACACGTCTGGATGCAAGCGGTAAGAAGACAGTACCGTCTTTATTTTTGGCAGGGAAAACGAGGAAGCAACCCCCCTCCTTACACACGAGTCCTGCCAAGGGAACTCTACAGAGCGGCAAAAAGGGGGGAATCTTGATTGCTGGCTTGGGGCACAAGGATGCTCATTTGAAGAGGGATGATCTAACAGGGGGCATTTCTGGGGGCATATTTGGCATTATGAATGAAGGGGGAAAAGCCTTAAGACGGTTAATACGATAGGGGATGATAATATTATTGAAAGTGATGATCTGGCCACTAAACAAAGTACAACAGAGGTTCCTGCTAAAGATCTCCTGGTGGCAACCTGCATAACGGATGGGCAGGAGCATGAACCCCCTAATGAGGATATCTTAAGGGATAAAGATAACGCTAGCAGTCAGAGTGCGATAAAAGAGATTGATTCAGGGGACAATGTTTTTCCCTTTCTGACCCCTCAGACACTTCTGAAGATGAGTCCGAACCAACTACTCGCTCAAAACGCAAGGGGGGCTCCCCTGATAGTGGCCACAGTAGATTTAGTAACTTCCATCTGGATTATCTGGGAACAGACTCACCGGGCACGCCAGAGTGTAGTCCAAGAACGGTGCGGAAGAGAGTTGGATCGGGTGCAAGTCTTAAAGCTATCGAAAATACTGAGGCCATGCAATGGGACTATTCCTTCTTAGCTGAATCTGGAGCTACTGGTGTGACTACTGTAACGCAGCCTAGTGAAAAGGTCCTGGAGAAGACTGAGGACATTTCATTAGCGGTCATATATCAAAGCATAATGGCCCATAGAGAGGAGACGCGTATTGAAAGTCAGCGCACTCAGGGGGCTTGTCGGAAACTCCAGAACTCGGTTCGTAGGATAGCCAAATCATGCACAGAATTTGCAGAGAGATTTAATGAGGCTTAAAAGCGCATCTCTAACTTGGAGGATGAACTAGCAGCACAAAAAGCAACCTCAGAAGCATTGCGCACATCGAAGGATGATACTCTTTGGAAGTTGACGGACCTCGAAAACCGTCTTCGCCGCAACAACTTGCGGGTCCTGGACATTCCAGAGGGTGCAGAAGGATTAGATGCACGAAAATTTATCATTGAGCTCTTCTCTGAGGCCTTCCCAGGACTATCGCAATGGGACTGGAATCGGGAGATTCAGAGAGCTCACAGATTCCCTTTCACGCAGCGTATAAGACCTGGACAAAACGCCCCTAGACCCAGGGCTATTCTAATATCAATTAATAACTTTTTGGCTCGAGAAGCAGTCTACGATCTAGCACGCCCAGATCGAAAGAAAACAGGGTTTTTGTACGTCCAGACTATTGTCCCCTGACGGTTGAGAAAAGATGGCAATTACGGCAACTCATCACCCCTTTTCAAGGCAAAGGGGCACAAGCCTACCTGCTGAATCCAGCCAAATTGAAAGTTATTTTTAAGGAGCAAGCCCGATTTTTTACTGCAGAACTGCCGGCTAAAGAATATCTGCAATCTCTGTAAGAAGGGAGAGGACTTGTAGGATTTGGTTAAAATAAGAAATTTTGAATGGGGTGTGTTGTGGGTTTTTCTATCTTTTTTCTTATATTTCTTATATTTCTGTATTTCTGTCTTTTTCTTTCTATTACCCGGCCTCAATGATCGGGTTGTTGCACAAAAAAAAAAAAAAAAATACACATTATTTTGAGGGGCGGGGTAATCCGGGGGGCAGGAGCTTGATCCATCTCAGGGACCATTGGTCTCAAAGCCTCTTTTCAGGGTAAGGGGGCAGGGCTTCGGCTGAAGCCCTGTGTGCGAGGTTGGGGTAATGGGTATTGGGGTGGGGGAATGGGGAAGGTGGGGGGGCACGAGATAAAACAATCCATGATAGTGTAAGAACAAAAAGTGAAAAACGTAAACAATCAATGTATATAGTCTTAGACTGGTTAGAAACATCGACACCTGATGGGGGATAGGAATTTGCACCTAGGATTACGGATCTGCTCTCTTAATGTATGTGGGCTGAATAATTATGGGAAGAGGCAACGGGTGGCTGCAGACCTGCAGGTGCTCCAACCAGATTTAGTCTGTAGACAAGAAACCCATATTCCATGGGGTAAAAGAAAGCTCTTGGCTGAATTGGGATTGTCGGTATTGCTATGCACACAGCAATCTACAATAACTCGAGGAGTCGCGGTATTGGCTAAAAGTTCTATACAGGGGACGGGAAGAGCATTGGGGGATAAACAGGGGCGGTGGGCCATTGTTGAATGTACTATAGGGACTATTAGTTGTACTGTCTGCTCAGTGTATGGCTCCAACTTTGATGAGGCAGCAGTGTTGGAGGGATTGAATGTTGAATTAGCATCATGGCCAACTCCTCTAATTCTGTGTGGGGATTTTAATATACATCTCGAGCCTCAGGGCTTGCAGGTGGATATAAAAAGTTACAAAGGCAGGAAACCTAAAGTCTTTAAGGCTCTTCAGCACTTGGTCTTGGATCATGGCTTGGTCGATGCCTGGGCCGCTTTGCGTGGTTCTGACCCAGGGTTTACATTTTATTCGCACCCGCATCAGAAGTTAGTAAGGTTAGACTATTTTTTTGTGTCGACTGCATTATTGGGAGATGCAGATATACACGTATTTCCCCGGATTACGGCTGATCATGGACCTTTAGTATTGAATATTCAGGCACTTAATGCAGGTATTAAGTCCAGATCGTTTTCATTTGACAGGAAACTTTGCTGGATGAAACATTTGTTGTGCACATGAATGAGTGGATTAGGCAGTTCCTACTTATAAATCATAACTCTACCACGGCTGGTTTTGTCTGGGATGCCCTAAAGGCTGGGTTAAAGGGGGAGACCCTTAGTTTTGGGTTACACAAGCAGAACAGCTGAAATTGGTAACTCAGGAACTGTATGTGAAGCTCATAACAGCCGAAGAAAATCTTATGTTGGGGATATACGCAAAGGGCGATATTGCCCTACTGCAAACAGACGTTGCACGCTGTAAGGCCAACATTAACCTTCAGTGGAGCAAAGCCATTAAGCATGCTCTTAACAAGGAGCAGAGTTATGAGTATGGGGAAGCTGCTGGGCGCTGTTTGGCGCAAAGGCTTCGATCAAGAGAAGCAGCCCAAAGAATCGAGGCCATAACAGATTCTCAGGGCAACTCGGTGGACATCCCTGCTGGGATCCTTAGTGTTTTCCACGATTTTTTTAAGGGGTTGTACACAGGAGATTGCTATGCGGCGCAGGCAAGTGAGACCTTCCTGCAAAACCTTAATAGTAAAACCTTGAGTCTCCAAGACAAAGAAATGCTGGAGTCGCCAATAAACATGGAGGAGGTGGCCATTAATAGCCTAGCTAGTGGTAAAGCGGCTGGACCCGATAAACTGCCTCTAGAGGTGTATAAAACCTTTTTTCAAGAGTTGAAAGGGGATATGTTGTCTACTTTTCAACAAGCACAGATAGGCGCAGCTCCTCTGTCATGGGATGAGGCAAGTATAATTGTTTTAAAAAAAAAAGATAAGCCACCTGATCTTCCGGGTTCTTACCGACCCATATCTTTATTAAATTGCGATGGCAAAGTTTATGCAAAAGTCTTGGCGACCCGGTTGGCGGAAGTCATAACTCCTCTAGTATCGATTCGGCAGCACGGGTTTATACCCGAGAGGAGCACAGTTAACCATATCAACAGGGTAATAACTTTGCTAGATGTAGCCAACGCTAAGGGTAGTAAATTTGGTCTGATCCTATTAGATGCCGAAAAGGCGTTTGCCCGGGTCGTATGGGATTTTCTGTGGGCTGTTCTACGACGGCTAGGCTTCCGTCAAGGCTTTGTTAAAGCTATCCAGGTTTTATATCGAAGTCCGACTGCTAAAATCTGTATGATGGGCTTAAAATTGGATCCTGTACATATCACTAGAGGTACAAGACAGGGATGCCCGTGTTCCCCATTGCTGTTTTCATTGTATATCAATCCCTTTTTAGTTATGCTAGAGCAGAACCCTAGGATCGAATCAGTAATTTGTAGGCAAGAGCAATATCGGGTGTTCACGTATGCGGACGATATTGCGGTTGTCACACCTACTCGCTGCTATGCTCGAGATAGAGCAGCTGGCATTTGAATTTGGTGTGGTCTCCGGCTACAAACTCAATGTGTCCAAAACACAAATTTTGTGTATGAATCAAGACTGCAATAACGACCTGAGGATTAAGAGCGAGGTATCATACCTAGGCGTTAAATTAAGGACATGCTAAAAACCACTAGTGGAGGTTAATTGGGGATCCATTGTAAGGGCAGCGAGACAACAACTAGATCGTTGTGAATGTTTGCATCTCTCATTGGTGGGGCGCTGCAATGTTCTTAAAATGCTGATTTTACATAGGGTTTTATACTTTTTCAGATCAGTCCCGTTAGAAATCACCCGTGTCCAATTGCAATTACTTCAATCAATCCGTGCTAGGTTTTTGTGGGCTATGGGGAAGTCCCGCAGAGCAATGCGCTTTAAGATTTTACCTCATGAGAAGAGTGGCTGGGCAGTTCCGGATTTTACGCTATATTATTATGCCTGTATTTTGCAAAACATGCAAATTTTATTAACTGGGGAAGAGGTTTCTAACATAGCAGAATCTCCATCTATTTATCAGATGCTACTAGGTGCTGACGCCAAGAGCCGTTTATTTGTGATGCTGGAGCTCAGCTATTACAAAAAGACTAGGTTCAAGGTGTTAAGCACCGCTTATAAGGTCTGGAAGGCTGTACGGAAACGGTATCAATTTGAAAGGGTTTCCTACTACACTCCAATGTCTGCCTCTGGGTTACTACCGTCTGTATTCTGGGATAGGACGATTTGGATGTCCAAAACCTCAAATGGGTCAATAGGTTAGGGTGCCAGGGCACCCGAGTGGAACACTCTATTGACCTGGCAGGGAGGTTATTTATGTCTGCTAATCTGCGATCGCAGCACTATAAAACAGTGTTTAATCTCTATCATACCCCCGCCAAAATGTTAAAATGGGGAGGGGTAAATGATGGGAAATGTTTTCGCTGTGGAACAGAGGACGCAGACATGGTCCATATTTTTTATTCATGTGGACATTTGAGTAATTGTTTGGAGCATCTCGAGAAGTTTCTCTCTGAAATAACGGGGGTTGCTGTAAAAATATCTGCTTCCCATATGCTCTTGGGGATGGATGAAAATGCAAGGGGAGAGCAGTTAGTACACAAGTTTTGTTATTTGATTTTCCTAGCCACTGCCGTAGCTAGACTATGTATTGCTTCTATGTGGCTGCAGAAAGATGTTCCGACTTTTGAGCTATGGAGAGCTAGATTTTTTACCATTTTTAATCTAGAATACAGTTTATATGCTCTTAAAGGCTCACGAACGCGGAAATTGGGTATGGAAATATGGGGCCCTGTGATTGAATATATGAAGGACTGAATATCCACTTTTAAGAACTATTTATGATGTACTACTGTAAGGATATGTATTATACTCCCGTCTTTTTTTTTTTTTTTCCTTCTTTTTTCGTATCTGTTGGATATGTAATGTTTTATCATCCTTTTAAAGACTGTTCTAATGAATTGTGATTTGTACGTGTATTGGTATCATGGATTGAAATAAAAAAAAAATAAAAAAATCACTCTACTTAAAACTTTTACCGCTGAGTCAATCAGGGATATAGGCCTATAACAGCTTGGGTCACCTCTCTGACCGGAATGATGGTGGAGTGGGACCAGGATGATGAAATCCCTGCTGACTGGCCACATTAAAAACTTTGGTTACAATTTTTGCCCATAGGATCGGGTTCTGTTTATATAAATCGGCCGGCACACCATCCGGTCCGGGGGCCTTGTTACTGGTCATTTGAATAATTGCTTTCTCAACATCTCCTTCATTAAAAACCAATACGGAGTTGCTCAAATCATGATCCAGAGTAGCAGGGAATCCCAACCCAACCGGGCCCTCGTATATGGATTTAAAATGGGAGTACCACTGATCCTCTGTAATATTACATTCTAGGGGAGAGTTGTTGGATCCAGTAAAAAAGGGTTTATTAACTATTGCCCAGAATCTGGAGCTATCCTTAAGGACCTCAACTGTTAATAAGTCAGTTCCATGCTTCTTCTTTAATTTCATTTTTACGGGTATTCAAAACACATTTATAGGACTTCCTTAACAGGGCTATATAAGTATTATCTCGTGGGACCTATTTTAAGGCGGTGATAAGCTTTTGATGTGCTTCTGAGGAATTACTGTCAAACCATCTCTCGCCTATTTCAATGTGTCTTCTGCTGGGCAGCGTGAGACCTGTTGCTACCTGGACACAGATGCTCTCAAATGCCAAAAGAACCTCGCCCCCCAAATTTGTTGGGTCCAGACAGATGCCAAAGTTCTTTTCGGCATTTTGCCGAAGTTCCTGAAGGAAAAGGTCCGGGATTACTTTAGTCCATTTTAGCCTATGACCCTGATCAGAAGTCTTTAAACAGGTGTCAATGGAGGCTTTCCCTTGTTTGCGCTTTAATCCACTACCCCCACCTAACTCAAGTTGAACAGGATTGTGATCACTATAATGGGATCACTGTGCATTATAATAGACCACCTGAGATGACAATACAGGGGAGATGAATATATAATCTATTATAAAATCCCGCCCTCTTGCCTTAAAAGTAGGGTCTCTCACCTCACTAGTGTTTATACTAGGCTGGATGAGGTCTACTGCAGCCAAGAGTTCCTCCAGACATTCTCTTGCTGTGTATGCTCGAAGTGGGAATTAAAAGAATTGACTGGTCCTAAAAAATCTGCAACATGACAATTCTTGATACATAAATGAACATTAAAATCGCCCAAAATTATAATAGAATAAAAAGTGGTTTGCTTCATTCTATAATCCTCTAAAAAACATTTCAGCTTACATAAATGTTCATTTAAAAATGTACTCTCAAATGAGTTATAGAAATTAACTATTAACAATTTAGTTGTATTGACAGGGGTGATTTCTACCGCTAAACAGTTGCAAGATCCAGCGTCCACAATACAATGAGTTCCTATCAGCTTAAGTGAAATTAGAGTTAAGAGACCCCCTTCGCTCTTCCTGCTAAAGAGGGCCGTGCTGGCTCGCAATAGGACTTATACCCATCCACCCAAAAATTATTTTCCCTATCCCATGTCTCTTGTAAACCCACAATATCGTGTTCTCTTAAAAAATCAAGCTACCTGGGTTCCTCACTTTTCCTTCTTAACCCTGCTATATTCCAGCTTAGGATCTTACAATTTAAGTTGTTTCCCTCATTAGTCCCGGGGCCCCACGTTCTGACCGTACTCCGCAGTAGGGGGAGGGGGGGGGATTCCAGTCAATCGTTTTCGTCTAGTTGGCTTAATGGAAGAAATCTATTTGAACACACTAAGCTACTCTCCCTTACCTCCTCGCCTGGAGGTTTAGATAACAGTGTAGGTGGAATCGGGGCCCTGGGTGAAGTAAAGTTACGGCACTGATCATCCCTAAAACTTAATCTTGGCGGTAAGCGCGCCTTCCTAGTTGTTGGTACCAAATTACCCCACAGACTCCTACTAGGTAACTGACTGCCCTCTGAGGGTGGATAAAAGATCCGCAGGGGAAGGGCCCTTATACCCCCGGGCCCTCATTGAGTCCCTCCTGAAACAGCTTCCCCGCTATTCCTGCCTGGTCAAAGTTAATGACGATACAATCTCCCTCTACTTGTTTTGGCCTCTGTCCTACCCAGCCAACTCGTCTTGCCATTATAATACGGGAGGAAGCCTGCACCCCATTTATTGAGTGCTGTTTGCACCAGAACTTGGTTTTACGTAAAAGTTCCTGGGTGGATTCCAGACAATTCTCTTTAAGCGGCGGGACACCTATGAGAATTGCAACTAAGGGAGTAGCCTCTGGTGGTAGGTTAAGTCTGCAGCTATTTTTTGTCCTGTTATCCTTTCTATTTACGGGGTTCTTGCCCTGACCTACAGATTGTATATTGGCAACAGGGATATGTTTACATTGCTTACCCGTTACACAACACTTCGTGGTCTGGGCTAGCTCAGCCCCAGCTAGGGGGCCCTGGCTAGTCTGTGGCGGGCTCCAATTTGCGCCCCTAATAGCCCCCCCTTCCTTTTCAACTGCCTTCTGAGTTTGCGAGGCCACTGAAACACATCTATCATTCATGGCGGCAGGCAAAGACGGGCGTCCCGCGCTGCGGGAGCCCGCAGGTGATTTTAAAGCGCCTCCAGGTGCAGAGAACTGACGTTGGCGGCCGCCGCCGCTTGGGAGGCTGGGACTCGTGATTCTGGTCCCCTTCTTCCCCCTCAGCAGGTGGCGGCAGGCAAAGACGGGCGTCCCACGCTGCGGGAGCCCGCAGGTGATTTTAAAGCACCTCCAGGTGCAGAGAACTGACGTTGACGGCGGCCGCCGCTTGGGAGGCTGGGACTCGTGGTCCTGGTCCCCTTCTTCCCCCTCAGCAGGTGGTGGCAGGCAAAGACGGGCGTCCCGCGCTGCGGGAGCCCTCAGGTGATTTTAAAGCGCCTCCAGGCGCAGAGAACTGACGTTGGCGGCGGCCGCCACTTGGGAGGCTGGGACTCGTGGTCCTGGTCCCCTTTTTCCCCCTCAGCAGGTGGCGGCAGGTGATTTCCTGCCCAGGACACTTTTGAACTTTTGTATGAGATCTAATAAGAAGTCATCTGTTTCTAGTGCTACAGCTAAAACATCTGAATTCTCTCTTCAATGTAGGTTAAATAGATGTCCAGTTCAGCCTTTCGTGGATATGGTTATTGGTTGTGCTCAAATACTTCTAAGTCGCTTTCTCTATAAGAGGCTAAAACTCATGAAAATAATTTCCCTGGATTGATGCCATCCATATACACATGCTTCTTGTTCCTTATTCTAACTGGAATGTCTTCAGCTTTAGAATATCTCCAGACACCAGACTGGATCTGAAGGATTTTACAACAATGCCATGGTGCGCCAATAGGTGGCACTGTGTGGCTCGTTGTGACTCCTTACCGTCCGGAAGTGACAGAGTGGAACACCATTGTAGGCAGATGTCAGTTCCCTTCTTTCTTTTTTCCTCCTTCATTGCCTATCCAGAGCACCACTTTCAATATTTTTGGGCCTCAGATTACTTGAATGATGTCCTTACCCCCCTCAAAAAGGACAACATATAAACCATGCTACAACTGCAGGAAAGAGATGCTGGTCACAGACCTCGATAGTATGTGTCCTTGGTTCCTGGACTCCTGTCAAGACTTGAGGTTGAGTGATAAATGTATCTTCACTGAATCAAAGGCAATCCAGGAGCGGGCGGTGAAATTCTATATCACCTAACACAAGAAGAGGTCGTGGTTGAAAAAGAGTCCAGCTCCATTTTGTGGGGACTCAAGGGCCCCACTTGAAGTCTGTGAGAAGTTGGCCTGGTATATGCTGTTCACTAATTAAAGTGGACACCTTGCACCAGAACAATTCGACTCTTATGGTAGATAGGTTTAAGACAACCTTTATAGAAAGCTATCCTAGTGGTAGCTGTGGAGAGCAGCCTTCAGGCTAAGTCTTGAAGGAATGTAAAGCAGCTTGTTTTACCACACAATCTCTTGAATCACCAAATGAAAAGACACCACACAGGTATATATATCAAATATATATGTATTTATTAATAAACACTCTCTACTAATCTCTTTATGAGATTAGAGGATAGGAACATATGTACAAGTCAAATATGATCAGGATAAGTTTAGCACAATTGAATATTACAATCTTAGTTTGCTAGACCTAGGTCTAGGGCATCTAGAATCGAGGGACCACCAAGAACCACCCCAGGTAGTTGTAGGAGACCCACAGGGGACGGACGCGGTGACCTGGCACCGATGCGAATCCTGTACGAGTCTATGCACTCAGACGTGATTGAGATATCAATGTTAAAGGTCCCATGCGTGTTCGAGGCGAACACACCGATCGGTCCTTGTACGAGTCGAAGGACGCGGTTACAGATGGTATTGCAAGGGAGTTGTACGCGGTGTGTCTAACACAGACGCGAACCAGGTACAAGTCAGTGCGAGAGTCGCACTTGGAAAGTTAGAGTTTTGGGACACTTCGAGGGAAGCTACAAGCAAGTCACTTACAGGGTAAGTAGTTCTAGGGCCCACACCCACAGGAGCACCGTAGTGCTGAAGTTACCTCACCCAGGGGAGCCGGGTGCATAGGTGTTCTTTGGTGTCGGGTCGCGGCGTCGTTTTCAATGGGAGCCAGTGAAGACTTGCTGCTTGCGGCGACAGGAGAAGTGTCCGGAGGAATCCAAGCCTGGATTCGGAGGATGGAAGACCTGAAAGCAGAGGGGACAGTGTTCAAAGTCACTTGGCAGTGACTCGGGGCAAGGAAGATGAATGCCCACCGTCGTCGCAAGATTCAGGTCGTCCGCGGTTGCCTTGATTCTTCAGCCACGAGGTCCAGGAGGCATCGTCGACGACCAGGAGCTGGATTCGGCGTGTCCCACGATGTCTGCAGCTTACTGCGGTGTCGGCAACTCGATCGGAGCCAACAAGCCTTGGTAACAGCAAATCTCGGGGAAAGTGTGAAGAGACAATGGCGCAGACCAGCAAGGTCTGTGGGACTCACCCAGCGAGGGTAAGTCAGGGCAGGCCTGGAGCAACCAGGGGAGCCCTTCGGTTTCTTTATAGAGTCTTCTGGGGACCCACAAGCCGGCTGGCAAGGGATCGCGAAGACGCCTCGGGAGGATCCGCTCACAGGGGCCGACGGTCACTTGGGACGTGGTAGGCCTCTGATCTTAGGAGGGATTCCTGCTGGAGGCTGGGACCACACGTGGTCCAAAGCACAAGTTCGTGGAACGTTGTGAAGGGGTTGCACTCGACAATAGTGCACGGTACCCAGGGGTCGCGGTTCCTCGTTACTCTTGGGGTCCACTGGCCTCAGCTTCGCTGGGGACTCACGATGGCCTTTGAGAAGTCAGGAAATCCACTTTTTGGGCTGCAGGGACTTCGGACTCCGGCGGGAGCGGCGTAGTTTGCGACCGTCGTTTGTAGTTTTTGGTGCCTGCCAAGCAGGGGAGTCACTCCTTGACTCCAAGGGAGATTCTTCCGTCTTCCAAAGGTAGTGGAACGTCGAAGGTCCGGGATTCTGCTTGTAGAGCGTCGTCCAGGGAAATCTAGGGTGCAATGCACAGGTTCCCCCTCTTATACTAAAAGAAAGGGAGGAACTAGCTCTATGACCCTACCTATGGGAGTGTAGCGGGTTAGGAGGCACATACGGGAGACAGGTGGGGGTCAAAGAAGGCTTTATTGGTCTAAGTACACGCCTCTGTCGTGAGACCGGTCTATAATAAGGCAAGGGTTGTTCTTCTGTCTTCTCTCTGTGTTCTCGGTCCCTCGGCGAGGTCCGCACCCTTCGTAGCCGCTCCAGCACGGGTCCGTCCGGGTACAGAGGAAGCGTGGATGGGGAGGGAAAGAGAAAGGAGCGGGGTGTGAGAGTAGTGCACGTATCTACCAGGCTGACAAGGGAGGGGGTAGTGAGGAGTCACACGGTGCGTAACACTTCTACAAAAGTGAGGGCAGTGCTCAGGATGGGGGTACCGGGATACGGGGACTGTTGCACTAGGTACTCGGGCTCTCTCTTTTACCCACCCAGCCCGTCCAGCGGTCTCGTACCTGCGAAAGCCACGCTCCTCCTGGAACGTGGCTGGGCGATACACGGGAACGATGGCCTCCTGGCTCCTTTCCGTCTTGCGACCGTTCCGCCTCTGCTCCTTCCGTTGCTTCCGTCTGCTTCCCTTGGTTCTCGACTCCTCGACTCCTCCTGCGCCTCCGGTGCTAGCACACCCGTACTTCCGCCTTCCTCCCGTCTTTGAAGGGCCGACCTCCTCGTCGTCATCGAAGGGGGCGTGGTTCAGTGACCAGTCATCCCACTTAAAGGAAAGGTGTTCCTTTTCGTCTTCCACGTCCCTGGCTCGAATGTCCGGCCAAGTCCATTCGTCCTGCTGCAGGAAAACAAGAGGGGAGTCGGAGGTAATCACACTCTCCCCACCTTCCTGTGGGCGCATCCCGCTCTTCATCCGATCGCCCTCGTTACAGGGAGGGTCAGGGGAGTGGGTATCTACACCCACTTCCCTTTGTCCAGTTTCGCGCCAGAGCAGGGGCAGGTAGCCCCTGAGCCGGTTTGAACTGGCATATGCACAGAGGTGCCTTCTGCTCCCCCAGTGCAGGACTTCAAAGCACTCTAAGAGTGCACCCACCCAGCCCCAATACACTAAACCCTGTCTGGAAGGTGGTCACACCCCCTTGGGACAGGATATCTATTGTTGGGCTCCCTCCACTGCGAGTGTTGGTCATCAGCAGGAGGGCAGCCCAGTGTCTGTGACTGGTGGCATCCATTTTGTGATGCCAGGCCTCTGCAGGATTCTACCGTGTTTCCACAGTAGCTACATGTCTATCCCTCTAGAAGGGTGGAATGCTACCCCCGCCGCCAGGACTGGCGGGGGGGTAGTATTCCAAGGTGTTTGACACCAAACACGACATGTTTCGATGCACCCATTCCAAAGTTAGCATTTTACCGCGAGGATATAATGCACTTAAAAGTATATGGTTTAACCGCATCCACAAACAGCACCAGAGAATGGACTCTGAGAGCTGCAGAGGGGCCCTGCTCAGGCAGAGGCACCCCCTCACATAGAAGCCAAGCACCCTGCCCTCAGGATCGATAGGGCCTGCCTTAGGGGTGACTGATAGGTTTATATGTGTGTGTAGGAGAGATATAGGGGACCTATATCTCAGTGAGGGGTGCTAGCACTTCCTCACCCAGGCTGCAATGCAGGCCTGTGGTGTCAGATTTAGTCTGCTTCCCAGGGGTGGCATAATACATGCTTCAGCCCCTGGTAGGCCTGTGAAGTACCTATGCCCTTGGCACCTAAGGTACCATATACTAGGGACTCATAAGGTACCACAGTATCCAATCACTAGTGCACCTAGAGTGCACTCCAAGTCGTTTAGAGAGAACAGAGAGGCTGGGGCCCTGATTAGCAGGGGCCCAGCCAGACTATAGCCAGAAACCAGTGTAAACATCAGAAAAAAAGTGGGGGCAACATAAGAGGCAGATCCTACTCTCCTACAAAGTCCCTTTCCCACGCCAAGCTTTCTGGTAATTCAAAGATGAGTCATAAGTTGAAGAAAGCTAAGTAGGAAGAAGGTCCGAATGTGGCAATAGAAAGATCATACCCCATAAGTGACATCTGACTTTTATTTGGTCCCATAGCTCGTCTTAATGCGCCCCGGATTCCTCATGACTTAGTGGAACCCGCTTCAAATTTTAGCCTTCAAGGAGACCATGCTGGAGCTCTTTCAGATGGTTCTGGCTCTCTCTAGCCCGCCTTTAGACCAAATGGAGATGCAAAGGGTTTCAGATGGACTTCCTCTGGTGTGCTATCCATCAGCGCCAACTGACAATGTGGGACTGTTCTGAGGCCGATTCACTCTTCCACCCCACATCACCCCCTGGCTGTATGATGGTCCATCTGTGCAGGCACCAATGCCGACTCTACTAGTACTTGCGTTGGTCCCGATTACGACTCCAGCCTCTGAACCTGAGCTGCCATCAGCCTGCCCTAGGCTTGTGTTGCACTACGAGACTACAAAAATGCAACCTCACAGTTTACAACCAGATTAATCCTTGGCCTCTGTCTCGATGCCAATACTATCAGAGGCTAGAAGCCTTTTTCTGATCCGGATATTGTGCAGTTCACGGTGTGCAGAATGTTCCCACAACACTGATGATGATTAGGAGATGGACAATCTACTTCCCCCTCATTATGCTGATGATGGGCTATACCTTGATTTACTACCAGTAGCTGAGCAGGACTCACACTTGGGCCACCGGAGGAAGAAAATGCCACTTTTGCAGTAGTTGTGCAAGTGATAGCATAAGTGCTAGCTTTACAGTTGCCTACTGTTAAACCAAGGTTAACTTTTGCCAGACATCCTTCAACCAGGTCCTTCATCTTCTGAGCCACTTTTGCCATTCAAGGAGGGACTTACTGACTCTCTCATGGCCACCTGATGTAAGCTGTGCTCGAGCCTCCAGTCAGGTCCTGACGTAGACCAGACTCTGAAGATCCCAATTTTTTTGACAAAGCATACTGTGCGTGAAAGCCTGGTGGTACATTAATCAACAAGTAAAGTCACTCCTTGCCTTTCTGATCAGTCCCTAGAATAGAGAGTCATAACATATTGATGCCTTCAGAAAGAGAATGTCCTTTTCGGACCCTTTAACGAAGTGACCTTTCTGGGCAGGTACAACCACGCTTTATGGGACATGGCCAGCAAGATCTTGCCATCCATCCAAAAAGACCCCAGAATCTCGCTGGCTCAAACAATACATGATTGCCAGGACTCTGAAAGTATTCCTTACATGCTGACTTAGACACCACAGTCTGTGTTTGCATAGCTATTGGCACCAGTGTCACACTCAGAAGGCATGCCTGGATGAGTACAATCATCTTTGATTTACATGCCCTTTAATGGCTCTAGAATGTTTTCACAGTGGTACAAGCAAGAACTGTCATAGTGCTCCATACCAAATCACCCATATTATGACTTCCAGATGTCTCAGTTGGTTTAAGACCATCAATAAAGGATTGCACAACATCCACGTCAGAGAAGAGATATTCCGTTTCCCCATGTCAGACCTTTAGCATCACTGGGTTTCTCACAACTGTGCTTACTCCCAAGTCGAACCGGTCCTTGTGACGGCTTCTATCCAGTGTCTCTCACTTTGTGTAATGTTTTTACAATCTGGGAAGAGAAGTACTCGGGTCACACACTCGTAGGGAGTCCCATGATGAGACCAGTGCCTGCAAACTTGGTGCCCTGAGGTCCGACTGAGACACTGTTAAAGGAAACACCTAAGCACAATGCCTTAACAGGCTGCCTATAGATTTTTAGCACTAGTTCTCCATTGACATCCTGTACAGAGCCCGCTGCTCCATAAAAAAGAAGGAAAAAAAGGCATACACTACATGAGTCATGGAGATGGCAATAGCCACTGGGGTGGGGAATCCAGGAGGCGAAAATTGGGCAGTCTTCTCTCCTTTACAAGCTTTAGAATTTATTCTGGAAGAATTATTGCATATGTCACAGAGGTTCTACAGTCGCTTTGTTTCCGTATCAGAGACTCAAGTGTGTCTCTCTTACTTTCAAATTGAAGCACCTTTGTTTTCCACCAAGTGGACTACTGTATCTATGCTAGCAACAACATGCTCCATTTTCTCGAGCCATATTTCCATTATGGAAGCGGTTTGTTTTACCTCGTATACTTTCTTTATTATGGTGTCCAGAGCATCCATCTTCTCACCCTGACCCATAGCTAAATCATTTAGAGACGTCTCCCCCATAGCTTCTTCCCAAGACACCTCTGTCACCCCGGACTGTAAAAGTAATTTTTATCCCTCTTTTGGGCCTTGCCAGCCATTCTGACACAGTTCACATGGTGGCGTAGACCTTTTCTATGTCCAGTAACAGATGCTGTTGTCTGATGGGTCCCTTCCCCACTCCACTTCATCACTCAGCCTCCCTATTACAAGTAATTACGGAGCTCATCCGTCACGGTTCCCCAATGCACACAAAGGTTTGCAAACGTTTCTGGTTTTCTCCCCATCTGTTTCTCGATTTCAATGCTGCAGGAGGTGATGTGCTCATCTCACCTGGATCACCGCTCCCCAATAGGCCACTTCTCTCTTCCACCCACATCTTGTTGACATAATGGGCTAGGTGCTCGATACTCCAACTCTTCTTTTGCCACTGTGGCTGCACCCAAAATCTCAGCATGCCCAGGGCCTCTCCTATGCTTCTCTTCCAAGTTGCCCTCAACCAAATCAGCAAGCTGCATCCATGATCATAGCTAGCAATCTAGCCTGGGCAGAGTAGTTCTGATGGAAGGTGGACATACTGTTTGCCTCTAGTCTCCACCTCCCCCTAGAGTACAGTTGTGTTAATTTCAAACATATTTGCAGGTGCTAGAGATGAAGCCTTGGCAGAATAGGCATTTTGATCTCTTGTAAGGTCAACACATTAGCTAGGTAAGATGCTTGTTTCGAGACACTACCGATGTTATGAAGACTTATGGATAAGGTGATGGTTGTGCTGGGCCTGATTCTCTTGCTCATTTGATTGGCTTATTTTGCTAATCTTATGGTGTCTAGCTATTAATGGCTTCTCCTGCATCTATCAAAGACCCTGTGCAAATTTTAGATAATAGGTTGATCCTGTCCGATGAGGAAAAGCTAGAAGATGTTACATAGATGATGTCTTTATTCTGAATAAAATGAACATGTTCTCCAGTATTGTATCTTTTATAGATTCACATGCTTGAATCTTCCCCGTCGTCATGGTGGGAGTCCCACGGTAACAGTAAAATAGCAGTACAAAGCTAAAAGGACAGTCTCCCTTGAAAATCAACAGTATTTAGTAACCAGTTAACCTCATTAAGGAACATCCAAACTCCAGCCAATCACATCGCAGACCCCTGAGTATCCATCCCCTGCAGAGCCACCATACCTCAGATTTCTTACTGCACGTCGTGTGTTAGGGAGTCTCCCTGAGCTCTGCTCAGTCACAGTGTTTCTACTTTGATCTCTTCAACTTTCAACTGGCAGTTCTCTTTCCTCAACCTTCTCTTCAACTGAGGTGCTGGTAGAAAGTGAGTTTTCTGCTTATTTTCTGTATTTTCTACAGAATGTCAGAGTCTAAAAAAGGGCTGTTCAGGCCCTGCAAGACTTGTGGAAAGTTCAGGCTGTTTTCAGGGGATCCTCATAAGGAGTGCTTATATTGCCTTTATCCAGAGCACAAGCCTAAAGACTGTAAGCACTGCCGGACTTTTCTTTCAAAAACCCTCAAAGACCGTGAGGGAAGACTTCTTATTTGGCTTCAGAAGAAAAGATCTATGAGGGATTCTGACTCAGAGAGTGAGGAGAGGCCTCATTCCTCCTCAAAGAAAAGGAAGGAAGAAGATCCTTCTTCTGGTCAGAAAGATCCGAAAAAACAAAGATCAATGAGCAAGCAGTCTTCAGTGGAAAAGAGAGGTAAAAAAGAGCAACCTGGCTCTTCTCACACCCAAAAAAGATCTGGCTCTGCTCCTCCTTCTGCATCACTTACTCCCTCACAAAAAATCCGCCCATTGTCGGACTCGTCGACGAGGCATTCTCCGCCTACGACCGTCGAAAGGAAGACTCCGTCGACGGTTTCGTCAGCGACATTGACGGTAAAGACGACGACGGCTGTCTCGTCGACGAAGACGGAAGTAGTGATGTCGTCGACGGCTTCGGTGAGGAGTTCGTCGTTGACGAGAGCTTCACCGTCGACGGTTCAATTGTATGCTGCGCAGTCGACGAGCGTCTCTGCCCCGTCGACGGAAACTTCCACGCCGTCGTCACAGTCGCTGGTGACGATCCCGTTGACGAGGAAAATGGACATACCAGTCTCAAAATCTCTTTTACAGGACTTTTCAAAAATATCTCCTCTGCCTTCTTCTCGCCTCCTGGATTTTCAGGAATCGGAGGATGAAGGTCCGTTTGGCCCTACCTACAGCCCCCCTCAACTGAGAGTGAAGTGCCAGGAACCTGATGAAGAGGATCAGCCAGATAATCCTTCGACTTACTTTGAGGGTGACTATTCCTTTTCAGAGAGGCGCTCGGGTGCGCAACGCCTGGATACCTTCCAGGAGCACTACCCATATTATGAACAGGAGTAGGAAGATCGTCAAGAACCCTCCATTAATGTGCCAATGTCACTAGTCACGGACTTGCGTTTCATGCTGGATGACTACTACAAACGATTTCCTGAAGCCAGTGTGGCCCAAAAATCAGTTTCTAGCCAGGAGGAGCCTGCCATGACTCCAGTTCAGGAAACCCCACTGGCTCCACCGAAACAGAAGTCCTTACCTCCTCTGCAAATCTCAACTAGGGCTTCGGACAGTGGAGACCATCAACTGGAAGAGGGAGAGATACAAATGAACACTGATGTCCATGACGAGTGGATGGACTACGTAGCACATACGCCGCCTTCTCCCATGATGCCTGTGGCTGACTCTCCACCTGCAGACATTGGCGGCTTCCACGATCTGCTTGAAAGAGCTTCAAAACGCTTTGACCTTCCTATGCCCGTCAAGCAAGCGGAATGCTTCTTGTACAATTTTAAGGCTTCCACTCAACGTTCGATTAGGGCAATCCTTATTATCGACTTCTTGTGGCAGGAAGGTATCAAGCTGATGACGAATCCAGCGTCTGTGCCAGCAGTCATTCCAAAACTGGATAAGAACTACCGGGCGCCAGAAGACTCGCCGACATGTCTCATTGGCCATGGGAAGCCTGATTCGGTAATAATGCAGGCTGCTCAGAGAAGATCAAAAAACCCTGCTTCTCCATGTACCACCCCACCGGACAAAGAGGGGCGTATGTTGGACAATATTGGAAAGAGATTCTCCGCGCTGGCTGCTACAGCCATCAGAGCCTCCAATGCAATGGCTATTCTTGGAAGATACGATAGGCAGATGTGGTCGGACATCGCGCCATTTTTGGAATTCCTGCCGGAGATAAGAAAAAGGAGGCAAAGGAAATCCTTGCAGAGGGTGAGAGAGCTTCATCGGAAGCCATTGATGTGGCTATGGACATTGCCTCCACCGCCTTTAGGCAGATGGCTGGTGCCGCAGTGTTGCGCAGGCAGGGTTGGCTGAAAGCTACTACCTTTCGACCAGAAGTCCAGGCGAGGGTGCTGGACATGCCATTTGATGGTAAAAATCTGTTCGGTAAGCATGTTGATGAGGCACTCCAGGCTATCAAATCCAACACAGATACGGCAAAATCCTTAGCCAATTTACAACAGAGAAGTTTCTTTTCCTTTCGGGGAAGAGGAAGAGGCCAGTTTGCAGCTCGGTCCCAGTCTCAACAGCGTTTTCAACCCTATTACCAACTGGGTTTCCGTCCTCAGTACTCCGCTCAATCCTTTCGGCAGACGCCTGCACCAACTTACTCCAGAGCTCCAACTCGAAGATGTCCCGCTTTGGGAGGTAAATCGCATGACACAGGCAGGAGACAATGAGACTCACCAGGCACCCGCTACCCCAGTCCCACCTCATTCAGCTCAAGACTACTCCAAATTCTTTCTTCAGTGGAACTTCATTTCATCCGACAGATGGGTGTTAGACGTTTTCAATCATGGTCACACCCTAGAATTTCTTCAACAACCTCCAGATTACCCCCCAAGAAAAACTGCTCTCCGCCACCTGGCGCTTCTCAAAAGGGAAATGAAACTCCTTCTCGACAAGCAGGCAAACGAGATAGTGCCGCACAGTCAGCGTAACTTGGGATTCGACTCCCACTTTTTTCTCATAAAGAAAAGAACTGGAAAATGGAGGCAGGTCATGGACCTCAGGTTGTTGAACAAGTTCATCAAAAGCCAACCATTTCGGATGCTGTCGCTCCAGGAGATTCTCCTTCTCTTGGATTCAGGGGATTACATGATCTCTCTGGATCTTCTGGATGCGTACTTTCACGTTCCTATTCACCCAAAGCACCGTCGTTATCTCAGGTTCCAAGTTGCA
This sequence comes from Calotriton arnoldi, assembly GCA_963921515.1. Lineage (NCBI taxonomy): Eukaryota > Metazoa > Chordata > Amphibia > Caudata > Salamandridae > Calotriton > Calotriton arnoldi. Next base: position 525,684 of record CAWUFW010002775.1, on the reverse strand, counting down.
GGGTGCCACTACCAGTTCAAGGTGCTGCCCTTCGGGCTAAAGTCTGCCCCCAGGGTATTCACCAAATGCTTAGCGCCAGTAGCAGCCTTTCTCCGGCGTTCCAGTCACCAGGTCTTTCCCTACCTGGACGACTGGTTAATCAAGGCTCCGACATTTCATGGTGCGAAAAAGTCCACGAGCGCCTGTTTTCGCCTTTTTCGCTCTCTGGGTCTCAATCTCAACGAAGAGAAGTCTTCGCTCCTTCCGCCCAGGTCTCTGGTGTTTCTGGGAGCAAGATTAGACACCGACCTCTCAATGGCCTTTCCCACAGAAGAAAGAATTTCTTGTCTTCTAAAGATGGCTCAGTGGGGCGTGGCCAGCGATCATGGCCGCTCGGACGTGAATCCGAACGGCTCCGTCTCAGGCCCCATACATTACGGTAACTACTGGGTACTATTCGCCCCGCTGAGCCCAGCCAAGGCTCGGTGAGAGTGGAGGGAGGTTCCGGCATGTTGCAGGGACCCTCCGATACTTGAAATCTGCCTTCTCTTGAGCGGTGAGAGCCGCGGTCCCGTCTCGCCGCGGCACCTCGCAAAATGGCGGCGAGACGCTGAAGGAGGCAACAGCTGAAGAGGAGCCGCTGAAGAGCCACAGAAGCGCCGATCCGTGGCCCAGGAGTCCGCATTGGGGTATGCATCAGGGGAACCCCCCCAGGTGAAGCAATTTTCCTCAGCGCCGCAAGACGACTCGGAGCGCAGAGCGCCACGCCAGCACTGCTCGGGTGAGAGGGAGCGCAGACCAAGGCAGGGGCATGGCTGAAGATAGACCTTCCCCGATATGAGAGGGGTCTTCCCCGGGATCTTGACAAGCGGCGCGGGGCTCCAGGTCGGACGCCCGAACCCCGGCGGAGGGTTGCCTGACTTTAACATGGCGCTGTCTCCCTGCAGCGCGCTGCCATTCAGATGCGTGATGCCTCCTGTTCACGACCCGCGCATTAGGTGATCTCCAGAAACAGCACGCCAGGTCGCTTCACCAGAGGCCCCAACGCGAGTGACACAGCTAGCAAGTAGTGAGACTGTAAAGGGTCCCACGGTCCAGCAGAGATTCCCGAGGGCTGGAGGGGTCACGGGTCCTGGCGAACACGTGGACCCGGGAGAGCCATTCCACAGGAGGGCAGTCCTGCTTCATCGGAGTGCCCACTGACGGGGAGGGTCCGGGGTGGCCGATCCCTCAGCCCCCATATGCCACCCAAAAAAGTTGCGGCCAATAAAGTCTCTAACTATTTTGCCCAGCCGGGCACTGGTTCAGCCAAGGAAGGCGACGCGCAACGAGGGGGCAGGATGGCTCTCACCCGCGAAGATTTGTTGGCATCCCTTAGGGACTTCAAAAAGGAATTAAGAGAGGACATCAAGGCAGACATGAACGCCTCCTTTGAAAACTTTAGGGCAGAGATGAGGGAGAAGATGGTGGCCCTGCAAGCGGACGTGGACTCGGTGGGATCGCTCACACTGGATGTGGAAGCGAAATGTCAAGAGCTGGAAGAACGACTGGGTCCGCTAGAGGAAGGCACGGTGGAACTTCGCGAGCAGTTAAGGGCCTCCGCCCTTAAATGTGAAGATCTGGAGAATCGCTCTCGTTGAGACAACATAAGGGTCAGAGGCCTGGAAGAAGGCTGCGAGAGCCCTGACCTGGAGGCGTTCCTGGTGGGCCTCTTCTCCACAGTCATCGGGGAGGGAGGCCCAGAGGTGAGGCTCAAGCGGGCTCACAGAGTGGGGCCGAAGCTGTCCGGATCTAACAAGAGGCCACGAGATGTCCTAGCGAAGTTTAGCTCCTTCAAGACAAAGGAACTGGTGCTTCAAAAAGCGAGAGGTTCAGAAAAAGTTTCCTTCCAAAACACCACTTTTTCGCTGTTCCAAGATGTGGCTCAGGCCACCCTGGCAAGACGGCAGCAGTTCCGCCCGATTACGGAAGCCCTAAGAGAGAGACACATGAAGTATCGTTGGAACTACCCCTTCGGTATTGTCTTCCATATGGACAGCAAGCAGTTCCACTGCACAGAGTTGGAAGAAGCGGCGGAACTCTTGGAAATCAGATCTCCCCCTTCTTCAAGAGAGTCCACGTCAAAGGGCGTTGAAGGGGCCCAGACGAAGGACCGGAGAGGCGCAGGCTCATGGAGGGCGGCTAGACGGGGGAGCAAGAAAACTCCAGACTGAGGCAGAGAGATTCTGGAATTCCGGGCGCAATCACGGGCTGTCAGTTCACCCAGAATTAGCCCGGCTCTGAAAGTAAGGTAACGGGGTCAAGGGCGTAAGTACAAAGGGTTGGTGTTTCCCTAAAGTCATTCCACAAACTGTGACTTTTGGACTGCCGTTCACCGTGCAACCTGGGTTGCTGAGAAGAAGTAAGGGAGGTGGTATATGATAAATGTACAGAAGTGATGGCGTTAGTACCCGGGCAACAAGTTAGTAGGGGTTTCTGGGAGCGGTAATGGGCTCGCTCCTGGAGTTGACCAACATGAGGCCCTCCTCTGGGATGGAGGACCCCACAACTCACTGTTTTAGTTATTTGTTGTTATATTTGTTGTGTATCATGGTGCTTTCTAACTTTGCTTGTGTGGGCGGTGGTGGGTGGGTGGGGGGGGGGCGGGTAGGCGAGAGACCACAGGCAAGATTACTATGGGGAGGGAAGGTCATACCCTGGAATATGGCAGTTAATTGCCTTTCCTGGAATGTAAGGGGGCTTAACTCCCCCAATAAAAGACATTCGCTATGGAAATATCTAACAGACCACCAGTTTCTCTTGGCCGCATTACAGGAAACACACCTGAAGAAAAGTGAAGAGGGTAGGCTGAAACACAAGCGTTACCCCCAGATCTTCCGGTCCTCGGCCGCCACGAAGCAAAATGGAGTAGCTCTCCTCTTTCATTCTTCGATCCCCTTTAACCACCAAGCTACTAAAACTGACACGTCAGGGCGCTTTTTAATGGTTCGGGGGGAGATCAGAGGGAGAACGTGCACCATTGCTACAGTTTATGCACCTAACACGGGGCAACTGGACTTCATAGAATCCTTTCTAACCACTTTGGAGGGGTTTGCCGTGGGAGATATTCTGCTATTGGGGGACTTTAACCTCATATGGGATCCCACACTTGGCACGACCCACCCCCAGCGGGCTGCGGGAAGGACATTCAGTAAAGTTCTCAAATCGGCTCTTCAGCGTTTAGGATTAGTGTACGCTTGGAGGGAAACTCACCCCACCGCGTGGGATTTTCCCTTTTTTTCCCATTCCCAAGAACCCACTCCAGAATAGGCCATGCTTTCTTCAGTCAATCCCTTCTCGGCGCGGTGTCGGATGCACGGTTTCATCCGATCTGCCTTTCAGATCATGCCCCACTGGAGATTTTTCTAAATTGGCCGGCGCCGCGACCAAAACATAGGAGATGGTTTTTCCCCAACATTCTCAGCAGGGATAGACTCCTTAGGGACGACCTACGTGCGACAATCACGGAATATTTTAAGAATAATGACCCAGCCCTTACCTCTTTCGCCAACAACTCGGACGCCTCCAAGGCGGTTATTATGGGCAAATGTATAGAGTTAGTCACTACTCTTCGAAACCAACAGAGGGGGGAGAGGCTCCTACTGGAAAAAGAGTTACAATTAGCCAAAAAAGGCAACAAGTGTCCCCATCAAGCCAAACGCTCCGTAGAGTCACCTCCCTGAAGGGTAAATTAAAAGCCATATATACTAATAGACGGGTAAACATCGCCTTCAAGGGATTTGTTTGAAATACTCTGTTCTATTGCTTTTGATAAATATTTTTTAGCTGCAAGAATTGTTGATAAACTTGCCACAGAAATGTTATTCAAACATCTTTTATCTGAAAAATAATAATTTTGTTCCTTGTAAAAACATAAGAACCAATGAATCAATCACGGAACAATGAATATTCAAAACACGGGTATATATAGAAAACAAATTTTTATCTTTTGAAATTTATCAAGGGTACTACACAGTTATATAAACAATGTAACACAAGGAAAATAGATACAATTGTATAATCCTTCAATGCCACTATTGTAAACATTTCTTCTCATTGTACATTATTTTCCAGAAGAGAGTGTGAGTGTCGACGTTTCGGTCTCTATGCATTTGTCCATGAGACCATCTTCAGGAAAACCATAAATATAACAAATGACCCCTGAATGATGTTTCCAAAGATTCAAGAATTACAATTGACACACATATGTCAAATCAATCGTCGTTCTGTAACTTTTGTTTAAGGTGAATAATCATCAAGAGATACAGGTAAATGATATAGGTAAATGAACTCTGGTGCTTTATTGGACGGTGTAAATAAATTTCCAGTCCTCAGCCACTTCTCAGTTGAAAGAGTTTATTCTGTTAGATTTTGTAGCGCAGCCAAAGTTCAGCAATCAGCAGTTGGATTATATCATTTACCTGTATCTCTTGATGATTATTCACCTTAAACAAAAGTTACAGAACGACGATTGATTTGACATATGTGTGTCAATTGTAATTCTTGAATCTTTGGAAACATCATTCAGGAGTCATTTGTTATATTTATGGTAGTCCTGAAGATGGTCTCATGGACAAATGCATAGAGACCGAAACGTCGACACTCACACTCTCTTCTGGAAAATAATGTACAATGAGAAGAAATGTTTACAATAGTGGCATTGAAGGATTATACAATTGTATCTATTTTCCTCATGTTACATTGTTTATATAACTGTGTAGTACCCTTGATAAATTTCAAAAGATAAAAATTTGTTTTCTATATATACCCGTGTTTTGAATATTCATTGTTCCGTGATTGATTCATTGGTTCTTATGTTTTTACAAGGAACAAAATTATTATTTTTCAGATAAAAGATGTTTGAATAACATTTCTGTGGCAAGTTTATCAACAATTCTTGCACCTAAAAATATTTATCAAAAGCAATAGAACAGAGTATTTCAAACAAATCCCTTGAAGGCGTTGTTTACCCGTTTATTTGAATTGCCCAAGCCCTCAAGGGTAGATTGGGTTTCCCATTATATTGAATTATATATACTAATAGAGCAGAGCACACAATATTGAGGTTACAAGCGAGAGGGTATGATAGCGGCAATAAGATAGGCACACTATTAGCGCGACAATTAAGGGCAAAACAAGAAAAAGAATATATTAAACAGATAGTGGATGACGCAGGCGTCTCCCACTGCGAGGAAGAGGGTAAAGCGAATGCTTTTGGACCGTTCTACAGAGACCTCTACTCCGCAGACCCAGTCGATACCCAAGCACAAGATCGCTACTTGCAGTCCCTATCTCTACCCCAAGTTTCAGTCCAAAACCAACGAGGAATTGAGCCAGCCTTTCACTAGGGAGGAGGTTCAAAAGGCAATAGATGCCCTGAAGCTGCAGAAGGCACCGGGCCCTGATGGGCTTAATGCCCACTTCTATTGTACGTTCGCTCCCGAACTGACACCCCACTTGGTGCTCCTGTTTAATGAAATAGCGAAGGCCCGCAGGGTAACAGATACTATGGGGGAAGCCCTGGTTACAGTCATACCCAAACCGGGAAAAGATCCAAAAGCATGCGCCTCTTATAGCCCTATCGCTCTCTTGAACTTGGATGCCAAATTGTACTCTAAAATCCTGGCCACTCGCCTAGAAAACCTCCTCCCGGCGCTGATCGACCCCGATCAGTCGGGGTTTATTAAGGGTCGCCAGACCCATGATAATCTCCGCAGAATAGTGCACATAATTGAAAAAGTACAGAAGAAAGGCATCCCGCGGCCCTCCTCTCGCTGGACGCGGAGAAGGCCTTCGATCGGGTAGACTGGGCCTTCCTAGCTCGAACTCTGAAACGTTTTGGTTTTAACGACACGTTCATTGGCATGGTGCAGGCCAACTACCACTTTCCCACTTCGAGAGTCCTTGTCAATGGGACGGCATCCTACTCCTTCACACTTACGAGGGGGACAAGGCAGGGATGCCCTCTGTCCCCCATGCTGTTTGCTCTCAGTATTGAGCCCCTAGCAGAGAGGATAACGGCACTGACGCCCACAAGATCTCCTTATTTGCGGATGATGTGCTCCTTCCTATCACCGACCCGCAGAACTCGTTACCGGCAATTCTAGAGGAGCTCGAGCGTTTTGAACGAGTGTCGGGGTTTAAGGTGAATAGCACCAAGTCATTCCTGCTTAACCTCACCCTACCGGTAGAGGAGTGGGACCGAATAAATGAGACCTCGCCTTTCTGTTGCACTAGCAAAGACATCACTTATCTAGGGGTCAAGCTCACTCCAAAAATCACAGGGCTCTATAAGGCCAATTTTCCGCCATTGCTGAGACAGATTAAGGCGGACCTGAATCGGTGGAAATCGGCCTACACCTCCTGGATAGGGAGAATAAATGCGGTGAAAATGAATATCCTCCCCAGACTCCTCTACCTATTTCAAGGCCTCCCGATCTCCGTGGACAGGGAATTCTTCACTGATCTAAAAAAGGCGGTCACCAAATTTATTTGGCAGGGTCAGAGAGCCCGACTCTCGCATCGGGTCCTGATTAGGCCTCGAACAGAGCGTGGCCTAGCTTTTCCAGACTTCAGAAGCTATTACCGAGCGGCACAGCTCCGGGTCATAACGGAGTGGTCTCTTAGGGAGTCTGAAAAGCACTGGCTCCATATGGATCGCCAGATAACTGGCAGGACCATATGGGACCTCTTATGGTTAAAAAAGCAACATAGACCGCCAAATGCGTACATCAGCACCCCCACGGCCACTACCCTGCGAGTGTGGGACCTGCTTACTAAAACGCTCTCCATGTCGACCTTCCCCTCGCCCTACACCCCCATCCATTTCAACCCCGATTTCCCCCCGGCAATGAGAGATGGGCCATTTACACAGTGGAAACAGGGGGGTTGTCTAATGATCTCCCACCTAAATAAGAAGGGGGAACTCATGACTTTTGCGGAATGCGTTAAAGCATTCCATTTAGCGCCTTCCGAGGGCTTCCACTACACACAACTCAAACACTGGGTGCAGCAACCACAGGAGCGGCTGGCCGCTACTAGGGACCTGCTCCCAATAGAGAAATTTGCACAGTCGGAGGCATCCACTAAGGGAACTATTTCCTTTCTTTACTCCCTCATCCGGTCGCTGAGTCCACAGGAGCGATCGAGACACAGGGCTTTCTGAGACTCTACTCTTTCTAGTCCAGTGGAGGAGAAGCAATGGAGTCGTTTATACAAGGACATAACCAAACATAACGGATCTATGTATCTCCGTGAGGCGCATTACAAAATAATGTACGATTGGTACTTGCACCCTCAGAAACTCCATAAAATTTCCCTAACACCTCAGATAGATGCTGGCGAGGCTGCGGTTTGTTGGGAGACTTTAGACACATCTGGTGGTATTGTCCCTCTATCAAGCCATTCTGGAAAGAAATCCTGTCACAGATAAAATTGATTTTAGGTTACCCCATACCGGAGACCATTGAACATACCCTCCTGGGGCTTAGAGACCCGATACTGAAAAGGCAAACAAATAGTGACCGCGCCATCATGTGGTTATTTCTTGGTGTGGCCAAGATGGCGATCGCAGCGGCCTGGAAAAAGGCGGAGGCCCCGTCCATAACGCAGTGGCACGCAAGACTTTGGCGAGCATTAGCGCTCGAGCGTCTGACGGACATCACGGAGGACACAAGGAAGGGTTTTGATTATATCTGGTCTCCGTTGGTGGCATACCTGTCAGAGGGTCTACCCTTATTTGCATGCAGCCCCAGATTGAGGGCCCTCCACCTCTTCCACATCTAACCAAGTAGGGAGTACCCCAGGGTTTTCTAGTGTGAGAGATACCGGGCTCCCGCTTGCCAGGCCGCCCCACAATGCTCGCCACTCTGGAATACACTCACCATGATACACCTGTTAATCTGTTTTTATGTTTTTGTTTTCTCTCTTTCTTACCTCTATTTTTGCAACACTTTATTTTATTATGTTTTTTTTATTCCTTGTTTTCACGCTAGGCCTCCGTTGGGGCGCACAGTTCAGACAGAACACATCCGTATACTAGCTCAGTGTCCCTACAACAGGGTTGTTAAAAAGTGGGAATGCTTTGAGGAGCAGAAGGTTTAAGATGGGACGTAGAAGCACAGGTACTTATGGGGGCGAGTCCTCTTTAACAAGCTGTGTTCACCTGGAGGCAATCTGTAACACTTGACCTGTATAATGCAATGGATGTAACTGTCATGTTTTTTACTCTGGTGTTGCGATATAATTCAATAAAAAGATTTTGAAATAAAGATGGCTCAGTCCCTTTCTTCAAAAAAGTTTGTTTCTGTGAGGACTTACAAATCGATGTTGGGGATGATGTCATCTTGCATTCCGCTGATTCCTCACTGTCGGTTCCGGATGTGGCATCTCCAGGAGCAGCTCGACGCCCAATGGGTTCATGCCCGAGGCTCCTTCGAGGACATCATTTCAGTCACACCTCAGATGATCAGGGCGATGTCATGGTGGAAAGTCAAAAGCAATCTCTCGCAAGGCCTGTGCTTCCTTCCTCCAGAGCCTCTGATGGTCATGACAAAGGATGCCTCCATGGAGGGTTGGGGTGCTCACCTCCAGGTGCTTCAGGTCCAAGGGAAGTGGTCAGATCAGGAATCTCTTTGCCACATCAACCTGTTGGAGCTGAAGGCAATATTTCTAAGGCTACATTCCTTCCTTCCAAGGATAAAAGGTTCTTCAATCCTTGTCCGGACAGACAACACAACCGCAATGTTTTACCTACAGAAACAAGGAGGGACGAGATCGCCGGCTCTCTCAAATCTGACGCAACGAATTTGGAATTGGTTGATTCACCACAATATCTCAGTACAGGTCCAACACATTCCAGGGGTGCTCAACGAATGGGCCGATACGCTCAGCAGAGATTCTAAGCAGTGTCACAAATGGGGATTGGACACCGTTCAACTCAAAATAATTTTTCAGTGTTGGGGATCGCCAACCCTGGATCTGTTCGCTACATTTCTCAACAAAAAATACGAGTTCTACGCCAGCAGATTCCCTCAACCAGGTTTCCTAGGGAACGCCTTCCAATTCTCCTGGGAAGGGACATTTGCCTGCGCGTTCCCTCCAGTCCCACTGATACCCAAGGTCCTACAAAAGATGAAACGAGAACCTTGCCACATCATTCTCATTGCCCCGGCATGGGCAAGGCAATACTGGTTCACAGAGCTGTTTCGCCTATCCGAAGTCTTTCCAGTGCGCCTTCATCCCTCAGAACGTCTACTTTCTATGGATCAAGGCCAGGTGATTCATCTGCGAATTCAATCTCTTCACTTGTCGGCCTGGCTCCTCACCACACTGAGTTTGAGGACATAGATATTTCTGAGGAGTGCCGTTCCATTCTTAATAAGGCCCGAGCTTCTTCCACGGTCAAATGTTACTCAGCCAAATGGAGAAGATTCTGCTCCTGGTGTGCAGGTCACTCATGCCATCCGCTCTCTTCATCTCCGGAGGAGGTATTGCCATATCTCTTGTCGCTAGCAAAAGCTGGCCTCTCTCATTCCTCGGTGAAAGTCCATTTGGCCGCAATTTCAAGGTATAGGAGACGTTCAAACCAATCGTCCCTATGGTCCTGCAGGTTGGTGAAGAAATTCATGAAAGCCTTTTCAGAGCCTACCCGCCGGTTCGGCCTGCTCCGGTGCTCTGGCAATTGAACATTGTGTTGTCTCATCTCATGAAAGCGCCATTCGAGCCGATTCACAAATGCGACATAAAATTTCTATCTTGGAAGGTGGCTTTTCTCTTAGCCATCACGTCTGCTAGACGTATTAGTGAAATTCAAGCCTTCACAGCTACAGAACCCTATCTTCAATTCCAGCAGGATAGAGTGGTGCTACGCACTAATCCTGCGTTCATACCCAAAGTACCTAATACGTTCCATCTCAATGAACCTGTGGTCCTGCTCTCATTCTTTCCTGCTCCATCGACACCAGCAGAGAGAGCTCTTCATTCCTTGGACATCAAACGATGTTTAAAGTTTTACCTTCAAAGGACTAAATCTTTCCGCAAATCTACTCAATTGCTCATCGCCTTCTCTGCCCCTAGGAGGGGTCAGGCTTTGACTAGAGCTTTGATTGCTCGCTGGGTTTCTTCTACTATAACATTCTGCCACGAAAGGGCGGGTCGCCCTCTTGTTTCCAAAGTGACTGCTCATTCCACGAGAAAGCCGGCGTGTCCCTGCCAGACATTTGCAGGGCAGCGACATGGACAAGTGTCCATACCTTTACAAGGCACTACTGCCTGGACACTTTACGAAAGACTGATGCTGCGGTTGGCCAAGCGGTTCTTCGCCGTCTGTTCGCTTAAGGTAGGCCTCAGTTACTGGAGTTTATTAAGAATTCTTATTATCATTATTATGTTTATTACTATTTTGGTTACTATTATTATCTCTGCCAAATCTTATTTATGTAGTTATATATATGTGTATTTTATAACTGTGGAAGTTAAGTTGCTTGGTTCACTTCAGGTGATGGCATTTTGTCGCATGGTGGGATGGTTCACCTGTCTTCTCCACCTCCGATTGTGTTTATGTACTGCTTACTAGTCTGATTCAAGCATGTGAATCTATAAAAGATACAATACTGGAGAAAAAACAAGTTACTTACCTGTACACTGTGGTTCTCCAGTATTGATATCTTTTATAGATTCACATGCGGCCCTCCATCCTCCCCTTACAGGTGCACCCTTCATACCTCTTTTATTTGACTAACTACACTTGTGCTCGAAATCTGAGTAATGGTGGCTCTGCAGGGGATGGATACTCAGGGGTCTGCGATGTGATTGGCTGGAGTTTGGATGTTCCTTAATGAGGTTAACTGGTTACTAAATACTGTTGATTCTCAAGGGAGACTGTCCTTTTAGCTTTCTACTGCTATTTTACTGTTACCGTGGGACTCCCACCATTCAAGAAAGTAGCTTCTGGCAAATACAGTGTGTTAGCCATATTGAAACAGGAATCCAAGTTGACTCTTAAGAATAAACAAGTGGATAGTCTGGGTCAAATGAAGACCGAAAATAGATAATTTCATGTTACACAAGGTGTGTTTTTATTGTGACTAAATGGGACATAATATTTGTCATGGTGTAAGATCTACTGAACTGTTTCACCTTCACCCTTAAGCAGAACTCATGTTGCTGTCTCTTCTATTCATGTTTAACATTATTATTCATCTGGGTTTGGATTTCGGACCTTCTGGCATATATATGGTGATAAAGTCCCTACGAAAAAGAAATCTAATTTGGAATGGAAGAAGTGGTTTTCTAGATGTGGAAAAAATAATATGGCTTCTTCTGTGGATAAGCCTCCTATCATTGCCAGGTTTTATTTGATGCCATAGTAGTAGTATGACTTTGGTGCCATAGAAGTATTATTTCTTTGCATTTTTTATGGACCATATGCATCTTTAAATATTTCCGCATAGTCTTTGTTAGGGTGGACCACCAGAATAAAAAGGAAATTAAATCCTCAGTTCACCGGTAAACATTAATGGAGTATCACACCCTGTGGATTTTTAGTTGAAACGTATAGCTTGCCCTTCCTGCATAGAAAGTGATGAATCAATGTCAAACTTGGGGTTCTTGCTGTATCGAAACATTCTCATAGATTCCTTGTTGAGCCTTTTGTAGTCCTTGCAAAAACGTGTCTAGAGAAGCTGAAGTAACCATTACAACTGTTAAAATCTTAAGAGCTTGTATCTTATTTCAGGACTGATGACTTTTCAACATGTTATCTGCTTTTTCTCATCAGTTACCTCGGCAATAACTGCTGACAAAATTGAAACCAGAATACATTATATCCATTGGGCATGGTGATGATTTTTCACCCTCTTACTCTTCTAAAAACCCTGATATTTATGGTCCATCCACACCTGTACTGGATGTTTTGTCAGTTAAAGTCACCAATGCCCAAATTCACCTTTTTTTGGCTAACAACTCACAATAATATATGGTAAAATGTTCCATAGTAGTCAAGGTGCGAGAGTAAAAAAAAGTGGATGTTATTCTTCCATCTCTTCATCTCAATGCAAAGGATCACCCCTACCTCTGTAACTGAAGCATCAGTTTCTAAAACAAATAGAAAAACAAAATATGGGCTATTGAAGAACCGGGACCCCATTTAATGCATTAAAGGCTTCTTGTTGTTTTAGACACCAATGAAAGGTCACTGTCTTCTTGGTCATCTGAGTGACAGGTGCAATGAAGGTGGAAAATGATTGTAGAAACTGGTGGTAAAAATTATTAAAGTAGAAAGCCTCAGATCTATTTCAAATTAATTACTTTAAGCCATTGCTGCAAAGCTTCCCTCTTATCTTGATCAATGCTTATGCCAGATGTTCTCAGTATATGGTTGGGGAAATCAAGACGCCATCGAGACTTAACTATGGGTTGTTCTTATATGTCATATCATTAAAGATGGGGCAGATTTAGACATTTTTCATGCAGTGCAGCTATTAAATTAGCTGCGCTACATTGCTCAAAAGGGAAAACTGCATAGAGCCATAGCCATTAAGATTGGCCTCCTTCTGTCATCCCCTGAGTTGATGCTCTAGTTAGGCTGCCTTGTGCAATGCACACAAAAACAACTTGGACAAGTCCTTAATAGGTTGAGGTCATAATTGTCGACCTTCACCTTGATAGAGGAACGCAGACAAACAGTGGTTGTCTTAGGAAACCCCTCACCCACCTACCTAGTAGGTGGCATGCTTCATCATCGGGGTCCAGCTGGATTGCAGAGTGCAATCCAGCTGTGCTTCAACGCCTGATTTACAGCGGAGCAGGTTGTTTTGTGAGAAAGAGGAAGTGCTATGTGAATTGTGATTAAGTGCTAAAAATGTCTCTAGGAAAACCCCTTATAAAAGTTTTAATAGAAGGGTCCTAGGACATGAGTAAAAACATGGTTGGGATATACATGAGGTAACAATGTGCCTCAATATCCCTAAAAGATGTGTAGGTCTACTAGTTTCAGCCTTCTATGATATTCTTGAGGCTTTCTTCAGGACCAATGGAGTGAGCGTGGCCAAAAAGAATTGGTGGCCACTATGGTGTATGTATCCATATATCAGCGCACACCCTAAAGTGCGCTGTGAGTGTTGTGGGATCTTGTTACTTACAGATCCTGCGCGATGAGTATAATAACTCCGCGTGTGTACAGTTTCATGGATCCTGTCACACAGTGGAACTTCCTGTTAAGGGGACCATTTGTCTCAGGATAGAAACCGCTGCAACCTATGGTGTGGACCGGATCCCGCCGTTCCACACCATAGGTTGCAGCGGTTTCTATCCTGAGACAAATGGTCCCCTTAACAGGAAGTTCCACTGTGTGACAGGATCCATGAAACTGTACACACGCAGAGTTATTATACTCATCGCACAGGATCTGTAAGTAACAAGATCCCACAACACTCACAGCGCACTTTAGGGTGTGCGCTGATATATGGATACATACACCATAGTGGCCACCAATTCTTTTTGGCCACGCTCACTCCATTGGTCCTGAAGAAAGCCTCAAGAATATCATAGAAGGCTGAAACTAGTAGACCTACACATCTTTTAGGGATATTGAGGCACATTGTTACCTCATGTATATCCCAACCATGTTTTTACTCATGTCCTAGGACCCTTCTATTAAAACTTTTATAAGGGGTTTTCCTAGAGACATTTTTAGCACTTAATCACAATTCACATAGCACTTCCTCTTTCTCACAAAACAACCTGCTCCGCTGTAAATCAGGCGTTGAAGCACAGCTGGATTGCACTCTGCAACCCAGCTGGACCCCGATGATGAAGCATGCCACCTACTAGGTAGGTGGGTGAGGGGTTTCCTAAGACAACCACTGTTTGTCTGCGTTCCTCTATCAAGGTGAAGGTCGACAATTATGACCTCAACCTATTAAGGACTTGTCCAAGTTGTTTTTGTATACTACTCTGGGAAAGGGACAAGTTCCTGTTCCATTTCCTTACTCTCAAGTTGTTCTTTTGTTTGCCTTGTGCAATGCACAGCCTAGCACCAAGGTGCGGAGGGGAGTGTGTGCTGTCAAGCATAGATACTTTTTGCACTAAGAAATGGGCATGTTTCCAGCGCAAAGTACCTTTTGTGCTACAAAGTAAATACCAATGCGTCATTTTACAACGGTGCTAAGCCTTAGTAAATCTGGGTCGAACTGTTAGAATGCTGCAGTGGCTTTACAAAGACCAAAAGGCATGACCAAATAACCATAGTTTGCCCAAGTTTATTGTTAATTGCTGGCTTCAAATTGTGCCTTCTCAATTTTGTAAAATGTTGTATCCAACCGTCTGAGCAAGTTACGTAAACCACTTTGCTATATGTTCAATTATACACAAAATGGCGGTGAGGGTGGCAAGCAAAGTGCGCACAGGTGTCTGTTCTGGGATACTTATTCTCAAAGTTCTGATCACGCTGTACTTTATGTGGTCCCACCGCCACTGGGCCACCAACAATAACTACAGTCTATTCAAGTATATGTAACTGGTCTCAAATGACAGATGAGTGGAAGCCAATATCGTTTCCATATGATTCTCTTGTAGGGGAGTTTCCATTATAGTCATAAGCACTGAATAATCCCGCCCGCGTGCGGGGAACACGGAGCACTTCTTCAATATATATCTTCTTAAGTGTAGACTTTCGACTTTCTTCGGGACGGTCTGCACAGACACTTAAGAAAGAGACAGATTATGCAGCCTATAGACATAGGCTACAATTGCCCAAATCTTCATCATGAAGTCAAAAAAGGGCCAGAAAGAAGTATTTGTGTATAATTATATGATGTTTATGCAAACAGCATAAATCTGCCTCACAAACCATTTTTTATGATAGAAATGAAGGAGAGCAGGACAGTGTAGCCTCCTAGGCTGTTGTTATATGGTCAAAAATGGAGACTTGCCTTTAAGAACCCAGAGACCACCACTATCCCATCATGCTACGCTGGTGGCAGTGGCTTCAGCTTTTTTTCCCGCTCCTGCTGACAGGACCCTGGAGCATTGAGCTTGACCCTTTTAGGCTTTTTCTCATCAAAATTCTCCATTACAAATTGGTGACAACACCTTTATTCGACGTTTTCCATCTCTCCCTGCCTTTTCTGTTTATTTCTGCCAGAAAACTGAGGTGTTTTGTCAAATAAAATGCCTTCATTATTTAACAAGTGCCCAGAATATGGGAGGAAGAAGGCCAAAACAGACCCTCACGAAGTCTGTAGCATCTGCCTTCCACCATCTCATGTTCCTGTCGCATGTCATCATTGCAGGAACTTTTCACGATGCACCTTACGTGGAAGGGAGAAAATTTGCCTTCATGGGACTGAAGAGAGACGACAGCAGCAAACACAGCCTGAAGGTGGGATCTCAGAAAAAGGGGAAGGTCAGTCTTTCACCAGGGCTCATTCTTCAACCTCTAGAGGACGTGGGAGATCTGAAAAGAGGTTTTCTGGGCAAAAATGACATCGGTCCCGGTCGACGTTGAAAGGATCGATGTCGATGTAAGGTACGGCGTCGACTTGTTCACCGTCAAGAGCTGGATTGACATCGAGGCAACCCCAGTTGACATCAAAAGGCCATACACCGCCGACTTGCAAACTGCGTTCATTGTTGAGGAGTGCCTAGTCATCAGGAAGGAGAGGCTTGACGTCAAGACGTCAACGGAGGTCGACGTCGAGGAGTGAAACGACTTCAAAATGCCATAGTGAAATGTTGATGAGTTTCTCAACATCGAGGAGGCAACAGGAGACAAGGAAGAAGAGGAGAAGAATTTATTCATCTCCATTTGAGGCACCATCATCTCCGTCTCCTCCGGCATCACCTGCTTCACCTCCTCTTCCTCCACCACCACCACCGGCACTACTTCCACCTCCGCAACCAACCTTGCCTCTTCAACCACTGCCTCCACCAATAGTTCCTCCTCCAGTGGTGCCAGTTCCACCTAGAGACTCTCCAGCTCCAAGGAATATGTTGCGCTCTCAAACGCACCACCACTCTCACTATCATACACATCATAGTCCTAGACGCTCATCAACATCTTCACCCCATTCTCATCGACGACGTAGGTCACACTATACAAGATCTAGGTCAAGATCACATCATAAACGTACAGATACTTCCTCCAGGTCTACAGGAGGATATTCTCCAACATTATTGGACTCACCCCCCGCCTCGTATATCCCCAGTGGCTGACATTACAACCTTCCAAGAGGTCCTGGTACAAGGAGCAGCCAAACTGAAATACAAATGTCGATTTCAGCACCTTCCACATCTGCGGTATTTGAGACACTGCACAAATGTACAGCTTCAAACCTCTACTACCACTGGTCCCTGGCCTCCTAGAACCTGCCATGGAGCTGTTTTTGACACCCGTCATACTTAAGCCTGCTCTGTTGAGGCTACAAAAGAAATACCGGCCTCCGGATCTAGACCGTCTGTTCCTCTGCTCTGATCCTCCACCAGACTCTGTAGTAATATTAGCTGCAAATAAGTACCACTCCACTTCTCCATCATCATCTGCTCCTCCGGATAAAGAGTAGAAAACTGGACTCAGCAGGCCACAAAGTCTGCAGCGCTGCAGCAGCATCAATTAAGGTAGCCAGTGCAACAGCTCTCTTGGGCAGATATGACAGAGCCCTCTGAGACTCCATCTAGCATTTCGCGGAACATCTTCCAAGAGTAAAGAGAGAAGACTTCATTGAGACAGTCAATGAGGGAGCAATGGTATCTAATCAGGTGATTAGTGCAGCAGTGGATTCTTTCCTGCTAGCTGCACATTGATACTGTCATGGAGTGACCTTAAGGAGACATGCTTGGCTCGGGTTGACATCCCTCAAGCTGGAGTCTCAACAGCGCATAGAGAACTCGCCATCCTTAGGTTCCACACTCTTTGGAAGTCACGCTGACGATGAAATGGGGAGAATGAAAAGCGAAATGGAGGCTCTAAAAGCGGTGGGTCTAGAGCAGTGGTCTACAAACTTTTTGATGCCGAGACCCCCCATCAAAAATTTTTAGGCGCAAGGACCCCCTCCCGACAAACATTTCTAGAACCTGGTACTCCTTATCATGGACAACCATAAATGTTCTCCAGAGAAACGGTCAATCTGTGGTTGCACCTCATTAGTACCAGTTTAACACCCAAATGTAGCAATAAGCAACAATATAAGCCCCTTGAGCTGCCGGTGCGCCATTTTTTATGACGCTCTGGTTCTGCAAAGTACAGACCCATATCTACGAGGCCACGCAAAGTCACTTTGTGTGGCTTTTCATGGCCTCCTAGATATGGTGTAAGGCAACGCAAGTCGATGCGTTGCCTTACACTGCGTCAGGGGCGTTCCATGGGCGTTGCCGTGGGTTTTCCTATGGGTTTTGACACATTCCCAGATTTACAAGGATCTGTAAACCTGAGGATGTGTCAAAACTGTACGCTGCCCCAGGGATGCTTAATGAGGAGAAATATCTTTATTTCTCCTCAATTGTTTCCTCTTTCTATGTGCAGCACACATAGAAAGAGGAAAAAGCCTCCATGGGTTGTTTTTGCGCAGGAAGGCGTGCCTTCTTGCACAAAAACAATCCTGCCAACAATGCAGACACCCTTGCACATGGTGCAAAAGTGCCTGCGTTGGCGCTAGGCACCAAATTGTGCACTGGCAGAAAGGATAGGAGTGCAACGTATCTTATAAATACAGTCCATTCCTGCCCTTTTGAATTGGCATAGGGCAGACCAGCAAAAATACTTATGGAGCTGCCCTACACCATTTCATTGTACATGAGGCCCATAGATTTTAGTAATATCCAGACCCTATGGATGCATTTTTTTACATAACTGTCCCTTCAACACACTCTCAGGGATAGTAAGCACTATGTAAATACAACAACAATTAAAAGCAAGCACGTCACAGCTTAGTTAACTCTGTGCACTACCACTCAAAAAGCTTCATGTGATTTGATCAAGTAACTGCAACAGCACTCTGCTGTCCTGAAAAAATCAAAGCCAGGCAGACAGCCAAACACACCTTTCTGCCAGTGTGCTGCTGGCCTGAAAGAAATGAAAATGTGCACAATTAGTTAATCTGAAAATCCTTTACATTTGCAGATTAACTCATTGTGCACATTTGCATTTCTTTCAGACCACCAACACACTTGTAGAAAGGTGTGTTTAGCTGTCTGCCTGGCTTTGATTTCCCAGCACAGGAGAGTCCCTGAATAACAACATTCCAGGGAAAGCTTTTTAATTACCGGAATTAACCACCTGGGATGTTTTCTTTTCGCAAATGAAGAGCGCGACCCCGTTCCCATGCCTCCACGGCCCCCCTGGGGGTCGCGCCCCACAGATTGAAGACCGCTGGTCTAGAGAGACCAAAAGAGCATAGAAAATCGTTCAGACCCTACCAACGTTATTCTGAGAGGGTTCAAACCCTCAGTGGTACACAGGTAGATCTCAGCAACAGCATGTCAGGCGCAAGATCACCACTAACCTGGGTCTGGTCCGATTCCACAGGAACGAAGAGGAGTTCCTCACACTCCCAAAAAATAGCGTCTTAATGAGAAAAGAGCAGCTCTCAATCAAGATCACTTCCTCAGGGGAGATATGGGGAAGAGTTCTGAAAAATGACCACTCGACTCTTCCCCCGCAAGTAAAACAGGTCACACCAGGAAGTAGAGCAGGAGACGGTGTAAACTGAAAGGAAACCTATCAGAATCCCATAATCTCTCTGTCAGGTAAGTATTATAACAGTTTTAATGCATGTTCTGTATAAAATCCACTTACCAGCTATGTGTCTCCCAGCACCTTGAAGAATTTTCAGAGTTAATGTCACTCTCAATTGAATCGTAGGTAAATGCTTCTTTTTTTGTTTAATCTGTTTATTGAAATTTTGTAGATATATGAAAACATGATACAGACATGCATAAAAGCAACGAGTACCAGTTGGAACGACATTTCACAGTATTGAGAAGTACATAAAATCCTTGCAAAGATAGAAAAAAGCATCAGCCAGAGTAGCTTGTCTCAGAAATATACAGACACTTCGCGATTATACTTCGTACTTCCAACATTTTATATCAACCATTACAACCTAACATTAAAGCAATATCCAAGCACCATGCAAGAGCACTAATTGCTTTCCACAACATGCGGACCGCACATTTCTAGCAGTTCCTTTCGGCTGAGCCTTAAAGTCACAACCATTATGTAAGTGAACAGAGTCATTATAATAAAACTATATAAAACCACTCAGAAAAATCAACTGAGAAAACCAGTGAGGGTAATAAAGGAAGGAAGGAAAAGGGGGGGGGGGTTTGGTGTATGGGAACGATCCGTTTTATAAGGCCACATCATCCCACACTCAGTCCCAGACATAACAGACTCGGTGGCACATTTCAAGAAACTATATCATCCGAAGTGAAGAAATGTGCTAGGTGCAGAACTCATTAATGAGTGGGATCACCAGGCCCAGTATGTGGATTAACCTGATCGGAGTCGGACGCAGTAGAAGAGTCGTCTGGAGTCGATGCTACTTGTAATGCCTTCAGCATCACTCCCCATGCTGCCGAGATGGGATACTTGCGGAGTCCCAGCGTATCCTCTCTTAGCAATAAAGTCGCCTCTGCTTTAGCCCAATATAACATCGACTGAACCCAGGCTGTGAGTGAAGGGGAGGTCAATTGACTTCCAGCTGCGGGTGACCAATCGCTTGGCCACAACCAGCCCCAAGTCAAGAAAACGAGAGGTGGCCCTGTATTTTCTATCTCTAGGAAATATACCCGCGATGCAAGCCCCCCATGTATTCGGTAGAGCTCTATCTGTGCTGGTGGTTAATAAACTAATCACTCCGAGCCAATAAGTCTGCAGTCTGAGGCATGACCATATCATATGCAATAAATCAGCGTTCACCAATTGGCATCGCGGGCAACAAGCATCTGCCTTATTGAAAAACGTATTAATTTTATCTGGGGACAGATAGGCCCTATGTACTATGTAGAACTGAATTAGCCTAAGTCTTGCATTCGTAGGGATCTGCCTGGGACACTCCAGCAACGCCCCCCATTCCCTAGGTGTGAATGGTCGTGTAAAATCCGTTTCCCACTTAATACGCAAGTGTGTTAAATCAGTAAAGGTGTATTCTCTAATGGACTCCGCAAACCATTTAATGAGGTGTCTCCCCATGCCCAGTACGTGGATATATTGTAACAGCATGTGCGTCGGGAGTTCTTGCGAAGTATCTCCCCAGTGGAATCTCAACGCAGCTATCCAGGAGGCGTGTTTTAGGAATTGCCCCGACGGAACACCTTCCTCATCCACCAGAGATTGGAACGGCCTTAATGTGCCCTCTAAGTACAGGTCCCCCAGAGTATGCACATCAGCCTCACGCCAAACTGACAATTCAGCGGTACTGGCCCTGCCCCTACCTCTCGGCATTCCCAGGAGTGGTATCGTGGGCGCATATGGTGCCATGTGCCTAGTGAGATATAAGGCTCTATGGAAACATTTGTGAGCGATCTGAACCAAGAAGGGTAAAGTCATACTTGGTTTAGCGCACGGATGAAAAATGTAGAGAAGCTTATCTAACGTACACAGCGGACCACCTTCCGCCGTATCTTCAAGATTGAGCTCACCCAGCCACTTCGCCACCCACTGTATCTGAGAAGCCAAATAATAATGTTCCAGATTGGGTAGAGCTAAACCACCCTGTGTCCCAGGCAGATATAATTTAGCAAGTGCAACCCTACAACGAGTGTTACACCATATAAAGTCCCTCATCAACCTTTCCAATGGGCGGAAAAATGAGGCCGGTAGAAATAAAGGGAGATTCGAGAAGTAATATAAGAATCTGGGCAACACCACCATTTTAATGATTGCCACCTTACCCTCGACAGAAAGGTTAAGTGTTTTTCAGAAATCTACCTGATGGCGCAGCACTGTGATTGCTCTGGATAAGTTGCCTTCCAGTAGATCCCGGTCCGTATGATAGATACGGACACCCAGATACTGAAACACCGCCAGCTGCCAGGCCACCACTGCTCCATCCACCGTCCACTGAGGATCTTCAACAACAGGAGTAAAGGGAAATAAACATGATTTCCCCCAGTTCACCTTCAGCCCCGACACTTTAGCAAACAGCCGCAGCGTGTTGGGTACTATTGGAGGAATCGTCTGTATGTTCTTAAGGAAGAGTAAGATATTGTCCGCGTATAATGACACGGCATGAGACTCTTCCCCCCACAGTATTCCCCATTGGTCCGCCAGTTGGCGCAGAGCTATGGCCAGAGGTTCTATAGCCAGAGAGAATATTAGCAGAGAGATGGGACATCCCTGCCTGGTACCCCTACCTATCGACAAAGATTTAGAGAACAAGGATCCAGAGCGAACCCGGATGGTGGGGGCGTCATACAACAACTTCACTAGATTTAGGAAGTAGGGCCCAAACCCAAATCGATCCAAGCACTGCAAACAGATACTGCCACTCCACGTTATCAAAGGCCTTCTCCAGGTCCAAGACCAGGCAGCCTGCTGCAGGCCAGTCCGTCACAGCTGCGCGCATAACCCGAAATAACCTATGAATATTTAAGGAGGTGTTGCGAGCCGGGACAAAACCATTATGATCCTGATGGACCAGTTGTGGGGTAACCAGGGCCAATCGACTTGCGAGAACCCCCGCCAATATCTTGTAGTCTCCATTTAACAGCGCCAAAGGTCGATAGGCGCTTGTGCACGTGGGATCCCGATCTGGCTTAGGAAGGGTAACCAAAGTGGGTTCTGTCGTCAGGGCTGGAAGAGCAACCCCCTCGAGTGCCTCCATATAGCCTCCCAAGAGTAGTGGACCCAGCTGATCCGCATAAGTCTTATAAAACTCATGAGGAAGACCATCCGGTCCTGGGGCCTTGCCATTAGGCAATGCACGCATCATTCCTTTTATTTCCTCCAGGGTAAGAGGTGCATCTAGTTCCGGGCGCTGTTCTGGTGTGAGCGTAGGAAAAGCGATACCATCCAGAAAGGAATGAATGTCCCCATCAGAAGCAGTCTGGGCGGGTCTATACAACTGTGCGAAGTCAGTGCCCTGTGAATCTCATGTTGTGTATATTTAAGCCCACCATCCTGGGAACGAAGTGCAGTGATGAGGCTCATGGCCTGATCCTGCTTGATCAACCAAGCTAGTAAAGCACCAGTGCGATCCCTCTGAGCGTGAGCCCTCACAAAATGCGCTGCGTTATTTAGGCATCTCTGGCGCTCCAATAGTTCTGTGTGTTTTTTATGCGCCGCCAAAAGCGGAACCCTATCCGGATCGGCTCCCACTGCTTCGGATTCGAACCTTAATAGTCCCCGTTCCACTTCAAGCAATTCCGATTCCACCTGCCTCCTCATGCTACACCCCAGCCCCAGACATTTCCCTCGTATTGTGACCTTCATGGCTGTCCACTCCCAACATGCTCGAAGAGGCTGTTCCCATGTTGTGCTCAAAGTACTCACTGAGAGCTTCTCCCACCCCGTCTCTGAAGAGTGGATCCTCCAGCGTCGACGGCTGTAACCGCCACATAGGAATGGCAGGAGGTCCAGTTTCCCATGCCAATGACACATAGTGTGGGCTGTGATCCGAATGGGTGGGGCCCCGATATTCCGAACCCAAGACATATGGGAGTAGGGAGGGAGAGCCAAGGAACCTGTCTAATTGGACGTGTAGATTATGTGGCACCGAGTAAAAGGAATACATCCACACTCTAGGGTTTCGGTGCCTCCAAATATCCACTATCTCCCATCCCCGAGCCCACCCACTCAAGACAGCCGAATTAACTGTGGCTGCTGTATGTGTAAGGGGGGGAAACGATCTATCCAACCCAACATCCAAAACACTATTGAAGTCTCTTCCAATCAGCCACCGGGTCTCACACCATTTAGCAAGAATTAGGGGGAGTGTCTCAAAGAATGGGTTTAAGTCCGTGTTAGGGGCATAGACATTACCGAGCAGCACATAACGACCATCCAGCCTACCCCGTAAGAATGCATATCTGCCCTCTTTTTCAAGCACTACCTCCTCTGCCGTGAAAGGTGTGCCTGGGCGAACCCATATCAGTGCCCCACGTGCAAATAGTGAATAATTGGTAGCGTACACCTTGCCCTTCCATTTCCTTTGTAACTTAGCCGCTTCCGCACCATCTAGATGCGTCTCTTGCAGTAGGGCTATGCGCACCTGATGTCTTTTAAGATAAGAATAGACCGCATATCTGCGAGATGGTGTTCGAAGACCCCTCACATTCCATGTAAGTATCGTGTAATCAGTCATGTCACTTCATCATACAGCAACCACTCATGTCCTAAACCCCATCTGACACCAGTGCGGGACTGCAAATGACTGTGTCGTCGCCCATACCCCCTAGAGAGACTGTTAGGATAGGAAAAAGAGAAAAATGGCCAACATGGCGGTGAGTAAACCGTATCAGATCGGCCCCCATAAACTAGAGATGCTGCCCAAACCTATCTAGGATACAAACTATCTGTGAAACCAACTGATACCCTGTAGTAGGGATGAACGTTGGGGATGAACGGCCTATTAGAGCACACCATAGCGTAATCCCCTTGTGTCACACATGTAATCGTGAGGATGTACAGATAACGAAGAAGAACCGAATAGCCATACATTAAAACATACGCAAAGTCATTAATGCAGACCCCCCAACCTTCCACCCCGCAAGTCAAGGGCAACAGGGCTGGGACATTGTCAAAGTTTGTAGTGGAGACACCTGAGTCCCAGCCCCTATACGATACCATCAGAAGTCTGGGGTGTGACATCTGGCATTCGCAGCGATACCACATCCGATAGTTCAACTGCCGACGAGCCCTCATCCTCCGACGAGTGTGGCGGCGTACCCTCCACACTGACCACCTCCGCAGGTTCCGCCAGTCGCTCTGCCTCCCGGACTGCCGCCTGTCTCTCCTGCCGGATCTGGTCCTGTCCAGGAGCTGCCAACAATCCAGGATACCGCCTCTTAGATCGTCGCCGACGAGTTTTCATGTTGTTCGCCTCCCTCCGCCAGGTGTCCGCTGTTCCAGTTGGTCTGGGTCCCGTGAACTGACCCGTGGTTTCCAACCAGTCCCAGGTATCCTGCGGTGTCTCAAAGAAGCGTACTTTTCCATCTGAAACCACTCTGAGCTTTGCCGGATAAAGCAGGAAATATGGCACATTTAGTTGACAAATTTTCTGCTTGACCGGGAGGAAAGACCCTCGTTGACGCTGGACCCTAAGGGTGTAGTCCGGGAAGAAGAGGATTCTAGCATTGTCAAATTTAACTTCCTCTAATTTCCTGGTTTCACGCAGAATCATGTCTCTATCTTTAAAATGTAGTAGCTTGAAGATAAGTGGGCGCGCTCCAGAGCCCGGCAGTGGTTTTCTGCCCGGAATGCGATGTGCCCTCTCTATGGTGAAGAAGGGAGAAAAGGAGGAGGAGGGAAGAGTATTCTTGAGCCATTGTTCCAAGAAAGCCACGGCGTCCTGACCCTCCGGCAGCCCTATCAGCGTATATTATTCCGCCTAGAGCGGCCTTCGGCATTCTCCACCCTGTCATCAAAATATCGGATACGAGCTTCGTGCGCATTCTGTTGCTTTTTCAGGAAATCAGCAGCCGGTTTTAGCTCAGAGACCTCCTGCTCCACTGCTGTGACTCGATCCCCTAGCTTCCGATGGTCAGCATGTAATAATGTACGGTCCAGCGCTACCTTGTCTATCTTAGACTCCATTGATTCCCTGGTGCATTCTATGGCATTCAAGATCGCGTCCAGCCGGTCATTTGGAAGGTCCTGTTGAGCAGGTGGCTGCGTTGTATCCATGTCCGCTGAGCTCGGAACCTGGGAGGAGGACCTTGACCCGGTGCCCTTGGTGCGACCCATGAGATCAGTCAGTGTCCCTGATGCAAGCCAGGAATATAGAGTCGCAGCAGATCCGAAAAGTACTTTCTACGCACAATGTGGCACGTAGTGATGGCAGGGAAAACACTCACCAACGCTCCACTCCACGAAGCAGACTCCGCATACAGAGTGTACAAAGTCAGTCCCACTGGAGGCCTCGCATGACAAAGAAATCCGGCAGTGCAGACCCACCTATGTACTGTCACTTAGCTGATTGCACTCCTGTGCGCCATCAGAGACCACACTACATATCCCCACGGGCATATCACCTCCCCAGGGGTTGCACTGGACTCCTCCGGAAGACACAGAGCTCTGTTTCCGGAGCCGGAGTTACTACAGGGCTTTTCCGTGGTCCTCAGGGTCTGACTACGTGGAGGCTGCAGCCAAAGTACTATCTCTCCGTGTCTCCTACTGGTCTCCTTTGACTGCCTTTTTAGTTGCTGCACAGTGGTTCAGGCCTACGTCTCTGAAATCGGTGGCTGACGTTGGACCCACTTCACTCCCAACCGCACCACGCCATCCGTCGTCACCGGGCCGTATCGCTCACCCCCCTCCGCTCCTTACCAGTGATATTCCCCCGCTCCGCAGGCCGCTGTAGTGCGAAGGCGATCGTCTTCAGCAGATCGCACCAGCATCTATCTCCGTGCCGGCGGCTCCGGGGGCGGAGTACAGGCGCACCACTCCGTTACCGCCGGCCTCATAAGGGCTCCGGGTCAGCACTCACTACGGCGGCCTCCCCGCCCGCTGCCGGTGCACGTGTCGGCGGGCTCGAAATGTGTCCCCGGTCACCTCCAGTTGAGGGCTCCCAGCTGTATTCGCCGCCTCCTTCCTCCCGCAACACTGCGGTGACTTCTCCCTTCTGCGCTGATCTCGGGCGGCTCAGCAATTGCCGACCGCCTCCGCATCAAAGGCACAGCCGCTCATCGAGTATGCGATACTTCGCCTTCAGGCCTTGTACATCGCAACTGGGCCTTCCCCCGGCGCCCCAGTTGAGCGCGATTCCGCGGTCAACTCACTGCATCCGGCGCTCCGGGGGGTCCGCCAAACAATCAGCCGCTGCTATCTGACACATCGTTCGCACTTTAGGCTGATAAATGTCTTGGATTATGGGGAAATACAGCGGAGCGAGCTCAAAGCACGTCCGCCATGCTGCCCCTAGAGGCCACGCCCTCGTAGGTAAATGCTTCTTTACCAACAATGTAACGTAGTCCTCAATAAATCAATGGTGTGAATTTTTCCTAGTAGGTTCACTCTTTATTAGTTACTAAGTATCTCCCACTTCAATGCAGAAGAAGGCTTGAGGCACTGATTGCTTCCAGTCAGTGTTGGAATTCCCCCCAAAAAATAAGATGACACAAAAATAACAACTTCGGGGGAGCCAGGACGCTAGGAGACGTGGGAGGAGGGAAACCGCCAAAGAGATTCGAGGCGTTGAAGAATGCTGCCGGGGTGAGGGCTTCTTCTCTAACTGAACAGCGTAGGGAAACGTAGCGTGAAAGAGAGCTGAGACGCTACAAAATAAACTGTGAGTGGATAAGAGCTTCACCCCAGTATGAGTGCCGTAGGTAGGTCTTAGCAGCAACCGGAGCTAGATGGTAGCGGGACTTCATAGAATTGAGTTTTGAAACAGCCCATTAAATACACGAGGCTGTCAGAGTTACACCACTCGCGTCTCCAGCTAAAATGCGGCTGAGAGTCAGTTTCAGGAATCGGAGGCAGGATACAATGTTTCTTCGGCATCAGGCAACAAACGGAGGTCGGGCAGAGCGAGGCACAAGGAAAGGGCGTGGTTACAGGTCAATAACAGTAAGCCAAGCGAGGGCTTGTTCCGATGACGATGTTTTTTTTTTAAAAAAGGGAGTGTGGATAAATGCCTCACCAAGTACCTGGAAGCACAGCAAGGGATCCTCTCAAAAGAGAGAGTACATTTATACAAAACATGCATTAGAAAGGCCTATATCCTGTTCCAGGTTATTGAAAAGGAGGCCTGGGTCCTGACAGTTCTCCCACCCAAAGGCCCATTTATGGGGCAAACTTTTGAAGGGTGGAGGGCATGGAATCTGTGTACTAAAACAGGTGCATGAACGTGGTCCGCAGGTTCCCAGGATCTATCTTCAGGGGAATAACCCACTCAATCTATTAGGTACTGCAGTTTGCCTTTGTATCTACGGGAGTCAAGGATACGTTTCATTTCATATTCTGTTTCCCCTTCTACCAGAACAGGAGGGGGAGGTACATCAGGCTCAAGAGAAGGGGTATATTTTTTGAATAAAGAAGGATGAAAAACAGGACGGATACGCATTTCTTCAGGCAGGTTCAATTTTAGAGTAACAGGGGATATCACCTTTTTTACAGAATAGGGACCTATGTATTGGGGCTGTAGCTTTCTTGGACCCTCTAATCTCAAATTCCTAGTGGATAACCAGACCTTATCTCTTATTTCATAGGTAGGAGCAGGACGACGATGTTTATCTGCTTGTTGTTTCTTTGTAACTCCTGTTTAGCTTTCTCCCATACTGTTAAGAGGACCTCATGGTGTGTTTTGACTGCAGGGATCTCCACTAAGAGGGAGGGCAAAGGGAAAGGTAAGAACCTGGGATGGTGTGCATGAGAGAAATAAAAGGGAGAGATTCCAGTGGAAGAATGCGTGGTATTATTATAAGCAAATTCCGCCAGTGGAAGAGCCTGTACCCAATCACTTGTGAGGGTTGTTACTAAGCAACGTAAATATTGTTCTGATTTGTTCTTTCAGTTTGACCGTCTGTCTGGGGATGGTAAGCTGTGGACAATCTATGATCAATACCAAGAGCGGTACACATCCCTTGCCAAAATCTAGAAACGAATTGTGTTTCTCTGTCAGATATAATAATGAAGGGAAGTCCATATAATCGGACTATTTGTTCAATGAACACATTCACCAGTTCTTTAGAGGAGGGTATCTTTAATAGGGGTATAAAATGAGCCATTTTTGTAAGCATATCTACTACCACGTATATAGTATTATATCCTTCTGCCTGTGGGAGATCCGTAATAAAGTCCATACTGATGGAGTGCCAAGGTATCGAGGGAACTGAGGTGGTTTGTAACAACCCTATAGGGGCACAGTGAGAAGACTTTTGTCTAGCACAAACAGAACATGACTTAACATAAGTTAGTATGTCTTTGGCCATCCCGCCCCACCAAAACCATCTTTGACAAGTCTGTAAGGTTTTTTCTCACCCTGGATGTCCTGCTAGAGAGTTATTGTGGCACCATCAAATTATCTGATGTTGCAATTCCGTAGTGGGTACCAGCAGCCTATTGTCATGATAGTACAATCCATCTTTGACATTGTTCACAGGATCCTTTAACCATTCGGGTGTAGGTAATGCAGAACAAGAGATTACTAATTGTTCTAGAAACAAAGAGGGCTCCTTATCTCTTTGGTCTCCTACCCCAATGATCTTGTGACATGGTATAATAGGAGGGCATGTATCAGTGTGTACCGTCTTTTCCTGTCCTATTCTACATAAGGCGTCAGCTTTACCATGTTGTGGGCCAGGACGATACGTGATGACAAAGACCCACCTCATTTGTCTAGGTGTGAGGGCTTTGGCTGATCTAAAGAACTGCAGATTCCTATGATCTGAATAAATAGTAATAGTGTGTGGGAAGCCCAACAAATAATGCCTCCATTCTTGGAAAGCGAGTTTGATGGCTAATAACTCGCGTTCTCCAATAGTGTAGTACTGCTATGCTGGTAGAAGAGTTTTGGAAAAATAGGCAACGGGATGTAAACGACCAGTATTCTGATCCCTTTGGGACAAGACCCCTCCCCAGCATATTGGGAAGCATCAGTTTCTACATAGTAGGGTTGAGTGTTATCCGCATGTTTTATGATGGGAGCTGTAGTGAATCGCTCATTCAATTTTACAAATCCTTGCTCCGCTTCTCGAGACCAAACAAACGTAACTCCTTTGCGGAGTAAACGTGTGATGGGAGAGATAATCTCGGAGAAATGATCAATAAACCTTCTGTAGAAGTTAGCAAATCCTATAAAAGACTGCACTTCCTTAACTGAGCCAGGACTTGAATAGTTCACCAGGGCTTCGACTTTCTTAGGAACCATGTGGATGCGTTCAGGGGAGATCACAAAACCAAGGAAGTCAACTTGGGTGGTATGAAAAGTGCTTTTGTCTAACTTGGCAAACAACTGATTTTCTTTGAGTCGTTTTAATATCTTTTTGACATGAACAATATGCTCTTAAATCAATATATCGTCGATGTAAACGATAACAAATAGATCTAAATATTCTCTTAAGATCTCATTGACAAAAAACTGGAATGCAGCAGGGGCATTACAGAGGCCGAATGGCATTACTCAGTATTCATATAAACCAAATTTAGTCCGAAACGCAGTTTTCCATTCATCTCCCTCTTTTATTCGTATCAAATGATAAGCCCCTCTGAGATCTAACTTAGTGAATATCTTTGCTCCACGCACTTGGTCTAATAAGACTGAAATAAGAGGGAGGGGATATTTGTTATTGATGGTTACTCTGTTAAGAGCGCGATAGTCCAGACAAGCACGTTATCCTCCTTCCCATTTAGGAATGAAAAATATGGGAGAGGATACAGGAGAAGTGGAGTGCCTTATAAATCCTTTTTCCAACAGTTCAGTTATGTACTTTTGCAGATATTCTGTTTCGGGTTCTGTTAGGGCATACTTACAGGGAGCTCGGCCCCTGGTACCAAATCTATTCGGCAGTCATAACTATGATGAGGAGGTAAAGCAGTAGCTTTAACTTCATCAAATACCTCCTTATATTCCTCATATATATAAGGAACACTAAAGGGCCGATTCCGATTCGGGTCGGAACTCACTCCGACCGAGCCGGACCCGGAGAGATTTCCGACCGAATCGGACTCTAGCAGCCCGACCGAACGAGTGCGATGCGCACGTATGCCATCGGACTCGAGTCGGTCGGACTCCCATTGAAGTCAATGGGAGCCTGTCGTACAACGCGTACGCGGGCTCCCATTGACTCAATGGGTGCGAGGCGAACAGGGGCGCCCTACAGCGTGTACGCGGCGAAGCGACTCGCGCCGTACACGCACAGGTAGGGGGACCCATGGGTCCCCCTGTGTGCGACTCGCGCGGCTACAGTACAGGGGGTCCGACACGGACCCCCAAAGTACGGCTCCGACTGCTTCTTCGGGCCGGACGGCGCGAGTCGGTCGGATCTGCTCGCGGCGCGCATCGTACTCTGCCCGGCCGGGGAACGTCTCCATTGCGAGGTGCGCTGCGCATCCGTGCGAGTCGGTCGGTGCGGTTGGGACGGGCGTACGTAGTCGGTCGGGCGAATTTGCACGCGCTCGCATCGTACTCGTTCGGCCGGACGCACGCACGAATCGGTCGGGAATAAGGCCTCCGAATCGGATCCGGTTCAACCGAATCCGATTCGGTGCCCTACCGGCCGAGATCGGAATCGGCCCCTAAGTGTCTCACCTGAAGTATCAAGGGCACAACATAGGGGGGTTTTCCACTCACTGGCTTCTTTATAACAATTCAACATACAGTGAGGAAACTTCAAAGTGGCTTTACGGGAAGTCCAGTCAATATGGGGGTTGTGAATTTGCAGCCAGGGAACACCAAGGATAGCACCAAAATTGGGCGTATCATTTAAGTCAAATCTGAGGGATTCAGAATGACCATTGCCACATACCATGATTATATCAGGGGTGTGATAGGTAATCAACCCAGAGGACAACTCTGTCCCATCCACTGCTCTCACCGGTTCTGGTCGAGATTTGGGCAAGAATGGAATCCCTAAATTTTGGGCCAACTTGATATCTAGAAAATTCCCTGTGGCACCTGAATCTAAAAGAATAGACAAAGTCTTTCTGCTTTGTGAAGAGATAACCAGCGTAACTGACAAAGTAAAGTGTTCAGGCACAAGAGAGACTGTGTTTGCTAGACATTTCGAGACCTTAGAGGTCAAACAACTTGAAGAACCGGTCTCATGTTTCTTCAAGTTGTTCAGTTTCCCGACGGTAGCGTATAGTTTCCACTACCAGCTAAAGTCTTTTGAGCATTCCGGGGTTTTGCAGGGCACTCCTAAGTGTAATGGCCGCCTTTACAGCAATATAAGCATAAATTGTGCTTTCTTCTTTTCTCTTTCTCTTAGACCCATACTTGATCTCACAATAGCCAACAAGTGGATTCGGCGAGAGAAGGTCTGGATGCTGGCATTACTTCAAATCTATTCCCAATTATACCAGAGAGATTGGCTTTGCTCCATCGACATTCATGATGCAGAATTTCATATTCCGATCGCCAGAAAGCATTGAACGTTTTTAAGGTTTGTTGTGGGGCAGGATCATTATCAGTACACAGTACTTCCATTTGGCCTAAAGTCAGCACCCAGAACATTCTTAAAGTGCATGGCAGTGGTGGCAGCCCATCTAGAAAGCACCAAATCTTCGTCTACCCATACCTAGACGATTGGCTCATAAAGGCGTCAACTTCTCAGGAAGTCCAACTTCATTTTAACTGGATCTGATTTTTCCTTTAACAGTTGAGACTTCATGTTAACCTCAGCAAGTTCACGCCAACTCCGGTTCAGGGTTTGCGTTACTTGAGAGCCTCCATCGACACCAGACAGGTAAAAGTATGTCCTTCGGAGGAGCGATGCTTATCGATCCTTCAGAAATTTCACACTCTGATGAAGGTATCTCATCCAACTGTGAGGGACGAATCATCTCTTCTCAGGACAATGGCTTCATGCATCTTCCTCACCCCAAATGCTCGCCTCCACATGCGGCCTCTCCAAGAATGTCTCACGGACCAGCGGGACCAACTAACGAGCAACTGGGAGGACAAGATCAAGCTATCCATACATGCAAAACAGTCTCTGAATTGGTGGTGCTCTCCAGCCAATCTCCTGCAAGGGATGCTGTTCCACCAGCAGGTTCCCTCTCAGACCATAGTGACAGATGCATCACTACTAGGATGGGGAGCCCACACGGATCACCTCCAGATTCAGGGCACATGGTCGCAGAGAGATATGACTTATCACATCAATCTCCTAGAGCTCCGCGCAGTTCATCTCGCACTCAAAGCCTTTCACCCATCATTTATGACCACGACCCTGCTTGTTCAGACGGACAATAAAACCACCATGTACTACCTGAACAAGCAGGGGGACGACGAGGTCCAGAGGCTTGTCACTAGAGACCCGGCAATATGGAAGTGGCTCTTGGCCAGAAACCTGAAGATCACGACAACTCAAGTGTCCAAAATGTTCGGGCAGATGCTCTCAGCAGACGTCTCGACGAAAACCACGAATGGGTCTTGCACGACGATGTCGTACAAAGTATCTTCCAAATGTGGGGCACCCCAACCATCGACTTGTTCTCCACCACAGAAAACAGAAAATTATTCGGCTTTGCCTCGAGGTACTACCATCCTGGGACACTGGAGAATGCCCTATGGATCAACTGGTCCAGCACATTTCTTTACCCCTTTCCATCAATTCCCCATATCCGGGTAGTCCTTATCAAGCTGTCCCACTTGAGAGCCAAGATGGTCCTCATAACTCCAGAGTGACTAAGTCAGTGGTGGTTCACGGACCTGCTTCACCGGTCACAGCATCCACATCTCAAGCTCCCATGCAGACCAGACCTGCTAACGAAATTCAGAGGCCAGATGGTGCACCCCAATCTCTCCTCCTTGAATTTGGCTGCATGGCTCCTGAGCTAGTGCAATACTGACATTTGAACATGCCACAAGACTGCATGGAGATCCTCAAGGTACTAAGCGGCCTTCCACCAGTTTATGCCTTCAAGTGGAAGAGATTTTGCATTTGATGTTTCTCCAAGAACGTGGACTCTACCTCTTGCCAAGATGTCATTGTTCTATACCTACTACACTTGGCTAAATCTGGCTTGCAATTCTCTTCTATAAAGGTTCACCTGGCAGTTCTTACTGCCTACAGGAAAGAAAATGTCCTTCACAAAGCTCTTTTTTCAAAATCCCTGTAATAAAGGATTTTTTTAGAAGGGTTGAAGAAGATTTCCCTCACATTAGGCGACCTTCACCTCCATAGGAACTTAGCAAAGTACTTTCATGTCTTATGCAGGGTCCCTTTGGACCTATTCACAAAGCCTTCCTGCAACACCTTTCTTGGAAGACAGCTTTCCTTGTAGCAACAACATCAGCTCATAGGGTTAGCGAGATCCAAGCACTGTGTTCTCACGAACCATACACAGTCTTCCACTCTAACAAAGTGATCATGAGAACTCATCCGAAATTCTTCCCTAAGGTTATTTCGGACTACCATGTCAACCAGACCATCTCATTACCAATATTCTTTTTGAATGCCTGTACTTCAGCTGAATGAACTCTTCATTCACTGGATGTGAGGAGAGTTTTGAAATTTGATCTCGATAAGACACGGGACATCCGCAGATCGAACCAATTGTTTTTCAACTATGGTCTGTTCGGGATTAGCCACTTCCAAGCAATCCATTTCCCAATGGATAGTTTCCTGTATCCTATTGTGCTATCAAAAAGACACTCTCAGCTAAACCTAAAGCACACTCCACTAGAGGTAAAGCGGCTACTGCTCCTTTATTGAGGAATATCCCTATACTGGATATTTGCAAAGTAGCCACGTGAAAATCTGCTCATACATTCACCAAGCACTATTGCCTAGACTCTGTTGCTAGAGCAGACGCTCAAGTTGGACAGGCTTCCCTCAGGAATCTATTTGCTTGAAAGGTATCTTAGTTGATCCTCTGTCTTCTCCACCACTCTTAGTCGGGATGGGCTTGCTATTCTATTCAGTGCTTATGCAGTAGCGGCTGGTGTCAGATGTGAGGCCAGCCACTCACCTGAAATCCAGGATCGTCTGCAGGGGCGATGCTAGCTCATCAACCCACTCGGAACAACTCTCAGCGCTACTGATTACACAGGAGCTCTGGCAGATGTTTCAAGAGGGAAGGGGATTGGGATGAGAGAAAAAAGAGAAGACACTGCCACCATCTGCAACCTGGGCCAGTCAGGATCCGAGTTCTTACGAGCAGATGTAGCGTTAGTCTCCAACCTAGGAGCAAGGGTAATAATTAACAATCAGAAAGACTCAAGGTATGCCCACTACGCCTATTGATCACTTGTATTTCCAGGAGTTACCTCTATAGTGTTGCTGCGAGTATGCATTCAGTGACTAACTTCTAAGGTAGTCTTACTCTCAAGAACCTTGGTCAATTATACAGGAGTAAAGCAACTGGTCTAGAAAACATAAAACAATGTATAACACGTTCATGCCACTTTCCTGATACTAACGTACTATGCTTATTATAATCACTCTCACCTTGGGCATGATATAATCGTGTCTTAAAACCTAAAGGAAAGTTCTGACTTTAATTGTAACCCAGCAAATTCACTCAAATGCCAGGAACGACTTTTCAGTAAGTCAAATGTCACCAAAGTCGATTTTGCCCAAAGTCAAATATTTCACACAAAATCACAGTTCCACAAATAAGAATATAAGCACAGGGAGCGCAATAACCGAAAGGCAAAACTAAGTTCAGAAAGTTCTTGGCGATCCCATAAACACCCGATGCATACGGTGAAATCAGGAAAATAGCACTTAGTTCAATGTTCAGTTCTAGTTCCTGCCGCTGTTGCTGTTCGTCACTGAAGCCGGCTTCCAGCGGTGACAGGAATTCTCGGAGCAATGCCGAAGCGTCGGGTGATTTTGATGATGCGGCGACACGTTGCCCAATCAGTTGTTCAGGGTGTTGAAGGCAAAAGCCAACCGCCGCGTCTCGCTGGGTGTGGCTAATTATAGCCAATCCAAGGGCATTGCTGGTCGTGACCTAGCGACGTGTTTGTTTACGTTGCTCCGTCTTGTGACGGTTTTGTCACGTTCCTTCTCGAACGTTTCCCTGGAGACGGGGAAACGATGCAGATGCGCGCTGTTTTATCTAAGCGTCTCGGTTTATGAAAGAACCAATGCGTCTTGTGGGCAAACATCAAGCATTGGTTAACACAACAAGTGGGCAATAAAATATAACAAGCATTGGCTAACACAACAAGGTATACACTTTAAGCATTGGTAAAAACAAGGGACAGACAGTCAAAAAAGACTTGTTTAGGTACATAAGAGAACATGGTTGGTATGTAGGCCACGGGGATGTTGACAGATGACTTAAGCTTGATATGATGTGTTCCTGACAGTCCTAACAGCTAACGGTGGCGTGGAGTAAAGAAAAAAAATAGAAAAAAGAAAAGAAACTTACCTGCTCGTTGCGCCGGTCGCCAGCCGCCGCCTTTCTCCGTAAAGGAATCAGGAAGCAAGCACCCAGGCTCCCAACCTATCACAACACTGCAATGCAGTTCGGCACTCAGAAGAGGAATGGGAGCCAGGGCATGTTCTCCACCCAGGCTGTAATGGAGCCTGGGTCTCGCCGGCCAAACCTACATGCGCAATTAAAGTGCAGCCACCACTCCTTTCTGTCCTCGGGTACCCCAGCCCGCCCCGCCGCTTCAACTGCAAGTTCAATACAAAAAAATAACATGATATTAACAGCGCGTTATTATGATTTTATTTTTTGTATGGAGCTTGCATTTGAAGCAGTGGGGCGACGCTCCTCCGCCGTAGCAGAAGAGCCGCCGTTGTGCTTATGACTATAAATGGAAATCCCCTACGAGAGAAGGAATAGTTTCTTACCTGTAACTCCTGTTCTCTCATAGGGGAATTTCCATTATCGTCATAAGCAACCCTCACTCCTCCCCGGTGGAATAGACAGAGGTAACCATGGAATCTAAATATTATCATACATCGCTTTAAAATAGAACTGAAGCAACTGCTACCTACTGAGCATGATGGGATAGTAGTGCTTTCTGGGTTCTTAAAGGCTCAGTCTCTATTTTTAACCATATAATGACAGCCTATGAGGCTACACTGTCCTGGTCCCCTTCATCTCTGTCATAAACAAGCATTTGCAATGCAATAGGTCTCGCTTTGCGAGAGTTTAAGCTATTGGCACTGTAAATGACAATGTCTTTTATTTATATGTTTTGATAATTACATCATAAATAAAAGGCATTGTCATGTACAATGCCAATAGCTCAAACTCTTATAAATGGGAGACCTATTGAAAGAAGTGGCCACTATTGTCCCGGGCTGCTTAGAAAGTGAAAGGGCGCATGACGCACTGAATGTTGCAGAAAAACATGTTGTGCCTGCAGTAGGAGAAACTATTTAAATAAAATAGTGCTTATAGACTAAAAAAGACTCACTGTGTAACCACCAAAGTAAAAGGATGAGGCGGGAGCCCACCCCGCGTTTCGCCGCCGCAGCCCGAGCTGTTCTGGAAGCCTTCTCCGGGCCGCTCTCAGCACGACCCGGAAGTCAGGCAACCTTACTTGGGACATGGGCGGGGCATGGAGCGCGCGGCCGGAAGTGTCCGGGGCTCCCGTGAGCTGAGGGAGCCCCGCGTGTCGGAGAAGCGAGGCGGGAGCCCATCCCGCACTGGCAAGCAGTAGAGGAAGTCCGGCGGGAGCCCACCCCGCCTTCGTGAATGCCGCATGATGCGGCCGGAGCAGGATTTCAGGCGGGGCTCCTGTGAGCAAGACGGAGCCCCGCGTGTTGATGCGCCACAAAGAGTGACCGGGTGAAGAGGCGAGTCCCCCTGCCATCGAGGAGACCAGCCAGGGTGCAGCGCAGAGTCCCCACAAGAGCCGGTGAGTGGGGTTAAGCGGGAGCCTGCAGGTGGTTAAATACCGGCTGATAATGCATGCAAGCGCGCCGCGCCTGGACAGGAGATGTGCACGCGTATGGTGCGAGCAGGAGTTGTGATAACGCCGCGAGCCGTACGCGTGCACATCTCCTGTCTGTTAAGCTTCGGCACAGACAGTTGATGTGCACGCATATGGCTTGCGGCGTTATTACAACTCCTGCTCGCACCATACGCGTGCACATCTCCTGTCCAGGCCGTGCCGTATGCGTGCACATGTCCTGTCCCCCTTCCGACACAAGTCGACAACAATAGATCTCGCCCATAGCGAGCAGCGCTTTGCGCTGCATCGCTAGGCGAGACCTAAAAAGGGTTTGTGAGGGATATTTATGCTGTTTGTTTAAACATCATATTTCTTTCTGGCCCTTTTTTGAATTCATGATGAAGAATTGGGCCATTGTAGCCTATGTCTATAGGCCGCATAATCTGTCTCTGTACTGTTTAAGTTTTTCTCTTCTGTCTGTGGTAGAGCATAAATCTTGGCATTCTTAAGAAAGTTCATGAGACAATCATAGGGCT
Source organism: Calotriton arnoldi (assembly GCA_963921515.1). NCBI lineage: Eukaryota > Metazoa > Chordata > Amphibia > Caudata > Salamandridae > Calotriton > Calotriton arnoldi. The sequence goes on along the minus strand of CAWUFW010002775.1, from coordinate 488,441 downwards.
TATGATTTGGTGATTGGGCATGGGCAATCAGAAGTATTCGCAAAAAGCTCCAAAATCTCTTAATAGATCAAAGGCACCACAAGTTATTTTATAGTTAACTTGCTCACTAGTATTTGCCATGATTAGCAGTAGAGCTTCTGACCATTGTTGCAGAGCCAAATGTACTCAACTGCATCCTAAGATAGAGGGAAACAGTGTTTTAAGCAATGAAAAGAAGAGAAATAAATGGTTCCTTCCATTCAGTTATCTCATCGTAAGCTTGTGGGTGCTGAAATAATGGAAGATGCAAGCAGTGAAGAATCGCAGATGTAAGAAAAACTTATGCATGTACTTTGTTAAAGGGGGCCACTTTCTGAGGCAATGTCCACAATTATGGGAACATTCTATTTGCATTAAATCCTGTTGAAAACAATGCATGTATTACAGGACATGACACTCTCATTGCCAGAAGGCCCTTGTTGGGTTACTGCACTGCTGGATTTCAGAGCTTCAGGTGTTTTACAAATACATGAGATGCTCCAAATATGTCTATTCAGTTAAGGAAGAAGGGTCACTCAGAGCACACACAGACCATTAATGGAAAGCCCCTCAATTCATGAGCTGTGGCTCAGCAAACAATGGCATTGATATTACCTTCTTAAAAAGCAACCACCGTATTCAATGAGATTGATGCACCTAAGAAAAACTTTTTGCAGTTATTTTTTAACAGATTAAGCTCTGGCTAAGACCCAAAATGACAAATTGAGCAGCAGCAAATGTCTGCAGAGCTCTTGCGGAAGGAACGTACCATATTGGATAATGCAGCCCCAAACCCACATGAATGGGATTATGTTATTGAAGGTTTGCAGTTGTAAAAGTAAAGGCTATAATTTAAATTGGAGCACTTGGCCACTGGCACTAATGGCTACCGTTAAACATCCTGGTCACGCCACCTTTCCTCACTTACCCGCTTTCTTGGTCTCCTCCTTCTACTCTCCGCTATGCCCCCAATCCCTTTTAGAACTTTTTCAATTTCAGCCACATCCTCCTGAGTCTACTTACTTTCCTTACGTCCAACTCATTTCAATCCACACGACCGGTTTGACTCCCCTACCTTTGACAGGAGTCAGCAGCCCAGTGGGCCATTCCCACTCTCCTTAGCCTTTCTTTTCTCTTCCTAGGTTGTCACCCACATATACGGCACCTTCATTGTCCAAACTATTTTCTTTGTTTCTTAATAGGACCCAACATGGTCTCCCAGAATGGGCGCCACATTCACCATTTCTTTTGAGGTGGGACTTGGCTCACATGAACTGCATCCATGAGTCTTAACTACCAGAAGTGGACTGTATGCAGGACATTAGGTTTTCAAAATTTGAGGACATATGTATTTGTGTAGGTTACTTAATGGGCACACCTTGGTTTTTCAAATTGTATGCTTAAAAATATATCAATAAAAAAAGATTTACAAAAATGTGGGAATTCTGAACCCGAGAAAGAGACTGTGCAAAACCTTGGTTTTCCATTATCCTTGACTGATTTGTTTATGGTTGCTAACATGAAACGTATTCAACCAATATTACCAACTATATCCTGCCAACTCACATGTCGTTTGATAGAAAGCTATACAAGTAAACTTTATGGATATTTGCGCGGTGTATTCCCAAAGGTAAATTTACATGTGTAGATTTACTCATTTTTAAATGTACTCTTACACCTAATAGTAACTTTACACTTATTTGCTCTCCACCACCGAGTGTAAAGTTACTTCTAGGGGTAGACTTACATGTCTCCACCCCGTTAGAATAGAAAAATTCATGTTTGCGCATTGTTCTATGTATGTTAGCATTCGCTGCGCCATTTTCTACGTCGAAGCCATTTTGAGTTATAATCGAAACTTATTCTTCGCTATTTCCGAGAAAAGGCCTCTGTTGAGTTGTATTTCTCCAAGGTTAAGTTTTGCTTCACTAATGAATACATTGTTCTTATTAGCGCATACCTTTCCCTTTAGATAGAGGCCTTCTCCCACTTGTCTAGGTGCGGGCATGGGCAGAGCGACCTTGAGTAGTAGATAGTGTGTGCCCGGCCTCAGAATTGAAACGTATTTTCTGTACTTCACTGTTTTGCTGCATCTGCTTGGAAAATTCCACAGTGGGCGTGCCTGCATTGGTTTTGAAATGTACATAATGTATCTTTATGCTTGCTGACGTTAGTCCCTCTGCAGAACTCGTAAGCGACTGGCCAGACTGGGCTCCACTCTGATTGTATCTGAATAAATAGATATTGGTTTGTATTCTCTACTGTCTGACCGACTCTTCATTTGGTATGGAAGGCTGAGAGGTGGCCGTGAGTGACCCTAATCGGGCCACTTCCTTCACCCCTGAAACCAGTGGCTGAAGACTGCTAAGACAGAATTTCCAATTGTAAAGTTACGTATAATAGAGTATCAGGGAAAATAACGTTTATTCAACTAAAATAAATAGTAAAAATATTTTAATATACAATCATTTTAAGTAGTTATCTCAAGCTTAGAATAAATAAATTTAAAAATTCACAGCACATTAACTTAAAGTAAAATTGTATTTAATATGTTAATATTTCCTTAACATAATGCTTAGAACTAGTTTAAAGTAGTTTTATTTTATTTTTACCAAAGTTTGATTTAATTTAAAATTTTAAACATTACATTTTGATTGTAATAATAATTATATATTAATTATATACATGTTTTTAACATTAAACAAAGACATGTTATTTTATATTAGAAATAATTGTATTTAATATTATTTCCTGTGAGATTGTATTTTAAGTCCCACCTCCATTATTCTCTATGGAAGTGTGGTACTGTCCCTCTGAGTGGCCAAGTATGGTGCTGGACTTACTCCAAAGCTGAGCTGGAGTACTTTTGCTCCCTTTTTGGCTCTACTAACTTTAGAAGTATGAATGGTGAATAACAGCGGTTACTCTTTTGTGGGTTTGTGTTGTCCCTCCCTAACCACTACTATTTAGGTGCAAGTGTTTCTCATTTTCCAGCCACATCTACATTTACTACTAAAATGTGTACTTACATATGCAGAAATTGCTGCATAGAATAAGATAGGAGAGACGCCAGTCTCTGCCCTTTGGTTTGTGAGTAACATTTTGTAGTAGGTTCGCAGTACTAGTTCATTACTACCTAACATACTACAAAGTGCAGTTTGTGAATAGACCACTCAACACTGTTTTTCAGAGTAGCTGGATAATTTGACACTTTGGTTAGTGAGCTTTAATTTTGTGCTACAATTTTGAGCAGCTCCACAGAGTTCAAAAATGAGATGAAAACTTAAAGGAGATGATTTCTTCACATATGTTGAAGAAAGTAAATGTGTTTAAAAGTAAATAAAAAATGTGTTCTGGTTAGAAAGGATTGTGTTTAATAGTTTTCCAGATTGACTTTAACCCTATTTTCCTAAAGTTTGTTAGGCCCCTGCTATAAGCTTACACGTTTTATAATTTGGTATAGTGACTGACTGAACTTTAGTTTCAGCAAAAAGACATTCATTTTGCCTTATACAGCCCCGGTTAATTACCAAACTTAACACATTATCAGTCCTGGAGCCCAAGTGGCAAACTGCTTGACTTCAAAAGCATGCATCACACTGGTCTGCATTAAGGGCCTATCCTTTATCATGGATTCATCTCCTATCGAATGGGGCCATAACTCTTGCCCCTTTTGTATAGCAGGAACCTTGTATCCCATCAAATCCCTTCACAGCACTTCCGACCTCGAGGTGGGGGATTTTCTTTGATCCTTTGGCTGCACGGATGGGCAGAGACCAGGGTGGAAGTTGGGGAGAGACTTGGCGGGAGGAAGGTGTTGACATCATTTTGTCCATGGAAGAAGGAATGCTCGAAAACAGTTGCATCAAAGCACCTTTCTGAAACAGGATCTGAGTCGTTGTTCTAAGTATCAGGCAGGGTATCTGTGTGACATTTAGTTCGAATTGTTCGGGGTTGCCATCAACCACAGGCCAATTTAACCTTTTGAAATTGTTCTAATTGAAAGCCATTATGAATAGAAAAAGAAAAAAAGACATTCCAGTGAAGAATTCCTGTCTACCTGATAGAGAAATGTGCAAACAAATTTGTTTCATGCTGTATCTTCAATCTTTCGGACTGGAAATCCGCCCCAAAGTGCTAAGGATGATAACCTTGGCTGCCACATATGGACACGATATTCCAGGAGAGCTTGCTTGCTTGTTGGAACTTCTCTGCTGGAGTTAAGGAGTGCATAGTGTCCTAGAGGTCAACAAATTTGCATCCATCAGGAAAAAAGATGAATATGAGTAGTAACTTGACCCATATTCAGGTGTCCCAAAAAGAATTTCTCAATTGAGTATGGACTTGAACTTGGACTTGTGGGGAGACTTTCTAAAACTTGAACCCATGGACATGGGTCAGTGACATGTTATTTTCTGGCCAATTACCTTGAGATATAAAAATTTTACAAAATATTGACCGGCCGTGAAAGGTGCATTTGGTGTGGTCCTCATTACTTGCGAATGAGGTGAAATGGCATCCTGCATGCAACTACACTCAGGGGCCGATTCCGATTCGGGCCGGAAAACGTACCGACCGACTCGGTCCGGGAATAAAGTCCGACCGACACGTACCGGCGCCGTACGACCCTGGTAGTACGATGAAATGCATGTGAAATCAGACCGACTCGGACGGAATACAAAACGACCGACCGAGCCGGACGGAAACAAGCCATCCGGCCGGGAAATCACGCGAAACGAACCGACCGACACGCACCCGGATTGAACCCGAACGAAACGTACCCGCGAACTCCGACCCGCGTAGTACGATGCTGTGCGTGCAAAACACGACCGACTCGCCCGGAGCACAAGCCGTACGACCGACACGCATACAAAACCCAGCCGAAGCAACCCAATACTACGCGACCGACTCGTACGCCGCATATGAAACCTAGCTGACACACAGCGGGAACGAGTCGGACAAGATCGCACCAGACAACTGCAGCGTCCTACTCGGACACAAGAACGACTCCTACATGCACCAAAAACACCAAGGAAAAATTAGAAAAAAAGGGCCAAACAAGCAACCACAAAGCCAATAAATACAGGGAGGGAAAAAAAATGGAACAAGGACACACCTCCAACTCCACCTACATAAAGGCCACAAATCCCTACCATGATCCTTTGCAAATTCCACTGACCTGCCAGCACACAACACCATCACACAGCAACCACAGACACACTCACAGCTCATACATCACACAAGCCACACACCATTACCACACCTACAAATAGCACCCTCACACACACCCAGCTAAACCTACACTCACACCCCCACTTGCACACACACACACTCAATCACCACCACCACCCATCACCATGCCCCCAAAGAAGAACCATAAGTTCCTAGATAGTGAATTGGAAGTCCTGGTAGACGAGATCCTGAGGGTAGAGCCACAGTTGTTTGGTACATTGGTACAACAGACCCCCGTGTCGCAGAAAACCAAGATGTGGGCGAGGATTGTCGACAGGGTGAACGCACAATCACCATGTTTACGCACAAAGGAAGACATCCAGAACAGGTGGTATGATGTGCGCAGGAGGGTCCGGGACCTACTCAAAAAGGATTACCTCCTCAGCCAGCACACCGGCAGTGGCCCTCCTGCAAAACCAGTATACCTCAGGCCCTGGGAGGAGAAGGTGCGGGCCATCCTACCACCAGTGAGCGTATACGGACTAACAGACATCCCAGAGCCTGGTGAGTACACAACTAATATACACAATATGGTGTGACAACACACACACATCACAGTCAAGGGGATAGGCAAACCATGCACCCTTAGCAAATACACAGCAACCAAAAGATATTCATCCCAAGATGTGAATGCTAGTCAGACAAACACAATACCTCCCATCTCATAGTGATATGTAACTGTGTCATGACATGTACAAACCTAACAACAAATACAGCAAGGCAGTGGCACAAATAGAACCAACAAACACTCCCAGATATTTAAACACCACTAGAACACCACCTCACAGGGAAGCTGACCGAAAGGAAGGAATTCTGTGTATGCTGGTAAAGTCAGTGTAGCCAATAGCATGATGGGAGTGGTAGTCACAGATATTGGTCACACCCACAATTGGCCCATCAACACCACTCTGAACCATGCTCACATCACAGGGAGTGGAAAACAACTGACAAGATGGCTGACACTGGGTACTGCTGTGGGGAGCACAAGGCCCTGATGGGAACTGGGCACCAACAAACAACAGGACCACACTGTCAGCCATCTTGCCATTGCTGTCACACTCACACACAGTGAAGTCCACTCAAAAGGAAGGAAGTATGGGCATGCTGGGAAGGGGGTGTAGGCAATAGCATGATGGGAGTGGTAGTCACAGATATTGGTCAGCCTCACAATTGGCCCATCAACACCACCCTGAACCATGCTCACATCACAGGGAGTGGAAAAGGACTCACAAGATGGCTGACACTGGGTACTGCTGGGGGGAGCACAAGGTCCTGCTGGGAACTGTGCAACAACTAACAGCAGGACACCACTGACTGACATCCTGAAAGACAACTTGCACTCCCTGCAATGGAAGCATGTACCATGGTGGGATATCTGGCTGGGTGGGAAGGAGGACTCACAGCACTGACCATAGTTACAAGCACCTCCACTCACACACACCCTCAACACTAACTCCACATAACCCACCTGGGAGAATGCAATGCCTCACATCCTAACTGAAGATCCCACAAAGAACCACCACCCTGGGTCATGCTGTGTGAAGCACAGGGACACTCTTGGGACTTGTAGCCAAACAACTGCCAGGACAACACTCCCAGCCATCCTGTCAGCACAGACACCCCACCCCACAGGGAAGCAGAGTCAGAAGGAAGGATGTGCATGCTGGGAAGGGGGGTGGAGGCAATAGCATGATGGGAGTGGTAGTCACAGATCAACATCTCACACCCACATGGCCCAGCAAGTTAGCACTGAAGCATGCACACCTCACAGGGAGTCAAAAGCCACTTCAAAGATGTCTGACACGGGCCACAGCTGTGGGGAGCACAAGGCCCTGCTGGGAACTGGGCACCAACAAACAACAGGACCACACTGCCAGCCATCTTGCCATTGCTGTCACACTCACACACAGTGAAGTCCACTCAAAAGGAAGGAAGTATGGGCATGCTGGGAAGGGGGTGTAGGCAATAGCATGATGGGAGTGGTAGTCACAGATGTTGGTCAGCCTCACAATTGGCCCATCAACACCACCCTGAACCATGCTCACATCACAGGGAGTGGAAAAGGACTCACAAGATGGCTGACACTGGGTACTGCTGGGGGAGCACAAGGCCCTGCTGGGAACTGTGCAACAACCAACAGCAGAACACCACTGACTGACATCCTGAAAGACAACTTGCACTCCCTGCAATGGAAGCACGCTTCATGGTGGGATAACTGGGCTGGGGGAGAAGGAGGCCCGGATGGCAAGCAAATACCACCAATGCTGGTCATGCACACACCTCAACATTCACATTGACATGCCACAGGTTGGCAGGACAATGTGCTACACCAATATCACTCTCTGACTGTCACAATTTAGGAGAATGCAATGTCCAGGCCCACATCCAGAGGTACAGTCACAACTGTCAGGTGTTTGAACAATTGATGCCAGTAGAAACATAACATACAATCTGTGTCTCTCCCCAAAACAGGTGATGATGGGGACACAGCAGCAGACGAGGAGGAGTCCCTGTCCCAGGCTCCAGGGAACACTGAGCTCACTGGTGTGGATCAGCCTCTGCACTCCTCGGATGGCGAAGAACCAGCAGGACCCTCCGGTGTGAGTCATCATGCAGCACCAGCAGGACCAACATCTGCACCCCCTGCACCCACCCCTCCAACAACTGCCAACACACAGGCCACCCCTGCCAACACGGACAGACCAAGGACCACAGATGACAACAGCGCAGGGACCCAGACCCAAACTGGAGCTGGTGACAACGAGCCCAGGAACAACACCCAAGTGGGCCCACGGTCACCTGTGCGTGCCACCGCAGGTCCTGCACGTGTCGCCAGGGGTGGTGGGAGGGGTGGTAGACATAGGTCGCTCTTTGCAGAGGGGTCTGGACTGCATGATGATCCACAACTGGCACGCATCGCGGATGCGTACCAGACTAGCACCGGAGAGGTCAGCCAGGTAGTGGGGATCCTCAAGGACATACAACAGCAGCAGGCTACCCATCATGCCCGCTTGGACTCCCACATGTCCCGTGTCGAGACACACATGTCACGTGTCGAGACACACATGTCTGGCACATTGGAACAACTGACAGCGGTGCATAGGGACATACTGACATGCCTCCGCCAGATCAGCACCAACATGGCCACACCTCCCTGTGTGCCCACAACATCTGCTGCTGAAACAACTTAGGGAGGGAGGGAGGAGGACTCTGGCAGAGAGTCCCCTGCACTGCCGCAGCCTGCACCTGAGGGTCCCCCCCCCCCCCAAGAAGAGGGGCCGTCCGAGGAGGCCAAACTGAGAGGTCGATGGCCATCTACATCCCCCAGGAAGCCAACACCTGTTCTGGAACTTTTCCTCTGTGTGCAAACTGCACGCCCTGTCGAAGCCAACCCAACTCTCCCACATGACATGGGGAGCTTTAGTTGGCCAAATTCATCAGATGACTGTGGACTTTACTCTGGACATCTCAGCTACCAAGACTTCCAAATCACATGGGAACTTTGGATTCCAATTTCTATGTACAGCACCCACCATCCTGTGCACCATTCTCACACCTGTATGTAAATAAACTCACCAATACACCATATCTGCCTCTGTTGTGATTCCAACGTGCTCTCTGTCATGGAGATGGTGATCAGAAAAATGACACTGTGCATGCTAACTGCTACAGCAAGTCCAACACCGTCATGTCAGTCATGGCGACGTGACACATATGAGGGAGACACACCACTAGGGCCACACAACACATACACACCAGTCTCATCACCTATACTGATGTTGCAACTAAATACAGTGGAATGCACAGACACGCCACCTATTCACAGTCTGTCAACTAGACTACAGGTGCAGTAAGCAAATGTCAGTCAGATGTGTGACCACAGACAACGCACATCCCAAAGTGAAGCACAGGTTTATTACACATTTGCAACATGTTGTTTCCCCTACAAATGCTAGCTAATCCAACCTGGCTGTGGCCACAAAGTCAAAAAGTGCAGAAGATAGAAAGTCCAGGGGTGTGTGGCACATCACCTGTAGGGAAACGACTGCTTCCACCTTGCAAGTTGATTCATGGATTCGTGGGATCCAAGTTGATCAAACAACTCCGGCAGCACCCTGTGAAGGACAGACATGACACACAGTCAAAACCACTGAAGAACAGCACAGAACGGCAATACTCATGTCTAATACATGTCACGAGATAACTACACAAAACCAAGTTAGCATGTCAACACTGTTGGGCAGTACAGACCACCTGCAAGGACACATCGCTGCACGCATCCAGTCAAGTAGCACATGGCCACACTCAAACAGCAACAGAGCACCACACACACATATCATGCAAACTCAAATCATTGACATTACAACCCTCTGGAGACTCACATTCAGCTGAAGAAGTTGGTGATGAGCTGTGTGCGGACATCACCATCATCATCATCATCATCTTCACTGGCATCGTGACCCAGGCCAGGATCTTCCACAGGTGGCGGACGTTGGTCATCGTCATCCAGGATGAGAGGCAACTCCTTCCGCACTGCCAGGTTGTGTAGCATGCAGCAGACGATGACAATCTTGCACACCTTTGCTGGGGCATATGGGAGGGCCCCTCCTGTCTTGTCCAGGCAGCGGAAGCGGCTCTTCAGGAGACCAAAGGTCCGCTCAATCTCCCTCCTCGTCCGACCATGTGCCTCATTGTAGCGCATCTGGGCTGGTGTCACAGGGTTCCTGAGGGGTGTCAGCAACCACGGCATGTTGGGGTATCCCGAGTCACCTACAGACAGACAATTGCACATTAGCGGATTTGAAAATGTGTGCGGAAAACAACATAGCAGAGCACACACAATGGTACAAAGTCAGTACACACCAACAAGCCAGGCACGCTGGTTCGGCATCTGTGACATCATCCTCGGGATGTGACTACTCCTCATCACGTAGGCATTGTGTGCCGAACCGGGGAAACGGGCACACACATGTGTGATGGTCATATCTGCAAGACATACCACCAGAGCATTGATCGAATGGTAATGTTTACGGTTCCGGTATGCCTGCTCATGTGCCTGTGGTGGTATCAAAGCCACATGTGTCCCATCAATGGAGCCAATTACATGTGGCATCCTCCCCAGGGCATAGAAGTCACTCTTGACGTCAGTGAGTCGTTGACGTGTTGGGAAATAGATGTACTGGTTCAGGTAAATCAACATTGCCCCCAAAAACATTGCGTAGCACACGGCTGAACATAGTCTGTGACATCCCACCGGCAGTCGCCACAGTGTGTTGAAAGGTACCGGTGGCAAAGATGTGTAGGGCTGCCATCACCTTCACCTTGGGGGTCAGCGCTGTAGGATACGGACGGCCAGGCTGCAAATGTGGGTCCAACCGCACTGCCAAATCCTCAATAAGCTGCCTGGTGAAGCGGTACCGTCGGATGCTGTCACGTTCCACCATCGTTGCCAGGTCTGGGAATGGTCGATGGACAGCAGGAGCCCTGCAGTGCATAGGTGAAGAAAGCAAGATTGTCAGTCACCCCAACTATGTGCCGTTCACCATACTCAATTTCACATGATACATCATTAACAAACACAAGTACTTGATGTGTGTGTCGTTCTGTTTGGACATATATGGCACCTACATGGACATCATCTAACATCTCTGTTCAACAAGTGTTGACAACAGGTTCCAGGGTGTGCTATGGGAAACCATTAGGCTGTGTCACAGTACCCATTTACTGCTCTCACGTTCCACACACATACCACAGTGACATGTCTGGACAGATGCTCCACAGGCATCACAGCTCATTGACAGGTAGATTCCCAGGGACCCTGTCTTGCCACATGGACACTGGCATGACATTGCGTATCATGTACACGTCAGAGAAACTAACATGACACCCACAGGTAGTGGCCCCTGTAGCCTCTGCAGGACAGACATGGACGTCTGTGACACACACACACACAACATCAAAGTTCATGCACAAACCACGTGGATGTGGAGACTGTCTCCCATTGTGCACATGGAGTCAGAGACATGCGAAACACAACATGCACACAGACTGCGGAGGGACATCACTATTGTGGCAATGGGCCACCCTGTGACGTACATGCCTTCCCACAAGTGAGCCTGGGGGTATGTGACATGTCATACACATACACAACCTGGAAATGTGACCATGACACATGCCCATAAATGAAAAGTTGCACACCACAGTGGTCAGGTGCACAACACACAAAGGACCCTGTCCCCATGAACACGTGCATAGCCTGGGTGTGTCTGCCCCCAAATGCCACCCCAAAAACCACATGTTCACCCCCATACACAGATAAGGTTATGCTGCCACACATGCCTTAGATACAGTGTGGACTGGGTGTGGTGTTGTAGGTGTGCCCCTGAGTCCCTGGAAAGTATATGTGGCTGGCATAGGTTCACCAGTGACCAGCATGGTGACATATGCGTGTGACCTGTCCAGGGACGCGTTGTACAGCAATGGACCGATCAGTGTGCCCGGCCGGCCCATTGCATTGTATGTGAGCGGGTACGCGTTGTATCCCGGGTACGCGTTGTACAGCAATGGACCGATCGGTGTGCCCGGCCGGCCCATTGCATTGTATGTGAGCGGGTACGCGTTGTATCCCGGGTACGCGTTGAACAGCAATGGACCGATCGGTGTGCCCGGCCGGCCCATTGCATTGTATGTGAGCGGGAACGTGTTGTATCCCGGGTACGCGTTGAACAGCAATGGACCGATCGGTGTGCCCGGCCGGCCCATTGCATTGTATGTGAGCGGGTACGCGTTGTATCCCGGAGACGCGTTGTACAGCAATGGACCGATCGGTGTGCCCGGCCGGCCCAGTGCATTGTATGTGAGCGGGTACGCGTTGTATCCCGGGTACGGGTTGTACAGCAATGGACCGATCGGTGTGCCCGGCCGGCCCATTGCATTGTATGTGAGCGGGTACGCGTTGTATCCCGGGTACGCGTTGAACAGCAATGGACCGATCGGTGTGCCCGGCCGGCCCATTGCATTGTATGTGAGCGGGTACGCGTTGTATCCCGGGTACGCGTTGAACAGCAATGGACCGATCGGTGTGCCCGGCCGGCCCATTGCATTGTATGTGAGCGGGAACGCGTTGTATCCCGGGTACGCGTTGAACAGCAATGGACCGATCGGTGTGCCCGGCCGGCCCATTGCATTGTATGTGAGCGGGTACGCGTTGTATCCCGGGTGCAGCGTTGTACAGCAATGGACCGATCGGTGTGCCCGGCCGGCCCATTGCATTGTATGTGAGCGGGTACGCGTTGTATCCCGGTACGCGTTGAACAGCAATGGACCGATCGGTGTGCCCGGCCGGCCCATTGCATTGTATGTGAGCGGGAACGCGTTGTATCCCGGGTACGCGTTGAACAGCAATGGACCGATCGGTGTGCCCGGCCGGCCCATTGCATTGTATGTGAGCGGGTACGCGTTGTATCCCGGGTACGCGTTGTACAGCAATGGACCGATCGGTGTGCCCGGCCGGCCCATTGCATTGTATGTGAGCGTGTACGCGTTGTATCCCGGGTACGCGTTGAACAGCAATGGACCGATCGGTGTGCCCGGCCGGCCCATTGCATTGTATGTGAGCGGGTACGCGTTGTATCCCGGGTACGCGTTGTACAGCAATGGACCGATCGGTGTGCCCGGCCGGCCCATTGCATTGTATGTGAGCGGGTACGCATTGTATCCCGAAATACGCGTTGTACAGCAGTGGACCGAACGGTGCGCACACATTGGCTGGGGCCTGGCATGGCAACGGACGCGTTTTCGAAGCTCCAACGAGTCTGATGCAGTGAATTCAGTTGGCCAGCCACAACAATGTTGCAAAATCATGGGTGTCATGAAGTTGAAGATTTGAAGGATGCTGTGGGTGTGTATTAGTGCTGCTATTCCATGGATTGGTCAGATTCAGAAGATGCAAACGACTTGGACCTATCACTTTGGACACATTGGACAGTATCTGCCTCTGCAGCACACATATAATGCTGGCTGTTCCCCTGAGAGCTCACTTGCCTGCACTACATGCTCCAGGACGACATCTGCCACCAACACTGCTGCTGTTTATGCATCCTCTGGCTCCTGCAATGGCACGTACTGTGGAGAGAGCCCCAGCCTTCAGCCTTGAGGAGAACCAGGCCCTTCCACAGTACAGCAAGCTGTATGGGAAACCAGGGGAGCAGGTGAGTGTGCTGTCCACTGCCTCACTAATTGTGCATGTTGTCTGACTAGCAGGGCTTTCAGTGTGCACACCACTGGCTAGCATGCCCACTGAGTAGTTGTCACACCCCAAAGTGTGTAGTTACATGCACTGAACTGGTACAGTGCAGTAACAGTGCATTCCAACTTGGTTTACTTCCCATGCAATGATACCATGTAGTGACTGCTGGCAAACTGTTCATAGCCATTGTTGCACTGCCTGTGTACATCATATGCCCCTGTGATTGAGACATGTATATCCAACTGTGTGGATGCACGTATATGTTGCATGTGTAGTAATGGCCTTTTCACTTTGTCATCCTCACAGGTTGATGCCCACCAGAAGCAGGAAATCTGGCTGACCATCGCCCGGAAGGTAAGATCCGTGGGGGTCTACAGGCGCATGATCCGCAACTGCCAGAAGAGGTGGCAGGACCTTCGTGGCTGGACCCAGAGGATCGCAAGGGTCCAGCTGAAGCTGTCGCCTCCTCGCAGGAGGGGCGGACACCGGACCCTGACCCCCCACATGCTCCGGATCCTGGCAGTGGTCTTCCCTGACCTGGATGGGCAGCTGAAGGACAGACAGTAGCAAGGAGGGGGTGAGTCCATGACTGCACTGTGCACTTTGTCTGACATGCTATGTGCCCTCCTCTGGCCTGGTTAAACTTCCACAGTACATCAGTCATGTGGTCCAGGACCCATGTCCCTCATTTGTGACATGCCCACTTCTCCTCTGATACGCATATGTGTGGCCCTTATAGTCAGGAAATTGTGTCATTTGGGGACTGTGTCATTGCATTTAGCTTTGCTCAAACTGGGGGACAGCATTTGTTCCCGTGACTATGTTGTGCGATTCATGGGTGGGTCAATTGCTTACACAATGCCTAAGTTCTGACAAGTAATCTGGGTGTAACTTTGATATGTGGTCCGCTTGCTGCTCTGACTCACCACATGTCCCTGGGGAATTTGGCACACACCCATGCTGCTGGTGGGAACAATGTTTGGGCCTCAGGAGTATGTGTATCCAGTGTGTCACACATGCTTAGCCACCTGCCTACTGTCCAGGACTCATCCCTCTTACAGGTGGAGCTGGACAGTCATGCCTACTCCAGGGCATGCAATGCACTCTGTACTCCCACTCCCGTGTATCATCTGGCATGTTGTGATCAGTGTAATGTACCCTCAGGTGTCTGCCTCTGTCTCATTGTGCTGTGTCTTCGTTGTCAGGACTACTGGTATGTTTATCGGTTAGGGCTCAGCATGCCATCTGAGATGTGACCATGATAGACGATGCTTCTGTGACTTATAGGTGTCTGATCACTTGACTGTGCACACAGGTGTTTGCGACTGTGACTTTCAGTCAGCTGTATTGTCATTCACAGCACACTGTGAGGTGCTCATGTTCAGAGAGTTGTGTTTCATGTCCCCCATATGTCCAGTTGGTATGACGTGGACAAATAGTAGTACAGATGATGTGGTATTTGGGGGATGGACATGTGCACTTGTCAGTCACATAACTTGCATTCCCCATGCCCTCGGATTGTGACACAGTGCAGACTGTTGTTGGCTGGCTGCCATGGCCATGTGACTTGAGACAGTAATGTATGACTTTGCACGCATTCCTGTGTCATGGCATTCAACTTCCTGAGACTGATCCTGCAGGGGAGTGACATGTGCAACATGCACCCCATTGTGGCATTGACTATCCGGACATGGGTGCATCATGGGGTCTGGTGCTGGTATGCATCACATGCATTTCTATTTAGACTCTGGCCATCCCTTTATCCGGACACCTGCACTGACTCAGTGGCAGGAGGTGTGATGTGTGCATGTTCACATACTTCACCGTGTTCCCTGCAATGTCCAACAACTGTGTAGGTGGTGCATGTGTCCACACTGGGGTCTTACCATCAGACAGGCACCGGACAGATGGGTGCAAGGGCAGGAGGGCTGTGAGTCCCATGGTTGACCATCAGACTGACAATTGGCTTCCCCGAATCTGTGTGAGGACTTTAGGCAATGTTCAACTAAGGATGCCAGGGCTTGCTCTGTAATGTGCTGTACTTACTGTGGTGTGTGCGGTCAGTGCAGGTGACTGATGTTTGTCTGTTTCCCTAATTGTTTGCAGATACATCCACGGCCACAGGAGGGGACAGCTCCACAGACCAGGAGGAGCAGCAGAGCCAGACTGGGTCAGCATCGGACGAGTGGTCAGAGGGACCCAGTGGCATGGAGGGCGAGGGGAGCCACACCGAGGAGTCCTCAGCACCATCCACCTCAGCTGAGGACCACAGCAGCTCGGAGGATGACTCCCTTGTGGAGGCAGGTCTCAGCAGCCACCAAAGGCCAGCTAGTCTGTCTGGCCCCGCCACCACCACCGCCCTCCCATTGGCTCCCATTCCTGAGGTCCGTGGAGGCTCCCGTACTCGGGAGCGTGTCTCCTTCGTGCCAGGCACCGCAGCCCCTGCCCCTGTGTCCCCTGCTGCCCTGAGTGAGGAGTCTGTGTACCTCCTTCGGCAGCTCCATGTAGGGCAGACAGCAATGCTGAGTGTCCTCCATGCACACACCACTCTGTTGACACAACTGGTGTCGTTCATGGAGGGCATCTCGACGGGTATGTCTGCCCTACAGAGGAGCAATAGGTCCATGGACTCCTCCCTGATGGCAGCAGTGTCCCTCCTCCAACAGTCCCTCACCCCTCCCACCTCTGCCCCATCCACACTTCCTGCCCCCTACCTGTCCAAAGCACATGCACACCTGCACAGTCACCCAAACACATAGACACGAGCAGCACAGACACACCCAAGAGAAAGGCAAGACGTGCACACACGCATCCTCAGGGGACTGATACCACAGACACAGGGGACGGGGAACACACACACACACAGGCATCCACATTAACTCCGCAGTCCTCCAAATCCTCTCCCTCCAAGACCCCTTCCCTTGCCTCGCCTGCTAACACACCTACACAGCAGATCTTCCTGTGTGACCTCGGCCTCTTCCCCTCCAATCCTGCTGATCCAGCATAGCGGGGGAAGAGGAAGTCCACCCACACAGAGGGGAGTGCCCCTCGCCCCCGGACACTCTCCCCCAGGCGCAGGCACAGTGAGCCCCCCACCCGCAAGTCCCCCCGGTCCCGGAAGAGCAAGACCCCGCCACCGCCCTGCAAGTCAACCACCCAGTCTCTCACCTCCATCCCCCAGGCTACCACTCCACAGGTTCCACCGCCACACCCTGCCCCAGGTTCCCCCACACACCGATACCGCATCTCCAAACTGCTTAGGCCCTCCCCCCCTGCCACTTGCTCTTCCACCCCCAAACCAGATGCTCTGCCTGTTTGTGCCACTGGTGTGGAGACCGTGTCCCCCCCCTCTGTCCTGCCCAGCTCTTCTGCCCCCCCTTCCACTACCTTGGAGTCATGCACTGCGGTGGAGTCCAAAACCAACCCGTCTGACTCGGGCACTGCATTGGGGACCCAGTCCACTCCATCTGACCAGCCCACTGCAGTGGTTGCAGCACCAACTCCATCTGACTTGAGCCCTGCGGTGGTGCCAGCCCCCCCTGAGTCAGACACCTCCACTGCAGTTGCCGGTGACACTCCTGCACCCACCTCCCCTTCACTGCCTCCTTCTGGCATCCCCTGATCCTGTCCCTGCGGTGCCTGGCCTGCCCCTCCAAGGGGATGTCCCCTGTCCGTACCTGTGCAGGCAAGCAATTGTTGACAAGTTGTCACACATCACCCTGTTGGGACTGTATATTTGGACTGGCCATTGGCCTTAGTTTATTTTGGACTTTTGATTTGAGTTGCACACTTGCTGAATAAAGCCTATTTTTGTTTACTTGTGGTTAATCTTTGGAGGTACATGATGTAGCTGTGTAGAATCATGCATTTGCTGTTGTAATAGTGTTCAGATCAGGTAAATGAAGTTTTGCTGTGATGGGCTCCATGTGGTCCATGGGTTATGTGTCCTAATCTAGTCTGGATCTATAGCATCCTTTGCTGCAGTCTGAGGGTGTAATGTTCAGCATTGGACATAGGGATGTACGTTTAGCATTTGTAGATTACCATCTTTGTCCTACACTGATGCACATCTGGTGGGCTTACCACTGTCCAATGTTCCTAGTACCCTGACTGTGTGCCCGTCTCCAATGGACATGCAGTTTAGCACATCAAATTTGGAGGACTCATCTGTGTACACAGTGCAAGTTGCTTGACACGTGTCTTGGGTGTATGCAGATGACTGACGTGACACTCCCGTGCCGAGGCTGATATGAGCAGAGCCTTCAGTGTGTTGTAGTTGTTGACTCACTGACCAAGTGTTCTGCTGACATGTTTGAGTCATGCACAGACAAGGTTTGGCACAGCTGACCTTCCACAGGAGTGGAGTGCCCTCATGGCAGTGCGGGATTCCGTGATATAGGCTGTGCCCATGTTGTGTGTTGTGTAGGCATGTCTGTGCGTGTTCCCTTCTCCTTTTACTACACAGGCTGTGTCCCTACGGATGTTCCTGTTTGTGATGCTTGCTGAGTTGTTCTGTGTTCATCCAGCATCTTGGACCTGGTTACTCCGGGATGTGGGTGCATGGCAAACTAATGTTCATGCGGTTGTCATCCCTAGTTGTCTTTGTTGTCAGGGCTGGGGATGTGGGCAAACGCAGATGAGACACAGTCAGGATTCCTCTTGGCACTTGTTGGTTACATGAGTAATGTGATTTTCTGTTTGTGTATGCTTTCAGTGATTGTGACACGTTGTGTGTGTGACTGCTGCCACTCCTCAGGGTCAGAGCTGCAATGTTGGAAGTTGTCTATGTGTGTCCTTTGTGGGTCAGCTTGGCTTCTTCATTGGTGTGTGACTATGGCCAGGATCCCATTTTTTGGGGTGGATTTCACGTCATGCCCATGTAAGGCATACTGTGCAGTGTGTCAGACATTCACAAGTATTGTTGACTGGCCATGTGTTATGGGTTTCTGCACCTTATTTCCCCCCACCACCCCTGGGATTGTCATGGGTGCATGTGCAATGTCAGCAGTCCATGTGAGCTTCAACGCTGCACATTGGTGGAGTTCAAGGTGTGTGGCGTTGAGTGTGTGCAAATGTGAGTTGTTGCACGGCTGGGGCACTACCTCCATATTTTCCTTGGCTGGCAGGCCGTGCTGAGTGCTTTGTGCTTGTATAGGTGTGATGGTAGTTTGTTGCTCAGGACACATGGCTGTGGTTCACAGTGTGGATGACATCTACCTTTGTCATCACAGTGTGATTGTCATGCAGGCTAGTGTCACCACAATGTGGGGTCCCTGGGGGAGTGCTGAGGTGGTTCGGTCTCTTGCTGTGTGTGTTGCTGTTCCTACAAGCTTGTGTGACATGTGTAATTTGGGCTCCCTCTCATCTCACAATGCCTGTTTGCCCACATAGGGGAATCCAATCCATGAGTTACTTTTGTATGTGACTGTGTTGACATCTGTGTATCAGTGAATCTGGCCTCCTCATGTGTTGTGTGTTTGCCTGGGGACACTGGCACACAACCCCCTCACCTGTTGTGTATGATATGCAGTGTGAGTCTGCCTGTTTGTGTTTGTGCTTTTGCACCACTGCATTGGCATATCTTTAGTTTGCCATTGGCTGTATGTTGTTTGTTGGCTTTCCCCTGCTGGCCCTGGGACTGCTAGGTCATCAGTCAGCACATTGATCATGGTTAGTATGTCCCATTGCTGCCATGGTATGGTATTTGTTCACCTGACATCTACAGTCTCCACAGGATATCTACATTTGTGTGTCCATTGGTGCTGATATGTGGGTCTGCATTATGATGCTCACTTCTGTCATTTTTGTGAATGTAGACAATGTGGGGCCCCATGGCTGATGTTTGTGTGCACATGGCCAGAACGATGTGTCATTGGCACTGCACTGCTTGCCTCACACAATCTATGTTGCTATGGGACACAAGCACTACAATGCCACTGTAGTGTTTGGTGTTGTGTGGCCAGGAATAATCCCTGCAGTTATGTTTTTGCAGCTTTCACCAGGACTACACTTACCTTTTGGGCACTGTGGTGATGGGGCTTTGGGCCACATTGCCACACTGTTCAAAATGTGCTTCAGCTATGGGGCACACACTTACCTTATGGGCACTGTGGTGATGGGGCTTTGGGCCACATTGCCACAGTGGTCATGGTCTGCTTGCATTGTGTAGGCCACACACACAATTATGTGTGACACATGTGTTAGGGGGTCACATTGTATGTTCAATGTCATGTTCAGTGTTGTATGCATTTGACACAGACCACACACGCTTGTCATGGTGTTGGGGGCTGGGATGTAATTTACAGACAGTCCTTATGTGGGAGTATGCGAGTTGTGTCATGCATTACCCGTCCTATGAGTAGGGGTGGTTGTAGTGACAGGCATCCAGCCCCCCATGAGTGGTAATGGTAGTAGTGGTAGGCATTAATCCCCCTAAGGGTGGGGATGGTAGTAGTGACAGGCATCCAGCCCCCCCTGGATAGGGGTGGTGGTAGTGGCAGGCATCCAGCCCCCCCTGAGTAGGGGTGGTGGTAGTGACAGGCATCCAGGCCCCCCTGAGTAGGGGTGGTGGTAGTGACAGGCATCCAGGCCCCCCTGGGTAGGGGTGGTGGTAGTGACAGGCATCCAGCCCCCCCTGAGTAGGGGTGGTGGTAGTGACAGGCATCCAGGCCCCCCTGGATAGGGGTGGTGGTAGTGGCAGGCATCCATCCCCCTATGGGTGTATGGCATTGGTGTTGGCCATCCCACCCCTATGGTTCTGCTGTTGCTAGTGTACGTTATTTGTGCATCCCTATGTGTGTGTGACATATTTCGTGTACGTGTGGTTTGTTTGTATTGTTGGTGTTTGACTTACCGTCTGCGCCGTACACGTCCGTGCCGGTCCCGGTAATAGATGTAGAGTATAGGTAGGACCTGCGCAATGGGATTCATGCTTGGATCGTCTCGTTCGGGTTTCTCGTGTCTTCGAGTCGTACTCGTAGCAGGCTTGTTCGTCTCGTAGCCGTGGATCGTCTTGTGGCGCGAAACGGAGCTTATGTATGGCTCGCCCGGATGCTCAAACTTGCCGGACGTAGCGACGAGTTCGGCGCGTACGGAAGACGCATCGTACTAGTCCGGCCGGAAGGTGCTGTGTATTTGGTTCCGTGCGACTCGATTCGGCGTTTACGGATCCGGCTCGGGCGGGGTACAGGAGCTGGAATGGGTAAGTACGGCTCGCTCGGAATCTGGGCTGTTATGCGCATCGTACTTGTTCGTTCGGTAGAGTGTTCGAGTCGGTCGGAAAACACGCATTCGGCTGGGGTTTTTTCCGGGCGAATGGTGTTAGGTGCCATACCGGCCCAGATCGGAATCGACCCCTCAGTGTCTGGTCAGTCTTGAAGGGTGCATCTCAACCATGCAATTACTTTAAATTGATTTGTTTGATTTTCCTTTGTTACTTAAGGGTGCCTTTGAATTTTTTTAAAAACTCTAGCTCATATATCCGACTTTATTTTGGTGACATTTTAAATGTGAAATTGATGTCGTTTTTAAAAGAAATTGGTTGAACATTTTATGGCAAGGCCCGGGGGCCAATATTATGCATTATCTCTTTTATTCCCTCATACACAGCAGCAACAAGAACATAGAATTAGAACAGCAACCAACATTCCAGAACCTTAGAACATGCATATATTCACTGAACGCGCCGCCATATACCTTATTTTGTTGCTGCTTATGCACAGATAAGTGCCTTTTATAAGTAGCTTGAGTGAGTGTATGAGAAAGAAGTTTGAGAGTTTTATGAGTGTATTGAGATGTATTTAAGTGTTGACACATACGTGTGGAAACAGCGAGTACGCTGGGAGATTCCTCTAGGGTGAAGTCAGGTTTCAGTTGTAGTCGCATTGGAATGATAGCCTGTGCATGTGGGCTTCATGTGGCTTGGGCATGTTTATAAAGGCAGAGTTGTGGCGTTTCCAGCTGTAATTCGTAAGGTTGTATAGGCGGTTCGGGCTACTGTGGGGGATGGCCGTTTGCGGGCTCATCAGTTGTTTACTTCAATTTATTTAATAAATTATGTGGGGGATGTATTGTGGTAAGTTTGTTCAAGATGCTAAGGGGTTTGGCGTTCTTTCGACGCGTTGGTGGTGGAGCGGCCATGAGCGGGGGCAGCGGGGCAGTTAAAGCTAGTAGTTTATTTTTTTTAAAGAGCTTACTGTGGCTTCCACTGTGGCTTCGGAGCACATGTGTCTCCTCGCTGCGTTGAAGGGCAGCGCGTGAATGGTACGCGTCTTCCCTTCCTGGTCGCTAGGCTCGTATCGGGGCCGGTGGCGGAGCGAGTGAGGGTCGTGGTTTTAGAAGCCTTGCGCTCAAGAATTATTTTTATGTCCCAATAGAGCCACCGTACGCGCCTGTGCGGCGGCCATTTTGTAGAATTGGGCAAGTTGGCTTCCCACAGTGTTAAGGCATAGGAAGACATATTTTGGGATAGGAGGTCATTGTTCTGAGGAAGTTTCATCGTAACTGACATTGCGATCAGCTATGAAGAAAGGGGCAGCATCAAAGTGGTTTTTCTGTGAGAGGATATTTTTCATTCATTGTTACTCTTAGTGGATTGGCAGAATGAGTTCAGTCAGGGATGAAGATTTGAATAATAAGGTAAAGGAATACATGGACAAAATGTTTGGGGATTTAGCAGATAGAATGGGCAAGAAAAGTGGCAGTTTATACAGAAGCACATTAGAGAAAAAAGTGCTATTAAGGTGGTAGAGGATGAAAGTTATTAATCTGTAGAGGAGGTGGAGCTGGTAGTGTCTCAAAAGACGGAGTAAAAAAGAGGACATTTAAAAGAAAGCATACAGAGATGCATAAAGGGAGTAAAGGGTCTGGTCATAAGGCTCCAGAGTTGGATGTGGCTATAAAGGCAAAAAGGGTCTATAAAGGCACATGTGAAGAGTCATAATGTGGTGGCATGTGACAGATCATCCACAAGTGGGAATGTGGAGTTGACCTGCTCTTCAGAATTTGATGTAACTGAAGAGGAAGGTGAGAGGTGTAGCAGGATGAGGAAAGATAATAAAAGGATTAAGTTGGAACAGTGTGACTTTGTAGACCCGTTAGAGGAGGTGATGTTTAATCCCCTTTTAATACAGCATACGCTCTCTCCTCAGTGGTCACCAGCAGAGCATGTGGCTCAGTATATTTCATATTAGATACGAAGAGAAATACCTGAGGGAATGTGTACTCGTTTGCGTTCAGAGTGTCAGAGACCCACACTGGAGTCAAAAGTGGCTTATACCCCAGAGTTAGACCCTAAGATGCTTCTTCAATAAGTCCCGTCGTGACCCTCGGAAGGGGTTGGACAAAGGATTGGAATGGTGTCAAGATAGGTTGCTAGATATCCTTGGACCCCTTATGAAGGTGTTTGACTTGTGCGAGGAGGCACATTCGATTAATACTGTGATGAATGTGACAGAGTTACGCTAATGGGTCCAGAGGGCGATTTCCCTTCTGGGAAATATAAATGTTTGCCTTGTGCATGGAAACGCGATAGAGTATATTAATGAAAATCAATCCCAAACTGTCGGAGCTGGCAAGCAAAGAGTTTGGGATGGAGAGCAATGGAAATTTGTTCGGCAAGGAATTCATCAGAGATATGTCTAAATATGTGGGCACTTTCAATTCCCTACAGAAGGTCCAAAAGGATATGCAAAAGGTTTTTTGGCGGGCCAGATGAATGCGGAGTTGATTCCCCGGCCGTGGACAAGGGATTACTCGTGGGTCATTCTCACGGGGAAACAGGCCCTATGGATATGGGTATGGATACGGTTATAGATCAGAGCAGGGTGGATTTTATCCACGAAGACAAAGGGCAAATTCACGCAGATCACAGAGTGAGAGAAGAGGAGCAGCAGGTGAGTTTAGGCAAGGACTTTTCATGTACCCATATAAAGCTGGGCAGCAGACTAGCTCAGTTTGTTACAAGGTGGAGTGGAATTATGCAAGACCGATGGGTGTTGAGGACAGTACAAGGTTATCATATAGATTTTGTGGGACTCGCAAGGCAGGAGGGATGTCCAAGAATTCTAAGGTTTACCAAACATCAGGAAGAGTTGGTTACTCAAATGGTATAGGCGCTTTTGGAGAAGTGCGCAATAGAGAGGGCAGTGGAGAGCCCAGGATGTTTTGTGAGCAACATTTTCCTAGTCAGGAAAGAGGACAAAGGGATGAGATCTTAATCAATCTGAGGGATTTGAACAATTGGGTTTGTTACAATCACTTCAAAATAGAGGGGATACACATGTTAAGAGATTTGTTAAGGAAGGGAGACTGGTTGACGAGATTGGACTTGAAGGATGGGTATATCCCAGTGTGTCTGGAGCACAGGGACTTTCTTCAGTTCAGGTGGAATGGCTACCGTTGAAGGTTCAAGAGTCTGTTGTTCAGGCTGATGTCAGCGCCATGGTGTTTTACAAAGGTCATGAGACCAGTGATAGCATGGTTGTGGTCATAGGGGGTCTGGCTGATTTGGTATCTCGACGATTTGCTGATTATGGCGGAAGAGAGGATGTTGGCATTGGAACACACCGAGTTGGCTGTACAGATGTTGGAAGATTTAGGTTTTGTAGTAAACAGGGACAAGTCTTGCTTAGTACTGGCACAGGAGATAAAATTTTTAGGTTTCCAGATACAGACCTTGGTGGGTGTGTTGAACTTACCTATGGAAAAGGTCAAGAGGATTGGCAAGGAGTTGAGAAGAGTGAGGGATCGGAATTTATTTCATTGCACCAGTTAGCAAGGCTTTTGGGTCTGCTGTTGGCGTCCATACAGGCAATATTTCCAGCACCCCTGCATTACAGGGCTTTGCTAAGATTGAAGGCTTATCATTTGCGATTACGGGCTAAATGTTCTTCAGAAAGTGAGAATGAATCAAGATACGCTGGAGGAGCTAGATTGGTGGCTGATGAACATGGATGCATGGAATGGAAGGGCAATTTTCGGGGAAGTACCAGAAGTAGTAATAGAATCAGATGCAAGCATGTATGGCTGGGGAGCAAGATGTGGTTCAGTGACGACAGGAGGCCAATGGTTGAATACAGAGAGGGAGATGCATATCAATTGTCTCGAGCGCCTGACGGGTTCCTTCGCAGCAAGGAGTTTTGTGAAGGGACAAGTAAAATGTTGTACGCTGTTGAAGATGGACAATGTGTCAGCAGTGCGGTATGTCAAAAAGTTACGGGGTCCTCGTTCGAGAGGGTTGGCAGAGATGGTGAAAGAATTTTGGAGGTTTTGTTTAGAGAGGGAGATCATGGTACAGGGTCAATATATTCCAGGGAAAAGCAATTTGGAGGCGGATTGGAATTCAAGGATTCTAACATCCAAGCAATTGGAGGTTGGACAGAGGAGTGTTCAGGAGTTTGGAGAAAAGGTGGGGGCCTTTGGAGGGGGATCTGTTTGCGGACAGGTTGGATGCTCAGTTGCCGAAGTTTTACAGTTGGAGACTGGATCCGGAGGCATTGGGAGTTGATGCTTTTCTGCAAGATTAGGGGAAAGAAAGGATAAATGCTTTTCCTCCATTCTCAATGATACAGAGAGTACTCATGAAGGTCACAAGAGAGGGAACGGAGTTGGTGTTGATCACTCCGTTTTGGCAATCTCAGGTGTGATTTCCGGATGTGATGAGTTTGTTGCGGGACGATCCAGTGCTGTTACCATGTTTCCCTCAAGATTTGATGGATGCCCAGGGGAATTGTCATGAGATCATCGTGGCTGGGGAGTTGATGTTGATGGGTTGGTTGTTTTCAGGAGAGTGTGGCAAGTGTCTGGGTTATCAAAGGAGGCTATGGAGCTTATTAAGGAGTCCTGGGCCCCAGGTACGACTAAGGCGTACAGGTCGGTACGAGGGAGAGTGTGTAGTTAGTATGTGGCAAGGGCTTTCTTTTGATCCCGTATCAGCATCTGTAGTAGAAGTGGTGAATCATTTTACAGAATTGTTCAGGAAAGTTCTAGCATATAATTCTGCTAATTTAAATGGATTTGCAACTTCAGCAGGATATGATTTGGTGACGGGATTCCGGTCGGACAGCATGCTTTGGTGAAAAGGATTGTTAAGAGTGTGCGCATGGAGATTCCTCCCAAAGCTAAGTGTGCTATCTTATGAGCTGTCTCTCAAGTGTTGAGGGAAGTTGGGGAGGAAATGGATGTTTGACGTTAAAGATGTTGTCATGGAAGATGGCGATTTTCCTATGCTTAGTGTCTTTTAGGAGAGTTTCTGATATTAGGGCTTTGGAGGTGACCTCTAGGAGTTTCTAGCCTGAGGGTGTGTGTTTTGAGTTGCAAAAGAGGAGTAAGACTATGTCTAGAACCATTTTTTATCCAAAAATGGCGGGACATGATTTGTTTGTGGTACGTTGCTTGAAGGAATAAGAGAAAAGGACAGAGAGGTTAAGAGGGCAAGGATGTTTGCAATTGTTGATTTCTTTTAGACAGCCTTTTAAAGCTGTGTCTGCACCTACGCTGGCTAGGTGGGTTAAGGAGATGATATAAATGGCAGGTAAGTGTTTTTGGAGCATATTCAGCCAGGGGGCGATGGCTAATAAGGCTTTTTTATCAGGTTCCAGTTTAAGTACTATCTTGATGGCTGCGCATTAGTCTAGTGATT
Organism: Calotriton arnoldi; assembly: GCA_963921515.1. NCBI lineage: Eukaryota > Metazoa > Chordata > Amphibia > Caudata > Salamandridae > Calotriton > Calotriton arnoldi. The sequence continues at coordinate 462,303 of CAWUFW010002775.1, read as the reverse complement.
CAACGTTTAAAAGTTTCTACTTTAAACCTGTGGAAAATGCTGTACAAAGAGTATTGGATGAGCTTTGAACATGCATAATATCGGCCTCAGGGCCTTGCCATAAAATGCGGATTTTCCACAGTTTTAATGGGAAGAAAATCATGATTTTATTAAAAGCAGGGAGGCTATTATCCCTTCATGATTTGTGCTTAGCCTGTTTGATGTGTTTGATTTTGTGTTTCAGGACAAAGCAAGAGAACGGTTACGGTGGAGATTCGGAAGGATTTCATGGCTGTGGACAAGTTGCTTCTGATGTTTTGCAGATTTTTTTGGAATGGACTTACAATTTATTCGCAGCACGAAAAGAAGGAATATGGCTGAGCGTTCAGTGATTGTTTGCATGTTCTAAGGTTCAGGAATGTTGGTTGTTCTAATTCTATGTTCTTGTTGCTGGTGTGTATGAGGCAATAAAAGGGATGATGCATAATATTAGCCTCCGTACCTTTAATAAAATAATGATTTTCTTCCCATTAAAACTTTGGAAAATCTGCATTTTAAATAATTCATTTATCAACTGTACTGCTGTTTTAATATTGTTGCAAATGTACTACGTACATGTTTTTTGGGTGGAAGGACCCAGCTACTAAGGGTGAGTACAATCATACTTTTCTAGTAGGAATAACTGTTTCACTTTGTATCAGATCAATATGTATAAAGACTGTGACCCTTATGCACACGGTTTTACAATCCGGTTTCCTGAATGTGTGAATGTTCCGTTTTAAAGCGCAGTTTATTGGTATGTCCTTCAGTAGCAGTGCACCTATGCACTAAGAGGAGAGACGCTTGGGCTGAGAATAACAGTCATTATAAAGGCCACTTAATATTTGTTCTGATCACACCGTCTCATTCTTCATACCCAGTTGTTTTCAATTCACTTACAGTGAGTGCAAAGTTATTTTCAGATTTTACAGATTGCATTATATTATGCTTCAGATGGTATTTTTTCTTCCGACAGTGACACCACCAGATTACCAACCTCCTGGTTTTAAAGAAGGCAATGCAGAAGGGATGATGTTTGAGGGGGAACCGATGCATCTGAATGTTGGGGAAGTTGCCACCCCATTCCATGTTTTGAAAGTGAAAGTAACGACTGAGAGAGAACGAATGGAAAATCTTGAGAAAACTATATTAAAAGAAGGTCATCAAGTACAGGCTATTGATTTGGATAAAGAAGACTTTGATGGGCAAGAAAATCAAATGAATGTAAGTCAGTGGCATATGTGTATGTCACAGATTCAGTCACAATTTAAATTAAATGTCTTATATATATGATTGTCTGCTGAAGAAAAACAAATTTCCTTCATTAAAATGATTAAATAATCATGTAGTGGACAGAAAGATCAGGGATGCCGTTGGCGAAAGAGAGATTCCGTTATTGGGTGATATGGGTGGGAAAAACCAAGGCTCAAATATGGACAGGAAATGTTACATCCTAGACTTGCATGGCTGAAAATGGATTTCCGGCATTGGACTCCCATGACCCTGTCCCATCTTGCCAAGTGTCACTGGAGAAAATGGTGTCACTCCCACAGTTCTTGTATATAATGCAAAAATAACCTTATAATCTAATTAATCCTCTCGCTCCCAAAAACGTCCATTGATTCTTTCAGCAGATAAATTCTATGTTTGGTATTATCTGGAATAATAGGATGCCTAGATTCTCCAGTGCTAAATGTGAAAAATCACCATTCTACTGTGGCCTGCTTGCATCTTATCGGGTCTCCCACCTTATTGTCATAGATGACTTTCTGTTCTGCTCAAACTCTGACCCGGTATACTGTAGTGGGCTATGGGAACTCACTTCTCAATGGGGGCAAGCCACCAATCAGCCTCCACTGCCATCAAAGGGAGTGTTGCCAGCCTGGAAGGATACCTTGTATTCAAGGGGTGGTCTGTGAAAGTGACGGGGGCAACTCTATAGGTGGGCAACATGCTCACTCATGTGATGGCTCTAGATAGGTTCTAGGGATAGAACATGCTTGGAATTTCTACACTGAAAGACATAGTCAAAGCCATCTTAACAAGGTCATTTGCAGACATGCAGGTAGAGTTTAGGCTCTTCCCATTTCTTTAGATACTTGAAACTGTCATGTGCTCCTGGCCAAACTTCACCACAAGAATGATTTCAAGGCAAACAGATACATACCCTTGTGATACAAACCCTAGACATGGTTTCTGCTTTGAGGGTGGAATGGGAGAGAGAAACGAACTAGCTCTCCCTTCACTGCACCTAGTGCCAATGGGAACCTAGCATCAGCAAGTTTTCCACAGCCCTAATGGCATCAAGTAGGTGACATGTAATTATTCCAATTGAATCAAGTGGAGCCTAGAGGATATATCGCCAGCTGCCTTTGCCTTTCCCCGCTTGCTGTCTTCCAGTGAACCCACCCATGCTTCCTATTAAGTCCGCAGCAGGGCGAGGAGGTCTGGGGCATTGATCTCTAGGAATTTGTAAATACTTGATATTTCTCCCTTGCCCCAGGGGCCCCATTAGCGCATGTGCCTCCAGGCGACCAAATTCAGGAACTCCCTTGAGCAACTCCCCATAAGACCCCAGTGTGTGTCCGATATGCAGAAATTGATAGGATTGTGAGCAATGAAGGTTAAAGCCTGCCTGTAGCTCTTGAAAGGACCTCATATGCCCATACATCCCCCCGGCTTAGAGATTCTGATTAAATCTTATTTGCCAAAGCCTTCCAAATGAGCCTCCTGTCCCAGCCAACGACCCGTCCAGCGAGGGGCTCCAAGGTAATCCTTCCATCACACACTGCCTAACGCCTAGCAAACCTTCAAACCAAAAAGACCACTCAGAGAGCTCTAGCAGAGAACATGGGATCGGTGCCCTGTAAACCATGTCCATAATGGAATCCCATCCCAGGGCATTCATTCCAGTTTGGAACACCTGGTCCGCCCATCCCCCATGCATCCAGTTTTTCACACAGTGTCTTATTTAATCCAGTTTTAGGATACTTTACATAATATTCTTATATTTTATGTGTCCTTACATTAAGGGGCCGATTCCGATCTCGGTCGGAGGCGCACCCAATACCATTCGGTCGGGAAAAAAGCCATGCGAATGCCTGTTTCCCGACCAATCCGTACAGCACACCGAACGAGTAAGTACGATGCGCACAACAGCACAGAATCCGGCCGAGTCGTACTCACCCAATCCAGGTCCTGTTCTCCGACCGAGGCAAATCCGGAAACGCCGAATCGAGTCACACGGAAGGGAAAATGCAGCCCCGTCCGGCCGAACAAGTACGATGCGCTTTCCGTACGCGCTGAACCCGTCGCTACGCACGGCACGTCAAAGCATCCGGGAGAGGCGCACATAAGCTCCGATTCGCGCCACAACACGATCCACGGCTACGAGGCGAACACGCCAGCGACGAGGACGACGCGAAGCGACGAGAAAGACGAACGACACGAACCAACCATGAATCCCTTCGTCCCGATCATACCAATATTCTACATTTACTACCGGAACAGGCACGGACGCGTACGGCGCAGAAGGTAAGTCAGACACCAACCACAAAACACATACAACACGTACACGACACATCACACACACACAGAGGGATGCAGAATTTACTTACACCAGCAACAGCAGCACCATAGGGGCGGGATGCCCATCACCAATGCCACATATGCACACAGGGGCCTGAATGCGCACCACCACCCCTACCCAGGGGGGGCCGGATGCCTACCACCACTACCACCCTTAGCCAGGGGGCTGGATGCCTACCACTACTACCACCCTTAGCCAGGGGGGTGCCAGATGCCTACCACTACTACCACCCTTAGCCAGGGGGGCTGGATGCCTACCACTACTACCACCCTTAGCCATGGGGGTGCCAGATGCCCACCACCGCTACCACCCTTACCCAGGGGGCTGGATGCCTACCACTACTACCACCCTTAGCCAGGGGGTGCCAGATGCCCACTACCACCCTTACCCAGGGGGCTGGATGCCCACCACTACTACCACCCTTAGCCATGGGGGTGCCAGATGCCTACCACTACTACCACCCTTACCCAGGGGGGCTGGATGCCTACCACTACTACCACCCTTAGCCATGGGGGTGCCAGATGCCCACCACCACTACCACCCTTACCCAGGGGGCTGGATGCCTACCACTACTACCACCCTTAGCCAGGGGGTGCCAGATGCCTACCACTACTACCACCCTTAGCCAGGGGGCTGGATGCCTACCACTACTACCACCCTTAGCCAGGGGGTGCCAGATGCCTACCACTACTACCACCCTTAGCCAGGGGGTGCCAGATGCCCACCACCACTACCACCCTTACCCAGGGGGCTGGATGCCCACCACTACTACCACCCTTAGCCATGGGGGTGCCAGATGCCTACCACTACTACCACCCTTACCCAGGGGGGCTGGATGCCTACCACTACTTCCACCCTTAGCCATGGGGGTGCCAGATGCCCACTACCACTACCACCCTTACCCAGGGGGGGCTGGATGCCTACCACTACTACCACCCTTAGCCATGGGGGTGCCAGATGCCTACCACTACTACCACCCTTAGCCAGGGGGGTGCCAGATGCCTACCACTACTACCACCCTTAGCCAGGGGGGTGCCAGATGCCTACCACTACTACCACCCTTACCCAGGGGGGGCTGGATGCCCACCACTACTACCACCCTTAGCCATGGGGGTGCCAGATGCCTACCACTACTACCACCCTTAGCCATGGGGGTGCCAGATGCCTACCACTACTACCACCCTTAGCCATGGGGGTGCCAGATGCCCACCACCACTACCACCCTTACCCAGGGGGGGCTGGATGCCTACCACTACTACCACCCTTAGCCAGGGGGGTGCCAGATGCCTACCACTACTACCACCCTTAGCCAGGGGGGCTGGATGCCTACCACTACTACCACCCTTAGCCAGGGGGGTGCCAGATGCCTACCACTACTACCACCCTTAGCCAGGGGGGTGCCAGATGCCCACCACCACTACCACCCTTACCCAGGGGGGCTGGATGCCCACCACTACTACCACCCTTAGCCATGGGGGTGCCAGATGCCTACCACTACTACCACCCTTACCCAGGGGGGATTGGATGCCTACCACTACTACCACCCTTAGCCAGGGGGTGCCAGATGCCCACCACCACTACCACCCTTACCCAGGGGGCTGGATGCCCACCACTACTACCACCCTTAGCCATGGGGGTGCCAGATGCCTACCACTACTACCACCCTTACCCAGGGGGGGCTGGATGCCCACCACTACTACCACCCTTAGCCATGGGGGTGCCAGATGCCTACCACTACTACCACCCTTACCCAGGGGGGTGCCAGATGCCTACCACTACTACCACCCTTACCCAGGGGGGGCTGAATGCCTACCACCAACACCACCCCCACTCATAGGATGGACAATGCATGACACAACCAGCACACCACAACCTAGGGAATGCAAGAAAAAGACATCCCCCCAACACCATGACAAGCGTGTGTAGACTGTGTCAAATGCCTACAACACTGAACATGACTTTGAACATACAATGTGACCCCCTATCACATGTGCCACACATATATGTGTGTGTGGCCCCCACAATGCAAGCAGGCCATGACCATTGTGGCAATGGGGTCCAAACCCCCATCATCACAGTGATCAAAATGTAAGTGTGGGGGCCATAGCTGAAGCACATTTTGAACAGTGTGGCAATGGGGTCCAAACCCCCATCATCACAGTGACCAAAATGTAAGTGTGGGGTCCATAGCTGAAGCACATTTTGAACAGTGTGGCAATGGGGTCCAAACCCCCATCATCACAGTGACCAAAATGTAAGTGTGGGGTCCATAGCTGAAGCATATTTTGAACATTGTGGCAATGGGGTGCAAACCCCCATCATCACAGTGACCAAAATGTAAGTGTGGGGTCCATAGCTGAAGCACATTTTGAACATTGTGGCAATGGGGTCCAAACCCCCATCATCACAGTGACCAAAATGTAAGTGTGGGGTCCATAGCTGAAGCACATTTTGAACATTGTGGCAATGGGGTCCAAACCCCCATCATCACAGTAACCAAAATGTAAGTGTGGGGTCCATAGCTGAAGCACATTTTGAACATTGTGGCAATGGGGTCCAAACCCCCATCATCACAGTGACCAAAATGTAAGTGTTGACAAAGAAAAAGCTGCAACTGCCAAACTGCATGGATGATTCCTGGTCACAGAACATAAAACACATCAGTGGCAAAGTAGTGCATGTGTCCCATTGCAACATAAATTGGGGGAGGCAAATACTGCAGTGCAAATAAGACATACCTTTGGCCATGTGCAGACAAACAACACCCATGGGGGCTGACACTGTCAACATTCATCAATGACACAATGACAGAAGTGACCATCAGAATGCAGACCCACATATTTGCACCAATGGGCACACAAATGCAGATACCCTGTGGAGACTGTAGATGTGAGGTGAACAGATACCATACCATGGCAGCAATGGAACACACAAACCATGATCATTGTGCTGACCGATGACCTAGGAGTCCCAGGGACAGCAGGGGAAACCCACCAAACTACATACAGCCAATGGCACACCCAAGATATGCCAATGCAGTGGTGCAGATGCACAAACAGGCAGACCCACACTGCACATCATACACAACAGGTGAGGGGGGGGGGTGCCAGTGTCCCCAGGCAAACACACAACACATGAGGAGACCTGAATACCAATCATACAGATGTGCATACAGTGCCACACAAAGGTAACTCATGGATCCAAATCCCCTATGTGGGCAAGCAGGCATTGTCAGATGAGAGGGAGCACAAATCACACATGTCACACAGGCACGTAGGAACAGCAACTGACACAGCAAGACACAGACACACCACAGCACTACCCCCAGGGCCCCCACAATGTGGTGACCCTGGGCTGCATTACAATCCCACTGTGATGACAAAGCTAAATGTCGTTCACACTGTGAACCACAGTCATGTGTCCTGAGCAACAAACTACTATCACACCTACACAAGCACAAATCAATCAGCACGGCCAGTAAGTCAAGGCCAACATGGAGGCAGGGGTCTAGTCGTGCAACAACTCTCATCTGCACACACTCAACACCACACACCTCGACCTCCAACAATGTGCAGCAGTGAAGCACACATGCACTGGTGACATTGCACATGCACCCATGACTATTCCAGGGTGGTGGGTGGGAACCAAGGTGCAGAAACACATCACACATGGCCACTCAACAAGACTCCTGAATGTCTGACACACTGCACACTACGCTGTACATGGACATGACGGCAATACCACACCAACCAATGGGATACCAGCCACAGTCACACACCAATGAAGAAGCCAAGGTCACCCACAAAGAACACACATAGACAACAACCAACATTGCAGCCCGGACCCTGAGGAGTGCCAGCAGTCACACACACAACGTGTCACAATCACTGAAAGATAACACAAACTGGAAATCACATGACAGGGGCAAACAACAAGTGCCAAGGGAAACCTGACTGTGACCCATCTGCGTCTGCACACAAACTCAGCCCTGACAGAAAACACACCTATGGGTGACACCCTGATGACCAGTAATGTGCCATGCACTCACATCACAGAGAACCCAGGGAGAAGACATTGGGGGAACATAGGTCAACTCAGCAAGCATCACAAACAGGTACAACACTAGGGATCACAGCATGCACAGCTAAACGGAAGTGAACACACAGACATGCTCATACAACACACACCTTGGGCGCAGGCAATGTCACAGGAGTACACACTGCCATGAGGGAACTCCACTCCTGTGTGAGGAAAGCTGTGCCATATGTTGCCTCAGTAGGGCCCCATCATGTCAGCTGAGCACTTGGTCACACAATCAACAATTAGCACCAAATGAAGGCTTCCTTAACATCAGCCTGGTCATGGAAGTGCCAACGAAATCATCAGCACAGATCCAACACACTTGTATAGCAATGTTGCACTGACAACACAGATGAGTCCTTCCCCATTGATGCCCAAACCTGCATGTCCAGTGGAGATGGCCACACGGTCAGGGAAGTAGACGAATTGAACAATGGCAGGCACAACAGATGTGCAGGGGTGGAAGCCACAGATGTGAAATTGCTAATGTAAGTAGGAAATCCCATTGCCAAATACTGAACACATGACACCCTCAGATGCTGCTATGGATGACATGGATACACCACAGGATAGGACACATTCCCCCTGGACCACATGGGTTCCTGCACAGTAACACTTCATTATCATGAGACCAAATATCACCATCACTGCAGCAAGGGCATGGTTAGCATCATCAACAACATGTACATCAGAAGCATAAGCACTCATTAAACATCAAACCTATGTATGCTCTAGAGAGAAACAACCAAAAAAAAAAAAAAAAAAAACATATATCAGATCATAACCTTGTTAGCCCAGCTAGTTATTGGAAACCATATTTCGGCTCCCCTTTTCTTCGCCCTCAAACCTCTTCGTACATAGATTGCTTTCTCCCAACGATAAGTAGCTATCAATTTCCCCAGCCAAAAGTGTACTGAGGGGGGTTCCTTATCTAGCCAACCAGTGGCCAAGCATAACCTAAGAACTGCCATAGCCGTGAAAAGCAGAATCCGATTCGGCTCCGACATTGCTTGATTGCTTACTCCCAGCATAATTACTTGCGGAGAAAGATCCACCGCAAACCCCCACATATCATTGATATAATTACCCACCTCCCCCAAAAAGGCTGATAATTGAGGACATGTTGCGAACATGTGAACGCTGTTTGCGGCAAAACAGCCGCAGCGGGGGCAAAGTACACCTGTGGAGCCTCCCCATTTAGAAATCCGAGCTGGGGTAATATATAGGTTCAACCAGGTTTTGAAGCATTGAACTTGCAAATTCACGGAACAGAAAGCCGTCTAATCGTACTGTCGGTAGTGGATGGAGGGAGACATGCCAATCATAAACACAAAAATCAGTGCATCAAAACAAACATTTGTAAGTATGCAAACACCCTTCCAATCCCAGAAGCTTTACTATATGTATACAATAAGACATGAAGCACCTATATAATGCTATGTATACGAGGCATTCAATGGAATGTTTAGCAATAGTAAAAGAAAATTAAGTTACTTCCTTTCTATCTCAAACTTGTTAGAAATAACTTTAACAAATAATATATCAGGCAATGCTATGCAATTTCAAGAAAGTATAAAATTCTTATTTACTAGAAAGAGGCCCACCTTAATTGAAGAGATGACAGCACCGCTTGACCCACCGCTGCATCTTCATGCTGCATAGATTGCAGACAGGAGTGCTGCGTGAAAGCGTGGACACATTTCCATGTTGCAGCACTGCAAATGTTTTCCAGCGTCACTCCAGCGAAAAGAACTGCCGACGTGGACACTGCCCTGGTAGAATGTTACTTAGTCTTTCTTGTTAAGGGCTTGTTAGCCTAGTCATGGCAGAATTGGATTGCTGTAGAGACACATCTGGCGACAGTGGCCGTAGTAACCGTGGTTCCTTCCTGGCCCTGTCCATAAGCCACCAGTAGCTGATCAGTCTTTCTCATGTCTTTAGTCTTGTGCAGGTAGAATTTGAGACATCTTTTTACATCTAGCATGTGCAACACTTGCTCTGCTGGAGTAGATGGATTTGGGAAGAAAGACTGAAGTATAACTGGTTTTATAAGGTGGAACTGTGTCGGAACCTTTGGAATAAAAGTTGGGTTCGTCTGCAGAGCCACATAGTTTTCGGTGAAATGAAGAAATGTTTTTTTGACGGTAAAAGCCTGGATTTCGCTAACTCTCCTCGGGGAAGTGAGAGCCAGGAGGAGAGCTACTTTCCAAGTTTGAAATTTCAGCTCAGCTTTGTGAATTGGTTCAAAGGGCTGCTTCATCAATTGCGCAAGGACCAAGTTGAGCTTCCATTCCGGAGGGGGGTGCTCGCACCGGATGGCAGGCACGGAAGAGCCCTTCATGAATTGCTTCACTAGACTCAAGGCACAGAGAGAGGCGGAACTTGAGGAGATCTTCTGTATCGGGAAATCGAGGCAAGGTGCGCCTTCACTGAAGAGAATATGAGACCTGATTTTGCTAAAGAGAGGAGATATGGCAAAATCTGTTTCGGAGATGCGTGCAAGTCGCTCCTTGGGCACCAGCAGCAGAACCGCTTCCACTTTAGGCGTTACGTCTAATTAGTGCTTTCGGCTCTGGATTTTGCAATGATGTCCCTGCACTTCTGTGAGATATTCATGTCTCTGAACTCTAAGAACTCAGGAGCCATGCATGCAAATAAAGAGACTCCGGGTCTGGGTGACATACTTGGCCCTTGCCTCTGGTCAGGAAGGATGGAGATGATTGTAGGCGTATGTGTTTTGATTGAGAACAGAAGAAAAAGTTCCTGGAACCAGAGCTGCCTGGGCCATCGTGGTGCTATCAAGATTAGACAGCCTTCCATTTTCATCTTGGTCAGCACCCTGGGAATTAATGGGATGGGGGGGGGGGGAACGTAAGCATAAATCCCTGACCATCGCATTAAAAGGGCATTCCCCCACGATCCTGGGAGAAGAAACCTGCTGGCATAGGACTGGCATTTGGCGTTCTCTCTCGTGACAAAGAGGTCTAAATCTGGCTTTCCGCACATCTGAAACACCTTGTTGAGTTGGTACTGTTCCAATTACCATTTGTGGCAACTGGGCTGCGCTCTGCTTAACGTATCCGCCTGTGTGTTGTCTAGCCCTCCGACATACTCAGCTCTGAGCGAGATTCCGTGTTGCGTTGTCCAGTCCCACAACTCCTGCGCTTCCTGTGATAGCGTGATGGATTTGCTTTCCCCCTGCTTGTTGACGTAGTACATGCTGGTTGTATTGTCCGTACGAACCAGCACGGAGGAACCTGCTATCCTTGGCAAGAAAGCCTGAAGAGATAGAAAAATGGCTTTGAGCAAACCAAGACTCGCTTTTACCACAGGTGTGCAAGAGAGTTCCGGTGTGGCTAGCGGAGTGTTATTGCCAACCCCTTGCCGAGAATTGCTCTGATTAAAAAATACATCTTTGTTATCAGCCTGATGGATCGTTTCGGACTTATTCGGGATAATAGTCTGTGCAGAGGCCGGGCTGTTTACATCAATGTCCTCCACCTCTGTCTCGATCTCAGCTATACCGATAGGCAAAGTACTAAGCACCATGCCCTCCTCTGTTTCAACATTAGAGCTGGCCTTGAGCAATTTCAGATTATTATTATTTTTCCCTTTAGCTGAGTTCATCTCCCCCGAAGAGGTAGATGAGCCCCTCCCGGCAAACATCCCCGGTATGATTCGCACTTTGGGTCTGGTAGCCCTTTCAGACCTCTGTTCACCTACTGCCGTCTCCTCCGGTTTCTCCCTAACCGGGCCGTCGCTGCTCAGTCCGCCCTGCAGACTGCCCACACCGGGATTCAGGCTTTTCCTCTCCGTTACCGCTCGTCGATTCACAGATGAGACTTTGGCTCCTCCGGTCGCGTTGGTATCTTTCCCCGGTGGTTTCGCTCGGCGGCATGATAGCTGATGCGGCGGCAGTAATGCACTTTTCCGCAGCAAACCCGATCCTGCCTTTGGATCCAGTGGATACAATGTATCTGCGAGGCCCTCTGAGTTCCTGAAGCACCTCGCGTCTGGCACCAAGCGCTGCTACGAGAAACACTCTCCACGCCCGTGCTGCCCGGGAAACAGCCTCTGTGTACAGCCGCATCAACCTCGCACCCCAGACAGAGGAATCCGCAGCAAATGTTAAGATGAGTATTATGACAATCTTCCTTCAGCCTATAGTCATCACACCGTGTCTTTCATCTTCTCAGTCGAAATCATTCAGTGGCAGGTAAGGCGGCTTCCCACAACGCTCACACAGCCGCCATCTTGCCCCGGTTTGTCGAAGCCCCAACTCCAACCGTTTCCCTGGTTTCGGGGCAGGGGTGGGGTGGGTAGGCCAGGGGGGAGGGGGAAGTTGTTCAGAAGGGAGGGTGGTCTTTTAGATAAATAATTGACATCCTGCACATATGATTGTAAATGTATACTGAGTAACTGTATTATCATTAAGTATATATATGTGATGGATGTCTCTAATAAAGAATAAAAAAAAAAAAAAAAAAAAAGAAGCATAAGCACTAGAGAACAGAAAGTTGCTTTATTCAGCATATGTGTGTAATGATAACTGAAAGTTCAGAATAAACACAAAGGCCAATGGCCAGTCCATTGTCAAAGTCCAAACAGGGTGACAGTGGCAGATGTCACCCTACGCATGCCTGCACTGCACAAAACCAGGGACAATACACTAGGAGGGGCAACCGAGGGGCAGGCCAGGCACCGCAGGGACAGGATCAGGGCTCACCAGGAGGAAGCAGGGAAGGGGTGGTGGGTGCTGGTGAGCCACTGACAACTGCAGTGGAGGTGTCTGACATGGTGTGTGCCGGCACAACTGGGGGCATGACTCAGATGTTCTGGGTGCCGGCACGACTGCAGTGGACCCTGCAGATGGAGTGGACAGGTCCGCCACTGCAGTGCCCAAGTCAGACAGGGTGGTAGTGGACTCCACTGCAGTGCCTACCACCAGGGGAGGAGAATGGGGAACAGGCAAGGTGGGCTGGACAGAGGGGGAGGACACCCTCACCACATCAGTGGCACAGACAAGCGCAGCGGGGGTGTGGTGCCGGGAGAGCAAGTGGCAGGGGGAGAAGGCCGGATCCTCTTGGGGATGGTATATCTGTGGGTGGGGGAACCTGGGGCAGGGTGTGGTGGGGGCACCTGTGGAGTGGGGGCCTGTGGGATGGAGGAAGGAGACCTGGTGCCTGAGCTGCAGGGCGGCGGCGGGGTCTTGCTCTTACGACTCCGGGAGGACTTGCGGGTGGGGGCCTCAGTCTGTTTGCGCCTGGGGGAGGGTGTCCGGGGGCGAGGGGCACTCTGCTCCGTGTGGGTGGGCTTCCTCTTCCCCCTGAATGCTGTATCAGCTGGATCGGAGGGGAAGAGGCCGAGGTCACTGAGGAAGAGCCACTGGGTCTTTGGGGTTGCAGGTGAGGCAAGGGAGGGTGCTTTGGAGGGAGAGGCAACTGAGGACTGCGCAGTGCTCGTGGATGCGTGTGTGTGTTCTAGGGCCCCATCCCCTGTGAGTCTGGTTTCAGTCCCCTGACTGTGCGTGCGTGTGCGTTTTGTTTGTGGCGTGTGTGTCTGTGTGCTGGACGTGTGGGTGCTGGTGTGTGCCTGTGCCAGTGTGTGTGTGCTTGGGACGGGTAAGGTGCTGGGGAGTGTGGATGGAGCAGAGGCAGGAGGGGTGAGGGACTGTCTGAGGAGGGACACTGCTGCCGTCAGGGAGGAGTCCATGGACCTATTGCCCCTCTGTAGGTCAGACATGCCCGATGAGATGCCCTCCATGAACGACACCAGCTGAGTCAACAGAGCGGTGTGCGCATGGAGGACACTCAGCATGGCTTTCTGCCCTACATGGAGCTGGCGAAGGAGGTACACAGACTCCTCACTCAGGGCAGCAGGGGACACAGGGGCAGGGGGTGCGGTGCCTGGCCCAAAGGAGACACGCTCCCGAACATGGGAGCCTCCACGGACCTGGGGAATGGGAGCCGATGGGAGGGCGGTGGTGGTGCTGGTGGTGGCGGGGACAGCAACACTAGCTGGGGTATGGTGGCTGCTGACACCCGCCTCCATAAGGGAGTCATCCTCCGAGTTGCTCTGGTCCTCAGCTGAGGTGGATGGTGCTGAGGACTCCTCGGTGTGGCTCCCCTCGCCCTCCGTGCCACTGGGTCCCTCCGACCACTCCTCGGCTGCTGACCCAGTGTGGCTCTCCGGCTCCTCCTTGTCCGTGGAGCTGTCCCCTTCCGTGGCCGTGGATGTATCTGCAAACAATGGGGAAACAGACAGACATCAGTCACCTGCACCAAACGCACACACCACTGTGAGCACAGCACATTACAGAGCAAGCCCTGGCATCATTAGTTGAACATTGCTAAAAGTGCCCTAACTGAACAGGAGAAGCCAATTGTCAGTCTGATGCCAACCATGGCACTCACATCCCACATGGCCTTGCACCCATCTGTCTGGTATCTGTTGGATAGCAACACCCCAGTGTGGACACATGCACCACCTACACAGTAGTTGGACAGTGCAGAGGACACGGTGTAGCATGTGGACATGCACACATCACAGCTCTTGCCACTGAGTCAGTACAGGTTTCCGGATGAAAGGGACGCCCAGAGTCAAATAGGAAATGCATGTGATGCATACCAGCGACAGACACCATGATGCACCCATGTCCTGATAGCCATCGCCACAATGGTGTGCATGTAGCACATGTCACTCCCCTGCAGGATCACCAATAAGTAGACACATGCCATGGCGGAGGCATGACTGCTAAGTCATACATCACTGTCTCAGTGATGTATGACTTGGCAGCCAGACAACAACACTCTGCACTGTGTCACAATAGTAGGTCATGGGGAATGCAAGTCCTGGAGCTGCACAAGTGCACATGTACATCCCCCACACAACACATCATCTTAACCCTCATCTGTCCAGGTCATACCGATTGGACATATGGGAGACCTGTGACACTACCCTCTGAACCTGAGCCCCTCACAATCTGCTGTGAATGGGGAACAGCTGCCTGAACTTCACATTCGCATACCCCAGTCTGCACGGGCAGCTGATCAAACACCTATGTGACACACAAGTATCGTCTCCTATGGTCACATCTCCAGTGGCATGCTGAGCCCCTACCGAGAAACACCCCAGCAGTCCTGGCAACAAATCCACAGCACACTGACACAGAGGCAGACACCTGAGGGGTCAAATCACTGCGCACAATGTGTCAGCTGATACACGGGAGTGGGAGTACAGAGTGCATTGCATGGCCTGGAGTAGGCATGACTGTCCTGCCCCACATGAATGAGGGATGAGCCCTGGACAGTGGATAGCTGGCTATGTATGTGTGACACACGTAATCTGCACACTCCTGGGGCCCAAACATTGTTCCCACCCGCTGCATGGGTGTGTGCCACATACCCCAGGCACATGTGGTGGCTCAGCTCAGCAAGTGGACCGCATATCAAAGCAACACGCAGATTACATGTCCGAACACAGGCGTTGTGTGAACAATGGACCCACCCATGATGCCACAACAGAGTTAGGGAAACAGATGCTGTCCCCCACCTTTAGTGAAGCAAACTGCAAGGACACAGTCCCAAGTGACACAATTCCCTGAATGTAAGGGCCACACCTGGGTATCAGATGAGGAGTGGGCAGTGCACAATAGAGGGACATGGCTCCTGGACAACATGACTGCTGTACTGTGGCAGTTTAACCAGGCCAGAGGAGGGCACATAGCATGTAATACAGAGTTCACAGTGCAGTCTTTGACTCACCCCCTCCTTGCTGCTGTCTGGCCTTCAGCTAACCATCCAGGTCTGGAAACACCACCGCCAGGATCTGGAGCATGTGGGGGTCAGGGTCCGTGTTCCGCCCCTCCTGCGAGGAGGCGACAGCTTCAGCTGGACCCGTGCAATCCTCCGGGTCCAGCCCCGAAGGTCCTGCCACCTCTTCTGGCAGTTGCGGATCCGGCGCTTGTAGACCCCCACGGACCGGACAGCCCGGATGATGTCCTTCCAGATCTCCTGCTTCCGATGGGCATTAACCTGTCAGGATGACAAAGTGAAAAGGCCATTACTACACATGCAACATATCCGTGCATGACACAGTTGTATATACATGTCTCATTCACAGGGGCACATGATGTACACAGGCAGTGCAACGCTGCCCATGGACAGTTTGCCAGACGTCACTACATGGTATCATTGCATGGGAAGTAAAACCTTGTTCAAATGCACTGTCACTGCACCATACCTGTCCAGTGCATGTCACTACACACTATGGGGGGTGACAACTACTCAGTGAGCCTGCTAGCCAGTGGCGTGCAGACTTTCAGCCTTGCTAGTCAGACAAAACGTATTTCTTGTGTTTTCTCTGTCCTTTTTGCCTTCTGTGCCCACGCTGCCCCATTTGTACTGTGCCCGTATTTCTTGTGTTTTCTCTGTCCTTTTTGCCTTCTGTGCCCCCGCTGCCCCATTTGTACTGTGCCCGTATTTCTTGTGTTTTCTCGCTCCTTTTTGCCTTCTGTGCCCCCGCTGCCCCATTTGTACTGTGCCCGTATTTCTTGTGTTTTCTCTGTCCTTTTGCCTTCTGTGCCCCCGCTGCCCCATTTGTACTGTGCCCGTATTTCTTGTGTTTTCTCTGTCCTTTTTGCCTTCTGTGCCCCGCTGCCCCATTTGTACTGTGCCCGTATTTCTTGTGTTTTCTCGCTCCTTTTTGCCTTCTGTGCCCCCGCTGTCCCATTTGTACTGTGCCCGTATTTCTTGTGTTTTCTCGCTCCTTTTTGCCTTCTGTGCCCCCGCTGCCCCATTTGTACTGTGCCCGTATTTCTTGTGTTTTCTCGCTCCTTTTTGCCTTCTGTGCCCCCGCTGCCCCATTTGTACTGTGCCCGTATTTCTTGTGTTTTCTCGCTCCTTTTTGCCTTCTGTGCCCCCGCTGCCCCATTTGTACTGTGCCCGTATTTCTTGTGTTTTCTCGCTCTTTTTGCCTTCTGTGCCCCCGCTGCCCCATTTGTACTGTGCCCGTATTTCTTGTGTTTTCTCGCTCCTTTTGCCTTCTGTGCCCCCGCTGCCCCATTTGTACTGTGCCCGTATTTCTTGTGTTTTCTCGCTCCTTTTGCCTTCTGTGCCCCCGCTGCCCCATTTGTACTGTGCCCGTATTTCTTGTGTTTTCTCGCTCCTTTTTGCCTTCTGTGCCCCTCGCTGCCTCTCTCCATTCCCGCCGCTGCGTCCCTGCGGCCCGCCCCCTGACTGCCCATTCGCTGCCCCTGCCTCCCGCCTCCCAGCTGCTCCTCCCTCCCACCTCCCATATATGGCGGCCGCTGCGCGGTGAGGAGAGCGACCCTTGACCTTGCCAGGTAGGTCGCTCCCCCACCACACAGCTCCGCCTGTGCTGTCCGCCCGCTGCTGCTGGTAAGCTCGCCCTCCGCCTGTGGCCTCGGTGCCCGCATTTCTTGTGTTTTCTCTGTCCTTTTTGCCTTCTGTGCCCCCGCTGCCCCATTTGTACTGTGCCCGTATTTCTTGTGTTTTCTCGCTCCTTTTGCCTTCTGTGCCCCCGCTGCCCCATTTGTACTGTGCCCGTACTTCTTGTGTTTTCTCGCTCCTTTTTGCCTTCTGTTCCCCCGCTGCCCCATTTGTACTGTGCCCGTATTTCTTGTGTTTTCTCGCTCCTTTTTGCCCTCTGTGCCCCCGCTGCCCCATTTGTACTGTGCCCGTATTTCTTGTGTTTTCTCTGTCCTTTTTGCCTTCTGTGCCCCCGCTGCCCCATTTGTACTGTGCCCGTATTTCTTGTGTTTTCTCACTCCTTTTTGCCTTCTGTGCCCCCGCTGCCTCATTTGTACTGTGCCCGTATTTCTTGTGTTTTCTCTGTCCTTTTTGCCTTCTGTGCCCCCGCTGCCCCATTTGTACTGTGCCCGTATTTCTTGTGTTTTCTCTGTCCTTTTTGCCTTCTGTGCCCCGCTGCCCCATTTGTACTGTGCCCGTATTTCTTGTGTTTTCTCTGTCCTTTTTGCCTTCTGTGCCCCCGCTGCCCCATTTGTACTGTGCCCGTATTTCTTGTGTTTTCTCTGTCCTTTTTGCCTTCTGTGCCCCCGCTGCCCCATTTGTACTGTGCCCGTATTTCTTGTGTTTTCTCGCTCCTTTTTGCCTTCTGTGCCCCCGCTGCCCCATTTGTACTGTGCCCGTATTTCTTGTGTTTTCTCGCTCCTTTTTGCCTTCTGTGCCCCCGCTGCCCCATTTGTACTGTGCCCGTATTGCTTGTGTTTTCTCGCTCCTTTTGCCTTCTGTGCCCCCGCTGCCCCATTTGTACTGTGCCCGTATTTCTTGTGTTTTCTCGCTCCTTTTGCCTTCTGTGCCCCCGCTGCCCCATTTGTACTGTGCCCGTATTTCTTGTGTTTTCTCGCTCCTTTTTGCCTTCTGTGCCCCCGCTGCCCCATTTGTACTGTGCCCGTATTTCTTGTGTTTTCTCGCCCCTTTTGCCTTCTGTGCCCCCGCTGCCCCATTTGTACTGTTCCCGTATTTCTTGTGTTTTCTCGCTCCTTTTTGCCTTCTGTGCCCCCGCTGCCCCATTTGTACTGTGCCCGTATTTCTTGTGTTTTCTCGCTCCTTTTTGCCTTCTGTGCCCCTCGCTGCCTCTCTCCATTCCCCGCCGCTGCGCTCCCTGCGGCCCCGCCCCCCTGACTGTCCATTCGCTGCCCCTGCCTCCCAGCTGCTCCTCCCTCCCACCTCCCCATATATGGCGGCCGCGCAGCGGCCGCGCAGCGGACGTACGCAGCGGGAGCGCCGCTGGCGTGCCAAAGGCGCGCCTAAGGCAAGCCCGTCTGCGCCCGTCCGCGACTGGACCGCGCCCAGCGCCAGAACCCCTGGGCCGCGCGCCTCCCGCACCAGCCTCGAGGACCGACGCCGATACGATGCCACCACACTCCACGCTCTCAACCCCGGACGGACGCACAACTGCTTCAAGGCCGCCCCGAAACGCACCCATGGTCCCTTCACCTGCCGGAACTGCAGCTACACCAGCCTCAGAGCCACCGAGGCGCCCGCCAAGAAGGACCTCAACCACCTCCGGTGCATCCTACTGAACACCCGCTCCGCACGCAAACACGCCCGTCGAGCTCTGGGACCTGCTCGACACATCATCACCAGACGTCGCCTTCCTGACAGAGACCTGGATGAACGACTCCTCCGCCCCGACATCGCCATAGCCATCCCAGACGGCTATAAGATCACCCGCAGAGACCGCATCAACGCAGTAGGAGGAGGAATCGCCATCGTCCACAAGAACACCATCAGGGTCTCGACCAGCACCGACGACACTCTCAGCACCGCCGAACACATGCACTTCCAGATCCACACGGACCCCAACACCACCCTTAGAGGCACCCTTGTCTACAGACCCCTGGGCCCCGACCCCAGTTCAGCGACTCCATCGCCGACTTCATCAGCACGCACGCCCTGACCTCTACCGACTACATCCTCCTCGGAGACCTGAACTTTCACCTGGAGAACAACAACGACAGCAACTCCACCACCCTGATCGACAGCCTCGCCAACCTCGGCCTGAGCCAGCTCGTCACAACACCGACCCACTCCGCCGGCCACACGCTTGACCCCATCTTCTCCTCAAGCTCCCACGTCTCCTTCAGCCACACCACGGAACTCCTCTGGACCGACCACCGCTGCATCCATTTCACCTTCCAGAAACCCACCACACACCACCGCACCCAACAGATCCCACGCCGCTGCTGGAGCAAAGTCACCGAAGACCAACTCCGGGCAACCCTCGCTCTCAGCCCTCCCTCCGTCCCATCCAACACCGACGACGCTGCCTGCAACCTCAGACGATGGATGGACGACTGTGCCAACACCCTCGCCCCGCTGAAAAAGCTCACCTACAGCGACACCACCAAAAGAGCCAGCTGGTTCACCTCGGAACTCCTAGCTTCCAAGAGTACCTGCCGGAAACTAGAGAAGAAATGGCACAGTGATAAGACACCGGACAGCCACACAGCCCACAAAGACGCCATCCGTAACCACCACCACCTCATCAGGTCCGCCAAGAGAATCTCCTTCAAAGACCGCCTCGACAACAACGCACACAACAGCAAGGAGCTTTTCAACATCGTGAAGGAACTCTCCAATCCCAGCTCCAACACCAACGACGTCCCGCCGTCGCAACCCCTGTGCGATTCCCTCGCCACCTTCTTTCACCGCAAGATCGCCGACATCCACGACAGCTTCAACACCCTGACAGCCCCAACTAAGATCGATGCACCAGACCCGCCACACACCATCGACAATGACCCCCTGCCAGCCTGGACCAGGGTGAACATCGAGGACACCATCAAGACCATGAGCACAATACACTCCGGCTCCCCGTCAGACCCTTTCCCGCACCACGTCTTCAACAAAGCCAGCAGCTCCATCGCACTCCACCTGTGCAACATCATCAATCTCTCCTTCGAGACCGCGACCTTCCCAGAGAGCTGGAATCACGCAGAGATCAACGCCCTACTCAAAAAACCCAAGGCGGACCCGAGAGACCTCAAGAACTTCCGGCCCATCTCTCTGCTTCCGTTCCCAGCCAAGGTCATCGAGAAGATCGTCAACAAACAGCTAACCCGATACCTCGAAGAAAACAGCATCCTGGACCCATCCCAATCGGGGTTCCGCAGCAACCACAGCACTGAGACTGCCCTCATCGCCGCCACCGACGACATCAGGATCCTGCTGGACAATGGTGAGACCGCAGCCCTCATCCTGCTGGACCTCTCCGCCGCCTTCGACACTGTCTGCCACCGCACTCTACGCGCACGCCTCCACGACGCAGGGATCCGAGACAAGGCCCTGGAATGGACCACCTCCTTCCTCGACGGCAGAACCCAGAGAGTCCGCCTCCCACCTTTCCGATCCGAAGCCTCCGAGATCATCTGCGGCGTACCCCAGGGATCGTCCCTCAGCCCAACACTGTTCAACATCTACATGGCCCCGCTCGCACGCATCGCCAGACAACACGACCTCAACATTATCTCCTACGCCGACGACACTCAACTGATCCTCTCCCTCACCAAGGACCCCTCGCCGCCAAAGCCAATCTCCACGAAGGAATGAAGGCCGTCGCCGATTGGATGAAGATCAGCCGACTAAAGCTGAACACGGACAAAACGGAGGTCCTCATCCTCGGCTCCAACCCCTCAGCCTGGGACGACTCCTGGTGGCCAACGACGCTGGGAGCAGCCCCGGCACCCACCGACCACGCACGCAACCTGGGAGTCATCCTCGACTCAACGCTCTCCATGGCCAAGCAAGTCAACGCAGTCTCCTCCTCCTGCTTCAACACCCTCCGCATGCTTCGCAAGATCTACAGGTGGATCCCGACAGACACAAGAAGAACAGTCACCCAGGCCCTCGTCAGTAGCAGACTGGACTATGGGAACGCCCTCTACGCGGGAGCCCCGGCCAAGCTCATCAAGCGACTGCAACGCATACAAAACGCCTCCGCACGACTGATCCTCGACGTACCACGCCACAGCCACATCACCCCCCACTTGAGGAACCTGCACTGGCTCCCCGTCGACAGGAGGATCACCTTCAAACTCCTCATCCACGCACACAAGGCACTCCACAAAACTGGCCCAGCCTACCTCAACAGACGACTCTTCTTCTACGTCCCCAACCGCCAGCTCCGCTCCGCCGACCTCTCCCTCGCCACCGTCCCTCGCATTCGAAGAACAACCACCGGCGGCAGATCCTTCTCACACCTCGCCGCCAAGACCTGGAACACCCTTCCACTAAGCCTACGACAGACCCAAGACCTGCTGACCTTCAGGAGGCTACTCAAGACCTGGCTGTTCGACCAGTAGCAGCATCCCCCGCCCCCTTCCCTCTCCCCAGCGCCTTGAGACCCTCGCGGGTAAGTAGTGCGCTCTACAAATTCTGTGATTGATTGATTGATTGATTGATTGACAAAATGCACATTCAGAAAGGCAGTGCACAGAACACTCACCTGCTCCCCTGGTGTCCCATACAGCTTGCTGTACTGTGGAAGTAGGCTGTCCAGCAGGGCCTGGTTCTCCTCAAGGCTGAAGGCTGGGGCTCTCTCCACAGTACGTGCCATTGCAGGGTCCAGAGGGGGCAGAGACAGCAGCAGTGCAGTGGCAGATGTCGTCCTGGAGCATGTAGTGCAGGCAAGTGAGCTCTCAGGGGAACAGCCAGCAATATATATGTGCTGGAGAGGCAGATACTGTCCCTTGTGTCCAAAGTGATAGGTCCAAGTCGTTTGCATCTTCTGAATCTGGCCAATCCATGGAATAGCAGCACCAATACACGCCCACAGCATCCTTCAAATCTTCAACTTCATGACATACATGATTTTGCAACATTGTTGTGGGTGACCAACTGAATTTCCAGCAACCGACTCGTTCGAATTTTGAAAACGCGTCCGTTGCCAGGCTAGGCCATTGTCAATGGGTGCGCACCGATCGGTCCATTGCGGTACAACGCGTACAGGGGTACAACGCGTACCCGCACACATTGAATGCAATGGGCCGGCCGGGGGCACCGATCGGTCCATTGCGGTACAACGCGTACAGGGGTACAACGCGTACCCGCACACATTGAATGCAATGGGCCGGCCGGGGGCACCGATCGGTCCATTGCTGATCAATGCGTACAGGGGTACAACGCGTACCCGCACACATTGAATGCAATGGGCCGGCCGGGGGCACCGATCGGTCCATTGCTGTTCAACGCATCCCTGTACAAGTGACTGGCATATGTCACCATGCCTGTCTCAGATGAACATATGCCAGCCACAGATAGCTCCCAGGGAGTGAGGGGCACACCTACAACACGACAGCCTGTCCAAACTGTATAATAAGGCATGTGAGGCTGCATTTCCTATTGTGTGTATGTTGGTGTACATGTTGTCCTGTGGGTGTCACCTGGGGGAAGCCACCCCCAGGCTGTGCACGTGTTCATGGGGACAGGTTCCTGGGTGTTACGTGTACATGACCACTGTGATGTGCAACTGTTCATATCTGTGCATGTGCCATGGTCACATTTCACGGTGGTGTATGTGTATGTCATGTCACATACCCCGTGAGTCCCATGTGGGACGGTATGTTTGAGCCAGGGTGTCCCAGTGGCACAATAGTGATGGTCCTCCACAGTCTGTGTGCATGTAGTGTTTACAATGTCTCTGATTTCATGTGCACAATGGGAGACAGTCTCCACATCCACGTTGTGTGTGCATGGACTTTGATGTTGTGCGTGTGTGTGTCACAGACGTCCATGTCTGTCCTGCAGTGGCAAGTGGGACCACTACCTGTGGGGGTCATGGTTGTTTTGCTGTGGTGTATACATGATACTCCATGTAATGCCAGTGTCCATGTGGCAATACAGGGTCCCTGGGAATGTACCTGTCGTTGAGCTGTGATGCCTGGGGCACATCTGTCCTCACATGTCACTGTGGGGGGTGATTGTGACACGGCAGTAGGAATGGGAACTGTGACACGGCCTCATGATATCCAATGGGCCAACCTGGGACTTATTGATGCCACTTGTTGAACCGTGATGACAGATGTTGCCCATGTATGTACCATACATGTCCTTACAGAACTGCACACTTCATGTAGTTGTGCCTCATAATGATGTATGTTGGGATATTGAGTGTGTTCAATGCCGCATATGTGGGCTGACTGACAATCTTGCTTTCTTCTCCTCTGCACTGCAGGGCTCCTGCTGTCCATCGACCATTCCCAGACCTGGCAACGATGGTGGAACGGGACAGCATCCGACGGTACCGCTTCACCAGGCAGCTGATTGAGGATTTGGCAGTGCAGTTGGCCCCACATTTGCAGCCTGGCCGGCCGTATCCTACAGCGCTGACCCCCAAGGTGAAGGTGATGGCAGCCCTACACTTCTTTGCCACCGGTACCTTCCAACATACTGTGGCGACTGCTGGTGGGATGTCACAGACCATGTTGAGCCGTGTGCTCCGCGATGTTTTGGTGGCAATGTTGCTATTCCTGAACCGGTACATCTATTTCCCTAGACTGCAACGACTCACTGACGTGAAGAGTGACTTCTATGCCCTGGGGAGGATGCCGCATGTCATTGGCTCCATTGATGGGACACATGTGGCTTTGGTACCACCACAGGCCCAGGAGCAGGCCTACCGTAACCGCAAGCACTACCACTCGGTCAATGCACTGGTGGTGTGTCTTGCAGATATGACCATCACACACGTGTGTGCCCGTTTCCCTGGTTCAACACACGATGCCTTTGTGATGAGGAGTAGTCGCATCCCCAGGATGATGGCACAGATGCAGAACCAGCGTGCCTGGCTTGTCGGTGTGTACTGACTTTGTACCATTGTGTGTGATCTGATCTGTAGTATTCCGCCCACTTTTCCAAGTCAGCTAATGTGCACTTGTCTGTCCGTAGGTGACTCGGGATACCCCAACATGCCGTGGTTGCTGACACCCCTCAGGAACCCTGTGACACCAGCCCAGATGCGCTACAATGAGGCACATGGTCGGACCAGGAGAGTGATTGAGCGGACATTTGGTCTCCTGAAGAGCCGCTTCCGCTGCCTGGACAAGACAGGAGGGTCCCTCCCATATGCCCCTGCGAAAGTGTGCAAGATTATCATTGTCTGCTGCATGCTCCACAACCTGGCAGTGCGGAAGGAGTTGCCTCTCATCCAGGATGACAATGACCAACATCCGCCACCTGTGGAGGATCCTGGCCTGGACCACGATGCCAGTGATGATGATGATGATGAGGGTGATGTCCGCACACAGCTCATCACCAACTTCTTTAGCTGAATGTGAGTATCCTGAGGTGTCATGTCAATGATGTGAGTTGGCATGATATGTGTAGGTGGTGCTCTGGTGCTGTTGGAGTGTGTCCATGGGCTACTTGACTGGATGTGTGTAGCGATGTGTGCTTACAGGTGGTCTGTACTCCCCAACAGTGTTGACATGCTAACTTGGTTCTGGGTGGGTATCTTGTAACATGTATTGTGCATGAGTTTTGCTGTTCTGTCCTGTTCTCCATTGCTTTTGACTGTGTGTCATTTCTGTCCTTCACAGGGTACTTTCAGATTCGTTTGGTCAACTGTGTCCACCGACGACGTGATTGTACTTCCAGGGTGGTAGCTGTTGTGTCCCTACAGGTGATGTGCGCCACACCCATGGACTTCCTTTCTTCTACAGTTGTTGACTGTGTGCCCGCTGCCAGGTGGGATTACCTTGCATCTGTAGTGGTTACGACATGTTGCAACTGTGTAATAAACCTGTGCTTCACTTTGTGATGTGCGTTGTCTGTGGTCACACATTTGACTGCCATTTGCTTACTGCACCTGTGGGCTACTTGACTACAACTGGGAATAGGTGTGGTGTCTGTGCATTGCACCGTCTTCCCTGGCAACATCAGTGTAGGCAATGAGTCAGATGGCCTAGGCGTGTATGTGTTGTGTAGCCCTGGTGGTGTGTCTCCCTCATATGTGTCACGTTGCCTTTACTCACATGCCTGTGTTGTACTTGCTGTTGCAGTTCGCATACACAGTGTAATTTTGCAGTTCATCATCCCCATAACAGCACCCACGTTGGAATCACAACAGAGGCAAGTATGGTGTATTAGTGTGTTTATTGTGATACATTTGTGTGAATAGTGCATAGGATGGGTAGTGCTGTACATATATCTTGCAATCAGAAGTTCCTAGGTGAATTGAAAGTCCTGGTAGACAAAATCCCCAGTATCGGGGCCACAGTTGTCTGAGACATTGGTCCAACTTGTACTCCCCATGTAATGTGTGGGAGTTGTGTTGCCGTCAACAGGGTGAACAGTCTGTGCACAAA
Organism: Calotriton arnoldi; assembly: GCA_963921515.1. NCBI lineage: Eukaryota > Metazoa > Chordata > Amphibia > Caudata > Salamandridae > Calotriton > Calotriton arnoldi. Next base: position 436,768 of record CAWUFW010002775.1, on the reverse strand, counting down.
GGTGAACATCCAGAACAGGTTCAGGCTTCCTGGGAGTTGCGCTTGGCCATCGGCCTCTCACTTGCCCCTCCTCGGACGACCCCTCTTCTTTGGGGGGCCCCTCAAGTACAGGCTGCTGCGGTGCAGGGGACTCTCCGCCAGAGTCATCCTCCCTCCCTGTGGCAGTTGCAGTTTGTTCAGCACCAGATGTTGTTGGCACACAGGGAGGTGTGGACTGGTTGCTGTTCATCTGGCGGAGGCATTGTAAAATGTCCCTGTGCACCGCCGTCATCTCTTGCAGTGCGTCCCACTTGGACTCCACGCGGGACATGTGTGAGTCCAAGCGGGCATGATGGGCAGCCTGCTGCTGTTTCATGTCTCTGAGGAGCCCCACTACCTGGCTGAGATCTCTGGTGCTGGACTGGTACGCATCGGCTATGCGTACCAGTTGTGGGTCATCATGCACACCAGCAACCTCTGCAAGCAGCGACCTCTGTCTCCCACCCCTCCCACCACCCCTGCCGACATGTGCAGTGCGTGCAGTGGCACGCACAGATGACCCTGGTCCCCCTTGGGGGTTGGTGGTGGTGGTGGTGTCCATGGCCCCACGTTGGTCCAGGGTCCCTGTGCTGGTGTTGCTCCTTGTTCTGTCCATGTCGGCAGGGATGGTATTTGTGGTGACAGTCGTTGGAGGGGTGGGTGCAGGGGGTGCAGCTGGTGGTCCTGCTGGTGCTGCAGCTGGTGGTCCTGCTGGTGCTGCAGCTGGTGGTCCTGCTGGTGCTGCATGTTGACTTGCACCGGATGTGCCAGGTTGGTCTTCTTCGTCCGAGGAGGGCAGAGGCTGTACGACACCAGTGAGCTCCGCATCCTCTTGAGCCTGGGACTGGGACTCCTCAGCGTCTGCTGCTGTGTCCCCATCATCACCTGTTTTTGGGAGACACACACAATGTATGTTATGTTTCTGCAGGCATCAATGGTTGACACACCTGACAGTTGTGACTGTGCCTCTGGGTGCGGGCCTGTACATTGCATTGTCCTAAGTCGTCACAGTCAGGGGTTGATATTGGTGTAGCACATTGTCCTGCATCATTTGGGCATTTCTATGTATTTGTTGGGGTGTGAACATGGTCTGCATTGGTTGTATTTGGTTGACAGCCGGCCCTCCTTCCCACCCAGCCAGTCAGTTATCCCACCATGGACTGTGCTTGCATTGCAGGGAGTGGATGTTGTCTCTCAGGATGTCAGTCAGTGGTGTTGTGCTGTTTGTTGGTGCACAGTTGCCAGCAGGGCCTTGTGCTCCCCACAGCAGTAGCCAGTGTCAGCCATCTTGTGAGTCCTTATCCACTCCCTGTGATGTGAGCATGGTTCAGGGTGGTGTTGATGGGACAGTTGTGGGGGTGAGCTATGTCTGTGACTATGACTCCCATCATGCTATTGCCTCCACCCCACTTCCCAGCATTCCCATACTTACTTGCTTTTGTGGGGAGTTCAGTGTGTGTGGGTGTGAGAGCAATGGCAAGATGGCTGACAGTGGTGTCCTGCTGTTGGTTGGTGTGCAGTTCCCAGCATGCCCTTGTGCTCCCCACAGCAGTAGCCAGTGTCAACCATCTTGTGAGTCCTTATCCACTCCCTGTGATGTGAGCATGGTTCAGGGTGGTGTTGATGGGCCAGTTGTGAGGCTGAGCAATATCTGTGCCTACTACTCCCATCATGCTATTGCCTCCACCCCCTTCCCAGCATGCCCATGCTTCCTTCCTTTTGACTCTGCTTCCCTGTGGGGTGGGCTGGCTGTGCTGACAGGATGGCTGGGAGTGTTGTCCTGGCAGTTGTTTGGCTAAAAGTCCCAAGAGTGTCCCTGTGCTTCACACAACATAACCCAGGGTGGTGGTTCTTTGTGGGATCTTGAGTTAGGATGTGAGGCATTGCATTCTCCCAGGTGGGTTCTGTGAAGTTTGTGTTGAGGGGGGTGTGAGGGGAGGTGCTTGTGACTATGGTCAGTGCTGCAAGTCCTCCTTCCCACCCAGCCAGATATCCCACCATGGAACGTGCTTCCATTGCAGGGAGTGGAAGTTGTCTCTCAGGATGTCAGTCAGTGGTGTCCTGCTGTTTGTTGGTGCACAGTTCCCAGCAGGGCCTTGTGCTCCCCACAGCAGTAGCCAGTGTCAGCCATCTTGTCAGTCCTTCTCCACTCCCTGTGATGTGAGCATGGTTCAGGGTGGTGTTGATGGGACAGTTGTGGGGGTGAGCTATGTCTGTGACTATGACTCCCATCATGCTATTGCCTCCACCCCACTTCCCAGCATTCCCATACTTACTTGCTTTTGTGGGGAGTTCAGTGTGTGTGGGTGTGAGAGCAATGGCAAGATGGCTGACAGTGGTGTCCTGCTGTTGGTTGGTGTGCAGTTCCCAGCATGCCCTTGTGCTCCCCACAGCAGTAGCCAGTGTCAGCCATCTTGTGAGTCCTTATCCACTCCCTGTGATGTGAGCATGGTTCAGGGTGGTGTTGATGGGCCAGTTGTGAGGCTGAGCAATATCTGTGCCTACTACTCCCATCATGCTATTGCCTCCACCCCCTTCCCAGCATGCCCATGCTTCCTTCCTTTTGACTCTGCTTCCCTGTGGGGTGGGCTGGCTGTGCTGACAGGATGGCTGGGAGTGTTGTCCTGGCAGTTGTTTGGCTAAAAGTCCCAAGAGTGTCCCTGTGCTTCACACAACATAACCCAGGGTGGTGGTTCTTTGTGGGATCTTGAGTTAGGATGTGTGGCATTGCATTCTCCCAGGTGGGTTATGTGGAGTATGTGTTGAGGGGGTGAGGGGTGTGAGGGGAGGTGCTTGTGACTATGGTCAGTGCTGCGAGTCCTCCTTCCCACCCAGCCAGATATCCCACCATGGAACGTGCTTCCATTGCAGGGAGTGGAAGTTGTCTTTCAGGATGTCAGTCAGTGGTGTCCTGCTGTTTGTTGGTGCACAGTTCCCAGCAGGGCCTTGTGCTCCCCACAGCAGTAGCCAGTGTCAGCCATCTTGTCAGTCGTTTTCCACTCCCTGTGATGTGAGCATGGTTCAGGGTGGTGGTGATGGGACAGTTGTGGGGGTGAGCTATGTCTGTGACTATGACTCCCATCATGCTATTGCCTCCACCCCACTTCCCAGCATTCCCATACTTACTTGCTTTTGTGGGGAGTTCAGTGTGTGTGGGTGTGAGAGCAATGGCAAGATGGCTGACAGTGGTGTCCTGCTGTTGGTTGGTGTGCAGTTCCCAGCATGCCCTTGTGATCCCCACGACACAGCAACAGTGTCAGACATCTTTGATGGGCCTTTCCACTCTCTGTGGGATGTGCATGCGTGAGTGTGAGCTTGCTGGGCCATGTGGTGGGGGATGTAGAGCTGTGACTACGACTCCCATCATGCTATTGCCTCCACCCCCTTCCCAGCATGCCCATCCTTCCTTCCTTTTGACTCTGCTTCCCTGTGGGGTGGGCTGCCTGTGCTGACAGGATGGCTGGGAGTGTTGTCCTGGCAGTTGTTTGGCTGAAAGTCCCAAGAGTGTCCCTGTGCTTCACACGACATAACCCAGGGTGGAGGTTCTTTGTGGGATCTTGAGTTAGGATGTGTGGCATTGCATTCTCCCAGGTGGGTTATGTGGAGTATGTGTTGAGGGTGTGTGTGAGGGGAGGTGCTTGTGACTTTGGTCAGTGCTGCGAGTACTCCTTCCCACCCAGCCAGATATCCCACCATGGAACGTGCTTCCATTGCAGGGAGTGGAAGTTGTCTCTCAGGATGTCAGTCAGTGGTGTCCTGCTGTTGGTTGTTGCACAGTTGCCAGCAGGGCCTTGTGCTCCCCACAGCAGTAGCCAGTGTCAGCCATCTTGTGAGTCCTTTTCCACTCCCTGTGATGTGCGCATGGTTCATGGTGGTGTTGATGGGACAGTTGTGGGGGGGCAATATGTGTGACTACGACTCCCATGATGCTATTGGCTACACTGACTTGCCCAGCATACACAGAATTCCTTTCTTTCAGTGGTCTTCACTGTGTGTTGGTGTTGTAGTGGTGGCTACATGTCTGGATGTGTTTGTTAGTTCTATTTGTGCCACTGCCTAGCTGTAGTTGTAGTTGTGTTTGTACATGTGATGACACGGTTAAATGTAACTTTGAGATGGCATGTGTTGTGTTTATCTGACTGACATACACATTTTGGGATGATTCTGTTCTGGTTGCTGTGTAATTGCTATGAGTGCATGGTTTGACTCTCCCCTTGACAGTGATGTGTGTGTGTATTGTGGCAGAATATTGTGTACATTTGTTGTGTACTCACCAGGCTCTGGGATGTTCTCTAGTCCATAGACGCTCACTGGCGGAAGGATGGCCCGCACCTTCTCCTCCCAGGGCCTGAGGTATACTGGCTTGGCAGGAGGGCCACTGCCGGTGTATTGGCTCAGGAGGTAGTCTTTCTTGAGCAGGTCCCGTACCCTCCTGCGCACGTCATACCACCTGTTCTGGATGTCGGTCTTTGTGCGCAGACATGGTGATTGTGCGTTCACCCTGTTGATGATCCTCTCCCACATCTTGGTTTTCTGGGAGATGGGGGTCTGTTGGACCAGTGTGCCAAACAGCTGTGGCTCTACCCTGAGGATCTCGTCTACCATGACTTCCAATTCACAATCTAGGAACTTGTGATTCTTCTTGGGGGGCATGGTGATGGGTGGTGATGGTGAGTGATGTGTGTGTTGGTGTGCAGGTGAGGGTGTGTGAGTGTGTGTTTTGCTGGGTGTATGTGAGGTAGGTATTTGTTGGTGTGCTGATGGTGTGTGGCTTGTGTGAGGGATGAGCTGTGGGTGTGTGGTTGCTGTCTGTTGGGTGCTGGCAGTAGAATGGCATTTGCAAAGGATCATGGTTGGGATTTGTGTCCTTTATATGGGTGGAGTTGTGGGTGTGTCTTTGTTCTCTGTCCCCACCCCCCAGTATTTATTGGCTTTGTAATTGCTTGTTTGGCCTTTTTTTGTGTAATTTTTCCTTTGTACTGTCTGTGCATGTTGGAAACGTTCTTGTGACCGAGTCGGACCCTGCAGTTGTCTCGTACGGTCTTCTTCGTTTCGTTCACGCTGTGTTTGTGCAGTTTTCTATGCTGCGTACGCGTCGGTCGCGGTGTTTTGTGTTACTCGGCTCGGTTTTGTATGCGTGTCGGTCGTACGGCTTGTCCTCCGTACGACTCGGTCGTGGTTTTCGCGCCTTACATCGTACTTTGCGGTTTGGAGTTCGCGTGTACGTTTCGGTCGGATTTGTTCTGGGTGCGTGTCGGTCGGTTCGATTCGCGTGTTTTTCCGGCCGGATTGCTGTTTTCCGTGCGGCTTGGTCGTTCGGCTTGGGTTCCGTACGTGTCGGTCGGATTTTGCACGCCTTGCATCGTACTTGGCGTGTCGGGCGCCACAGGTACGTGTCGGTCGGAATAAATTCCGGCTCCGAGTCGGTCGGTGCTTTTTCCGGCCCGAATCGGAATCGACCCCTAAATCTGTTATGGTAAGGTTTTCAGTTCACTCTGTTTTTAACATTAGGTTTTAACCTTTTCGAAGGGACACTATTTTCTGATAGAACATTTGTGCATTGAGAGGCAGCTGGAATTTTTCCTGCTGGTTTTTCCTTCCGTTTATTAATTTTTTTGTGTGAAATCTGGTTTTTATTTTCATTTGCTGCAGGAAATCTTAGAAAAAAGTATATATCCACTTGCAGGGAGGGGCTTAGGGTTCAATGCTTTTTAGAGTATATGGGCTAAGTAAAGTCTAACGGTCAGCACAGCACAGGGGGCGTGGATTGGTGAAGCCCCCACCAGTTCCTGGCTGAACCCCGTTCCTCACTCGTGCACCCACATGTTGTCATACAGAGGTGTTCCGCTTTTTCTCTTGAGCCGTTTGATGTTGAGATGAGGTTCAATGCTCATAGCTCAAGTAATTGAAACAGTAGTGGATTCCCTTGATGTCTAAGGAATCCTTGACATCCACAAGGAATGATCAGCATCAAAGAAGGAAGGAACTTCAATTCTGAATTTCGGTTTTGGGAGAATCGTTCAACGTTTAAAATGACTCCTATGCCATTGGGCCGTACGATCCTGAATGTGAGCCCTACATACTTAGGGGCCGATTCCGATCTGGGCCGGAAAACTCTCCGACCGAGCCAGATCCGGAGAGATTTCCGACCGAGCCGGACTCCCGCAGTCCGACCGAGCGAGTACGATGCGGCCGTATGCTGCCCGACTCGATTCGGTCGGACTCCCATTGAAGTCAATGGGAGCCGGTCGTACAATGCGTACACGGGCTCCCATTGACTGAATGGGCACGTCGCGAACAGGGGGGCCCCCTACAGTGGGTACGCGTAGGTGCGACTCGCACCGTACATGCATGTTTAGGGGGGACCCTTGGGTCCCCCCTGTGTGCGACTCGTGCGGCTACGCGTGCAGGGGGGTCCGACACGGACCCCCCAAGTCCGGCTCCGCGTGCTTTTGCGAGCCGGACGCTCCAACTCGATCCGGCTGTCTGACGCGTCCATCGTACTCGCTCGGTCGGAAAACGTCTCCATTGCGTGGTGCGATTCGTGTCCGTACGAGTCGGTCGGAGCGGTTCGGACCCGGGAACGAGTCGGTCGGCGATTTCGCGTACGCTCGCATCGTACTTGCTCGCGCGGACGACTGTACGGATCGGTCGGAAACAAGGCCTCCGAATCGGATCCGGTAAAGCCGAATCCGATTCGGTGCCCTACCGGCCGAGATCGGAATCGGCCCCAAAGTCAGAGGCTTAGATTTGGCATTGTTCTACCTCTGGGCGGTTATAGGCACTTCATTTTAAATATTTTATCTGATGTATATGCCATCAAAATAGCTAAACCTGCTGGTGACTTCAATCACAGCATTTTTCAAATGCTGTTTTTGCTGCAAAGTAACACTTTTCCAGCAAGTCAGCCTCCTAAAATTGAACCTCTGCCAGAGCATTCCAACTTTTGGTCCTTTGTTGCACACCTAAGGCTTTAACCAACATATGTTGTCGTGTGGGAACATAACAGCAGTCTTTATGTTTGGGAACCAAGCAGCAGTCTTTATCCTGTTTGTTGTGTGTTCTCGTTTTACACTTCACCAAGGCTTTACTCTCTTCTACACTTCCTCTGCTCATTTCCAAATTTTTCAGATGCTATTACATTTTATTTTGCAAGGCAGTAAAAATCTCAAAGCCCAACAATATACACTGTGTTTGCAGTGTCACACACAGTGGTATGAATGTTCTCGACATCGAGTGACATATACTTGTGGACTCCCATCAGCTGGTATCCAGGTTTGAATGGTCACTCGGCAGACTGAGATGGGCTTGAACAGTAGTGCTTAAAATGCATAGCGTTCTCAGTTAAGCTCTATTTTCACAACCATAGAAGAAATCAAAATCTCAGACTAATCCCCCCCTGCCCTTGAGGTGTACCAAATGAAGGCTCTAAACAGGCTTCAATGGAGCCGCGCTTTGGGGCTAATAAAAAGCTGCTGGCTTAGTAAAAAACAAGAATTGTTTTTTACCATGTCTGCTACTTTTAGGTCTTGGGACACCCATCACTGCCCTCAGGTTGGAGTTGGGCATGGGATCGGTAGACCTACTTTTAGCACTCAAACCAATTTTGTATTGACCCGAATAAGGACTAAACCTGAAGTGATGAGCTACTTGAGAATCTTGCATGAACACTGGTCAAGTAACAAGTCGTCTAAATCACCCTGGGTAAGTCATCTTGGCTGGCGACTAGCCTACCCTGGGTAAACCATATTGCATGTACTCTAGCGGCCATTGGTTGCCCTGAGTTTTGGACCAATCCTGAGTCAATGTCCCCTGTGAGTGCGCAGTTAATCAATGAGAATTTCTGGGCATGTAATATTGCACTGCTGAAGGGCAAACGGGTGACTAGTTTTTAGGTTTTTTAAGCCTTTCCCTGATTATGAATGTAACATGGACCAATTATTTCTAGAATTAAACAGATCATTGTACATAGGGTTTAGATTAAGTACACTACCTGTAAGGTCCTATTCCAACAACTAGTCAGACAAAACTAGGGGTCCAGTTGTTTGTAACTGCAAGCAAGGAGGCAATGAAACCATTGCATACTTCATATTACTTTGCACCACCTCATTGAAGGCAATATCTGAGTCCCCTCTTTATTACTTATATCAGACACTACAAGGCTTCAGTGATTCTGTGCCTTCTTACTGACTCCGTATCTATTTTTATTCAGGTGACTTTCTACATCTAAGCTGCTTGGAAGGTCACCAGACCGCTTCCCCATAACCTTAATATCCCAAGAAACAACAGAATGTTTTCCAGCGGGGTCTTACATCTTACATCTATGCTTAAGGCAGGCATAGGTTTTCTCAGAACCTCTTGCTGAAAGAAATCATAGATAAAGGTGCAGGAGGTCTGACTTCGGAGTGAATTTAACAACACCTCCTAAAGTTAGGGAGGTCTGTAAGCAAAGTCATTCCTATTAGCACTTAGCATAAGTACCTTATGAGCTCATTTGCACAGTCAAGGGTGGTAAACTTTGTTTGCACTTTCCTCTAATCTCAGACTATTCTATATAGGCATTTTCAAAGAAAATACTAAATTCAGTGAATATTTCCTCACTTAGCAGTCCAGGTCCGGCCATATCTTATTTATGACACTTAGGAGTTTTGCTTTTCTGACAACTACCAAATTTACTTTTAATTGAATATCCATGTCCCCTACAATTTTTAGCACAAAATAGAAGCACTTTATTAGCTTGTTTGCACAGTTGTGCGTCATGAGAGAATAATTTGCACTTTATCTTTATTCTTTGTTCAAGTGACCCAAGAGAATAATGTATCTATATTAATATGTTTTAGGCAGTGCCTGTTTTAGTTCTGACCCTGTGTACCTGAACAGAGAGAAACGTTTTCATTGCAGTGTATAGAACTAGCATCCTGTGTTTATATTGTATGGCTTACACTTGTAAAGCTGAAACAATAAAGTTAATTGAATGTTTAGAAACTATGGTGCTTTTAACAGATTAAAAAACAGACACTCTTATGTGTTGTACTTGGGACAATGAAGAGGGCTTCCAGAATACACTGAGAGTATTCTGTACCGTAATTTATTATACCTTACAGTGATGTAATATACTTCATAAATAGTTATCAATTCCCTATAAAGAACATGTTTTCACAGATTACTGGTGCTTTATATGCTTTGTTCCCATCTTTGACTAAAGTGCCTCTATTTTAAACAGCAAAATCCTGAGAAGGTTTTTGGGGCCAAGCATATCTTAATTAGTGCGCTAGGCCTGTAGAAAAGCTCTTTTCTGTAATTTGTCTGAAGTTTACATTATATGAGTGACCCTAGAAATAGGTCAGGAGGATGGCTCAATGAGGTTGTAACTTTTTTCCGGTATTGGATCTTTCATAGATACACGCTTCAATCATTCCCCGTCATTGAAGAGGTACATTCAAAAGTAGTATAGATCATTCATAGCCCATAAGGGCTAAAAGAAAAACTCACTTCATTAACTTATCTCCATCATTACAAAAGAACCAAACTCCAGCCAAGCAGGCAACAGCACCCTCTAGAACACTCTCCACAGAGGCTTCACTCTCTCAGATTGTCTACCGCACATCGTGTGAATGGAGTCTCCCTAAGCCCTGCCCAGTTATCCAGGAGTTTCTGTCAGGAAACTAATATAAAAAGAACAATTAATGTACAGAATGCTGAACAATGTCAAACATTCACCCCAGTACAGAGATCTGGGCCTAAATCCATCTTTTTTTGCTCCCCATGCAATTCCAGTTTAAACCCAGCCATATGCAAATCAGTCTTGACCCTGCTCCCCATGGTAAAAGTCCAGCCCGAACTGCCTGGCCAGGTCCTTCCTGGACTGGAAAGAAGCATCTTGGGACCGGTTTTGGGGTATCACCTCTCATCAGCCAGGCAAGCTTGACTCCAGTGGCATGGAGAGCACGGGACCCACTTCTGGGCATACCCGTCCCACGCTGGGTGACAAATTCAAAAAGAACAATTGATAGACAGAATGCTGAACAATGTCAAACATTCACCCCAGTACAGAGATCTGGGCCTCAATCAATCTTTTTTTGCTCCCTATGCTATTCTAGTTTAAACCCAGCCATATGCAGATCAGTCTTGACCCTGCTCCTCATGGGAACAGTCCAGCCTGAACTGCAGGCAGGTCCTTCCTGGACTGGAAACAAGCATCCTGGGACCGGTTTTGGGGTATCACCTCTCATCAGCCAGGCAAGCTTGACTCCAGTGGCATGGAGAGCATGGGACTGCAGAAAACTAATATTTAAAGATATTTCTCCGAATATCTTTATTGGTTATCCTAAACTGACTAGCGGAAATGTCAGATTCAAGCAAAAAAGGTCTTTTTAGTACTTGTGGAACCTGTGGCAAGAAGAGACTGCACTCTGAGGATCCTCACAAGGACGGCATTTACTGCCTCTACCATTCTCATAAGGCAAAGGTCTGTAAAAGTTGCAGTACCTTTTCCTCAAAACCTTTGAAGGATAGAGAGGGGAGGCTGCTCTTATGGCTTCAAAAGCTTAAGACCAGGGTCGTTCCTCCATCTGAAGAAGAGAATGAGGATTCTCCTAAATCAAGAAAGTCTCAGAAGAGAGAGAGAGGGCTGTGGGACATATGTCTCGTGATCCACCTAAAAAAGCTCACAAAAAGACTCATTAAGGGCCATCTCAGGAACATGCTTCCTCTAGTGAGCGCTTGGATAAGCGTTCTAAAGAGGATGTCTCCTCAAAATATTAAAGTCAGAGCCTATAACACCTTCTCCAAGGTTGTTGTTACAACTCAAAAACGCCTCCTAAGTGCCGTCAACAAACTCCACTCTACAGAAAAAGCCATTGATGACACCGTCCCACCAACTCACCTATTGATGTGGAGTATTCAAATGATGATGGTCTTTTCAGAACAGCACATGGTCCTTCAGAACTTCATGTCAAATATCAAGAGGAGAAAGAGGAAGATTATTATTTCTCAGGAACACAATTTATGAATAGGTCTACTTCTTATATTGAACTTTGCCAACCCTGTAAGCATCATGAACCCCAGGAGGAGATGGTGCAAGTACCAAAACCTTAGGTTCATGACTTACAGAGCATGCTACAGGACTATTATAAAAGATTTCCATAGCCCTCTTGGGCTACATCATCACCACAAGCAATTCACTCGCCTCAAATTCAACCTCCTACTCCTCACACACCCCTTAATTTACTTGCAGTGCGCACAGCAAAAAGAACACCACATTTAAGCATTGTGGTTTTGCCTGCCAATGATGTGCCATCTTCAGATGAGGACAGAGAAGAGGGCGAAGTACCAGATAACTGCAATGCTTCTTATGAATGGGACGATTACCTTCTACCGGCTCCTTCACCGTCAGTTCCTCATCTGGTGGACTCCCCTCCTGATGATATTGGGAGTTTCCATACTCTGATGGAGCGAGCAGCAACCTATTTGATTTGCCACTACCAGTGAAACAATCAGATTGCTTTCTTTATGACTTTAAAGAGCCGGCTAGAAAATCCATTTGAGAAATCCCTGTTTTAGACTGTATCTGGAAAGAAGGTGTAAAATCATGAAGAATCCAGCAACAGTGTCTGCTTTCCTATACAGATTGGATATAAATTATAAGACGCCAGAAAATTCACCAACATGTTTGATATTACATCCTAAATCAGATTCTATTATAACACAAGCCGCTCCGTGCCATTCAAAGACATCCTCCATCCTCCAGCTCCTGAAGCATGGAGACTATATGACAACCCTCGACCTTCATGATGCTTATATTCATACTCCCATCCACCCAAAGCATCGACAGTTCTTAAGATTCAGAGTAGCCGGCATTCAGTATCAGTTCAAAATCCTCCCATTTGGACTCAAATCAGCCCCCTGCATCTTTGCAAAATGCCTAGCTCCAATGGAAGCTCACTTAAGGCAGAAAGGATATCAAATATTTCCATACCTCAACAATTGGTTGATAAAAGCCCCAACATCCTAGGAAGCCATCAAAGTGACAACGGCCTGTCTAACTCTAACCTAGGCTTATCTCTAAGCCTGCAAAAAGGTTTGTTTCATTCACATAACTTTTTTGGGCTATTTTAAACACCATTCAGGATAAAGCATATCTCACAGAAGACAGATGAGCCAGGCCAAGGCTGTTAGCGAAAAGGTCCATTTCAGTTTTCCTAGTCAAGTCCCTTCTAGGTATGATGTTATCATGCATTCCTCTTGTACCATTTTGCCGGCTCTAACTGCGACCTCTGCAAGAGGAATTAGACTAACAATGGCTCCAAATTCACAGCTCTTTCCTCTTTCGAAGACATCATCCAAATTACTCCAACCATGGAGTCTCTTCCTTGGTGGACTCAAGACTATCGTCTCTCCATAGGCTTGACATTTCTGCCTCGGATAGCTGATTTTGTGGGGATGACCCATGCCTCTCTAGAGGGATGGGGTGCACATACCTTCAGTTATACAAATCAAAGAGAAATGGACTCTACCTCACATAAATCGTCACACAAATCTGTTGGAGCTCAAGGCAGTCACGTTGAGTTTACAGGACTTCCTTCCCAGAATCAACAGAGGGTCAGTACTAATACGCAAGGACAGTACCACCACCATGCATTATATCAATAAACAAGGAGACACAACATTTCAACCACTGTCTCAAGAAGCCCCGGAGATTTGGAAGTGGGCACTAAAGCATCAGGTGCTGGACACTTGTCAAATAAAGATGGCATTTTATTCGACCAATGTAAACAAATGTCTGTCAGAAAAAGACAGCAACACACTGGGACAGAAGAAATCTGTCGAGTGAAACAGTTGTTAAACATGTCCTAGTGAGATTTTTGATGAAAAAAAGCCAAAAAGGCTGAGGTCTGTGCTCCAAGATCCTGTCACCAGGAGCCGCAAAAAAGAACTCAAGCAACTGCCACCTGTTGGGCATGAATCACTGACAAAATATTGAAGGTCAGAATATTGACCTACAGAAATATCGACGCAAGAATATCGAAGTCAAGAATATCGACATCCTATCTACATTATGGTAACTACAAAAATATCGAGAAAAAAAATATCGATGTCAAAAATATCATTGTTAAAAATATCGTTTTTATTTAAGTTAAAAAAAAAGTAAAATATAGTAAATAATACATATAATTAAAATAACCATAGTTAAAAATATTTTTAAATGTTTAAAAATTATAAGTAATATATATGTAATGTAAAAATAAATTAAACATATACATATAATATATAATATATATACTTACTTACTAATAATTTTTAATAATTATTTTAATAACTTATAAAAAAAATTTAAATATCATATAAATTATAAATACATCTATACACATAAAATAATAATATAAATAAAAATAAAATAAATATATATAACAAATTTAAAAAAATTAAATTATTTTTAATCTTTTTAAAATTAATTATATACTACATTAACTAAAATAATACAAAAAATATTAGATAGCGGAGGTAATAAAATTACTATTCCAACTCCAAACAGTGCAACAGTAGGGAAATGTTGGATAGCGTAGGGGTAAAAATTACTATTCCCACCCAAGTGAGTGCAACAGTAGGGAAAGTGTTGGATAGCGTAGGGGTAAAAATTACTATTCGCACTCCAGTGAGTGCAACAGTAGGGAAAGTGTTGGATAGCGTAGGGGTTAAAATTACTATTCCCACTCCAGGAAGTGCAACAGTAGGGAAAGTGTTGGATAGCGTAGGGGTAAAAATTGCTATTTCCACTCCAGTAAGTGCAACAGTAGGGAAAGTGTTGGATAGCGTAGGGGTTAAAATTACTATTCCCACTCCAGTGAGTGCAACAGTAGGGAAAGTGTTGGATAGCGTAGGGGTAAAAATTACTATTCCCACTCCAGTGAGTACAACAGTAGGGAAAGTGTTTGATAGCGTAGGGGTTAAAATTACTATTCCCACTCCAGGGAGTGCAACAGTAGGGAAAGTGTTGGATAGCGTAGGGGTAAAATTACTATTCCCACTCCAGTGAGTGCAACAGTAGGTAAAGTGTTGGATAGCGTAGGGGTAAAAATTACTATTCCCACTCCAGGGAGTGCAACAGTAGGGAAAGTGTTGGATAGCGTAGGGGTAAAAATTACTATTCCCACTCCAGTGAGTGCAACAGTAGGGAAAGTGTTGGATAGCGTAGGGGTTAAAATTACTATTCCCACTCCAATGAGTGCAACAGTAGGGAAAGTGTTGGATAGCGTAGGGGTAAAAATTACTATTCCCACTCCAGTGAGTGCAACAGTAGGGAAAGTGTTGGATAGCGTAGGGCAGTGGTTCCCAAACTGTGCGCCGCGAGCACCCGGTGCGCCGTGAGAAGAAGCCAGGGGCGCCGCGCCACCGCGGCGCACAATTTGGGAAATTGCAGCTGCAATATGCTGGGGGGTTGAAATTAAATGCCACCTTAAATGCCACCTTCACAATGGTTTGGCCCAACAGCGCCGTACTGCCGCCATACGCATACGTGCGTACGTACGCGCTGCTCGTGCTTTTAAACGCGTAGTCTCCGTCGTAGTGGCATACGCAGCTCGAAGCGTTTGAGGCGCGTTGTTGCTGCCTGCCGTGTTGTGCCCGCCGTGTTGTGCCTCGTGGGACCCTCGAGAAGGAAATCGGTAAGTTTTGTGATTCTATTGGTGTGGGACGGCTTACAAAAATAATGAAATGGCACCAAGCATGGTCCGGAACAAATAGCAAACTAAAATAGTACCCACAAATAGCAAACACTGATGGTGCTTCCAGGCTGTGGAGAAAGGAGATCCTGAGAATCACTCACTGTCGTGGTAGGAGCTCTGCGAATGCTACCCGCCTCACACCAGCCTGAGCACCCCTCTAAAGATGTCAACTATGTGCTGATCTCAGAAAACATGAAAGTGACAAACTATTGGGAAGGAGCGAAGGGAAAGCGTAAAGCACAGTTACTCTGACATATTACAAGGTGTTTTTTAGTTACTAATAGATATTCAAAGCTACATTCATTACAACCAGTTTCCAAAAGCCCATCTCTTCTGTCGACACCAGAAGTCTGGATGAGATGTGCCAAGGACTGGTGCTGACTCAAGCTGCCTAATGTCTATCTATGAGGGAAGTGGGGTTAAGCTACAGGAGCTGGTCTCACAATAGAGCAGTGAACTGGGCTGATGAAAAAGGCAACTGCTTACCCATAAGAGTCACAGCTACTGCTAAGTGTTGTAAACAGACCATTTATGTCCTAAGATCAGCTCTACTTCAGCCCCAACCACTAGTTTTGAACAGCACTTAACTGTCATGTGTTCAGTTCTCTTATGTGCGACATTACATGGTTTCAGTCTGCCTCTGAGTGAGATTCCTTTGCCAAATGTACAGTGGTGGCTGGTGACATTTGAAAGTGGTGGGGCGAAAATTATTCCCGTACTGCACTATGACGAGCGAGCGTAGAATGACTGAGAAATTTCTAACTTTAACTTCTTATTCAAAAAGGAACGTTTACATTTGGAAATTGCTTCCGTTTGCATCTTTTTAAATCACGTGCACTAAAATCATCTGAGTGCCCAATAGTACTTTGCATTAAAAGTTTAATCCCAGTATCAAGACTCAAGCCGAAGATAACGAAACTCAGGCATGCGCAGAGTATGGGAAATGCTTTAGCTTTAATGATTCTGGCTATTAATCTTGTATCGTTTCACACTTAATGAGTTTTTATTAAACAACTGTTTATCTTCTTGTTTTGTTACAAATATGATTATAATACCTTCATTGCATCCCAATTAATTTAAGGAAGACAACAGGAAGTACTCCCGAGGTCAGGCTTACATCCCCCGCACCCGCCTCCGGTAAAAAAATGGTGGGGAGCCACGGCCAACTGCCAATTAGGTCAAGGGAGCCACAGGTCAAAAAAGTTTGGGAACCACTGGCGTAGGGGTAAAAATTACTATTCCCACTCCAGTGAGTGCAACTGTAGGGAAAGTGTTGGATAGCGTAGGGGTTAAAATTACTATTTCAACTCCACTGAGTGTAACAGTGTGGAAAATGTAGGATAGCTTAGGGGTTAAATTAACATACTTATTAATTAAATAATGTTTGTAAAATAAATAACATATTAATAATTAATTAACTAAAAAATTAATAATAAATACCAATAAAATTAAATTAATATTTACTTAAATAACATTAAATTACTTCCCACCCTATTCCCCCTTAAACACACAACCCGCTACACATCAAAGAGAACACAATTATAAATTAATCAATTAATAAAAATTAATTACCAATTAATAATAAATTAACAATAAATTAGCAATAAAAATAAATAAAAATAATAATAAATTAATTATAATTAATATAATTATAAATTTATCAATTAATAAAAAATAATTACCAATTAATAATTAATTAACAATAAATTAATTATCAATAATAATAAATAAAAAAATATGAATTAATTAATTATAATTAAATTACTTCCCACCCTATTCCCCTATAAACCCACAACCCGCTACGCATAAAAATTAACATAATTAATTTAATTATCAATTAATAAAAATTAATTACCGATTAATAATTAATTAACAATAAATTAATTAACAGTAACAAAAAAATTATAATTAATATAATGATAAATTAATCAATCAAAAAAATAATTACCAATTAATAATTAATTAACAATAAATTAATAGTCAATAACAATAAATAAAAACATATTAATTAATTAATTATAATTAAATTGCTTCCCACCCTATTCCCCTATAAACCCACAACCCGCTCTGATGCTAAAACGCAAAATTTACTTTAAAAAATTACCAATTTCTAAACATTTAATACATATATTTAAAAATAATAAAAATACATTACAAAAAATGTTAAACATACATATAAAATACATACTATAATACATAACACTAATATAAATATCGATATTATTAACGACGTTATTTTGGCTAACGATATTACTTACTTCGATATTACTTACTTCGATATAAAAAAACGATATTACTTACCTTAAGGTCGATATTCTGGTCAGCGATATTCTTGACATCGATATTCTGTCCCTACGATATTAAAAACTCGATATTAGTGTAGGTCGATATAAAAAAATCGATATTTTGACTGCGCACCGTTGGGCATGATGGAATACTGGTGGTCTCTGGGCACTTAAAAGCGCAGACACTGTTTTTTACATTTACATAATGGCAGCCTATAGGACTATACTGTCCTCTTTTCCTTCTACTTCTCCTTTTAAAAAAGGGTTTGTGAAAGAGAATTACCCCCTTTTTAATGCAATCTGAAGAAATTGCCCATTATAGCCTTTCTTAAAGGCTGCACAATATTCATGTCTGAAGTGTTTCTCCAGGACTTCCTGAAGACAGGAGAACATCTACAATTAAGAAGACATATTATGAAAAGTGCTCTGGGATCCCTGCACTTGGGCGGGGCTATTCAGTGCTTGTGACTTCAATGGAGATTCCCCTGAGAGAGAACTGGGAATATAGGTAAGAAACCATTCCTTCTTCTCCGTAAGTTTGCAGACAACCATTCTCCTTCCACAGAAATTGAAGTTGCAACGTACTTTCAGATCCTCAAATCTAACTGAGGTGCATTTACTGTGCAGGCTACTATAGCAGTGGTAAATGGGCAGCCTTAAAAGTGACAATAGAGCTTTTTTTCTGTCTTTGGCACCATGACTAGGTGAACTCAATTTTGTTTCATTTTTGCACTTATTTAAAAGGAGAAAAAATATTTGGGGGCATTAAAGTTGTTATTTTTTTCAGGTCAATATTTTTAGTTTCAAAATTGGAAGTTGATATTTTCCTATATGTTTACTTTTATAATGACTTCAAATGCCAACAATAAGCTTCCTATTCACATAACATTATTATTTTTCAAAATGTCTTGCGACCAAGGTTAAATATTTCAAGTGCAATAAAGTAGGTCATTTCTTTCGGGTTCTTCCATCTAGCGCTAAGACACCTTCGTGTATTGCGCGCTTTATAAAAATATTTCATTCATTCATTCAGGTTTGGTAATGGAAAAGTGAAGAGTGTTAACGTGATACACCCAGCCGAGTGAAAATAGTCACAAACATTAGTATTATTTGTGGTGTATGTAGAGGAACAAAAAACAATGTGTTTAGTCTGTTAGAAGCTGATTATCCTCCCATGTGCAAGGTCACAATGTTGGGAGTGGAATTATAATGTGTGGGCACATTCCTATTTATCATGTGCTATTATTAATGAAAATACCTTCCTCAAGTTGTCTGGTGTAAAGATAAAAATCATAGTAATGAGCCCTGAAGGATATTGTGTTATGCAACTTCCAATAACAGATTGATTTGAATCTGAAATAGGCATTGAGGGGGCAGGAAGCCTATTCAGTATATGTGTTGTGAAAGAGTAAGCATGTGTTGCAATGGAGAGAGCAAAGAAAGTTGGAAATGGTTTTAGATTTCAATCTCATGGAACAAGATATGCTTACACATGGTACAGAAATTGTTATATGGAAAACTGAGTCTTCAAATGTGTTTATAAAAAAAAGGATTGTTTGAAGATATTTACCCAACGTATTGTATTGTTGCCTTGTGTACATATGTTTAGAAGTGTGACACTGAGGAGTGTGTTGCATGAAGAATTAGAACAGTTTTGTGAGTTTGGCTTTTGAGTGGTTGAATCCTTTGATTTTGGATAGGATGCTGAATGGGAAAAACAGATTGACCTGAGAGGCCTCAACAAGTGTATCTGGATAGACTAGCATCGCCTTCCAAACATAAAAGAGAAGCTAGACACCATACGGGTTGCAGTGTATTTTCCACATTAGATCTACCACCAAATCAAATTGCACCCGCCATCAAAACATTTTACTTCTTTTGTTACGCCCAAAAATGCATATAGAAGTTTAAGAATGCCTTCAGACACACCTCCTTCTTTGAGTATGGTCATTAAGGATGTCAAGATGGCATGTGTCTGATCACGCGCAGAGGCAGGGAGAACTGTCGTTGACCAGCAGCCACATCACTAAATATAGGAAAAAGAAAGCCAGTGTCCCTACTAGGTAATACTGACTTTTAAAGAAGATGAAAAAGATACATTTCTGAAAACTGTGGATTTCCATCTTGGCTGTTTTCTCTGGATCTGTGCAATGCTGACTGTGTTTACTGTTGCTGCCACCTCTGACCAGTTGTGTGCTCCACCTCTCTGCTTGAGCCGTCCATGCTCTACATATGTGGTTGCGGTTAGGTGGCAGTGTCTATACTTTCTGGAGCGGCTTTGGATTCCTGGTTACCACCTGCTGGACTGTCTGTCTCTGCTGAGTCATTCTTTGAGACTGGCTTGCCTAGAGCAAGTGAGGGCATTTTGGGAAAGCTGCCGGAACCTGTCCAAAATCAAGACAGCACGGAGCCAGTGGGCAGAGGATGCTGGGCTGGCGCAGAGGATTCTGGCTCTAATGTACTAATAAAATCTGGTGGTCCTCACCTCTCAAGCTTGTCTACACAGGCCCCCACCTCTCAGAACAGTTAAGTTAATTTTTCTCTTCCAAACCTCAAGGGGAGAGGGTATTGACTTGAAGACTAAGCCATACCTACAAGGAGGCTTTGGAGCCTGTATGCAAAATCCATCTGCCATAGCTGGGCTACCCCTTCCTCGTTGGGATGTTACCCATAAGGTTGAAACCGGTGCAAAACGTGATGAAGTTAGAGATGATGAGCTAAGTACCTGTATTTTACAATCTGCGATTTCTAATTGAAGGGAGTAGAGAAAGGAGGCTAGCGGATAAAATGTTTTACCACATCAGCATCTTGAAACTCTGCTATAAATCTGCCTTAAGTCGGTGTTGCACAATCCTCAGCTTTCCATGACGCTGGAGCCTTTGGGAGCTTTCTTTTCTTTTTATGATGCAGTTAGCCCAGTAACATAATCAGCCTCTGCTTCAGAAGCCAAGTCAATATTCTGTAAAGATTTGCCAGGTTTACCAACATGCCACCACCATAGCAAAGCTCCTGGCAAACAACACTTAATAAATAAAATTATTGGGGTAGAGATAACTTTGAAAGGCCATGCAGACAGAGGAATTGGTCACACAGATCTACCATTCTGGTGAATTTGACCCTAGATGGACTAATAAGATAAAATATTTTGGGACCTGAGGTGTTTGAATTAAAACAGGCGAATGCTCAGAGCTGTGATAAAAAACCAAGCTTTTGATGTTCTTCTCCCTGACTGCCCGTGCTTCAAACGGTGCCTCTTCTGAGTCATACTTTTAACCTGGGTCCTAAGTTTAGTTGTGGGGGTAAGGGCTCCTCCATTTATGAGCTACTCTAGCTGCATCGGGATGAATATAGTAAAGGCTTGCTAGCTCTGAAATCTTTATACCGTATAACACAGGTGGTCCTCCGCAAAATGTCTAGAAATATTGACATACATAGTTATTTGAATGACACCGAGTATTGTTCTGCACTGCTGACTGAGTCTATTCAGGCAAACCAAACACATATGGCAGGCCATGCAATCTAGTTTTTTTTTTTTTAAATATGTTGTTTGAGCAGCTTGTGAATATTACAATCATATTCCCCTGGTAAACAGGGGCAGCAGATCTTTCTGTGACAGTACATCTTGAACAAGCTTTTTTATCAATAAGAAACAACATCCTGAATAAAAAACAAACCTTTTCCCCCCCACAACCCCCTTCCCACCCGGCACTTGTATGTACATTCATGGTTTTGTGGCAATACTTATGGTTTATGACGTCCTAAATGGCAGTCCCGTAACGTTCGGCTGGTATGCAATGTTCACCTGTGTAGCAAATCATGCCAGATCCGGATTGGTGAGGAGATATCCAGTAAGAGGAGCCCAGAAGTCCTTTGGGCGAGATGCCTCGGGCAGCTCATCTGCGAATAGTGTCAATTGATCCCTTCAATATATTAGATCCTGGAGCCACCTCCCGACCGTAGGTACAGCCTGTGCCCCCCAGCATCTTGCCACGGCTCTCTTTGCGAATAGGGTTGCTATGGCCACTAGTCGCCTATTGCAAGGCTTAAGTTTCTGTACCCATCCCAGCAGACATACCTCAGGTACACATCCAACATGCTCCAGAATGATAGCAGATAACACCTGTGTGACACGTGTCCAAAATTGTAAAATGTTGGCGCAAAACCATGCTAAATGTATAAAATCCGCGTCAGCCTGGCCGCACCGCACACAGCATGCATTTTCACGCAACCCAAATCTGTGCAACTGAATCGGTGTGTAGTAGAGTTGGTGCAAATATTTAAAATGGATGATGTGGAGGTTACAATTCGCCGTCAGGTGCCCCGTTAAGACACAGCAAGCCTTCCAAGCCTCCAACGTCAGTGGAGAAGACAGGATGCCATTCCACCTCAAATAGGAGGGGGAATCACTCATCTCTCGTTCCCGGAGAGATGCATTGTATAATTTGGTAATGAGGCCTCGTCTGTTTTCTCCTCCTAACACCGCGCGTAAGGCTAATAGCGTTCGTGGTTCGGTAGGGAACTCTGGATAGACATCCCGTATTGCCTGTCGCACCCTTACATATGTGAAGCCCAACATCATTCCAGTGGTCTGACCCGCCTGCAGGTCAGCCAAAGTGCAGAACCGACCTTGTTTATATAAATCGCCAATATTTGTGATTCCCACCTTACTCAATGTTTTCAGGGCTGCCGGATCCCTAGTGGCCGATATATCAGGGTGTGCAGCAAGCAGTAGATTTGGTGTGTACAAATAATCTATCTGCGCCCTATTTGCGAGAGATTTCCACGCCCAGGCAGTACAGTGAACCGGGCTAATTTCCGAGCGAGGACCCCACTCCCACCCATCAGTGCCGCTGCCCTCAGAGGCATAGGTAGAATAGAGTCCGCCTCAATTGCGACATGTAATTGAAATTTCTGTGGAAAAAACCAGAAGTGCGCGAACTGCGCCTGGGCGCATAAATAGTACAAGCGCAGGTCTGGGGCCTCGAAGCCTCCACGGTCAAAGGGCTGAGTTAGTACATTCCAGCTGCAGTGGGGCTTCCCACCCCCCCAGACGAACGCTAATAGGGTCGACTGCAGTGCAGCAAACAGAGCTTTATTCAGTCGAAGAGTAATGTTAACGAATAAGTAAAGTAGCTTAGGTAAGAAAGACATTTTTATGACAGCAATGCGGTCTGCAAGCGAGAGCGGGAGTTTGGCCCAGCGTGCTGCTTGGTCTGTGATCTTATCAATGGCTCGGCCATAGTTAGTCGTTATAACTACGTCAGGGTCTCTATGCAGCCATATGCCTAAATATTTTACTGGGTCAACCGACCATGTCAGGGGATAGTCCAATTCAAATTCTGCGGTGCCTGCCGTCAACGGAAATACAGTGGACTTCGTCCAATTGATGCCTAATCCCGAGTACCTCTCAAATTTGAGATATTCACGGAGGAGCGCAGGCAAGTAGGTGGCTGGTTCTCGGACATATAGCATCATGTCATTGGCGTATAATGACATTACCAAAGGCCTCTGTCTAAACCTCAGCGACGCCTGGGCATGTAGTTGCCGCAGCTTGCACGCCAAGGGCTCCAGTGCCAAAGCAAATAGCATAGGGGACAGGGGGCAACCCTGTCTCGTGCCGCGCTTGATAGCGAAGGAGTCGGAGATCCAACCATTCACGCGGACCCGTGCCACTGGTGCTGTGTACAATAGATGTATCCAGTTTAAAAAGAACGGTGGTAGGCCCATCCGCAGCAAAACGGTAAACATAAACTCCCATTTAAGGGAGTCGAAGGCCTTTGCCGCATCGAGTAACACGGCTACGGCTTGGAAGTCCTGTTCAAAGTAATGGAGGGTCGAGAAAATTGTGCGGAGATTGTGCATTGTGGAGCGCGAGGGCACAAACCCCGACTGGTCCGGCAGGACCAGCTTGGGGACCAGCGGTTGAAGCCTGGTTGCGATCATCTTGGCCAATATCTTGGCGTCAATGTTTAAAATGGAGAGGGGCCTGTAGGAATCGCAGACATTAGCCGCCTTATCAGGTTTCAGAAGCATGACGAGTAGAGCCTCCCGCAAGGAGGGGGGAAGGTCACCCGATTCATACGCTTCAGCAAATACTGCTAATAGGCGTGGCGCCAAAGCATCCGCATATGCCTTG
This sequence comes from Calotriton arnoldi, assembly GCA_963921515.1. Lineage (NCBI taxonomy): Eukaryota > Metazoa > Chordata > Amphibia > Caudata > Salamandridae > Calotriton > Calotriton arnoldi. Next base: position 413,606 of record CAWUFW010002775.1, on the reverse strand, counting down.
TAAAATTCGCTAGGGAGCCCGTCCAGTCCAGCTGCCTTGCAGGTCGGGAGGGACATTATGGCCTGCTTCACATCTTCCGCTCCGAACGGTTGCGTAAGATAGTCTCTATAGTTAGGGGGAAGCCAGCCTAGTACCACATCTTCCCAATAGGCGTTAATTTCACCCGCCCCCGTCTGTTCCCGCTCTCCATAAAGTTCCGAATAATAGTCACGCACCACGTTGCTAATTTCAGTTGTGCCAAAGTGCTTTACGCCCTCCTCGTCCAAAATTTCGGTAATTTGGGTCTGGCTTTGTGGTGCCGCCAATTTTTGTGCCAGAGAGCGACTTGGTCGTCCTCCTTCTCCATAATAACGAGCGGTGCACCTACGAGATCTGTGCGCCATTTCCTGATCCACGGTCTCATTGTGCTCCGACACGAGGTCACGGATCGCAGCCAGCTTCTCAGGGGCCGGAGCAGACTCATATGCGCGCTCCAGTATTGCAATTTCACCCGCCAGCCTGTGGATCCAGCGGCGTAGGTCCTTAAGGACTCCTGCCTGGGCGCCAATGCACACTCCCCGAATGGTAACCTTAAAGGCCTCCCACAGAACCCCCTGCTTGTCGACAGTCCCCTCGTTTTCCCGGAAAAAATTATGTATGGCCTCACCAACTGTATGTGAATGGGGGCCGTTCATATCCCGGGACCTTCAGTTCCAGGAGCACAGGGGAATGGTCGGACAGTGTTTTCGCTAGGTGGTTCACATCCACAACCCAGGTACACGCTTCCTCAGATAGCAGCCAATAGTCCAGCCTGGACCAAGTACCATGCACAGCAGAAACGAAGGTGCTCTCCCTCGCCTCCGGGTGCCTCATACGCCACACATCCCGCAAGCCCCCAGACTCCAGTATGCCCAAAATCGAGGTAGTTGATAATCTATGTCGCGTTGCCCCCACTCCCACTCTGTCTGCGTTAACATCCAAGCAAGTATTAAAATCCCCTCCCCAGACAATTTCAGCCATGGGGAGAGCAGTGATTCGCCGCCATACATCCGCAAAAAAGGGGTGATCATCCACATTGGGACCATATACATTCGCCAAGATCACACTCGTGCCCCCAAGCGTCCCGTGCACTATGGCCAGCCGACCCTGATCATCTGTATCTGTGCCATGCACCTGAAATGGAACCCCTTTCTTGACCAGAATCATCACCCCCCGGGAGTATGAGGAGGAGTAGGAGGAGGTAATCCGCACTCCCGCCCACCTTAATCCCACGTTTCGTTCAGAGAGGTGAGTGAGATGAGTCTCTTGTAACATGGCCACGTGGACATTCAGCCTGTCTAGGCACGCCATCACTGCTCGTATCTTTTTTGGGCTGTTGAGACCCCGTACATTCCATGTTAAAAATCTAAAGTTACCGCTCATAGGGCCTTTACTTAGTGAGATTACCGATATATATTTGGAACACAATGGTGAACAGTGCAGTAGAGATCGACAGCGCCAAAACCTCTGGAGACATTGGGAGCCACATGAGTACCAAATCTAGAAATCTAAGAACCACAGCACATTCCTGCATCAATCTACAAGCCACTGCGCTCAATATCTCGTGCCAGATGGTAAACTCGTGCCATTCAGGTCCATACCCCCCTCTCCCTCCCCCCACCGACCCCCCACCCACTTCGGCCGCCCTCAACTTGCCAAAGCCATCCCTATCAAAACTATTCAAACCCAAATAAACACAACAATTAAATAGCAATATGTGGGGAATTCCCATGTAGAGTGCGTCAGAGGGCTACTGTCCTCCCACAAAGTAGGAGGTGGCTGATCAGGTAATTGACCTGTGTTACAATCAATAGGCAGATACTTATCTGAGAACATCCAAACTATCATGTATATGACATAGCATCATCCGACTTGTGCACATTAGTAAGAGTCAGGGAGCAGTGAGTCCGGCCCCAAGAAAAACAACCATGGAGCCCAGCCACACAAGGGCCCACGCAGAAACCCCCCACCGCACATTCCTTGAGCATTGTCAGTCCTCCTCTCCCCGGTCAGATTCAGTCTCTCACCGGTGCCTCTTTAGTTGCTTTGCGTGCTCCATCGCCGCCTTAGGGGTCGAGAAGATTTTGAAGTTCCCCTCCGCTCCCACGCGGAGGCGCGCGGGGTACAGCATGGCGTAAGGTATGTTTTCGGACTGGAGGAATTTTTTGACTGCCCCAAACTCACGTCGCGCAGCCTGGACTGTGACTGTAAAGTCGGGGAAGAAGGCCAATGTGTTTCCCTGATGACATATGGTGCCCTTCTCCCTGGCAAGCCGCAGGATGACATCCCGGTCCTGGTAGTTCAGCAGCCGGGCTATGATTGGTCGAGGAGGAGCACCTGGGACTGGTCGCGCCGCCATGGAGCGGTGGGCTCGTTCCACCACAAACATCGAGGACAGCTGCTCAGAACCAAATATTTCCTGAATAAGAGATTCAATAAAATGCTCCATTTTGCCAGTATTCGTAGATTCTGGAAGACCCGTAAGGCGGATGTTATTCCTTCTGGACCTGGCCTCCAAATCCTCGTTCTTGGCCTGTATGAGGGCCAATACCTTCTCCATATTGAGGGTCTTGCTAGTGACGTCGTTTAGGCCATCTTCCATATTAGAGACCCTCTGCTCAACCTCCCCCATTCTTGTAGTTTGCTTTTCTAGCTGCGAAGACATGTGATCCAGTCTATGATTTATAGTTGACATGCTACCCTCAATGGCCTGGAGGCTCTTTTGCATCGCCATCAGTGTAGACTCTAGGCTAGGCGGGCCCTCCCCCTGTCCATCTACCTCCGAGTCGGAAGCCGCCTTCTGGGGACCCCTGCTTGATTTTCGCGCCTCAAACTTGAGGCGGGGCTGTGTTTTGTCCGGTTTCCCCATGATTAGCGACGGAGACGGCAGGCGCTAGGCAGCCCTCACAGCAATAGCACAGCTTCCGCAGACCCAGCACCCAGTAATGCGGGCGATGCAAATATCAAAAACAATACAGCAATCGTTCCTTGTAAGACGGGGAGCAATGTCCTCCAGATACGTCTCACGCAGGACCAAGCCAGTGCCAACAATGGAAATAGCAAATGAGATTCACAGCGACAGCCGAACAGTATCAGACCTGGTGGCGCTCCTGTCAGAGGGTCATTCCCCCCTGGGACCCCAGTGGCTTAAGTCACCAGTTGATAAGAGCGTTGGTAGCGTGTGACTAGTTAGGACAGATAGGCCCTGCCCTGGTGCTTACAACAGCATGCTGTCAGTTCGACCCCAAAGATGAAGCCAGGCCAAGACAAATCTTCAGGCTATGAGCGCTGGGGTATCAAAGCGGGCCCCGGAGCCTAATATCCCGTACCCCACTATAGGCCGCCGATACTGGACTGATCCCTCCTCTGGCAGCCGCGGCGATGTGAGGTCGAGCCTCCGTAGCTCCGGGTGATCCAGGGGCCCCTATGTCAGTTGCTCCAGAACGAGCCCCACACGGCTCTGTCACGATGCAGGGGAGCGACCCAAGGGGCAGAGGGACAATCCGCACCATCAGGAGTCAGCGAGTTGTAGTGCTCCGCCACTCACTCATACAGCGCCAGCGATGTGGACCAGGCCGCCAATGCTGCAAGCGCCGCGCACACAAACCACAGCAGGCGAGCCACAACCCACGGCCCAGGCCCGCTCCCACCTCAGCAGTCGCGGGCCAAAGCCTGGACCGCCCCCCACCTACCGCAGCCCGCGGCGGGCGTTGCTGAAGTTCCACCGCTGTCAGCTAGATCCACCGGTGCGTCCCGCAGTCACCGTCCGATTCCCTGCAGTGCTCCGCCATACTGCCACCGGTCCGCAGGCCGCCGGCGCAGGAGCCAGAGGCGTGCAGCAGATGTGTGCCAAGTCGGACAATCTCCGGGGGCCCGCAGGGGAGGTAAGTGCTCGCAGCAGCCGGCCTCTCAGGATCGAGAGGGTAGAGGCTGTCGCTCGTCGTGCGCTCGTCGCCACAGCGCCCCTGCCTGCGTTCAATTCTCACTCACCGCAGTGGCGTCCGCCATCTTGTCCCGAGGCGATCAGAACAGCCTCCGCCAAAGCACCACTATATGGAGCACCCCCAGCCGCTTCAACGGCCCCCACGACAGCAGGGGATATCCTAGAAGGCAGGGCAACGATGCAGGTGTTTGGATGCCTCAATTTTCAGCGGATAAAGTGCGGCCATCTTGCCGGCGCTCTCTAGCGCCCTCCCGGCCATGCGATCTAGTTAAAGAGTATGATGTCTAAGCTGGAGGATATTAAGTATATTGTATGAGACAGAACAACGTATGTGTGCTACTTATTACTGAAGGAAATTAAAGCAACAATGTTAGGAGTTTGTTGTTAACCTCTTTAGACAAGCTTTTCCTCAGTTTGCCACTTAAGACATGGACTGTCTTATTCAGACATCCCATTGAATTCCATTTCATTAGACTAACAAATGAAGAGTGTCACAGTATCCACGGGCCATACTTATCTATGTTGGAACTTTTATCCTCAGACAGCTTATTTTTAATGCTGCCTTTCCACTCTCTCCAATCAAATCATGTGTGGTAGAGTTTTTTGTTAGTTCTGACTTCTGTTGTGAGACAGAGAATGCTGTTGGTGGCTCTGAGAATTTATAACTGCACTCCAGAAAGTCAGGGAACAGTTTCACTGCTCAAATCTGCAAATTTACGCATTAAATATAAGAATCAAAACTTTTACTGTCAAGATCTGGTTTAAAGTACAGGACGTGCTCAGATAATGGCAAGTAACAAAGAAAGGTGGCTAGGGCTTGGGCCGGTAAGGGCACTTTTTGGGCCTGCAAAGATTGGGATTGTGCAATGGGGAAGAAAAATAGGAAAGTTACAAGTTTTTTGCTTATTAATTTTGTTGTCTATGCAAACAAATTAATATTTATTGAGCAATCTAGTAAACCATAGTAAGCAAGTTGTCCATAATCTAAACTGGAATGTTAACGGAATGAGGTCTTTAGCTAAAGTCAAGCTTACTAGGGACAAACTTCGTACCTATAGACCTCAATGATCTGTTTACAGGAGATACATTTTTCCACCCAAGATTCTTGTAAACTTAGAAATTTGGGCTGCAAGCATCTGGGATGGAAACTATACATCAAGGAGTTGCCCTCTTAGCTCAGGGGAGAGAATCACTGGCCTGTGTTGCGAAGGTTGATGATTCTAGGGAATGGATTATTGATGAGTTTCAAATAACCTTCTGTTCTGTCTGTGCTGCCAATGAAGACCATCCTTCCTTGTTTAATTTTATATTGGGACAACTGCACTACTGGTCTAAACTCTTTGTGTTGTATGGCGACTTCAGTTTAGTTATTCAGCCTGCTTTTTATTCCACTGCCATAGATTTGGTAGGAGAAAGACAATGAAGAAATCTAGTTCATTGAAGCTGATTATAGAATCATATGCTTTATTGGATGTCTGGCATTCATGTTGCCCATCGAGCAGGGATTTACTTTCTATCCTGCATCCCATCTTTCGTCTTCTCGGATTTATATAATTTTTGCTAGTCAAGCAGTACTTCCATATTTAGGGATAAAACATAACCCCTGGATCGTTTCAGATCATAATGTATTATCCCTTTACGTTAATTTGAGTTATTTTCATATGCCTGCGGCCATTTAGATGGACATTTGGCCTGTAAACTCCTCATATACATCTCGAATAATACGTTTATGGAGGATCCCTTGAAAGAAATGTATTGGTATCAATGCTGGCTCAGCATTTATCATTATGTTATGGGACGGCTTAAATGCATTTGCACGTACGGACTGTAAGCTATGCCATATCGCAATGCCAGGCTGAGAAAGCAAGGAAGGCGTGCCAATGATCAATTAAAACTTCTTAAATTGGCAATTGAATAAGAATGTATTGTAATTGTAATTGCATTTATATAGCGCTTACTACCCCTGACGAGGTCTTGAAGCGCTTTTTAGGCACGTAACACGCTACTCCAGAACCCAAAAATGATTGGTGGTGAATTAGTATAGGGAAATATGAAATTAATTTGAGCGGTGGACATGTTAGTCTGTTATTTGGATTGAAAAGGCTAGTGGAGCGATAGAAGAGGGAAGGGTTTGCATATATATAGCGCTTGCTACCTCTGATAAAGTGTTGAAGCGCTTTTTGGCGAGTAGCATGCTACTCCGGAGCCCAAACAGGATTAGTGGGGAATTAGTATAGGGGAGTATGAAATTAATTTGAGTGGTGGACATGTGAGTTTGTTATTTGTGTTGAAAAACGATAGTGGAAGGATAGAAGAGGGAACAGTTTGCATTTATATAGCACTTGCTACCCCTGATGAGGTGTTGAATCGTTTTTCGGTGGGTAGCACGCAACTCCGGAACTCAAACAGGATTAGTGATTAATTAGTATAGAGAAATATGAAATTAATTTGTGCGGTGGACATGTTTGTCTGTTATTTGGATTGAAAAGGATAGTGGAGGGATAGAAGAGGTAATGGTCTAGAAGGTTTTTTTTTGGAGCTCACAGCAGTAGGAGGAGGTTTGGGATGAGTAAAGGGGAGGTGGAGGGGGGAAGATTCAGAGGGAAGGGCTTAGAAATGCTTGTTTGGGAGATCTTAATAGTAAAAGAGGTATGAGGTGATGCAAGGAGGGGTAGGCGAGGAAAGAGTCTAGAAAGGGTTATTTTGGGGGTCATAGTAGTTGAATGGGGTTTGGGATGAGTGAGCGAGTGGAGGTAGAGGATATATTGAGAGAGTTATAGGGTGAGAAATAGGGTAGTGCATTGGAAAGAGTAGTAGAATGAGGTTTGAGATGAGTCAGAGAGTGGAGGTAGAGTATATATTGCAAGAGGTATATGGTGAGATATAGGGTAGTGCATTGGAGAGAGTAGTAGAATGAGGTTTGAGATGAGTCAGAGTGGAGGTAGAGGACATATTGCAAGACGTATACGGTGAGATATAGGGTCGTGCATTGGAGATGCTGAATTTGAAGCAAAGTAGTAAATATAAAGATACGTAAGTACATGGAAGGTATATATGTATAAGGAAGGGAATAAATGTACATTACTCCAGTATTGGAACTTTCATAGATTCCCATCCTTGTATCATTCCCCGTCGTCGGAATGGGAGTCCCCGGTATACATAAAATAGCAATAGAAACCATTACCAAAACAGAACCTAGGCCTAGGCCCATTCTTGTTTTGCAACCTATCCACCTCTTTTTGTAAAAGAGACCAAAAAAAATGAACAACCAATCAGATTAGCCTCACCCCATAGAACCCTCCTGAGAGAAGCTCAGAACCTCAGATTTTCTACCGCACGTTGTGCTAGGGAGTCTCCACTGGGCTCTGCTCAGTTTTTACCTATTATCCTTAACTCTACAGTTTTTTCACCAGTTTTTTCTTCAGGACATGCTTGGACTTTGTGTCAAAATGTCTGACAAGGAAAAGAAAGCTCTTTTTAAAGCCTGTGCAACTTGTGCTAAGAAGAGGTTGTATGTGGAGGACAAACATAAGGATTGTATTTACTGTTTGTACCCGGACCACAAGGCAGCAGACTCTAAAATATGCCGCACCTTTTCTACAAAAACTCTACGAGACCGTGAGGGACGTCTTTTGACCTGGCCTCAGAAGCTTAAGACAAGGAAAGAACCAGTTTCCAGTGATAGTGACGACAGGGCCTCTGCAACATCTTCCAGAAGGTCTACAAAAAGGGGTAGAGTCTCCCCTTCACCTTCTGAGGAACGTCCTGGTAAGGCCTTGAAAAAGATCTCTCATAGGTCTGAGAGGCGTAGTCCTGGCGAATCTCCTCACCGAGGTGTAAAGGAGAGGGAAGGACTGTCTAAGGGAGTGATGTCTGAGAGGAAATCCAGCTCTGTTCCTCCATCTTCTCCTCCTGCGGCTCCAAAGACTTTCAAGAAGCCCTCTTCACTCTCTTCTGAGGTGAAATCAATGAAAAAAGCTCCCTCGTCGGCGACGCTGTCAACGACTCCGTCGACGAAAGCAGCAAAGGTACAGTCCCAGTCTTTTCTTCCATCTATGACTCCGTCGACAGGCTCGTTGACGGTGAGTTCATCGTCGCCGATGCTATTGCAGAGTTCCGCGTCGACAACTTCAACGCCGGTGGTGCCTGTGTCGTCGTCGATGGTGCTGACGACGTCGACGAGGATGTCGACGACGACGGTGACGATATCCCTTTCTTCGTCGACGATTCTCCCATCATCGTCGTCGACGACCTCGTCGACGGTGGGAAAAATTACTATTTCTCTTAAAAAGCGCCAAATTACACCTGACATGACATCCCCCAGGAGGGTGACTCCTTGTCAACGGTGCGCCTTCCTCGGGATCTGTGTGAAGATTGTTTATTCCACCTCCAGGCAGCTCCAACTCAGAAAGCTATAACAGCACAGAGTATTGGAGAGGCCAGGTGAGGGAAGGGAAGGAAGGGGACTGCGGGGAAGGAGACCTGTAAAAGAAAAGACAATACACACACAATAGCAAATATAGATATATAGCAATCAGAATACTAACTTAATAAATGCTTAAGTTATTCCTTTGTTTACCTCTGTACATAGGAGGAGTTCTGGTAATGACCTGAGAGGTTAACAGAGAAAACATATAATGACAAAACACAATGCCTCCAAGAATATTTATTGCTTTAAAATGAAACAAAACCCAGAAGATCACATATGAGGTGAAACTGAAGAAAGCTTCTTCAGAACCAATATAGTGATGCCAGCGAAATTCCAAACGTTATTCTATCGAAAAGAAATACCTTTTAAATAAACACTCATACACACTCGTATGTTGCCAATAAGAACACCTCAGTTCACTCGCACACGTACGCACGTTCGTTAAAGTCACAAATGTGTCATAAACATGTATATGTCATTCACTGTGCAAGAGTGGTATGAGTTACCACAAAATAACAAATACCTAATAAGTGTGCGTTTGTTTAATCGTCACAAACGCATTCACAAATGTGCCAAAAGAAAAATAAAGCAAGTCGCCTAACATCAAACACCGGAAGAATGAAATCACAGTTTGCTGTTAGGCAAGATTTAACTGCGGGGAGGAAAAAAATCCCGCTACCGCGCCGCAGGCGAAAAGCACCAGCGGGCCGGGAGGAATACTGGGAAAAGATCTTACCGATAAGACCGGGCCAGTCTTCATTTGCCTCGAAGAAGGAGATCGAGATGCAGAACTCGGTCTGAGGCGAAGAACAGCACCTGGAAGCACTGCGCCACCAAACCGGAGGCCAGCACAAAAACACGTCCGTGTAGTAGCAGAGATTCTGAATAGTGAGCCCCGAGAGACGGGCTCACGCTGACTCATCAGCATGCAAGTTTCAAGATGGCCGCCACCCAGGACTTCTGGGACTTGTAGTCCCTTTCAGGAAAAACGGGGAAAAAACACACAAGGGCTAAAAAATAAACAAAGAACACTATTTAACAAAGAAGAGGAACCTGCCCTGTCATATCAACAGATGAAGAGGGACATCACAAGTGCATTAAACAGGAGTCAAGCGCATTAAACAGGAGTTAAACATGATGCAGCAACCCTCTTCTTGAAACACAGCACAACCACCAGCGAGACCGTGGGAAAGGGGCATGTACTTTTCCACATGGCATATTCTGCCGCTGGCGTCGAGAACAGAACCACCTTGGCAATTCTGCGACAGAGGGTGGGGCGGGCCCTAGACCGCTAACCGCCACGTTAACACTCCTCTACCTCCGGCACTCCTTCTGGAAGAAGAGGGATCTGAAGAAGATGATGGTCCTTTCGCCTATGCGAATAGCCCTTCTCAATTGCACGTCAAGTGCCAGGACACGGACTCGGAGGGGGATTACAGAGAGGAGCAACAATATGATCCTTCCTCAGATTATCAAGAGGACTACCAGCAGGAGATGGTATCCGTGCCTTCCTCCTTACTAGCGGACTTACAATCTATGCTTGTGGACTATATAAGGAGATTTGCGACGCAACCTCCAGTTCCTATGGTGGTACCAGTTACGGCTGTTCCTCCTGCTCAGCCTGCTATTCCCCAATTGCCGACACCTCAACCAACACTTATGGCTCAAGACGCACCACCTGTTGTGTCTCTCGTTCACGATGACACCTCTGAGGAAGACCAGGGCGCTGGCGCACTACCAGATCCTGACGCAGAGTGGGATGACTATGTCATTCCTGATCCGGCTTCTCCTACACCAGCACCGGTTGATTCCCCCCCTGCAGACATTGGGGGTTTCCATAAGTTGATGGAGAGAGCCTCAAGGAGGTTTGCGCTGCCCATGCTCACGAAGCAGTCAGAATGCTTCCTCTATGATTTCAAGGAACCTTACAGGAAAATGGTTTGCTCAATTCCTATTGTTGGTCACGTCTGGCATGAGGGACTGAAAGTAATGAAGAATCCTGCTACGGTAATTCCGGTTTTACCTCGCCTTGAAAAGAAATATAAGGCTCCAGACGATAGCCCGGCCTGCTTGGTCAGTCAGCCTAAACCAGACTCTGTCATTTCTCAGGCGGCCCAAAGAAAATCGAGACATCCTTCAGCTCCTCTCACAACACCTCCAGATAAAGAGGGAAGACGCCTGGATAATGCGGGCAAGAGGTTTTCTTCCATGTCCAGTCTGTTGGTCAGAGCCGCTAACGCCTTAGCGATACTTGGGCGCTATGATCGCCAGATGTGGTGCGATCTTTCCCCATATCTGGACCAATTGCCTGAAGATGCGAAAAAAGAGGCTAAGAAGATTCTTCAGGAGGGAGAGGTAACATCGGCTGAAGTGATTGACTGTGCAATGGACATTGCAACGACTGCGTTCCGCTCCCTGGCGGTCGCTGCTGTCCTTCGGCGTCAAGGCTGGCTGCGGGCTACATGGTTCCGCCTTGAGGTCCAGAACAAGATCCTGGATCTTCCCTTCGACGGCGAGGCGCTTTTTGGGAAGCATATCGATGATGCTCTCCAGAGCTTCAAAAAAGACACGGAGACCGCAAGATCCTTAGGGACTCTGCAGTACCGCAAGGTCCCCTTCCGTGGAGCCAGAGGGAGAGGTAATGCCACATATAGAGGAGGGTACCAGCAACAACGGTATTCCTCATATGCATCGAATTCACAATCTTACCGGCCGAGTTATAACCAGCGGCAAATTCAATCCTCTTCTTTCTCTCGATCGTCTAACAGAGGAAAACAAGGACGCCAAGGGAGGGACGCCTCGAAGCGTCAATAGCTGCTTGCTGGCTCTGTCTACTGTCCCTTCTCCTCCTGTAGCATCAGTGGGAGGCAGAATCTCACATTACCTCCACAACTGGCAACGAATAACATCGGACCGTTGGGTGCTGAAGATCATTCAATGCGGCCATACTCTGGAGTTTGTCCAAGCACCACCTTCCAAGCCCCCTCGCGCCACTGTATCAAAACATCTCCGTCTTCTACGATTGGAAGTCCATCAAATGCTCCTCAAAGGAGCGATAAAACCGGTCCCTATCTCTCAGCGGGGAGAGGGTCTCTATTCCCGGTTCTTCCTGGTCCGGAAGACTTTAGAAAAGTGGCGCCCTATTCTAGATCTGAGGGAGCTCAACACCTATCTCATCAAACAATCTTTTCGGATGGTTTCTCTGCAGGACATTCTTCGTCTTCTCAACTCAGGGGATTACATGGCCATATTGGATCTAGAGGACGCTTATTTTCACGTACCTATACATCCAGCTCACAGGAGGTTTCTTCGCTTCACAGTAGCCAAGAGCCACTTTCAGTTCAAGGTTCTGCCTTTTGGACTCCGATCTGCTCCGCGGATCTTTACAAAGGTGTTAGCTCCGGTAGCAGCTATTCTTCGAAAACATCAACATCAGGTCTTCCCTTACCTGGACGACTGGTTGCTGAAAGCTCCTACCAGACACGCGGCAAAAGAATCAGTCATAGCATGCACACGCCTGTTCGACAATCTCCGACTGACCCTCAACAGAGAAAAGTCAGCTCTCTGTCCCTCCAGAACAGTCAGATTTCTGGGAGCCATTCTGGACACGTCCATCAGCACGGTTTATCCGACCCTGGAGAGGCAAGAAAAACTGATGGACATGGCCTCTCGGCTGTTAAAAAGACAGTCACTTTCAGTTCGCCTCTACAAGTCCCTCCTAGGGTCCATTTCCTCCTGCATACCTCTGATCCCTCAGTGCAGGTTGCGAATGCGTCCTCTCCAGGAACAGTTGGACTTGCAGTGGCGCCAAGTCGACGGATCCTTCGACGACAAGGTCTCGGTTACCGTGGCCATGAGGAAGGCTGCATCATGGTGGACGAGCAAGGAAAACATTTCTCAGGGCCTTTCCTTCAGGATCGCCCCTGCTCTTCACATAATAACTTCAGACGCCTCGCTGGAGGGCTGGGGGGCAGTATTGCAAGACCTTCATGTGAGCGGCCATTGGCTACCCCAGCATCGTCTTTTGCATATAAATCTGCTGGAGCTCAGAGCGATTCGCTTGGCCTTGCAGGCTTTTCTTCCACGTATACAGCAGTCTGCAGTTCTAATACGTACAGACAATACGACGGCCATGCATTATATAAACAAGGAAGGCGGCACCAGATCTCGGCTGTTGTCACAAGAAGCCCAGACAATCTGGGAATGGGCAATCCAGCACAAGGTATCACTCCAGGTGGAACACCTTCCAGGTGTTCTCAACAAGGCAGCGGACACGCTGAGCAGACTGAAGTCGGTCTGCCACGAATGGGAACTGGACCACTCCATTCTACAGAAGGTCTTTCGCAGGTGGGGCAGGCCCTCCATAGATCTCTTTGCCACGCGGGAGAACAAGAAATGCCGATTTTACGCAAGCAGGCTTCACCATCCGGGATCGTTGGGGAATGCGCTTTCGATGGCCTGGTCAGGTGCATTTGTTTACGCTTTTCCCCCCATTCCTCTGATCCCCAGACTTCTCAGGAAGCTCAAAGCAGAACCCTGCAAGATGATTCTGATATCTCCGGCGTGGCCCCGACAGTTTTGGTTCATAGAACTGCACCTTCTCTCCCTGGACCTTCCGCTTCCATTGCAGCCGATTCCTTCGCTGCTGACGATGTCCCAGGGCCAAGACTGGCATCCGGTTCCGCAGTCTCTGCAGCTCTCGGCATGGCTCCTGAGCAGTGAGAATTTCTTGGTTTGACCCTTTCAACAGAATGTAGAGAGGTTCTCTCTCAGGCAAGAGCACCAAGTACCAACAAGACATACAGGTTGAAGTGGAAGCGTTTCTGCATTTGGTGCCAGCAAAAGGGTGTCCATCCTTTTAAGTCGGAACCGCATGAAGTTCTTCCATATATTCTTTCATTGGCAAAATCGGGACTGGCTCACTCTTCCATTAAGGTACATCTTGCAGCCATCTCTCGCTTCAGACGCACATCTTCAGGGCCGTCCCTCTGGTCGGCAAGGATAATTAAACAGTTTCTCAAGTGCCTTTTCAGAGTTTTCCCTCCAGTCAAACCTCCTCCTCCTCTTTGGCATCTTAACTTGGTTCTCGCCCAGCTCATGAAGCCTCCCTTCGAACCTATTCATCGGGCGGAGTTGAAATTCCTCTCCTGGAAGGTAGCTCTTCTGCTAGCCTTGACTTCGGCTAGGCGAGTGGGTGAACTGCAGGCTCTCACCATTCAGGAACCTTTTCTCCAGTTCAAAAAGGTACAGTGATACTGCGTACCAACCCAAAGTTCATACCGAAAGTGCCTTCAGACTTTCATTTGAATGAACCGGTTATACTTAAAGCTTTTTTCCCTCAACCGGCTACTCCTGCAGAAAGGGCACTTCACTCTCTTGACATTCAGAGGTGTTTAAAATTCTATCTCCAACGTACTAAGGACTTCAGGAAGTCTTCTCAACTATTTGTGTCCTTTAGTGACCCTCGTAAAGGTCTTCCCCTTTCCAAGCAGGGGATTGCTCGTTGGATTACCAGCGCTATCCAGTATTGTCACAGAGCAGCGGGCAAGCCCCTAGAAGGGCGGGTCTGCGCTCATTCCACGAGGGCGATTTCTTCTTCGACAGCCCTCTTTGCCGGAGTTCCTATCCGGGAGATCTGCAGGGCGGCGACCTGGAGCAGTACCCATACGTTTACAAGGCATTACTGCCTGGATTCTGCGACGCAGAGTGACACAGCAGTCGGCCAGGCAGTCCTGAGGAACCTCTTTCAGTAGTGGTGAGCTTTCACTTTCATCCCTCCTTCCATGTTACTGTTTTTTCAGCTCTTGCACATTTTTGAACCTTATGTGTTTATATTTCCTACGCTTTTCTAAGTATGTTCTGACCATTAATATTGTAATTATGGTGCATATGCTATTACTTGTTCTTGGTTTTATGATGGTCATGGTTCCAAAAATGTGCTGACAACTGCTAGCTACTCTGATACAAGCATGGGAATCTATGAAAGTTCCAATACTGGAGTAAGAAAACAAGTTACTTACCTGTAACTTTGGTTCTCCAGTATTGGAAACTTTCATAGATTCCCATGCGACCCACCCTCCTCCCCTGGGAAAGCTCAGCCTCTTCCATCTCCAGTGGTGTGGTTACACAACGGTTACGAAAATCTGAGGTTCTGAGCTTCTCTCAGGAGGGTTCTATGGGGTGAGGCTAATCTGATTGGTTGTTCATTTTTTTTGGTCTCTTTTAGAAAAAGAGGTGGATAGGTTGCAAAACAAGAATGGGCCTAGGCCTAGGTTCTGTTTTGGTAATGGTTTCTATTGCTATTTTATGTATACCGGGGACTCCCATTCCGACGACGGGGAATGATACAAGCATGGGAATCTATGAAAGTTTCCAATACTGGAGAATCAAAGTTACAGGTAAGTAACTTGTTTTCTTTTGTTGTATTTAATAAACTCAGACTTTCAAGTGTTGCTGTTCTTTAAGTTAATTTATTTGTTTTTATTCATCTTTTTTTTGTAATTCAGTTGTGAAGCAATAGTAGATAACTAGTTATGATAAAAGATTTACTTATTTATGCAGTCACCTATATTCATGTTAAACATAGAATAATATAACCATAAGTAATATGTACATTTGTTAAGCAGAACGAACAAATATCTATATATTTAAAAACATAATTATTATAAATGTTTATACAAAGCAATACACATATGTAGGTACACATAAATAGTCCAAAAACATGCTTATAAACAGAGGGATATGTTGTATATTTATGTTTGAGTATGGTGGTTATGTGGAGAAGAACCAACTCTTGAGTAGTCTTCTGAAGATAAGGTAGTTATCCATGGCTCTTATGTCTGGGGGTAAAAAGTTTCATAGTTTGGCTGCTTGAACAGAGAAGGATGTGCCACCTATGTTTTTGTCTTGTATGGTGTGATTTTGAAACGAGGTGCTAATCTAGAGCGGAGGTTCCTCTGTTGAATGTATTTGGTGATTTTATTCCTGATGAAGAGCGTTCCTGTTCCATGTATCACTTTGTGGGTGATACAAAGCAGCTCGGTTGTGGATCATCTTGCAACCGGTAACCAATGTAGGGCTTTCAAGGCAGGAGAGATGCAGGCTTGTGACTTTATATGTAAGAGTAGTCTGGCAGCAGAGTTCTGAATCTGTTGTAGTCTTTTCATAGTTGTTAAAGATGATCCGTGGTAGAGGCTATTGGCGTAATCGAGTTTAGATAGAACAAGAGAGATAGAAGCTTGGACCTTGTGTGGAGATCCCAGGTGGAGGAAGATGCATCGCTGAGTTTTTATAGTAACGAAGCTTGATCTTGCTAGTTTGTCCACTTGGGCATTCATTGACAGCTTGGAGACCATGGAAATTCCGAGGTTTCTTACTTCCTTTGATACTTTAGGTCGTGTTCTCAGATCATCAGGTCAGGCGGCGAGTGGGTCATAATTTTTCCATTCACCACAGGAGTATTTCCGTTTTTGAAGCATTCAATTTGAGATGGCTCCTTGTCATCTATTGATCCACTGCTCTGAGACAACTGAAAATGTGTGAGTTTCCAATGTCTTTGGGGCTTTCCAGTTTAAGGAGTATTTGTGTGTCATATGCATAGTTATAGCATGTGAGGTGAAATTGATTGATCAATGCCGGTAATGACTTCTTGTAAATGTTGAAAAGCATGGGTGAGATGATAGAGCCTTGAGGGACACCTGCTTTTGTGAAGTACGGTTTGGATGAGAAAGGGGGGGTATGGATGACATTAGTTCTTTTGTGCAGGTAGGATGTGATCCAATCAAGAGCAGTCCCCTCTATGCCAGCTTCGTAGGGTCTTTGTATTGGAGTGTCAGGATCAACTGTGTCAAAGGCAATTGAGAGGTCCAAGAGAAGTAGTGCAGCAACCCCATTCCGGTCAATTGTGTTCCTAAGGTCATCCCAGATGGCAACGAGGGCAGATTCTGTGCCTCTTCCTGGACTGTTTGGAAGTCTGAAAGTATGCAATTATCTTCAATGAATTGTGACGTCTGGGCGAATTGCACTCTTTCTATCAGGTTCCCAGGAAAGGTCCATTTGCATGCAATCCCAAGCTTTCAACACATTCCTAATTTTTGAACAACTATCTACCCTTTAAATATTGCTGGAAATAAAAGAATCTTGAATCAAGCTAATCAAAGATTATGTGTCTATCAGAGCTCTCATTTCTAGAATAGTGAAGAAATGGGGGGCTTACTGTCCTTTCAGATCAAGGCCAAGAATAGTGGGAGCCCTATTTCAAGTATAAAGGACTCAGCAGGGGTTCTGATTACCAATCAAAGGGCTATAAGGGATGTCTTTCATCAGTAAGACTCTACTTTGGATACAGAAGATTGCTGAGCTACAGATGCTCAGATAAATGATTTTTGAAAGCAATTTATGTACAAGAATTATCAGCACTGTAACGAGAGGCACTGGAGATACCAATTACTATGGAGACGATACCAATCTCAATCTCTCAAATGGCAGCTGGAAAACTGCAGGTCCGGATTCCATTCAAATTGAATTTTATAACATATTTTCCGCAGTTCTAACCACCTGCTATTTTGTTAGACCTGCATCCTTGGCGTGGTTTCCACTAACCTTTTGCCTTCTGATCTCCTGTTTTGATGACTTCCTTTTTGCTGGCTTTAGGATTCTAGGCTATTTACCACCGCTAACCAGTGCTAAAGTGCAAATACTCTGTTCTCTAAACATGGTAACATTGGCTTATCCACAATTGGCTTATGTAATTTACTATACGTCCCTAGTAAAGTGCACTGCCTGTAAATTAAATGCTCCTAGTAGGAACAGGGACACGACTGATTTACATATGGCTGGGTCCAAACTGGGGTGGTGTGGTGAGCAAAAGAATGATGGATTTAACCCAGATCCTTGTGACTGGGAGTGAATGTTTGCAATGTCTAGCATTCCGTCTATCAATTGTTTCTTTTGCATTTTCCTAGTGGGTTTGCAGCACTAATTATGCCACCCACTTCAGTAGCCCTTTTAAACATGGCTCAGGCCTGCCAATGCAGAGCCTGTTTGTTCAGTTTAAACTGCCATTTCGACCTGGCAAGTTAACCCTCTTGCCAGGTCCAACCCCTCCTTTTTAATACATATGTCAACCTTAAGGTATGTCCTAGGCATAGGCAAAGTGGGCAATTGCCCAGGTCCCCCACCTTCCAAGGGGCCCTCTGGGAAATTGAATTTTCTCTCTCTTTTCTCTATCTAAACCTATTTCCCTCTCTGTCTATCTCTACCTCTGACTCGCTCTCTCTATCATGTATCAAATCTAAAGACGTTTGGTGTCCTGAGAAAGACATATTTCAACTTTTTTGTGTGACCTTGTTAAAGTTTAACATATAATTTAGTATTATTTGGCTTTATGGAGACTTTAATTAGCATGAAATGGGTATTAAAATTCAAATTTCTTCCGGAGCCCCTAAATATGTATTGCCCATGGCCCCAAAAATCCTTAAGATGACACGGACTCCTAGTACGTAAAGTCACCCCCAGGGGTCAGTCAGTGAAAGCAAGAAAGAAGGAAACGGCTTAAAGCAGCCTATCAATTTCAATGTAAATAGACTGTCCATAATATCAAAACGCAAATACAGGGTCTTGGAAGAAAAATTGTTTCAGCAGCAAAAGAGCACAACATATGCTCCCCTTGATCCAATCAGTCTTTCTTTTTGCTTTCGCCCTGCCCTCTGGTTTCTGAACGCTCCTGCTGGGTTCAATCATGAGAAGGAGAATAGACGAAAAGAGCGCACAGGAGCAGCTCAGACTTCCAGGTAAAGGGAGAGCGTCATTATTATTAAAGTGCGAGTGCAGTGTCTTCTTAAATTAACAACGCCCCTGTTGATTTAAATCGGAACACTGGTAGAAATTAATTATTCAATTTGCGGTAGAGAGCTTGGAAGTGGAATTTACTTAAGTCAAATGTTCTATTTTGAAATGTTGTTGCAAATATTTCTACTTTGAAAAAATCAAAATAAAAAATATGAAATGCAACATTGTACATTATTTTTAGGAGGATGTGAGCCCAGAATGTAAGTTGGAGAAGATGGCAAAGGGGACTGAAGATTTCAGATTGGAAGGTAAAACATGTAAGCAATTTAGGATTGTGAACAATATTTGTAGGACTGTCAAAGAGATGTGCAACATTCACATTAAAATAAGACTAGTCCAGAATTCTGCAGGTATTAACTCTGCAGGAACTGGGCTCATTTCCATCTCCAAAACAAGCTGTACGCAATCTTGGAATAACCATCGATAATAAACTATCCATGAAAACCCATGTCAATCTTGTATTAGGCACCTTACGGCATCCTTCGGAAATTGTGTAAAATCTTTAAATGGATACCTATCGAAGCCAGGAAACCTCTGGTGCAGGGGAATGCTTTGCTGGCTTCCCTAAACGAAGATCTTTTTTCCAAACTACAGATTCTGCAGAACACCGCTGCCAGACTTATTTTGAATCTGCCATCCAGATCTCCTTCAGCTCCCAGCCTAAGGTCCCTCCACTGGCTTCCGGTAAGAAAGAGAGGCCATTTCAAAATCTTATGTCTCACCCACAAGATCATACATGGAACCGGACCTTGTTATCTAGCGAAAAAGCTTAACCGGTACCAGCCAATAAGACTGTTAAGATCTAGTTCTAAATCTCTTCTTACCCCACTTCGAATCCGCACTGTACGAAGTGGGGGACGATCCTTTTCCTTTCTCGCCCCCCATCTTTGGAATAAGCTTCCATACCATCTTCACTCCATCGTCAAACACAAACATTTCCGGAAAGAATTAAAAACGTGGTTATTTGAACAGAAATAAGGATAATAGTCATGACCTTTAGCCCACTGGAGTCCCGCAAGCGCCATGAGACCTCAAGGTGATTTGTGCGCTTAACAAGTGTTTTTGACTTTGACTTTAAGTACATCAGGACTTCATAGTAGTTCATGTTTTTATCATCTTAAAATGTTGGTATACCCTTACAATTTATTGTGATTAGGCACTAGTTACAGCACGTTCACATAAAGCATTAATACACCATATGGTATTCATGCATTCAAACCATTAGGTTCTAATGTAGGAGGTGACAGTAATGGTTCCAGAGAAGGAGGTCCTCTGCATCACAGTCACCATCAGTATGATCGCACCAATTGTGCCTCAGAGTACCAGCTGCTTACTTCCTATGACCCAAGTCATTTGGCAGTACTTGTTACAAAGTTAGAAGAGCTGCCCATAAAGGGCCATTGTAGAATAGAGTGGGCAGCCACATCTGAAATGCACACACCCTTACTTCCACAAATCTGAGCGTGGATCCAGGTTTGGAAGGTTTAACCCTAAGATACTGATCCAAGTAAACTCACTGTTTACACCTAATGACTGTGAAATGGAAGCTTTCCTTCAGGCTACTAACAAAATGCTATTTGCCTAGTATCCAGATGCAGGACACAGAAAGTAGGCTTATGTACTGGTTTTGTCTCAGTCCTTAAATGCAAGCGTGGTCAAGAAATGGCTGAGCGTAGTGAAACTCTTCCGACCCGCTCGAGCACTGGATTTCCTATGCAAGATGTCTTGTGTGCAGGAGATCCTGCACTCGGAAATGTGGAAGGCAGTTGCATTTCACCTCCCCACACAGGGATGAGATATAGGGAATGGAACTGTGTAGGTACATGAGTGAGGATGAGGCAGGTACGCAGCAACAAGGGTACAACTGGAGTGGTGTTGACGAAGATCAGCAGGGAACCGTGGCACATGGGAATAAGTGCTGGGGACCATACCCTGCACTTGGGTGTGGTCTGAAAATAGGGCTGTGCATTCACTGCCCTTTTTCCTCCTTTGTGGCCCCAAGGCCTCAGATGTCCACTGAAACTGCCCCTGTGCGATCATTCCTCTCTGATTGTACTCTCTGGCATAGTAGCATATACATACATACCTTTGATATCAGGAGAGAATGCACCTACGTCTAAACAGCTTTTCTCCTACTGTCAGTTTGTGATTGGCTAGCATTGGCAAACAAATCCTAGCCTAATGGGTAGATCCTGTGTTATTTATTGCTTGTTATCGGGAGACTAGCAGACCTCTTCCGTGGAGGTCCCAGGCTCACTTCTCAACAGAGAAAATATTAACTGCTTATCTTATGAGGAATATCCCTATCGGGTGAGATTTGCTGAGTGGCCCACCCAGATATTAATTCATATCCGTGAAAGAAAAAGCTGCTTCTATCCTGACAAAAAAATTGATATTCTTGTGTCATGTTTCTCTGTGCAGCATGTTTTGTAATTAGATTTGTCACGACCCTAACTGTCTTGCATTCAGATTGACGGAATGGGCTGCTATGTCAATAATCATGTCAAAAAGTGTTATCTTCATAAGACTTAAGATATGAAAGCTTAAACAATTTTTCGTAAATGATGGTTCTGTTCATATTGAATTAGCATCCTGAAAGTACTAATAGCCAGATGCATAGTATCATGACTAATCGTTTGTTATCAGATGACCAACATGACTCTCCTGGGTAGGGCCAAGGCTCATTCCACAAGATGAGAGGCAGCACTGCTGCTTGTTGGAGAAATGTCCCGATCTCTTTGAAGGGGTCTTCAGTGATAGTCAGAATCACTGAAAATTGCCATGTGTGCCAAGGATCATCGACCACATTTTATAAAACATATACTTATTTTGAAATATAATTTTTTTTAGCATATCTTCTAGCTTTGAGGACCAAATTTTGTTTATTTTTTTTCGGTAGCATGAGCATAATTTCAAGAGACCAATACGATGGATGCTCTGCTCCAAGGCTCCTGTTGCTGGGAGCTAGTCTAGGGTGGGGGTAGAGTCCGTAGGGGATCAATATAGACTTTCCCCACCACGACCTATTGCTGAGAGTCAGTCTGGTGGGAGGGACGGTTGAGTCAGGGGCAAGGAAAGGAGGGTAAACAAGATGAAATCTCTCCTCGAAGCTCCTGTTGCTGGGAGTGAACTATTAATTAGCTGAGAGGCCCGAGACACTGCCAAAACGGCCATAGCATGGATTTTAAGTGCACAGGCAATAGTGAATCAAGTAAGGTCCTCTGAGATGGAACAGGAATGTAAGAGAAGTGTTAAAGATGGAGAGAGAAGGCACCACATACCTCATAATGAATCCAACGTTTCGAGCATCTCCCTCGCCTGGCGCGAACAGTGAGAGTGCCCGCCTGGGACCACAACAGGCCCACCGAGAAGTGGAAAACTCCCAACGGTTGGTGGTACCAGCTTAACCTGGGCCAGTGTAGCTGCCCATGTAAGAAGTACAGTCAGCTCCCTTAATGTTATTACTGACATGTTTCCAGTCCCGGATTGTTTACTTGCAAATATTGGCTCTCAGGTGTATTAGTCTAATGAGGCCAATGGATGCAAACCGGGACTATGGATACATTACATTACATGGTATTACAAAAGCCCAGAAATGGAAACCGTGTCATTGCCTATCACCTTGTTAGGTACAGATCTCTAAATTTGCTACTATGTGTTGCATATAATTTATTTTGTTCTACTATGCCACTGTTGTGAAAAAGTCCATAATGGTTGTTTATATTAAAAAAAAAAAAAAAGGTTTCAAAATCAATTTTCTAATGCAGCTCCTGTTCCTTAAGAGGCTGCAATGAGAAAATGAGCATTAGCAAAGCCAATAAGTCTCGCCTATGCAAGATCTGTTGAATTTGTTAATGTTTTTTTAGTTACGTTGTATAGTGTGACCTGGCCTGTCATTATATGATATGGTATAGCATGCTATTGTACAGTATGGTATAGTCTTTCATTGTTTAGTATGATATGGTATGGCCTGTTATTGTATAGTATGGTATTATATAGTATGGCCTGTTATTGTATTGTATAGTATGGTATGTTGTGCGGACTGATTAAAAAAAGCTAAAATTGCACATTGAAATAAATAATACTTTTAAACATTAAATAAGTCAGTGATTACAGTGTTGCCCTGAAGAATCTAAAAGCAACGTTGTTGTAAATATTGCATTTGGAAAACGAACAAAAGTGTATTTAAACATTAAATAAGTCTGCTACTGCAGTAACGCCATGGAGCTTTTAAAAATTAAATGCCAATTGCTTCAGTGTTAGCACGAAGAGGCACAACAGAGAAAAACATGCAGTTGAGCGGACTACTTTAAAAAAAGCTAAAATTGCATGTTGAAAACAAAGTTATGGAATTCAAGCTGAGTCGGAGATACTTATTGCTGTGGTTATGTCCTTTGTGTCAAGGGTGCGTGCTTCTTCGGGTGTTATTTCATTAGCCAGATGGAAGTATTGCATACTGATAATGCTTTTCCTGACATTTCTGCTGGCAACACCACTGAAATGTTTGGTTGCTTACTAGTGTATTGTTATCAGATGTGATCAGTTGTGTACAGTGATAAATAACGTAGCTTAGGATGAAGTAGCTCTCATTATACAAAAATGTTGGAGACCCCTGCAGTACAACAATAGTACTGTTGATGGTTTCCACATATAATACCCAGGGAAACAAACTCCTACAAAAATCTGAAAATAATACTACCAGGGTCCCCAGATTTGGACATGGTGCCTCAGGCAAGTAAAATGGGCCCTTCTAAAAATGAACATCAGTTCAGTCCTTCCTATCCAGTCAGGTTTAATGGGAACCCCATCTAATATCCAGTGCCAAGCATTATCTCAATTAGCCAGCAAGTACCCCATGTAAATCAAAGCTCTAACAGCTCTTGTGTATTGAAGGTCTTCCACTAATCCCAAAAGACTGGCACTGGTGGACAATTGAACATTCTAACCTGATATTTAGGATAGGATGCCTGGAATCTCTGACCAGAACTTCTGGACCATCCCACAACCCCAGATACTGTATGAAGCCCTGGGTCTGTGTATGACACCAAAGACAATCTGAGAAGAGTTCAGTCTCACATTATGAGTGGTTGTTTATTTCCATATTTCAGTTCAAGAAACCTTATTCGGTATGTGTAGAACAACCATAAAAGTATTCAAGAGAAGATAAAAATGGATCACATTGCACGTAATTAATTAAACGAAATTAAGAAAAAATAAGATAAGTCAACACCCAATATTCCATAATTAATCATACCAAAGACGCATAAAAAGTATTTAAAAAGATACAATGTCCATCCGGATACCGCTAGGTCATTACTATGTCGGTGCGACAATAATTTTGCGTATATTAATTGCATTTATAATAAAAAGTGCTACATTAAGACAGACCTTAATATCATTTAGCTCAGACAAATATTTTAATGCAGTAATATGCGATCTGATACCTTGTGCAAGCAAAAGTGGTTTTAGGTAATAACGTCTAAAATTTGAATAAAATTCACAGAACAATATAAAGAGCATAGTGCTTTGCTTGCTCTGGCCACCACATGGGCAAGGGGTCATATCTGAGGGACACATTTTCATGTTAGGGAAGGCAACTAAATCATGAGCAACTCCCAGTCTAAATCTGACTAATACAAAACGGTGCATTAAATTAGAAGTATAAGTTAAGTAATCTTGGCAGCCCTCCATTAACGTAAGCAATAGATAAAACATGACAGTTTATTTCCTTCTCTCACAGTCCATCCCGGCTTCCCTTTTGTAAATCAGAAAAGTTTCTCGGATCGACAATTTGGTAAGTGATGTTTCCGATAAGGGGTTAGTCCGAACAGGGATCTTAAATAATTTATTAAATAAAAAATTAATATAACTTAGCCAGGGAATAGCCAGTGCATTATCCAGAGACAAACAATCTGAAATAATTAACTTGGTAAAACTGGTATCATCTTTGGACCAGATGGAGCGCCAAAGCAACAAGGGGCGGAGTGTGACTATATCTGTGAGGTACTGTAGCCCTACCTCTCTATTGA
This sequence comes from Calotriton arnoldi, assembly GCA_963921515.1. NCBI lineage: Eukaryota > Metazoa > Chordata > Amphibia > Caudata > Salamandridae > Calotriton > Calotriton arnoldi. The sequence continues at coordinate 389,338 of CAWUFW010002775.1, read as the reverse complement.
TAATCTCAGAAGAGGCTGAGGTAGGCAAACAGAGTAAGCGTTTGAGGAAAGTATTTTCCTCAGTCTGTAGCGCCATGCTATTGTAGTAACCCCATACACCGGCCCCGTATGTCACGATAGATAAAACCCTGGCCCTATAGATTGCTATCATCTCTTTAATCGGCCGGGAGCCCAGCTTGGCTGAAAATCAAAAAATTCCATGGATACATCTGTTCATTTTACCCCTAGCATTTATAACTTCTTGGGACCATGAGCCGCTGCCTGAGAAGGTGATACCCAGATAGCAAAAGGTATCAACAGTTACCACTGGCGTATTGTCCATAAAAAATGTTCTACATTGCTTTTGCCCTGTCCCACAAATCATTGTGTAGGTTTTGTTTTTGTGTACAATCAATTTTCTGGTAGCAATAAAATCCCCAAATGTATTCATTAGACGCTGTAGCCCCATCGGAGTCCTAGCCAACAAGACAGCATCATCTGCATACAAAAGCACTGGTGTAGAGCGCCCAGCGACTAGGGAGGTGTCTGCTTGCACTACTTGTAAGGTCTGATCCACCCCGTTAATGAACAAAAAAAATAGTAAGGGGGCAAGTACAAAGCCTTGCCGAATACCCTGCTTAACTGAAAAGTTGTTAGTACATTCACCTCGTGTACCATAGTGTACTTTACACGCTAATTTCTCATATAACCTTGCCAGAAAGCAAATAATAGGCCTAGGCGCCCCCACAGTGATCAGAGTTGTCCAGAGGATGGTGTGGTCAACTAGGTCGAAAGCGCTGCTGTTTATTTCCATATTACTTGTGAAGCTTACATCTTTTGTAGTTGAATCTCGCTAGAGGCCATATATTCCCTTTATTTACAGGGTAAGTAGTTTTGCCTCCAGCATGGCCTCTGCTGCCTCTTTATCTTGTTCTGTAGGATGGAAACAGGCCATGGGATTGCCTCGAATAATAGATGTGAAACCCTCCCACAGTGTATGAGGGATTGGACCATTCCCATTTTGAGTTGGATTTACAAATCTTTTTGCGATTTTGAATGCAGGAATTGAGGGCTGCTGGTCCTCGCAGTCATCTGTCCGGTGATTCCCAGCCCCTTTTTCAGGATTCACAAGCAGAATATTACTTCATTAACATTAATGGGTGAGAGTTTTGTAAATCCTACCGAAAGTCATTTTGCTCTGCAAAAGATACATCCATTGCATCAGGCTATAATCCCAAGTTCGCAAACCAGTCGCGGTGCAAAAATAGTGACTACTTCAGTGTTTGAATATACCCCCACATCAGTTGTGATTTGTATGATAATTGCATTAAAAATGCGACAGGCTAGATTTTTAAAGCTATTTGCGCATTAAAGTTAGTTTTATACCTGCAAATAGCCTTATTTACAGATAAAAACAATGTTCTAAATTAGAAAAGTTGGTTTCTCAATCGTAAATGGATTGACTCAGCATAAGTCAAGACCATTTTGATTACATGCCTACTAATGTTCCAAACCCCACAACTAACAATGAACTTTCAAGTTAGTCCAAGACGTGTCAGGAGCTACTCTTCCTGGGAGCTTAGTTGTATTCACAATTCTTCAAGATTCAATGGTGAAGCACAGAATACAGTCCATGACAAATAAGACAGTGACTCTTCTAAGTATTGTCATGGGTGACTAGCAACCAATTCACATCTCTAATGGACCAAATGCTATTCTACAACTCTGTGATCCCATTAGAGATGGGTCTTGCAAGTCCCCCTTCCCAGACGGTCTCCTTTGTGGAGTATTACCAAACCTTCGCAGATCTCTTATTACCCAGATTGCTAGAGACCCTACAGGAGGCTAAACGGGTAGGGATTTTACCTTTATCCATGCGGAAAGCCCAGATTGTTATGCTTTCTAAGCCGGGCAGTGACCCCCACGTACCTGGCTCTTATCGACCCCTGTCCATGCTAGGAGTGGATGCAAAAATGCTGGCTAAAGTACTGGCAGTGCGCTTGGATAGAGTGGTGACACATTTGGTCCACAATGACCAATCTGGATTTATGCCAGGCAGAAGAACTCCTGTAACTCTGCGAAGGCTCTCCCATGTGCTGCACTCAACGGAAGGCATGAAGATTTGTGCGGCCGTGGATATTGAGAAGGCCTTCGATAACCTACAATGGGATTACCTTTCGGAGGTGCTGGGAAGAATGGGCCTAGGTCAAAAATGTATCTCCTGAGTATGCCTTCTCTACTGTCGACCGATGGCGCGTGTTCGTAATGGAAGTGTGGTCTCTGACTACATTTGTATTGAGCGGGATATGAGGCAAGGATGTCCGCTATCCCTGCTCCTTTTCACGCTAGCAATGGAGTCATTAGCAATCCGGTTGCGGTACGACATGGCCCAGTGGGGCTTAGATGTGGACGGCCGCACCCATGTCGTATCTCTATACGCCGACGACGCGCTGTTGTATATTTGTCAACCGGAGGGGGCGATGTCTGCACTCTTGCTATTATTATCGGTATTTGGAGAGGTTTCGGGTCTACATGTCAACCGCCAAAAATCAATTATGGTCCCGCTGGCGGACCTGGTTGTCAGGGAGGTCGCGGACCTCCCCGCTACAGAGCTCTGTTGGGAGTGTGACCATTTTCGCTACCTGGGCATACCGTTGCCCACACAGCTGAGGCCCAATGCAATACAAATATGGGGACAATCATATCGGGCTTGGAGTCCTCTATCTCCTTTTTGAATCGCCTACCTCCGTCTGTGATGGGACGTGTGGCCCTGGCCAGGATGGTCCTCCTACCTCGCTGTCTCTATGCTCTCCAAAATTTGCCACCCTAAATAGTCTCCTTGTCTCCCTGATATGGGCTGGAAAGTGCAGCTGGGTGAAACTGGAAGTATTGAAACAGAACATGGACCTCGGAGACATGGGTCTTCCGGACCTAAACCTTTACTACATTGCTGGACTCCTCCAGAACGCAGCACAATGGTGTGCTGAGGGTCCTAATACGGAGAAGGCACTGCTGACAAACTGGGGTGCAGAGGTGAATCTCCAGAGCTACTTTATGATGGGTTTGCGACCCCCCCTTCCACCCGGGCAGTCCGTTTATAGTGCGTCAGGTCAAGAGGGCCTGGGAGCGAGAGGTCACCCTGGTCCTGCATAGGGCCTCATACGCGAGATTACTTCCCCTCCGCTGGCTTCACGGCTTCCAACACATACAAACGTTAATGAACCTAACGAAATGGTTTGAAGGTGACTGCTAGGCAGCTGGCGATCTCTACTTAAACAGTATTTTTCTCTTCTTTACGAATGCGAGGGACTTTTACAACATCCCCGAGGGTCATTTTCTACAATACGCAAAAATATCACGCACGGAACACGAGTTCTCTTCCAGGGGATACTCATCAATAGTCATAAGCACTGAATAGTCCCGCCCACGTGCGGGGACCCCGGAGCAATAGCCAATAATATGCATATACCTACATATATATCCATAAACACATATAAGTAAATATATATATTGGACCTCTTGGAACCCTCAGGCTCCCATCATGCACTACAGGTGACAGTTAGGTCAGTTCTTTTTTCCGGCTCCTTCTATGAGGACCCTGGAGTTTGAGCTCCCCAGTTAGTGGTTTTTTATCACTAATTCTTGTTTTGAGTGGAATATTGTTGTTTCACTCGACGTCTTTACTGACTAGCTGTTAGATTCAGCTTTTTTTTCCCCCAAAATTTTTCACTTTTTTCCCTTTCAAAATGCCGGCCTTATTTATTAAGTGCCCGTCCTGTGGAAAGAAGATGTCCAAATCGGACCCACACTCTGTATTGCTTGTCTCCCTTCATCACACAAGCCAGACCAGTGTTACCATTGCAGCAAGTTTTCCAGAAGAACCCTTAAGGAAAGGGAGAAGATAAAGCTGCACTCTATGCTGGAGAGAGGAAGTAAGGCAAGTGCTAAAGGAGAACTGTCTGCAAGAAAGCCCTCCTCTCACTCAAGACGCAAAGAAAAAGATGACGAAAGAAGACATCGGTCGCCGTCGAGGGACAGATCAACGTCCAAGGTACCGTTGTGCTCTGAGTCAGCGTCGAAGTCGACGTCGAAACGTCCTTCGACGTCGAGGGCTCCAAGTCATCAAGAATCGCGTAGGCGGACCACATCTGGCTCACCTACAGCGAGAGGCGGTGAGATACCGACGTTGGCACATCAACGTCGAAGCCCGCCGGCGAGAGCACCTCCAACGACGTCGAAGACACCACCGACGCCGAAGGTACTGCAAGCTTCGTCGTCAAGCAGAGCGGTTTTAGTGTCGACGCCGGCAAGACAGCCGTTGCCGTCGAGACATTCGACGTCGAAACAGGCATCGCCCAGGGGTTCGACGTTGAGAAGGGCGCGTTCGGCGTCGAGAAGACAGACTCCGAGGAAGTCGCCTTCGACGGTGAGAAGGTCGACGTCGAGAGCGAGATCGCCGTCTAGGACTTCGGTGTCGAGGAGGTCGACGTCGAGAGCGAGATCGGCGTCGAGGAGGTCGACGTCGAGATCTAGGTCCCGCAGATCGAGGTCCAGATCGCCGTCGAGGGGGTCGACGTCGAGGAGGTCGGCGTCGAGGAGGTCGGAGTCAGCGACGGAGAACATCCAAATGGCCTCCAGGAGTGCTTCTTCCTCTCCGGGGCTTCAGATCGTACAGATCTCGCCAGAGCGCTCTCCAGCTCCGCCTGCACACCCTGTAACAAACATCTCTCCTAGATGGCTGGGAGATATAAGGGAGTGGAAGATACGGAAGGTTACCAGGGTGGTCCATTCACGTAGCAGATCCAGGTCTCCATTGATACAGTCGGTGCACTCCTCAGGGCGGCATGATCGACGAGACCGGTCACGCAGATCTCCATCGGTGAGAAGGCATACACCCCGCTCTCCCAGAAGTAGAGCTTCTAGACCTAGTCATCGCTCTCACAGGAGTAAGAGCCATAGGTCGTCTTCATGGTCTTCATCATCTAGACCATCTAAAGCGGACTACTCACCCACTCTTTCCTCAACACCTCCGAGTAGGGTATCCCCGATTGATGATCTCAACACCTTCAATGAGGTTTTGTGTAGGGGAGCGGCTAAACTTCAGATTGAGATGCCTGTTCATGTTCCAACAACCTCAATCATCTTTGAAACGCTGCATCAGAGGGCGTCATCCAGACCTCTACTTCCCTTGGTGCCGGGTCTACTGGAGCCTGCGTTGCACAAGTTCTTGACTCCAGCTTCAGTGGGTGCTGCTCCCTCAAGGATCTTAAAGAAATATAAAGCTCCTGACACAGACCCTCTGTTTCTGAGATCCGATCCACCTCCGGATTCAGTCATTGTCTCGGCCGCACGGAAGAACCAGACAGGGGCAGCGTCTTCCACGGTACCACCTGACAAAGACAGTAAGGCCATGGATTCAATAGGCAAGAGGATGTGCAACACCTCCGCATCCTACATGAAGGTAGCCAGCGCTTCGGCCTTGCTGGGTCGTTATGACCGCTCTCTCTGGGACTCCCTGTCACGTTTCACGGACAAACTCCCTAAGGAGGACAAGCAAGACTTCCTGGAGGTCCTTCAGGAAGGGGGCCTGATGTCCAACCAGATCATCAGCGTGGCAGCGGATGCCTCAGATCTAGCATCACATGGGTACTCTCATGGAATCTGTGCCCGTCGCTCTTCCTGGCTAAGGTTGACGGGGTTGAAGCCGGAGGCCCAACATCGGATCCTGAATCTGCCGTTCAACGGATCCTCGCTCTTCGGATCTCATGCCGATGATGAGATGTCGCGCATGAAGACAGAACTGGACACGGTCAAGGCAGTGGGACTCGAAAGAGGAAAGACTTTAAACGGCGCTATCGCCCCTACGATCGGCGCAACTACCAGCAGAGGGTTCAAACCCCTCAGTGGTCTACACAACAGCACCAAGGGAGATCCCAGTACAATCAGCGACGTCCAGGCAGAGGACGAGGAGGTTCCTCCAGGCAGTCTGCACCAGCTGCCAAGCAGCAGCAACAGCAGAAACAGTGAGTGCTTGCTTCCCCTAAACCCGTTAACCACTCCGGTGGGGGAAGCATTCGTATGTTTCTAGAAGAGTGGACCAAAATTACACTGGACAAGTGGGTTCTAAACATCGTAAGGAACGGATACTCCATCCGGTTCAAGTCACCTCCACCTTCTATTCCTCCCCGGAAGACCACCTCCCATCACGTAAGTCTTCTACAAGAAGAGGTATCTGCCCTGCTGTTAAAGGAGGCCATCGAAAAGGTTCCATGGCAGCAACGTCATCAAGGACTTTACTCTCGTTATTTCCTAGTCCCAAAGAATGGTCTCGGCAAAGAGTTCAGGCCCATTCTAGACCTCAGGCGACTGAACAAATTTATTCTGAAGGAAAGGTTCAGAATGCTGGCCTTGCATCAGATAATTCCACACTTGCACCCACAAGACTGGATGTGTTCCATAGATCTTCAGGATGCCTATTTCCACATTCCCATCTCTCTGAAGCATCGGAAGTTTCTAAGGTTTCGCATTCAATCCGACCATTACCAATTCACAGTCCTACCGTTCGGTCTCAAGTCAGCCCCTCGCACTTTCTCAAAGTGCATGGCAGTAGTAGCGGCGTTCTTGAGAAGGAAACAAATATTCGTCTACCCCTATCTAGACGATTGGCTTCTCAAAAGTGCTTCCCCAGCACTTCTGCAACTACACCTCGCTTACTGCGTTCGACATCTGCATCGATTGGGTCTGCATGTCAATTTCAAAAAATCCATCCTCAACCCAACGCAGAGAATTCATTACTTGGGGGCAACTCTGGACACGGTAAACGCAAGAGCGTATCCTTCGGAGGAGAGACTATCATCCATCCTCCTCAAGTGTCAAACCATTTTGCGGAAACCTTACCCAACAGCCAGACAAGTATCGTCTCTTCTGGGTTCTATGGCATCTTGCATCTTTCTAGTCCTGAATGCCAGGCTACACATGAGACCTCTTCAACAGGCTCTGGAAGATCAGTGGTCCCAGATCTCCAATCGCTGGGAGGACACGATAACGATACCTCCGTCTGTCAAAATCTCCATCGGCTGGTGGATGCGGAGGTCTCATCTTCTCGTGGGCAGCCCTTTTCACGAGGAACCTCCAAAGCTGACTCTTGTAACAGATGCGTCTCTTCAAGGATGGGGCGCCCACATGGGGTCCCTGCAGGTACAAGGCCTGTGGTCGGAAAGGGAACAGCTCTATCACATAAACATGCTGGAGCTCAGGGCAGTTCATCTGGCCCTCAAGGCGTTCTTTCCGTCCATCAAGTCCAATACCCTCCTTGTTCAAACGGACAATACAACAACAATGTTCTACCTGAACAAGCAAGGGGGCACCAGGTCCAGGCCTCTGTCGCTGGAAGCACAGGCGATCTGGAGGTGGCTTCTGGCTCGGGACATGAAGATCTCAGCGGTCCATCTTCCGGGCATCCTAAATGTTCAGGCAGATGGCCTAAGCAGGCATTTCGCAGAAGCGCACGACTGGGCGCTAAAGCAAGAAGTAGCACAGGACATTTTTCAAGCCTGGGGGAACCAGACATAGACCTGTTCGCAGATGCAGACAACGCAAAATGCCACGTCTTCGCCTCCAGGTTCCCACAACAAGGCTCCAAGGGGAATGCTCTATGGATAGACTGGTCAGAGACATTACTCTACGCATTTCCACCAGTCCCCCTCATTCCTCTAGTGATCAGGAAGCTGTACAGATCCAAAACGAGGATGATCTTGGTTGCACCAGACTGGCCTCGCCAGTGGTGGTACCCGGACCTTCTTCGTCTTTCGACAGTACCGCACAGGAGGCTACCCTGTCATCCAGATCTGCTGACCAGGGCGGGCGGCAAAGTGTTCCATCCCAATCTGCCGTCCCTGAAGCTAGCAGCATGGCTCCTGAATTCATCCAATATGGACACTTAGGTCTCTCTCAGGACTGCATGCAGATCTTGAAAGAGGCTCGACGTCCTTCCACAAGGAGAACATATGCTTTCAAATGGAGGCGATTCTACATGTGGTGTACTGCAGAGGGTCATGATCCTATTCATGGTCAGGAACAGGTACTGTTACCATATTTACTGTCTTTGGCAAAAGCAGGATTGCAGTATTCATCTATTAAAGTTCACTTGGCCGCGATAACGGCTTATAGGAAGTCCCCCAATCAGGTTTCCTTTTTAGAATGCCAGTGGTTAAGGACTTTTAGAGGGCTAAAGAAAGTCTATCCTCCAGTGAGGGCTCCTTCTCCCTCTTGGGAACTCAATATCGTTCTCTCCAAGTTAATGGGCCCTCCTTTTGAACCTATACATAAGGCCTCGCTGCAACATCTTTCTTGGAAGACTGCATTCCTTGTGGCAATCACGTCTGCTCGCAGGGTGAGCGAGATACAGGCTTTGTGCTCGTCGGAGCCTTATCTCGTTTTTCATGCAAACAGAGTGGTACTAAGAACTCACCCGAGTTCCTTCCGAAAGTGGTCTCGGAGTTCCACATCAACCAGTCGATCACTCTTCCCACTTTCTTTGTGAACCCTGTCACACCTGCTGAGAAGGCATTACATTCACTGGATCTTAAAAGGGTGTTGAAGTTTTACCTGGATAAGTCTAAAACTGTACGCAACACTGACAGATTGTTTGTTAATTACGGACCATTGAACACTGGCTCTCCGGCCTCTAAAAGGTCCATTTCTAGGTGGATTGTGTCATGTATTATGCTATCTTATCAGCTAGCACACAAACAGCTCTCAGGTAGGCCGAGAGCACATTCTACAAGAGGAAAAGCAGCTACAATAGCTATGCTGAGTAAAGTTCCTATTCAAGACATATGTAAAGCAGCCACATGGCGTTCGGTGCACACTTTTGCACGCCATTATTGTCTTGATTCTGACACTCAAGCTGATGCTAGGGTTGGCCAGGCATCCTTGAGGAACTTATTTGGGTAATATAAGTTGGATTGGTTGGCATGATATAATGGTATTCGCCCGCAGAGTATGGGGATGGCTTGCTACTCTATTCAGTGCTTATGACTATTGATGAGTATCCCCTGGAAGAGAAGGATAAGTTACTTACCTGTAATCCTAGTTCTCTTCCAGGGGTATACTCATCAAAGTCATAAGCAACCCTCCCTCCTCCCCGGACGAATACCATGTTCATGTGAGATGTATCTGTTACCCATACTGTGTTCACACTGTTTACGCCGTCCAAAAGAACTGACCTAACTGTCACCTGTAGTGCATGATGGGAGCCTGAGGGTTCCAAGAGGTCTTAAAGGCACGGCGCCAGTTTTTTCCTAACTGTTCTATATGCAGCCTCTCTAGGCTGACCTGCCTCTATGGTCTTACCCCTTTTACCTTTGAAAATAAAGGTTGTGTTGTTTCAAAGCAAACTAAAGTGGTTTACTTGTTTTAATCATGATTATATCATGGGGTATGTTTATTTGTTGTTCAAATTTAAAAGGTTTTACATGCAATGAGGCAGGTTTTCTGAGCCTAGTATATAATATCAGGCTGCATATATGTTTGTTTTATGAATATCACCTATATATATATTTACTTATATGTGTTTATGGATATATATGTAGGTATATGCATATTATTGGCTATTGCTCCGGAGTCCCCGCACGTGGGCGGGACTATTCAGTGCTTATGACTTTGATGAGTATACCCCTGGAAGAGAACTAGGATTACAGGTAAGTAACTTATCCATATGGACTACCTTCCCGGAGGAGCCGGAAGAGTCCCATACTTTGATGCTTACTCTACCCAGGATCCTTCCGGGGTCTCATATCCCGCCTGTTTAAAACTTTGAAGTCAGATAGCAGAGTCGACGTCTCCAAACTCCAAAGCAGATAATCGAGGGACTTGCCATCGCCCCTTACAGAGGGGGAGTGGCAGCGGGCATTGGTGCAATTTCGGGAGGTGGCCAGTAACACTTGTTTTAAACTTGCACAGTTCCACTATCTGCATCTCACGTACTTGACACCTCATTGATTATCCAGATTTTGTGTGACACACTCATCGGCATACCCCTGCTGCGGCACGGAGCCTGTGACGTTTATTCAAATGACCTGGAACTGCGCACGACTCTGAGCGTACTGGGCGAGAGTCCTGAAATTACTGCGGAAGATTACGGGAGTCCCTGTCGAACCACTGCCCAAATATTGCCTGCTCGGGGTTCTACGCGCTCTCCAAGTCGGAGACCCGCATGCGACACAGATTTACCCTGTTGGGTCTAGTGTTGCCAAGCACTGTATAGCCATACTGCGCCCCCTTGATTATTTAAGTGGAAAACTGATCTTAGTGAATGGGGTGTGGCTGAGGAGCGCTCGGTGCGTACGGATGAGAACGCAAAACAGGATTTGGGTGTGTGGGGGGAGATGCTGGAGACGCTACAGGCAACTGGGGGGACGGGAGAGGCTGCCACAGGTGCAACCCAGATGATGATTTCTATATCACTTGCGGGGATACAGAAGACGGACCCATAGACGGAGTGACTGTTGCTACATGAGGACAATGACTATGGAGAGACTGAATGGTAAGTACAGTGATGTCCGTGCTGAAGGCAGGTGCTAAGACGACATGCCTCCCACGGGCACATGGGGGCCGAGGTCACAGCCCCCCGGGGGGACACCTAATGGCTACCAGATGCACTCAATGCCCAAACTAGTAGACAGCTACTCACTTCGCTAGACACCTTACATTACATTCCCGACCCTGTATCAGGATCCCTCAGGGGCCAATCCAGAAGGGGGTGGGGCGGGCCCTAGTACTCACCCAGACCCATCTATGTGAAACATGAAGCTATGTGATGACTTACCCGACTGCCTTGTCACTGCCAAAGTTACTGTTCTATTTCGTGTTTCTTGTTAACGGATTAATCCATTGAAAAATGTACTGTATAATCGGTAAGGTGATGCATACTCCATGATGTTCCACATGGTCGATGTCGCCGCCTACCTCTGAGGCAGTTGTAGATGCAAACTATATGCTGATATGAGAAGAATGCCTTTATAGCCACTCTAGAGCATGGTACACACAGATGTCAACCTGTACATTGCTGAATCTATATTTTGAAAGAAAAACAAGTTTAAAAAAATAAAAGAGATGGGTCTTGCAAGAAAAGCCAGACCTACTGTGGGATACAGATAGAGGGACACTCTACATGTCTGTCACGCAGCGAAGTCCGGTCTTAGGAGCCAGCATTTGAGCCTGATGGTTGCCAAGACTTCTCTTGCCTTCGCCACAGGTCGCGGTTGTGAAGGATCAACCCACAGAAGTGCTGCGTCCGCTCATCGGATGTCTTCTCTGGGTCCTGGTGCCTCTATGGACCAGTAGGACGACCCAAGTATTCAGGGAACTCTCTTGCTGGATGCCCAGACTCCCCTGCAATCTCAGGAGTTCCAGACCTACTATTCTGCTGGGTTCTAAGTAGATGCTCTTGCTGACAGCCTTTATCCTACACCATTTTGCAGCTTGGCCTCTCTCAGTGGATGAGGGGAGTGGGCCAATACACTCTTACTGCCTCAGCCTTCCTGGAGGAGGAGGGCTAGCACTCGTGTAAGGGCCTGTAGGAGTCTTTTAAAAGGGCCTGTAGGAGTCTTTTAAGGAAGTGAAGTCCAGTCCTGGTTTTCTGAATATCACCTTCTGGTTCCAAGGTGGAGGTACCCTATTTTTTTCATTCCTTTTTCCCAGTCTCCAGTGGCTTCTGTCATGTGATTTCCATATAATTCCTTTTGTACGCTACTTAAGGACGTGCTTCCTTTCACTATGTTGCAAAACGGACATTGTATTTTTTGGTGGGTTTTCGGCCCCCTTGCCCTATATTTTTGGACCAGATTTTTCTTGGAGAATTTGAACCATCTTCAGTCTGTTTTTGTCCTGATACTATCTTCCTCGTTGGCTTCTTGAATCACAGTCTCTAGCCATTCTACTTCCTGCAGGTTTTGTGCTCCTGGCTTTTTACCAGTTGTAACCCTTGCAGCGAACATCTCTCTTTTACACTTAACTCATATTGGAGAAAGACACTTGCCTTCAAGATGTAGTCATCCTTACTCAGGACAGACGAATGCCCAAAATTGGAACCTATGCCATCGTCCAACCCTTGACAGCTTTGTGATGCCCACAAATGTTGGTTTCCAGTGAAGTCATAGCTCCGAACTTGGACGTGGCCAGTCTTTTACAGAAACAGTGTCAGGAATTGAATCAGTTATGGGCTGAGAATGCAGCTCTTTGGCAACCCTTGACAGCTACAATTATGGATGTTCCAATTGTAGCACCAGGCACGCCACGTTTCTATGGAGATCCTACTAATTTAAAGAAGTCCCTGGCTGGTCTCAGTCCATGTTGCCTTTCGTCCAGGACCATTTTCTCCCGACTGTGCAAAGGTTGGCTATTTAGAAGATTCCCTGCTCTTGCTTGGGCCACTCCTTTAGTGTCTGCAATGGAACCTAGTGTAAATAACCACTCATACTCTCTAGAGAAGTTTAAGAAAATGTGTGAAAGGACAGATCGCAAATTTTCTACTGAAGGCCCACTTTGTGATACATCTTAAGGTTCAATGAATTTCCTAGCATATTGTCATGATTATCCAGTGTAGGTCAGGAAAGACGGGTTTCCCTGCATCTACACGTAGGGCACTTCTTCCCTGTATGCATGATACTAGATATTAGAACAGCGGGCGCCCATTGGACTACATGACCCAGAATCCCCTGGGTCGCCTGCCTGGTCTAAGGATGAATCAACGCCAGGATTTTCGTCCCTATAAAGCCCCTCCCTTCCTAGGGTCGGGGCTTGACAATCTTGCCAGAATCTACTATCAAGCAAGCGGAAGGTATTCCCCGCTGGAGTTCCTGTTTTCGTCTGGATTTCAGCTGCAGTTTTTGCTCAGCCGTGCAGAGGAACTGTATGCATATGCCCGGCCTCTCTAGGAAGTGAATGCAGCTGGTTAATTGCTTTTCCCGCCTTCGTGAGACCTCTCTGATTTTTGGAGGTTACGGAGCTTGTCAGGGTGAAGCAGTCTCTGTTTCCGACAAACTTCTGGGATTTAAAGGTATTTCATTTCTAAACAGACGAGAGAGAAGCGCTGGAGCGCTCCTCCAGTGTCAGACACTGTGATTAAGTGCTTTTCTTTCTCGAGAGAGTCTTAGCAATTAATTCTCTCGTAGCAGCTTTCTGTCTTCGTTTCATGCTGTGTGTGGAAACAGCAGGTTGCATTTGGTTTATTCGTGTACATAAGTATCCGTCCTTCTCTACTACTGCGCTGTGCCTTTTTAACAGCGTTCTTGTGCTCATTTCAAAGGAACATTATGGAGCATTGACGCAGTGATTTGCGTGACTTTATTTCTGCCTTACATTTAATCCTGTGGTACCTGAGAGTTATACATTCTGCTTTTCCTGCTCTTTATCTCTCAGTGTGGAGCCTTTTGGGATTGTGTATTTTGGAACTTTCATTAAGAGCATTGCTGCCTGTCGCATTGTGAGTACATGAACCTATGTGTACAATACTTACCTTGGTATGAATGATATTCCTTGAGCCATCTCTCTACTCTTCTCTTATCTTTCCACTGCAGTTCATGTGCGAGAGTAAAACGTAGACCAGACCTAAGGTGTGAGAAGATACCAGTACAGCAGCAGAGTTTATTATTTTGTCCCTTCCCCTTTTCCCTGGGTACTTCCTCACATAGTAGTGTACCTCTACTCTGTGTGGGGTTGCGCTCAGGGGAATAGGGGAACTACTCTACACTCCATCGTTCCCGCTGGTGGTTCTAAAGGTTAGTGGCATTATTTGTTTTGGCGCTGCTGACACATCCTGACAGATTGTCAAGCCCAAGACTGTAGCCTAGCCTGGACGATGGATACAAACGCCGTTTTGACCTCCCTCTTGGAGAGCCTATCGTCTCTACAACAGGAGGTACAAACTTCCCGATCAGAAAACCAGGAATTGAGGAAGGAAATGGGCACGTTACGTAGGGAAGTGGCAGGTCTAACCAGGAAGAGTAAACCCGAAAGTGCAGGGGCAGGAACCTATATAAAAGATTGGACTCTTCCTCCACCCATCCATGCCCATCACCCACCTCCTCCAGGGCAGACGCAGGGAACAGGGTTCTTTTCCGCGCCACAAACATCTACACATTCTTCTGAGTCAATTCCCACGGTCCATATATTACAAAACACAGGGATTCCATTGGCTCCTCCTGAACGCTTTTTGGGGACCCAAAGAAATTTGAAACATTTTTGAACCAATGTAGGTTACACTTTCTATGTAAACCAGCGGTTTTTCAAGATGAACCGGCTAAAACAGCCTTCATGATGTCATACATGGGGGGCAACGCTGCTAGTTGGACTATCCTGTTGATGGAGCGAAATGACCCCATTCTACACAATTTCACGAATTTTTGTTTGGAAATGAGAAAATTGTTTGACCGTAAATCCCACATGATGACTCTAGATAGAGAGCTCATAACCCTTAAACAAGGCACTCAGGATTTACTGACATATATAACCACGTTTAATCGTCTTGTGGTGGAAACTGATTGGCCCCAAGAAAAACGCACCACTCTGTTTTACCAGGGATTGCGAGGAGAACTAAAAGATGTCTTGTCTCAAGTGGTGCAATTACCCCAGACTTGTGAAGAAATGATAGATCTCACAGTGCAACTGGACCACCGATTACAAGAAAGAAAAGGGGACAGGACTAGAGGAGAGAACCGTTTCTTTGTTCCCAGATCAAAACCCTTGACAGAAGAACATACTAAAGGAATAGAAGGAACCGAGCCCATGCAGATTGGCGGCATTCGAGGACCCCTCACAACGGAGGAAAGAGAAAAAAGACGGAAGCTGAAGTTGTGTCTTTATTTTGGGAAGAGTGGACACTTCATTAAGGAGTGCCGCGCTAGAACTAAATATCCGGAAAAACCAAACACGCAACGGACACAAGCCGCGGTATTTCAGCAATCCGAGAGGATTGAGGTGGCGGAAAACTGGAGAGCCTGAGCCAGGATGAGATCTCTGGTACAGGTGGAGAACGAGAAAAGATCTCTTCAGTGATAGCCAACACCATACAATCCTCAGTGGCACATTTGAACGTATGCATTACTCTATGGATTACCGAAGAAACACCACTAAAGGTGTCTGCCTTGCTGGACTCTGGAGCAACAGGGAATTTTATTGACCGGAAGTACGCTCAAAATATTAGGGTACCGTGTGAGAAACAAAAATGTCCCCTGAACCTGTGAAAGCCGTAGATGGGACGGCCCTGACGTCAGGACCAGTAAGATACCATACTATTCCCATAACAATGCAATTCGGGACTGACCACTTCGAGACCATCCAGTTTGCCCTCATAGATGCACCACATTTCCGTCTTATCCTAGGGATGCCATTGTTGACGCTACATGATCCTGTCATTAGATGGGCAGCGCGCACCGTTACCTTGAATTCCGAATATTGCAGAGAGCATTGCACCAAGCAATACATTCACCAGAGAAAGAAGTGCGAAACTCAGGCAGGTCTTTTGGCCATTGGATGCGAAGACACTCAGTATTGCTGTTCCACTACACTACCTAACGTCTATGAGGAATATCAACCTGTATTCGATAAACAGAAGGCTACTCAATTACCTCCTCACCGAACATACGATTGTCACATAGAATTGGTACCTGGAGCAGCTATTCCCTGTAGCAGAGTGTATGCCCTTACCGAACCAGAAACACAATACTTAAAAAACTATCTGGACGAGAACCTAGCCTCTGGTTTCATCCTACATTCCTCGTCTCCAGCCTTGTCCCCTCTCTTCTTCATTCCGAAAAAAGATTGTGACGATCTTAGGACCTGTATCGATTACAGAGCGATCAACAGGATCACCATAAAAAATCGATATCCCCTACCACTCATACCAGTGCTTCTGGACCAGCTCAAAGGTGCTCGTATCTTCACGAAATTAGATTTACGGGGTGCCTACCATTTGGTGAGAGTAAAAGCCGGCGACGAATGGAAGACAGCTTTCCGAACCAAATTTGGACTCTACGAGTATCAAGTGATGCCCTTTGGGCTATGTAACGCCCCAGCGGCCTTCCAGTATTTCATGGATGAAGTACTTCGGGGGTTTTTAGAAACATTCTGTATTGTTTACATTGATGATATCCTTATCTATTCATCAACACCCCAAGAACATGTTACCCATGTGAAGGCGGTCCTGGATAGACTCCGACAACATGCATTATTTGCAAAACTGGAGAAGTGCCTTTTCCATGTTGAAGAAGTTGCCTTCTTGGGTTACATTATCAACGCTCAGGGATTCCAGATGGATATGGGCAAAGTAGAAGCAATTACGCAGTGGAAAGCTCCTCATCACGTTAAATCTGTACAGAGCTTCCTGGGTTTTGCTAACTTTTACCGGCGTTTCATCAAGGATTTCTCAAAGATCATACACCCTATATCCAGTTTGCTGAGAAAAAACACTCCTTTTGTGTGGAGCAAAGAAGCAGACCACTCGTTCCAAACACTAAAAAGTCGATTCACTCAGGCTCCTATCTTGCGGCATCCTGACTCTCAATTACCCTTTGTAGTAGAAACAGATGCCTCTCAGTACGCCATAGGAGGAGTGTTATCACAAAGACATCCAGACACAGGACAGCTACATCCCGTGGCTTACTTCTCAAAGAAACTCACCCCATGTGAAGTGAACTATTCCATTACTGACAAAGAACTGTTAGCCATAAAAAGAGCCTGTGAGGAATGGAGGCATTACTTATTAGGAGCACATCACACAGTCGAAATATACACAGACCATCGCAATCTGCTGTTTTTAAAAACAGCCAGAGCTTTAACTCCACGTCAACTACGGTGGTCTCTCTTTTTCTCTGATTTCGATTTCATTAACAAGTATCGACCAGGGCCTCAAAACGGTAAAGCAGATGCCCTTTCTCGTATCGAAGAACCAGAAAAGAGCACCGAGGATGATATTACCGAACCACCCTCAATCCTCCCAAAAACAGCATTTCAATGTAACACACTTGCATTGATTACATCACAAGACTTCTTAGAAGACCTAAAAGTGTCTGTAGCAGATGTGGATGCTCAGGCATGGAAACAGGAAGATCCAGAACACCGAACTGAAACCGGAAATTTGTTATATCACTATCATGCTTTGTATATTCCTGATCCTGTCCTGCAACTACGTGTACTGGCTTGGGCACATGATTCAATGTTAGGAGGACATCTGGGGGAATATAAAACCATTTCCTGCATAGAACGTTCCTTCTGGTGGCCCACGTTACGAAAAGATACCCGAGAATATCTAAGTAATTGCGCCATATGTGCACAAGGGAAATCCGGCCACTCAAAACCTGCAGGATTACAACGTCCATTACTCATTCCTCCTCGGCCTTGGCACACTGTATCAATGGATTTTATTGTAGAAATGCCTCCTTGTGATGGATACACCACCATTCTGGTTGTCGTAGATCATTTAACTAAAATGGGACACTTCATCCCATTAAAACATCTGCCCTCCTCTTCGGAATTGGCTATCGTCTTTCTCCAGCACGTAGTCAGAGCCCACGGAATTCCTAATGTTCTTATCACAGACCGTGGAACGCAGTTCACCTCTCGTTTTTGGACGGCTTTATGCGAAACCATGAGAGTAGAAGTCAAGTTGTCCACCAGTTACCATCCCCAGACAGATGGAAAGACAGAACGTCTTAACCAGACATTGGAACAATACCTTCGCTGTTTCACCCTGCAGAATTCCATGGACTGGTACACATTACTTTGGATGGCGGAATTCGCCTATAATAATGCAGAACATTCAACACTAGGTTGCTCCCCTTTCTTCTGTTTAACGGGACATCACCCGAACATGCTTCCTTTTGAATGGCCAATAGTCTCCAAACATCCGTCCATACATGAACACCATGCCCATCTTAGAGCAGTGTTAATTGATGCTAAACAGCATTTGGCGGCAGCACAAGTAACGCAAAAGCAGTTCGCTGACAGAAAGAGAGCCCCGGAACCCGTGTACAAAGAGGGAGATAAGGTGTGGTTGGCCACTAAAAATCTTCATCTCAAGGGAGTAACCAAATTGAAACCCAAGTATATAGGCCCCTATAGTATTGAGAAAGTAATTCATCCTGTAGCCATGAAATTGTCCTTACCCCGCTCATGGCATATACACCCGGTCTTTCACGTCTCCCTGCTCCATCCCTGTCCTGTGAACACAAGATTACAGACAAGACCTTTACCCCTAGAGATAGATGGTCAGGAAGAATATGAAGTACAGGAAATCTTAGATTCTCGAATGGTGAGGGGACGAGTGCAGTATCTGGTGGATTGGAAAGGTTATGGGGTCGAGGATAGAACTTGGGAACCAGTAAACAACCTCCATTGCCCTCTTCTTTTGGAACGCTTTCACACTCTGTATCCAGGTAAACCAGGCCGACCACCGAGACGGCGGTCCTTGGGAGGGGGTTCTGTCATGATTATCCAGTGTAGGTCAGGAAAGACGGGTTTCCCTGCATCTACACGTAGGGCACTTCTTCCCTGTATGCATGATACTAGATATTAGAACAGCGGGCGCCCATTGGACTACATGACCCAGAATCCCCTGGGTCGCCTGCCTGGTCTAAGGATGAATCAATGCCAGGATTTTCGTCCCTATAAAGCCCCTCCCCTTCCTAGGGTCGGGGCTTGACAATCTTGCCAGAATCTACTATCAAGCAAGCGGAAGGTATTCCCCGCTGGAGTTCCTGTTTTCGTCTGGATTTCAGCTGCAGTTTTTGCTCAGCCGTGCAGAGGAACTGTATGCATATGCCCGGCCTCTCTAGGAAGTGAATGCAGCTGGTTAATTGCTTTTCCCGCCTTCGTGAGACCTCTCTGATTTTTGGAGGTTACGGAGCTTGTCAGGGTGAAGCAGTCTCTGTTTCCGACAAACTTCTGGGATTTAAAGGTATTTCATTTCTAAACAGACGAGAGAGAAGCGCTGGAGCGCTCCTCCAGTGTCAGACACTGTGATTAAGTGCTTTTCTTTCTCGAGAGAGTCTTAGCAATTAATTCTCTCGTAGCAGCTTTCTGTCTTCGTTTCATGCTGTGTGTGGAAACAGCAGGTTGCATTTGGTTTATTCGTGTACATAAGTATCCGTCCTTCTCTACTACTGCGCTGTGCCTTTTTAACAGCGTTCTTGTGCTCATTTCAAAGGAACATTATGGAGCATTGACGCAGTGATTTGCGTGACTTTATTTCTGCCTTACATTTAATCCTGTGGTACCTGAGAGTTATACATTCTGCTTTTCCTGCTCTTTATCTCTCAGTGTGGAGCCTTTTGGGATTGTGTATTTTGGAACTTTCATTAAGAGCATTGCTGCCTGTCGCATTGTGAGTACATGAACCTATGTGTACAATACTTACCTTGGTATGAATGATATTCCTTGAGCCATCTCTCTACTCTTCTCTTATCTTTCCACTGCAGTTCATGTGCGAGAGTAAGACGTAGACCAGACCTAAGGTGTGAGAAGATACCAGTACAGCAGCAGAGTTTATTATTTTGTCCCTTCCCCTTTTCCCTGGGGTACTTCCTCACATAGTAGTGTACCTCTACTCTGTGTGGGGTTGCGCTCAGGGGAATAGGGGAACTACTCTACACTCCATCGTTCCCGCTGGTGGTTCTAAAGGTTAGTGGCATTATTTGTTTTGGCGCTGCTGACACATCCTGACACATATATAACACACTGTCATAATTTGGCTACAGAGACAGCCTGGATTGAGTGTAAAGAAATTACCTGGTTTTGGAGTGGTCTCAAGGATGAAATCAAGGATGAACTATTTCGTAACACTCGCCCGTCTTCAGCTGAGTTAAGCTGCTTTATCAAACCTTACTGATTGAACATAGACTTCAAGAAAGAAGGACTGAATGACACAGACACCGAACCAGTTATTCTGGACCCCAATCTCAAATTTTCTGATGGATTGATTCCACCTCTCACTTTAGCTCTGCTGCACAGGAAGAGTGGTACAGATTAGAAATACTAGAGGACCTTTGTCTGAGCCTGAGAAAGATTGAAGATGAAAGGCTGTTTCTTTTCTGTACTGTACAGATCCAACACATTTGGTTCAAGATTGTCCTGTCAGT
This sequence comes from Calotriton arnoldi, assembly GCA_963921515.1. Lineage (NCBI taxonomy): Eukaryota > Metazoa > Chordata > Amphibia > Caudata > Salamandridae > Calotriton > Calotriton arnoldi. Next base: position 369,224 of record CAWUFW010002775.1, on the reverse strand, counting down.
CCTACCCGGACTCCAGGAAACAGTGGGGCATGTCCCTTGTAAAGGGAGAAAGGACTGATCTTGGCAGTACTCCTAACTGTAGCCTGCCTAGTTCATCCCGAGGAGTCATTCCCTCTTTTTTTTTTTTACTTCCGTTTTAACTCTTCCTTGGAATCAAGGAACCTGTCTCAGTATCCATGCTTCTTACCTCTCTGGGCTTCAGGCATATATATTACAAAGAATGGGCCACAAGATAACAGAGCCATTCTCGAAAAAAACAAGTCACAAACAGGTACGGACGATTGATGGATCTCCATTTGTCTTTGGGGGTTGTCGATCTAATGACAGTTAAGCTGCAGATTTCTCAGGACATTCATAAAGAAATGGTAGCCTCTGAGTTGATAGCCTCTATCAAAATTATTCCCTGATCGTTGGGACTAATTTGCTTGACAGACATAATCCTTATATCAATTGGAAAACTCAGACTTTGTCCTTATCCTCTCAATTTTGTAGGGATAATTGCTATACAGACGACTCTTATTGGTCTCCAGTTCAAAGAGACATACCAAAGCAGGCAGCTGCTACAGAAATCGTTCATATGATTGCAGCTGCTTCTGTGGTTCCCACGTCATACCAGGATAGTCTGGATGATTGTCCTAAAACAAGTATTTTCTCTCTTCTGCCTCACAGAGAGTTTTACTGCTGTAGTTACACTATTCTTGAGGATCATAATCCCATATGGATGTATCTATTCGTTGTAGTAATCTGAGAAGGAGGTTCTAAGGCAATATCTTGCGGAAAACTTCCAGAATGGCTTGATCAATCAGTCCATCGCACCTACAGGGGCATCACTATTCTTTGTACCCAAAAAAGTCTTAAGAATTGTGACCGTGTATCAATTATAGGGCACTAAATAAGGTAACCATCAAGGACCAGTATCTTCTACTCCTCATCAAGGATATCCTAGAATCCATCTAAGGTGCACAGACTTTACTAAATAAGACCTTTGAGCTGCCTACCATCTGCTTCAAATTAAAGAGTGTGTTGAGTGGAAGACAACATTTCACACCCTTTTTGGACATTATGAATACCGGGTAATGCCTTTTGGGTTATCCAGCGCTCCTTCACTCTTTCAAAGGTTCATTAACAGCATCTTTTCTCATATCCTGAACCAGTATGTTATGGTCTATTTAAGTGACATAATGGTATTTTCCTCCTCTCTGTCTGATCACAGACAACAGGTTAGAATTTTTCTTTGCTGCCTGCAATAACACATATAACTTGTAAGCTTGAAACATGTGGGTTTAAGAGAGAAGAGAATGATTATCTAGGCTATCGTCTGTCTGCCCAAGGACTGTTTTTGGACCCCCAACAAAGTTTCTCCCATCCTAGACTGGAAAGCTTCAACCTCAGTCATGGAGATCCAAAGTTTTTTAAGAGTGTTCAATTTCTATCATCAGTTTATCAGGGATGTTTCTAATATGACCAGGCACATCTCCCTTACTCTCAAGAATGAGAGTCCGACCAAATTTTTCATATGCACCAAAGAAGCAGCAAGAGCATTTTCAGTGCAAAAGAAGGCCTTTACGAAGGTGCCTATCCTTAGGCATCCTTATCTGACATGCACATTTATTGCGGACACCAATGCTATAGAATCAGGGATGGGGCACTTCTACTTCAAGAACAATCTGAAGATCATCTAGAAACCCAATTATCTATTTATCCTATGTTTTGAAGCTAGCGTATGCAAGTATACATCTTGGAGTGGACGTTGTTGGCCTTAAAACACACCTGCACTCAATGGAGACTTTTCTTAATGGGAGCCATTAAGCCATTTGAAGGCCAAACTCACCACAGAAATCTGAAATTTCTTCAGAACATGCAGTTTAGGAATAGTAGGCGATCTTGTTGGATGTATTTTTCTCAATTTTACTTCTACTTCACCTGTATCCCAGGATCTCAGAATGTTCTAGCTGATGCCTTGTCCAAATGTTTTTTGACAGTTAAAGAACTTGAAGTTCTGAGTCATTTGCTTCCTGAGAGAGTTAACAATCTAGCTTAAACATTTTTTCAGAGGTTCAGAGATGTACAAGTTCAATTGTCTGAGGAAGAGTTAAAGAACCTACTAAGCAAGACACACCTGTTTAATCATCGAATTCCCACCAAAGTCTTACAAACAGAAGTTTTACGGTTGTGCAATAACTGCTGGCCATTGCAGATTCAAATCCACTCTAGAACTGGTGCAGCCTTGCTTCTTGTGACTGGCCATTCAACCTGACCTCCAATTAAATGTTTTTTCTTGCTCATTATGTACCCAGGAGAAGCCTATATGCTAAATCTTTGGAATATCTTAGTCTGCTCATTTCACCTCATCCGTGGCACACCACATCAATGGATTTCATTTTAGTCCTTCATCCTTCTGACAGATGCCTTGTGATTATGGTTACAGTCGATCCTTTTTCCGAAATGGCACTTTTTCCTTTGTTTCAAACTTTGCCTTCTACCTCTAATATGGCCAAACGATTTTCAACAGATATTTTTCATTTATATGGACTTCCCAAGATCATAGTGTCTGATGGAGGTTTCCAATACATTTCAAATTTTGGAGGCCTGTTTGTTCCCCTATTGGTGTCCAACAAGCTCTGTTCTCTGGTTTTTATCCACAGACCAGTAGCACGACAGAAAGAGTCAACCACTGTCCGGAACAATACTTGAGATGTTTTTGTAATGCCACACAAAACACCTGGGCTGAGTATCTTACTTTTGCTGAATTTTCTTTTAACAATGGCTACTATTCTGCCACAAAGATAGCTCTGTTTTTCTACTCTCAAGGGACTTACCTCGTTCCTGCCTTCTGCTCCTAAAGCAAAACCTATGGTGCCTGCTGCTAACATTTTTTTTAGAAAAAATTAGCTATGGAAAATCAAACCTTACCCCTAAATTTACATTGTGCCAAGGCCTCCATGAAATATATGTCTGATGCCATGCCCACAGACGCAAGAATTAAGATATGGCTGTCTGTTACATTCTTCCCACACAACATCTGCCTATTAGATTTCGTCCACATGTTTTTTTACCCTTTTGTCATCACCAAACAAATCATGCGGCCTTCCATCTACGATTACCCAATTTTTGGAAGGTACATCCAACCCATCTAGGTTCCCAACTCATACCTTATGTTACTGACCCTTATTTTTAGGTTTCCCAACATCCCCCAATGTTTGTGGATGGACACCCAGAATATGAGATCAGTGAAATCTGTGGCTCCTTTAGATGACAACTGCAGTCATGGTTCATTGGTAGGGCTGCCCTGCAGGCGAGAGGTTCCATCTTTTTCAGTAAGGCCTCCATTTTCGTCCATCGAGATTTTTTTTTTGTTCCAAGTATTTCTAGGTAAACCAGTTCCGCGGAAGGGATATACTGATGTCCCCACTCACATCCGGTTTCTCTAGCCACAGATGGCTGCCACGGGAAGACTGCGGTATCCGTGGATTCTTGCAGGAGGACCACAGAGCCAGTGGGTAGCTGCTGGCATTTAGGGAATGCCCATGCTGGGTGCCCAGACTCACCTGCAATCTTTGGGGGTGGGCGCATGCCATTCTCTTGGGTTCTGTTTGGATGCTTTCTTTTACCAGCCTTCGGCGTGCGCCATTTTGCAGAATTGGGCCAGTACTCTCCTACTGCCTCTTGGCCTTCCCGCAGGATGAGGGCTATCGATAGTCTAAGGGCCTGCAGGTGATTCTTAAGGAGGTGATGTCCAGTCCTGGTGTTCTGTGTATTGCTTTGTGGTGGAGATCGATGTCCGCTATTTTTTAAATTTCTTTCCTAATCTGCAGTGGTTCTAGTCATGTGATTTTTATGTCTTTTCCTTTTCATGCCTATACACTATTTAAGAACTTCCTTCCTTCCCATTCACTGCGTTGCAACTCAGCACTAGTATTTTTCGGCATGTCCTATTATTTTCCCCAGATTTTTCGTGGAGGATTGGAACCATCTTCGGCCTGGTTTTCATCCTGCTACTATCTTCCTTGTAGGCTTTAAGGATCACTGTCTCCAGCCATTCTACTTCCTGGAGTTTTGTGTGCCATTGGCTTTTCTTCTAGTTTGAAACTCTTCCTGCGGACACCTGTCTTTTACCCATTATTCATAATTAAGGCTTCCAATTTTTAGTTTTTACTGATTTTACAGATAAATACAGACAGAAAACAGTCTATTTCCTGTCTGTATTTATTTTTATAAGTGGAAATACAGAAAATTGTTCTTTTTGTGAGTAACTCTTCCTGTTGTTTTCATGAATTCAGAACCACCTGCTAAGCAGATAGACACCCAGGGGGTTTAAAAAAAGGGTGAGATTCCCTTAAATACAGGCATATGTTAACATATATTTTGTATATAATGCTAATATTTACCTGTCGTTGTAGTGCTTTGTTAAATATTTGGCTGCTTAATTTGCTAAAATGCGACTGCCATCGGAGTATGAGTGCATGTTTATCAATTATATGCATTTGGAAATATACTATTTTACGACTCCGATTTGTTCTCAAAACATAAAATAAATATGGATAAACACCAATAAAATGGCCAAAATATAAATATGGATAAATACAGAGGGAAATGTTAAATAAATAAATACCATAAAACCGGAGCCCTACTCATAATGTAGAAAGGCACTGTGGCTTCAAAAAGGAATAGTCCTTATCTCAGACAGACCAAGATGCGGAACTGGAACCTACCCCAGCCCTGCATTGGTATTCCAAGTTGTTAGTCGAACTGTCCCTAAGAAATGGAGAAATTCCTTGGGAATCGAAGTTACTGCAACAGACTCCCCTGGAAATCCCACATGCTTACTATGTTCTGTGAGGGAATTTTACAATCTTTTGGATTGTAAAAAGCACAGGTAAATGGAATACCATAGTGCAGTATTACTGCACCACTTGTAATTCTAGGATTATCCTGAAACGGAACATTTTGGTCAAATCAGGATTTTTCACTGAGTTGGAGTGAGGGTACACTCCGTTCCCTGCAGAACCTTGACAGCGGTGGTACAAAGCTGGTAAGGGGTGTTGTTAGGCAGCCAAAACCTCAAATTCCAACGGTCAGATGGCAAGAAGTGCAAGTAGAAGTTCAGCAAGTAGGAACTTGTTGAAAAAATGCATTGCCCATAATTACCTGGGAATGTATCATAAACAGTCTTTGGACAACAACAAACATTGACTCTGGATCCGATAAAGTATAAACACTGTGGAAGTCACTCACAGAACCATCGTTGAATATATGCAAATAATCGTAAGACCTCCAGTCTCGGACCAAAGAGAAGGTTGCAAGAAGATGGAAAAAGGCAGCAGACACAGAGTGCTTGCCTACCGAACCACCACTCAGCCCCCACGTGGAGCTCATTAAATCCGCACTCTAGTCCAAGGCACTGACAAGAGTCAATGCCATTGATACCTCAGAAAAGCCTACTACATCCTGAGGTCAGTGGTGTACTCCTCTGAACGTACATCGGCTAGTGGGTCCACCAAGCACAGGTCTCCAGTGTGCAGCCTGAGATCATTCATCATGTGAAGCATATTCACCACGCAGAAATAAGTAAGTTCAGATGTGTGGTAACACTGGAGAAATGCATTGTTGAACTTGTAGTTGTATGATTCAAATGCAGATTGGAGGATAGTCTGGAAGTGCACTGTAGTTTTAATTCAGCTTGCACCTGTACATTTATCCATATTGAAGACTTTAGACTATCCCACTTAAACACCAGTATTGCTTCTCTGAAAACCTGTATTGTCTCTTGTGCTGTAATTCTTTAAAAGTAGATCAAGTGGCCTTTCTTAATAGAAATCCATTCACCTCAGCTGGGTGAGCCATTACAACCTCAGCTACACAGCCCAAGCTACAAGTCCAAGAGTCGTGAAACCACCTCCATGGCATGCACAGACAGCAGTGATGTCGCAGCTCATACAGCAGAGATTGAACAGCGTACATCTGCCATCAGGGCAAGGGCAACTGTTGGTCAATAGGGAGAAGGAGGTAGTCCAAACACCAGGAAATTCAGGGCACTGAAGGGCACTAAAGAGCTCAGTAGTCAATGTGTGGCATTGTTGTAAGTGTGCCCAGGATGGAGCTGGGAACTTACGATAGACCCTGTGCAGGCTGAAGAAGAAGTTGCGTGGCCCACATAACAGACTAGTTCTGAGATGCTGTGCTCGGAGTTTTGCTTAGTGGCTTCACTGCCTGAACCGCCCTGGTTTCTCCATGCTCGAGGATGCCTGGATTGGACTTCTGCAATCCAGCCAGATCACTGGGCATGGATGGCGGCAATTGGATTGCGAAAGGCAACGATGGTCAAGAGATGATGAAGATGAAAGGGATTTGTAGAGCGCACAGATGCTTCGAGGACTGTCCCAGTGCTAGCTTCTCAGGTAAGCACTTACAGCTGAGCAAAGAGCCATGTTTTCAGCTTCTTCTTAAAGATCTGTTCAGACCTTGCAAGACGAGGTCATGAGGAAGTTTATTCCACGCAGAAGGACCCTGAAAGGAAAAGGAACAACCACGTGTCCTTGAACAATGGATCCTTGGAACCGTAGCCAAGGCTATATTAGAGGACCGGAGCCTCCTAGTAGGAAGGTAGAAGTGAATTCTGGTGGGCAGATATCTAGGTTTCTGGGGCCTATCTGATGTAAGGCTCTATAAGTAAGAACTAGAGTCCTAAACAAAATCTGTTTCCTCACTGGGAGCCTGTGCAAAGAGTGGAGATGCAGGAATACCTGCGTTTTCAAAGGAAGATTGAGAAGCAGCCATGCTGCTGCATTCTGGTATTTGAAACCTGTCTTGGGACGCACAACGCTGTTTGTCAGTGGATAAACCATCCGGGCTTTAATGCCAACATGGACTTGGATATTGTTTGTCAATTATATTTCTGGAGATGGAATGATGAAATAACAATACACAATTATAAGATATTCCCGTATCATTGGGATTAGCCACAAACGGTACTTCAGAAAATTATATCCTGAACAAGGTCAAAGATGGGAACGATGTTATGACTTTTCAGTACTCTGGCGGACATGTGGGCCAATTAAATACAATAAACCCTGAAGAAGTCTCTGGTTAAGAGACAAAACACGTTGGCTACAGGGAAGATTTTTTTTTTTTTAAAGCAAGAAGATTTGAATAAAAAGGATTTGTGATGAATAATTTGGATGGAGTCTGTGCACTATGTAACATATCTATTGTGATACTTACCTAGTCTATTGATTGAATGGTGGGTGCTGATCACCTTGTGTGTTGTATTCTGAACCACTTGAAGCCTTTGGATTATATAGGCTGGCAATCCAAGGTACAAAACATTTACGTAATCCAACCTAGATGTGATAAGAACAAAAACCTTTTCAAGACGCGGAGGAGACCAAAACAGGTCCCTGCCACAGGCCTGACTTGAGGCTGGAACGAGAGCTGATTATCAAACTTGACCCAAAGTTCTTAACCACATATGTTTGGGGGAGCAAAGATGGGGGGGCTCCCACCAGCCAGCAAGCCGACCAGTCAGGGGGTACGTCCTATCCAAATAAGAGTATTTTTCCATCTTATCATCATTGCACATTAGCTGGTTCTGGTGCATCCAAGAGAATACTGCAGCCAGGCATGGTCTGATTAAATCCAGGGCAATATCTTTGCCTTTATTAAAGGACAAGACCAGCTGAGTGTCGTCCGCATACAAGATTATCTTGGCTCCAAAGGATTCAACAAGGTAGGCAAGAGGAATAAGGTAGATATTAAACAAAATGAGACAGAGGGAAGAACCTTGTGGAACCCTACTGTTATGCCCTTAGTACCCGATGAAAAAAGAGGGGTCCAAACCTCTGGTTCTCTGTTTCCTAAAGAAGAGTCCATCCAGCTCAACGCAGAGCCCTTCACTCCAATCTTCTGAAGACAACGAAGAAGGATAGAGTGTGGAACCGAATCAAAAGCTGCTGATAGATCTAACAAAATCAGCACAGACTTGTCACCTGCATCCAAAGTACATTTACTATGCTCAGATATCTCAAGGAGAGCAGTTTCAGTTCTCAGGTTCGGCCTGAAGCTCGATTGACTGGAGTGCAGGAGGTCATTAGACTCTAGATAGCAGGAAAGTTGTCAGTTCACAAATTTCTCAAGTATCTTTGACAGTGCCAGGAGCAAAGAAATAGACCTATAATTGCCCAGCACTTTGGGGTCTGCTGAAGGTTTTTTCAGTAGGGTAGAATTTTTGCCTGTATCTAAGCAGAAGGGGCCACCCTTGTGGCTAAGGAGCCATTAAGCAGTCTATTCACCAATGGACTAATCACTTCTGCCCCCATGATTAACAGACTTGTAGGGCGGGGATCTGTCAGCGAACCAGATTTGAGGTTCGGAAGTATGCTCTGAAGAAATAGGGTTGAAGGAAGAAAAGGAGCATTCCTCAACTTCTATCATTTCTTTAGGGAGGATTGAACTAGAATCATTCACAATGGATGTAGCCAGATTAGACTGAATTTTAAAGATCTTATTCTGGAAAAAAAGGAGCCAGTTTTTAACACCACTCAGAAGAGAGTGGCAGACTTCTAGCATAAGCAGTGGGTGCCATGAATTGTTTTACCACCTTAAACACTTCTCGCAATTTGTTGCTTGCATCTTAATAAAAGGGTTTGTTAGCAATCTTAACTGAAGCGTGATACTTCCTTAAGGTCGCCCAAAAGATGGCTTTATCTTCCATCTTGTAGCTCTTGTGCCAGCATTTCTCTGCCTTTTTTGCAGATCAAGCGTTTCAGTGAAGCAAGAGGCAGAGGGTCTGCGTCTACATGGTTTTTGAATAGTAATAAGAACCAGCTTGTTAACCGCAGTGCGGAGCCAGCTATCCACCATAGTGACATCGACCTCAACATTGCTGGAAAGCATGGGAGTAGTCTCTGTCAGAGAGCCAAGAAGCTCACATGGGTTGATCTTACTATATGGCTTGTCAATCATGTGACCCGCCTGATGAGTAGGCTTTAAAACATTTTGGGTCAGGTCACAAGAAGACATAGGGGGAGATTTGCGAAAAATGTGCGCAGCGCAGCCCCCCGCGAGGCTGTGCTGCGTTGCGCGACAGGGAGGGAGCAGGAGAACGCCATATTTTCAAAGATATGGCTCTCTCCTCCCCTTTCCCTTGTGCCGGCGCTGATTACAGCTGCCGTGAGCCACCCACACACCTTAGCGCCATAGCACAGTGCAGCACGCATGCAAAGTCGGAAAAGAAAGGCGAAATGAAAGCATTTCTCCTTCCTTGCGCCTAGTTTAAAAGGGCTCAGTTTTCTCACGCTAAACCCAATCTATTGTGTTTAGTAAATTGGGTTTAGTGTGAGAAACCTCGGGGGTTGCATGGGAACGCCCATGCACCGTCCTTGGCACGCCCCCATGGTGCAAAGTAATGCGAGCGCTGCTTTGCATTACTTTTACATTATTTCCAGCGCTAAACAAATTTAGCGCTGGAAAGTAAATTAGAAAAAAAAGATTTTGCGCCGTTTTGCATCACTTTTGTGATGCAAACATGGCGCAAAAGCTTAGTAAATCTCCCCCATAGTATCCAGCAAGGAATCTACCTCCTTAACTGTAGGGCAGTCCATATGAATATTAAAATCACCAAGTACAATAAAGTGCTAAAACCTCAGTGCCAAATGGGGCAGAGCTTCCCACAAAAGAGTTTAAAAAAAAATCACCTGCTGAACCCAAATGTCTCTGCTCCTACCAGATCATCAGTCGCCGAAACCGTACAACTGTAGATTTGTTTATACATCATGGCAATGCCCCCACTCCTCCCACTAGGCCGGTCCACATTATAGATTTTATACCTCTTAGAGATGGCCATTTCAATCGCAGCGAGGGCAGTACTAGAGAGCCAAGTCTCAGTGATGTAAAGGACATCGGTTGATTCATCACATAAAATATCAAAGATAGCAGCATGTTTCTGCAGAGAGCGCACCTTGAGAAGATATGCTGAGAACAACTTTTTTTTAACTACAGGAACGCTAAGGCCACGCCATGGGGTGATAGTTTGACCCTAAAAGCAACAGGACTGACAGAAAAGTAAGCCTTTGTCATTATAGAAATTAAAATGCCGGTTGCACATGTTACTCGAGCACAAATTAAAGAGCCCAGATGCGGTATAACAAATGCAAGCAGCTAGGGCTGACTTAATGCAGGCATAGTGGTTGGCGCTGGTCACTAAGGGGGCGCTGACAGGCGCAGACTGGCGGTGTGCTCTCAGCACGCATCCGCGCCTCGGTCCCGGATTTAAACCCCACAGTGCTGCAATCCTCTTGGGCAGCTAGAGTGCACATTACCAACAAACAAGCATTTGCAATGCAATCGGTCTCACACTTGCGAGAGTTAGAGCTATTGGCGTTGTAAAAGACAATGGGGAACATGCATCAAGCTAGGCAATTGCGATTCCTTAATAGCTAATATTAAGGAATCGCTATTAAGGAATCGCAATTGCCTATGCATGTAGAAATCGCTCAATAAATAGCGATTCCTAAACATTCCTTAATTGCTACTCGCAAATTGCGAGTCGCAATTAAGGAATACCTACCCATTCATTCCTATGGGCCAGGAGGCCCATAGGAATGAATGGGAAGATATTCACTATTAGCGATTCGCTATTAAAGAATGGCTAATAGCGGGAGCTATTTCAAGGGTGCCAGGGTGTCAAAAGGACACCCTGTTGCACCCCTGAAATCTGCATATGAGTACATCTTGACACACACATGCCCCAAGGGCATGTGTGTGTGTAAATGGAAGTTTGAAAAATGAACTTTAGTGCATTTTTCAAAGTTTTTGCAAATTACCATGCAGTTTAACTTCATGGTAATTTGCTCCCCTATTAGCGAAATCGCAAATTTTTTAACTTTAATGCATTGCATTTAAGGAATCTCAATTTGTGATTCCTTAAATGCAATTGCAATTTAAGGAATAGCAATTTTGCGATTCCTTAAATTGCGATATCTGAATTTGGGATGATGCATCCCAAATGCAGAAATACTGGTCGCAACGGGGCAGATTATGAGAATCTGCCCGTTTGCGACCAGTATTTCGGTTGATGCATGTGCCAGAATGTCTTTTACCCATGTGTTTTGGTTTGGAGTGGAGTGAATGTATGTGGTTTGGAGTGGGATTATGTGTGTTGAATTGGAATTGTCAATTGTGGAATTGTGTGGGGTAGAATTGTGTGATGTGTAGTGTATTAGTGTAGTGGAATTATGTGGGATGGTAAATAGAAAGGGGTGAGAGTTGCACAGAATAGACGGAAAGGAAGATAGTGAGGGCTAGGTAGTTTGTGCACGAAATGGCAAATGAACTCCAGACAGAGGAACAGAAAGAGTGTGCAAGATCGAGAGAAAGAATGGGAGAGCAGGCCGCAGATGCATTTGTGTGGCGTGGAACTGTGTGATGTTGAGTGATGCTTATTGGACTTATATGTCATGGTGAATAGTTGTGCATTTATGTGGATTGCTGGTATGTGGCATAGTGTGCATTTATGAGGGGTGTTTTATGTTGTATTGAGTAGAGTGTAATTATGTGGAGTGTAATTATGTAGCACTGAGTGGTATTATGTGGAGCAGGCTTCTCCAACCAGTAGCTCGTAAGCTACTGGTATCTCTCCAGCGACCTGTAAGTAGCTCTCCTGTGTGTATCCCAGCCTACTAAAGTGGAACCCTTTGCTTGGTTGAAATAATATGTGCACACCAAAACTGTGCATTCAAGATGAAAAGATGTGTACTTACAGAACTCCCAAGTTGATGTGTGGAGCATAATGACTGAATGCACCTGTTGCTGGTATATATTACTGATGTTATAATCAAAGAGGGGAGAATGAATCACTTGTGTCAATGTGCCAGAGTCTCAGGAAAGTTGTATCGGAGACCCTCAACCACACTTTCACAGTGTGCGGTGTATGTTTTATCTTTGCTCGTGTGGTTTGATGGATAGTGTCATCATCAGGTCAGTCACTTGAGTCATCCTTTCTACAAGTGGCCTAATGTCCTCCATCAGGAGGGAGACTGTCTGGATACCTGTAGTGGTGAGAGGTTAAAATTATCTCCTTTCCTGTTTTCAACTGTTTATTTAACCAGGAGAGGGATATGATTAAAAGAAACGGAGGTGTTGAAGTGGATAAGTTATTGGTCCTTGTGGTTTGGTCGACAAGTTTCAGCTGGGGAGCTCACAATTATTTTAATTGAACATAAGTAGCTCTTACTACTCAAAAGGGTGGAGACCCCTGATGTGGAGTGTCATGTTGTGTGGCAATGAATTGTGTGTATGTTTGGTTGTGGAATTATGTGGGATGGTTTGGAGTGGTATTATGTGGCATGGTGTGGAGTAGCATTTGAATTTATTTTGTGGAGTCTAATTATGTGTTTTGGAATTTAGTGGAGAGATGTGGAGATACATTCTGCAGGACCGCAGCATGTTCACTGTAAGGTGGATTCCTGTGCCTTTTGTTTGAATCTCTCTTTTAGTTCCCTTCCTAAATCACCTCCGTAGCTATCATTATGCCCAGCTTTATAGATAGTCAACACTGGGCTATGTTGCATCAGGGGCGTAGCTTGGTCAGTGAGATTCAGGGCCCATACATCATGACTTTTGAGAGGTTAATAAAAGCGAGCGGAACATTTCTCAACTTTGCTGCGTGTATTTTATTGACCACAGAAACATGAGAAGCTGAGTCGGCCCTAAAGGGCTCCAGCTGTCAACTGCATATCACAGGTAGATTGTCCGTCTGCGCATTAACCCTCTGAGGTATCTACTGTTAAAACGCAAAAGGCTTACATGCAATACAAACTATGACTTCACGTTACTGTTAACTCATGTAAGTGATATTTGAAAACGAGTGTTATACCAAAGAAAGATACACTATTTACAGAGTAATCAAATGGGACCAGAATGCAGTATTACAGACCTAGGTGCAGTTATATTGTTGCACGTCTAAGGTGTGTGGGGCAGACGCATGCCTGAGCAGATATAACTGAGAACCGAATGCCAAGCAGTATAAATTCCCTCATTGTTTGATCAAAAAGGGTGGGGGAGTGGAAAAAGTAGGAAAAGGAATTGTGGCTTTCCTGAGTTTGAGGGCGCGAGGAGGTGGGGTCTGCCAACGATGAATTTGAACCAACGGCAGGAAGGAGAGCCAAGGACAAACAAGTTCTTTAAGCTATGTGAAAAGCACTTGTGAAAACAGAAAACGAGGGGCAGTCACAGTGGCAGCAGCCTTCTGCTGTGGCATTGATTTGGGGACACACACTTTGCTCATCCTGTGACCTGCGTTGTCAAAAGGGTGGGTAGAGAGGCGGGTGTCTGATGTGCACTGAGGTGTCTCAACACAGCGACCATAGCATAGCAGAGCTCTGCAGACCCACCAGTGCGGCACAGCTTTAGTCATCCGGTAGACGAGAATGCACTGCCGGTGGTGTGTAATGCAGAAGAGGTATGCAAAAACAGAAAAAAAGAAGGGTTACGAAAATACAAAAATAATTATAAAATGCAGTTCAACTATTTAACAGTAAAACTAAAAGTGGTAGAATAGAATTTCTGCTCATTTCGACTTGCTATAGTCAGGACGTTTCATTTAACAAAGTGATCCCATAAATATGTGACAACAGAAACCAAATCTCCCCAAAATGCATTGAAATAAAAAGCAAAAAGCACATCTGTAGCTCCAATTCAAATTGCCACTCTTTACCTGCCTGCGGATTTTTTTACTGCCTATTAGTCTGTTTTTGCAGCTATGTGAGGTGCACTGGCACCCTTGAATAGGGTCAACATCGTGTTGTACATAAAGTAAAATACATAAGTGCAACTCCCTAAATAAAGTACAGACATGAGATGCTTGAATCATAGTGACATACCATTCGCCACATGACACATGCAATTACACAGTTGCATGCGTTTTAAGCAGAACATGATCAAGACATATCGGAATTAATTGGTCAAGAGCACATAACTGATCAGGCAATTTCACAACATACTAAAAAATACATATCATAATTAAGCATATGCACAAACACACACACACAGAAACATGCACACACAAACATACACAGATGTCTGAAGGCGAGACAGGATGCTAATGGCAGCAGGCCTCTTCCATGGCGGCCAAAAGGTCACGACAAGACCTCTTGGGAACAAGAGCCTCAGTGTGTGGCTTAGGTTATATTTATTTAAGCTTCCCAGCATAGCGGGCAAATAGCTGAATCAATCCGTTCCTTAAGAAAAAAAAACTTGCGTAATGTAACCTGCAGTTACGTCAAACAAGCATGTTTTGCATTAACAAAATTAACTTTGGTGATGTTCTTTCTTGTACGCAGTGTTTCAAAGGAGATTTGTGTAAGGCTGGCTACAAAGATTTCTTTGAAGTGCTGTCTGCATAGGTATGCGCGAGGAAGGGAATAGCGCTATAATTGTGGCTTGCATTGTACCACTCCATGCTTCAGGGTGGTAGGTTTCTGTTGGGAGAAATGTGCAGGCACATTGTTTGGCTAATTTGTTTCTTGTGGGGGAAGAGAGACCACTACCAGCAGGAGGGAGGGGTGCCGGAAGGAGGCTGAATAGTTTATAGCTGTCTTGTGAAAGGAGAGGCATAGCTGTAAAGATTGCTATCACTTTCCTGAACTGCATATGGGTCTTTTTTGGGAACATTCAGTGAATTTGTGCGGTAGAAAAAATGAAACATGATGCATGTTTATTGTAAAAGTTTATATAAATAAGCAGATACTTTTAGCAAAGGCACAAACACTACGTTGAATGTAAAGAGTAAGAGTATCTGATTGTATTTTTAAAACTTACATTTCACAGTGCATTTGTGCAAATTGAATATGCAAGTAGGGAAGGGGATGGCAACGTAGGCTGGTTGCAACCTCTACAGTATACACCAAGCAGGAATGGCATGGAGAAGTTCATCTTGAGTGCTATTTGAACAAGCAACGGAGTGGGAGGCACGGCAGGGGAGGCAGCAGTAACATAACTGTGGCGTTAAGAGGCGGTGGGAGGAAGAATGCTACATTTAAATGTAAGACGCTAGGGCACTGAAGCTGAACACAGACAAACAGTAACAGAGCAGGAAACCAAGAAAGAAAGAGTCCCCCAGAGAACAGATAAAGAACCATAGCGGAATGAGACAGTACTAAGCCCCTGCTCTGTGGGAGGAACAGAAGAGAGAAAGGAGGGACAAAGAGGCAGGACTGACCAGTAGCAAGCAAGGATTTTTAAAGGACACTGACATAGACAAATGGCAAAAAAGGGGATGAACTTGATGCACACAGACTGATTACTGCAGGTCTTGAAGAGACAGTGCATGCACTGTCTAGCTCGACCTAAAAAAGGCGCCTCTAACTGTCCCAGTAGAGGAAAAATGGCCACCTGACCCCGGCTCAGTAAAACATAATACTTGCTGCTGGGAATACAAGCACCCGCCCACCTTCCCGACACACAATACGATTCCTAAAAAATTCAACACAGGATAAAAACAGAATAACTATATTATCAAAATTAAAAACAGGCAGCTAAAAACGTAGCACAGCGGTTCGAGATCACAGAGGTTACCTAAGATGTCTGACTCAGGCTTCTTGTTCGTGTTCCTTTTGTACAACGATTTTCAAAAAGGAAGCGTGATCAAGTCACATAACCAGCCCTCTCTAAAATTGTGAGTTGCCTATAAAATGTTAACTGGCTTATAGCCAGTATGGGACAGAGTTCTTGCCTGTGATGTCAGTTCCATTTAATACCATATGTAAGGAGGGATTGGCAAGTGCTAGATGTGTCGTAAAGCATTTATTTCCTTATTTTCCAATGTGAACGTCTTCACATGCTTGTCCCCAACTTTTGCTTTTAGCGGTTTTGACCACCTTCTGGATGTCTATGCCTGTATTCTGTTCTGGCTTTTTTTTTTCCTGATATCAGGACGAGGTTTTAGAAACTTGATGATTTGTATAATACTAATCACCATCTTTAGTAAAGAGCTACAATATTGCCAAAGAGACTTTTTCTTGGTTGTGGGGGTTTCCTCCGAACTAGGACCTTCATAGGGAGGCTCATGACACCTGTCACACACTCTATATATAATCTGTACAGGATGGCACCGTAAGGTAAGGTATATTTCATTGTTTAGTTAATTAAAACAATAACAATTTTAGTATAAAATAGACCGGGTACAGCGAGTTTCATAATTAAAAGAGACTTTATTAACATATCGTCAAGCATTAATTCCTTGTGTGGAAATAGTCAAAACAGTATACATTATTTGAGAACACAGAATACATGGGGTTAGCCAGAGCTAGAAAGCCCAAACTTCATTCTTAAGATGAGACAAAATAAGGAGGTTGATTTAGTGTGCAAAATGAGTAAAGTAAACACTGGCCTAGTTTACGGGGAGCATAAAGTCCATTGTGCTAAGTGGAACTGTCACACGAGCTTCATTCTTACATAGCATCATGAGATAAGTACCTTGTCTAAGAGTTGATGCAATGTGCAAAAATGAGTAAGGTAAACCACAAACTCCGTTCTTAGGGCATCATTATGATGGCGGGCGGACAAAGTCCGCCCGCCACCGCAGCGGAATGCGGGACCGTCCGCAAGGGGTGCGGCGGTCCCGCCATGGGTATTAGGATGCCACCGCCACGGTGGTGGTGGCATCCCGTATTGTTCGCATTGCGGCGGGCGGTGCTGTCGCCAGCACCCGCCGCAATGCGAAAAACGCATGTTGTGCATTTGAATGCACAACGTGACAGGCACTGCGCGGTGCCTGCCACCTTGGGCATTCAAATGTAGGTGGGTACCATAGGTACCCCCCATGTGCACCCCCCACCTCCCCCAAATCCTGGGGGCCCGCAACGGGCCCCCAGAAGCAAAGACCACATGCCTTTCCATGGCGGCAACCCTTTTCTGTTAGAGCCCTTTTCCGCCCGGTCAACGAGTCGACCGGCGGAAAAGCGGCAGACGGTCTTTCCGTCCGCCTGGGTCCCCACCGCCATCGTAATATGGCGGGGGGAAATGTTGTGCGGGCGGACGGGAATGGCGGGCGGATCGCCACCGCCATACGGGCGGCGGCGATCCGCCAGACATCATAATGACCCTCTTAGTTTTAGACGTTCTAAAATTGCATGCTGTTACTAGCACGTAAAGTGCATATGTTGACTAAAACTGACTCACTGGCAACATTCTTCAATTGAGACATGATAAATGCTTCGCCTAAAAGTTGATTCAGTGTGAAAAATTTGCAAAGTAAACACTGACTTAGTTCACGAGGAGCATAAAGTGCATTGTGCTAGCTAGAGCTGTCACACAAGCCTTATTCTTAATTTGCAATATGAGAAGTACTTCTAGAAGTTGATTCAATTTGCAGAATGGGCAGGGTACACACAGACTTTGTTCTTGGCTTAAGACATTTTTAAATTGCATCCTGACACTTTATCTAAAAGTTGGATCCAATGTGCAAAATGAGCAAGGTAAACACAAACTTCGTTCTTAGTATAAAATATTCTTACATTTGCAACATGACAAAAGCTTCATCTCAGTTAATTCAATGAGTGAAGTGAGCATGGTAAGAACTTTTTCTACAATTGACTCAATGGGCAAAAAGGGCCCGTAACGCTCCATATTGTGCGATCCTAAAGCTAACAGGTTAGGCCTTCACCTTTTTTAGTAAAGAGCTACAATATTGCCAAAGAAGCTTTTTCCTGGTGGTGGGGGTTTCCTCCTAACTAGGACCCTCCCTGGGAGGCCTTTTTTGCTTGACCAACAGTTCAGAAAGTAAACGTAATACTATTTAAAATGCAGAGATATAAATAAAAACAGTGTGAAGTGCGCCCTGTAGGAAGAGCCTAGAATTAAAAGTTAAGTGGTGGCAGGACATTCTTGCTCATAACTTTGTAAGCTCCCTTCAGGAATTTCCAAAATCTTATGGTTAGCTGAACATATGTCCCGCTTAAGCATGTTTCTATTGCATTTCGACATTGCCTGATTCCTAAAATGCGAAATACGGAAATTAACCAGTAATGCCTCAGGTCATTCAGTTTGTTGCAAACACAGGCAACATGTAACAATTATTCAGATTTGCATTTACACAGCCTGCAATTCAAGGCCTCTGTGCCATTCAGTCGTCCATATTTATAGGCTTTTAGTGGTATAATGCCACATTTTAGCCTGATTGGATCTTTTTTCAGTTCGAAACTCATGGGGAAGCTAGATAGGAAGCCCTCCCATTGGACTGATTGAAAGAAGTGCACAAGTTTGCATGAGCCTTTGTGGACAGTTCCTGCCGATCATCATCTGTGGATCTCAGCCTTGCATTTTTTGTAAGCAGCTTGGCTCATAATTTTGGTGGAAAGTTCGGTTCGATAATTTCCTGGGTGCCACCTCGTTAATTGAATTTGTTGCATATGCTGACCATGTCAGCTTACCATTTTGCATGCTTGACCATATAAGCCCCCTCAATGAGCCATGTGGGACTGCCTTAAGCTTGAGGTAATAATTAAGGAATCTTGATTTCCCTAGAATCACTTGCTTCGGTTGTCCAAGATCCTCCTCGCACTCCAAATCGTCGGGTAAGTCCCGTCAGAAGAAAAAGAAGTCGCAGAAGTCTTCGACTTCTCCTCATCCATCTGCCAACGAGATGAGGAATCGTTGGCATTCAAGCCCTGGCTCAGCTGTAGAGCCTGCACCTGGGCTGACTCTGCGACTCCCCGACTTTCAGGGAACCGGAGCGATCCCCGCCCAATTTTTGTTTTATGAGGCCATACACCTCATATTTGGGCAGCCCGACCCCTCTGGCGTGCCTTCGGGCCTGAGGGATCAGCAGGGTCCCCTTCTGGTTCTGCGCTTGTGGCTCCGGCTCCCCTTTGGGCCCCAAGGATCTGGACCAACACCGGTCATACCACCTCGACCTTCCCCGATGACGACGCTCCATTCTGGTGGTGCCATCTCCATTCTGATCCCCGACTTCGTATCCAGCTCCGAAGGTAGCCTTGCCTCCTAGATTGGAGCTGGAGCCCTATTCCCTTGGGTTAGGACTCGGGGAGGAATGGGAGGGGTCGCTGGACCCTGAGGAATACCAGCCATATGAAGACAACCCTAACATATACTGGTGTGAGGAACTGGGTGAAGCCAGTGGACTGGATACCTCTCCAGATACGGGTATGCTTTCTCCCCCTACTGTGACTACGGAGGAGGGAGTTCCTTACGCAGTGGTGGTGTGGACCGTGGCTGAGTTCCTTGACCTTCAGTTGCGCTCAGTAGCAGTCAAGATTAGCATCTTGACAGATGTGCTGCAACATGGAAGTCTCCCCCTCAGAACTTCTACTCCTATTCAATGAGGCCCTCACTGATGTTCTTTTGGGGACTCCTATTCACTGAGGCCCTCACTGATGTTCTTTTGGGGACTTGGTCCAAACCCAACACAAGGGCTCCTGTGAATAGGACGATCGCCTACTGCCACCGCCCCGCCCCAGGGGACCCAAATTTTCTTTTGGGGACTTGGTCCAAACCCAACACAAGGGCGCCTGTGAATAGGATGATCGCCTACTGCCACCGCCCCGCCCTAGGTGACCCAAATTTTCTCATCCAACACCCTACCCCAGAGAGCTTGGTGGTCCAAGCCTCAACATTCCATTTAAATGCTGGTGCATTCCCTACCACTTCCCCGGATAGGGAATCCAAGAGGTTGGACGCTTTGGGGAAGAAGATGTTTTCTTCCGCCAGCCTGGCATTGCGGTTACTGAACACCGCAAGCCTTTTGGGCTGTTACTCCGACGCATTGTGGGATACAGTTGCACAAGTGTGCCAATGGTCCCGGAGGAGGCCCTGGCTGTACTTTCTCAGGCTGTTGCTGATGGAAGAGATGCAGTGAAGTTCACTATCCGCTGTGGACTTAACACGACTTGCTCACTGGGCAGAGCAGTTTCGTCGACGGTGGCCTTGAGACGCCACACCTGGTTGAGGACGACTGGATTTTCGGGGGATATCCAGTCCTCTCTTATGGACATACCCTTTGATGGCACCTGTCTCTTCGGAGATAAGGCAGATTCAGTGCTGGAGCACTTCAAGGACAATCGGGCTATGGCCAGGTACTTGGGCCGTTCTATGGCCTCACGTCACCTTCAATCCTCCTTTCACTCCTTTTGTGGCTATGGAAGGGGCTTCCAGCCGCTCCAATTTCTGCCCAGCCACCGCGCTGAACATGCTACTCAACCTCTGTGTGCCTGAGGTCTCTGTACCCTCAGACCTCATGTCTGGTCAGTCCACCACCATTCCCCTCTCCTCTACCCACACCCCTCAGCAGCTGCAGCCTCCACACCTTCCTAATCTGCCCTCTTACCATCATAGGCACCCAGTTGGTGGCAGTATTTGCCATCACCTGCCCCACTGGCAGTCCATAACATCCGACAGGTGGGTTTTGCAAATCGTCCGAAGGGGCTACTCTCTCCCCTTTGTGACATCCCCTCCCTCCATGCCACCACATCACAACAGGCTGACGGAGGATCATCTATCCCTTCTCCGCAAGGAAGTCACGGCTATCTTCGCCAAGAGAGCCATAGAGAGTGTTCCAATGCAAGAAGTGGGTCATGGTTGCTATTCCCGCTACTTTCTGGTTCCCAAAAAGGTTGGAGGCCTTCATCCTATTCTACACCTATGGCCTCTCAACTATATCCTCAAGGAGTAGTTCAAAATGCTCACCTTAGCTCAAGTCCTGTTTGCTCTGGACCCAGGAGACTGGATGGTTATGTTGGACTTGTAGGACACCTATTTCCACATTTCGGTCCTGCCTGCCATCGGCATTACCTGCGGTTTACGATTGGCCAAGAGCATTTTCAGTTCACCCTGCTCCCTTTTGGCCTTACCAGCGCTCCTCGGGGTTCACCAAGGTGATGGCGGTGGTTGCAGCGCACCTGCGGAGATCAGGGGTACCAGTCTTCCCCTATCTCGACGACTGGCTTATAAAGGCTGGCTCGCCCCAGGCTGTCATCTCCCACTTCCAGACTACGGCAAACCTCCTACACTCGCTGTGCTTCACTAATGCCGAAGTAACACCTGACTCCCTCTCAGATGCTCCCTTTCATCGGAGCTGCTCTGGACACAATGCAGTTTTGGGCTTAGCCTCCCGAGCCGTGAGTCCAGGATATTCTGGCTACGAAACCGATGTTTCAGTCTCTATCCTGGATTTCGGTGAGACATATTCTGAATCTGTTGGGGCTCATGGTCTCCTGCATCCTGCTGATAACTTATGCCTGATTGAATATCAGGGCTCTGCAGTGGGACCTGAATTTCCAGTGGGTGCAGCATCAAGGGAACCTGTTCGACAAGGTCCAGATCTCGGGGGGAACTTCAAAAGATCTGCAGTGGTGGCTAACGAACCACGACTGGGTCAGAGGCAGACCCCTCTTCCTTCCACAACCAGATCTCACAGTAGTGACAGATGCGTCACTCCTGGGATGGGGCAGCCATCAGGGAGAGGTGAAAATCATAGGACTCTGGTCTCCGGCGGAATCTGGACTCCACATTAACTTGTTGGAGCTCTGTGCGATCCCACTGGCAATAAAAACCTTGTTACACTCCATCAAGAGAAAGCTAATGCAAGTGTTCACGGACAACACCCCCGCCATGTGGTGCTGCAACAAACAGGGTGTGGTGGGGTCGTGGACCCTTTGTCAAGAGGCCCTGCGTCTTTGGACATGGCTGGAACAACAGGGCATATCCCTGGTGGTTCAACACCTCGCAGGCTCTCGATGCCTCGTGAATCACGAATGGCGTCTCCACCCGGAGGTAGTGCAAGGTCTCTTGCAACAGTGGGAAGAGCCTTGGTTAGATTTGTTCGCCTCTGCTGAGAATGCGCAATGTCAGCAATTTTGCACGCTGGAGTTTCCAAGGCGGCTCTCGCTCGGAGACGATTTTTGTCTCCTGGAGCACAGGTGTCCTGTATGCCTTTCCGCCCATCCCACTCCTGCCCAGAGTTGTCAAAAAGATGAAGAATGTCCGGGCCCCAAGGCATCCTTGCCGCTCCGAAATGGGCATGGAGAGTCTGGTATCCCGAGCTACTGAGCATGGCCATTGATCCTCTTATGAGGTTGCCCATTTGGGAGGATCTTTTGTCGCACAGCAGGGGAGGGTCCGCCACCCGAATCTGTCCAGTCTCAGCCTTCTTGCCTGGAAATTGAGCTGCAGCAGTTGACAGCTTTTGACCTTCCCCCCGAAATCTTCAATGTCATCTTGGCAGCCAGTCGTCCCTCCACCAAGACTGTATACACCTGCTGTTGGAAAAAATTTACATTGATCCCCTCTATGCCCCCCTTCTGAAGTTCTACTTTCCCTTACCCAGCAGGGCTATGCTCTTGGCACTCTTAAGAGCTATCTTTCTGCCTTTTTGCGTTTGTCTGACCAACCCTCCCTTTTCAAATCCCATATTTTACATAGGTTTCTGAAAGGTCTTGTTCATCTTTTCCCTCCTTCACCATTTATCATGCCTCAGTGGGACCTTAATCTGGTCTTAACATTCTTGATGTGTGCTCCTTTCGAGCTTCTCCATATGTATCCCCTCAGGATCCTTACGTTTAAAACAGCTTTCCTTGTGGCTGTTACTTCTGCCCGAAGAGTAAGTGAGCTGCTGCCTTACTCTCGATCTTTCCTGACCAAATGGTGCTCCGCACAAGAGCCTCCTTCCTCCTAGAAGTGGTCAATCCCTTTCACATAGGCCAGTTCATCGCACTGCCTACTTTTTACGCTCCTCCACATCCCTCTAATTAAGAGGAGCAACTCCACCGCCTGGACCCAAAAAGAGCACTGTTGTTCTACCTTGACTGCACATGAGAGTTCTGGGTGGACGACCGACTCTTCGTGGGGTACGTTGGTGCGAAGAAAGGTGGGGCACACATCCCCACCTTTCTTCTGCACAAGAAGCGGACTATCTCCAGATGGGCCGTGCTCTGCATTAAAATCTGCTATGCATTGGCCAAGAAGCAACCTCCCGGAGGCTTTCGAGCTCATTCCACCAGAGTTAAAACTGAGACCACTGCGTTAATGTGGGCTTTCCTGCACACATTCACCAATCCTTACCACCTGGACAGTTAGGTCCGTAGAGATGGAAATTTTGCCCCTTATGTCCAGCAGGACTTCCTTGTTTTAAATTGGTACGCAGACCAACCGCCGGGGAGGGTATTGCTTGGAAATCTATTCTAAGGTAAGGAATCTGCAGCTAAAAGTCTCTATCAGTTGAACAAGTTACTTACCTTCGGTAACACCGTATCTGGTAGAGACTATGGGGCCGATTCCGATCTCGGTCGGAGGCGCATCCAATACCATTCGGTCGGGAAAAAAGCCATGCGAATGCCTGTTTCCCGACCGATCCGTACAGCACACCGAACGAGTAAGTACGATGCGCACAACAGCACAGAATCCGGCCGAGCCGTACTCACCCAATCCAGGTCCTGAACTCCGATCGAGGCGAATCCGGAAACGCCGAATCGAGTCGCACGGAAGGGAAAATGCAGCTCCGTCCGGCAGACCAAGTACGATGCGTTTTCCGTACGCGCCGAACCCGTCGCTACGCACGGCACGTCAAAGCATCCGGGAGAGGCGCACATAAGCTCCAATTGGCGCCACAACACAATCCACGGCTACGAGACGAACACGCCAGCGACGAGGACGACGCGAAGCGACGAGGACGACGCGAAGCAACGAGAAGGACGAACGACACGAACCAACCCTTCGTCCCGATCATACCAATATTCTACATTTACTACCGGAACAGGCACGGACGCGTACTGCGCAGAAGGTAAGTCAGACACCAACCACAAAACACATACAACACGTACACGACACATCACACACACACAGAGGGATGCAGAATATACTTACACCAGCAACAGCAGCACCATAGGGGCGGGATGCCCATCACCAATGCCACATATGCACACAGGGGCCTGAATGCGCACCACCACCCCTACCCAGGGGGGCTGGATGCCTACCACTACTACCACCCTTAGCCAGGGGGCTGGATGCCTACCACTACTACCACCCTTAGCCAGGGGGCTGGATGCCTACCACCACCCTTAGCCAGGGGGCTGGATGCCTACCACTACTACCACCCTCACCCAGGGGGGCTGGATGCCTACCACTTCTACCACCCTCACCCAGGGGGGCTGGATGCCTACCACTACTACCACCCTCACCCAGGGGGGCTGGATGCCTACCACTACTACCACCCTTAGCCAGGGGGGCTGGATGCCTACCACCACCCTTAGCCAGGGGGGCTGGATGCCTACCACTACTACCACCCTCACCCAGGGGGGCTGGATGCCTACCACCACCTTTAGCCAGGGGGGCTGGATGCCTACCACTACTACCACCCTCACCCAGGGGGGCTGGATGCCTACCACTACTACCACCCTCACCCAGGGGGCTGGATGCCTACCACTACTACCACCCTTAGCCAGGGGGGCTGGATGCCTACCACCACCCTTAGCCAGGGGGCTGGATGCCTACCACTACTACCACCCTCACCCAGGGGGCTGGATGCCTACCACTACTACCACCCTCACCCAGGGGGCTGGATGCCTACCACTACTACCACCCTTAGCCAGGGGGGCTGGATGCCTACCACCACCCATAGCCAGGGGGGGCTGGATGCCTACCACTACTACCACCCTCACCCAGGGGGGGGCTGGATGCCTACCACTACTACCACCCTCACCCAGGGGAGGCTGGATGCCTACCACTACTACCACCCTCACCCAGGGGGGGCTGGAAGACTACCACTACGACCACCCTCCGCCAGGGGGGGCTGGATGCCTACAACTACTATCACCCTCACCCAGGGGGGCTGGATGCCTACCACCACTACCACCCCCACTCATAGGATGGACAATGCATGACACAACCAGCACACCACAACCTAGGGAATGCAAGAAAAGACATCCCCCAACACCATGACAAGCGTGTGTAGACTGTGTCAAATGCCTACAACACTGAACATGACTTTGAACATACAATGTGACCCCCTAGCACATGTGCCACACATATATGTGTGTGGCCCCCACAATGCAAGCAGGCCATGACCATTGTGGCAATGGGGTCCAAACCCCCATCATCACAGTGACCAAAAGGTAAGTGTGGGGTCCATAGCCGAAGCACATTCTGAACATTGTGGCAATGGGGTCTAACGCCCCATCACCACAGTGACCAAAATGTAAGTGTGGGGTCCATAGCTGAAGCACATTTTGAACATTGTGGCAATGGGGTCCAAACCCCCATCATCACAGTGACCAAAAGGTAAGTGTTGACAAAGAAAGAGGTGCAACTGCCAAACTGCATGGATGATTCCTGGTCACAGAACAACAAACACATCAGTGGCAAAGTAGTGTATGTGTCCCATTGCAACATAAATTGGGGGAGCCAAATATTGCAGTGCAAATAAGACATACCTTTGGCCATGTGCAGACAAACAACACCCATGGGGGCTGACACTGTCAACATTCATCAATGACACAATGACAGAAGTGACCATCAGAATGCAGACCCACATATTTGCACCAATGGGCACACAAATGCAGATACCCTGTGGAGACTGTAGATGTGAGGTGAACAGATACCATACCATGGCAGCAATGGGACACACAAACCATGATCATTGTGCTGACCGATGACCTAGGAGTCCCAGGGACAGCAGGGGAAACCCACCAAACTACATACAGCCAATGGCACACCCAAGATATGCCAATGCAGTGGTGCAGATGCACAAACACAAACAGGCAGACCCACACTGCACATCATACACAACAGGTGAGGGGGGTGCCAGTGTCCCCAGGCAACCACACAACACATGAGGAGACCTGAATACCAATCATACAGATGTGCATACAGTGCCACACAAATGTAACTCATGGATCCAAATCCCCTAAGTGGGCAAGCAGGCATTGTCAGATGAGAGGGAGCACAAATCACACATGTCACACAGGCACGTAGGAACAGCAACTGACACAGCAAGACACAGACACACCACAGCACTACCCCCAGGGCACCCACAATGTGGTGACCCTGGGCTGCATTACAATCCCACTGTGATGACAAAGCTAAATGTCGTTCACACTGTGAACCACAGTCATGTGTCCTGAGCAACAAACTACCATCACACCTACACAAGCACAAATCAATCAGCATGGCCAGTAAGCCAAGGCCAACATGGAGGCAGGGGCCTAGCCGGGCAACAACTCTCATCTGCACACACTCAACACCACACCCCTCGGCCTCCAACAATGTGCAGCAGTGAAGCACACATGCACTGGTGACATTGCACATGCACCCATGACTATTCCAGGGTGGTGGGTGGGAACCAAGGTGCAGAAACACATCACACATGGCCACTCAACAAGACTCCTGAATGTCTGACACACTGCACACTACGCTGTACATGGACATGACGGCAATACCACACCAACCAATGGGATCCCAGCCACAGTCACACACCAATGAAGAAGCCAAGGTCACCCACAAAGAACACACATAGACAACAACCAACATTGCAGCCCGGACCCTGAGGAGTGCCAGCAGTCACACACACAACGTGTCACAATCACTGAAAGATAACACAAACTGGAAATCACATGACAGGGGCAAACAACAAGTGCCAAGGGGAAACCTGACTGTGACCCATCTGCGTCTGCACACAAACTCAGCCCTGACAGCAAACACACCTATGGGTGACACCCTGATGACCAGTAATGTGCCATGCACCCACATCACAGAGAACCCAGGGAGAAGACTTTGGGGGAACATAGGTCAACTCAGCAAGCATCACAAACAGGTACAACACTAGGGATCACAGCATGCACAGCTAAACGGAAGTGAACACACAGACATGCACATACAACACACACCTTGGGCGCAGGCAATGTCACAGGAGTACACACTGCCATGAGGGGACTCCACTCCTGTGTGAGGAAAGCTGTGCCATATGTTGCCTCAGTAGGGCCCCATCAGGTCAGCTGAGCACTTGGTCACACAATCAACAATTAGCACCAAATGAGGGCTCCCGTCACATCAGCCTGGTCATGGAAGTGCCAACGGAATCATCAGCACAGATCCAACACACTTGTATAGCAATGTTGCACTGACTACACGGATGAGTCCTTCCCCATTGATGCCCAAACCTGCATGTCCAGTGGAGATGGCCACACGGTCAGGGAAGTAGACGAATTGAACAATGGCAGGCACAACAGATGTGCAGGGGTGGAAGCCACAGATGTGAAATAGCTAATCTAAGTAGGAAATCCCATTGCCAAATACTGAACACATGACACCCTCAGATACTGCTATGGATGACATGGATACACCACAGGATAGGACACATTCCCCCTGGACCACATGTGTTCCTGCACAGTAACACTTCATTATCATGAGACCAAATATCACCATCACTGCAGCAAGGGCATGGTTAGCATCATCAACAACATGTACATCAGAAGCATAAGCACTAGAGAACAGAAAGTTGCTTTATTCAGCATATGTGTGGAATGAAAACAAAGTCCAGAAAAAACACAAAGGCCAATGGCCAGTCCATTGTCAAAGTCCAAACTGGGTGACAGTGGCAGATGTCACCCTACGCATGCCTGCACAAAACCAGGGACAATCCACTAGGAGGGGCAACCGGGGGGCAGGCCAGGCACCGCAGGGACACGATCAGGGCTCACCAGGAGGAAGCAGGGAAGGGGTGGTGGGTGCTGGAGAGCCACTGACAACTGCAGTGGAGGTGTCTGACATGGTGTGTGCCGGCACAACTGGGGGGCATGACTCAGATGTTGTGGGTGCCGGCACGACTGCAGTGGACCCTGCAGATGGAGTGGACAGGTCCGCCACTGCAGTGCCCAAGTCAGACAGGGTGGAAGTGGACTCCACTGCAGTGCCTACCACCAGGGGAGGAGAATGGGGAACAGGCAAGGTGGGCTGGACAGAGGGGAGGACACCCTCACCACATCAGTGGCACAGACAAGCGCAGCGGGGGTGTGGTGCCGGGAGAGCAAGTGGCAGGGGGAGAAGGCCGGATCCTCTTGGGGATGGTATATCTGTGGGTGGGGGAACCTGGGGCAGGGTGTGGTGGGGGCACCTGTGGAGTGGGGGCCTGAGGGATGGAGGAAGGAGACCTGGTGCCTGAGCTGCAGGGCGGCGGCGGGGTCTTGCTCTTACGACTCCGGGGGACTTGCGGGTGGGGGTCTCAGTCTGTCTGCGCCTGGGGAGGGTGTCCGGGGGCGAGGGGCACTCTGCTCCGTGTGGGTGGGCTTCCTCTTCCCCTGAATGTTGTATCAGCTGGATCGGAGGGGAAGAGGCCGAGGTCACTGAGGAAGAGCCGCTGGGTCTTTGGGGTTGCAGGTGAGGCAAGGGAGGGTGTTTTGGAGGGAGAGGCAACTGAGGACTGCGCAGTGCTCGTGGATGCGTGTGTGTGTTCCAGGGCCCCATCCCCTGTGAGTCTGGTTTCAGTCCCTGACTGTGCGTGCGTGTGCGTTTTGTTTGTGGCGTGTGTGTCTGTGTGCTGGTGTGTGCCTGTGCCGGTGTGTGTGTGCTTGGGACGGGTAAGGTGCTGGGGAGTGTGGATGGAGCAGAGGCAGGAGGGGTGAGGGACTGTCTGAGGAGGGACACTGCTGCCGTCAGGGAGGAGTCCATGGACCTATTGCCCCTCTGTAGGTCAGACATGCCCGATGAGATGCCCTCCATGAACGACACCAGCTGAGTCAACAGAGCGGTGTGCGCATGGAGGACACTCAGCATGGCTGTCTGCCCTACATGGAGCTGGCGAAGGAGGTACACAGACTCCTCACTCAGGGCAGCAGGGGACACAGGGGCAGGGGGTGCGGTGCCTGGCCCAAAGGAGACACGCTCCCGAACATGGGAGCCTCCACGGACCTGGGGAATGGGAGCCGATGGGAGGGCGGTGGTGGTGCTGGTGGTGGCGGGGACAGCAACACTAGCTGGGGTGTTGTGGCTGCTGACACCCGCCTCCATAAGGGAGTCATCCTCCGAGTTGCTCTGGTCCTCAGCTGAGGTGGATGGTGCTGAGGACTCCTCGGTGTGGCTCCCCTCGCCCTCCGTGCCACTGGGTCCCTCCGACCACTCCTCGGCTGCTGACCCAGTCTGGCTCTCCGGCTCCTCCTGGTCCGTGGAGCTGTCCCCTTCCGTGGCCGTGGATGTATCTGCAAACAATCGGGAAACAGACAGACATCAGTCACCTGCACCAAACGCACACACCACTGTGAGCACAGCACATTACAGAGCAAGCCCTGGCATCATTAGTTGTACATTGCTAAAAGTGCCCTAACTGAACAGGAGAAGCCAATTGTCAGTCTGATGCCAACCATGGCACTCACATCCCACATGGCCTTGCACCCATCTGTCTGGTGTCTGTTGGATAGCAACACCCCAGTGTGGACACATGCACCAACTACACAGTAGTTGGACAGTGCAGAGGACACGGTGTAGCATGTGGACATGCACACATCACAACTCTTGCCACTGAGTCAGTACAGGTTTCCGGATGAAAGGGACGCCCAGAGTCAAATAGGATATGCATGTGATGCATACCAGCGACAGACACCATGATGCACCCATGTCCTGATAGCCATCGCCACAATGGTGTGCATGTAGCACATGTCACTCCCTGCAGGATCACCAATAAGTAGACACATGCCATGGCGGAGGCATGACTGCTAAGTCATACATCACTGTCTCAGTGATGTATGACTTGGCAGCCAGACAACAACACTCTGCACTGTGTCACAATAGTAGGTCATGGGGAATGCAAGTCCTGGAGCTGCACAAGTGCACATGTACATCCCCCACACAACACATCATCTTAACCCTCATCTGTCCAGGTCATACCGATTGGACATATGGGAGACCTGTGACACTACCCTCTGAACCTGAGCCCCTCACAATCTGCTGTGAATGGGGAACAGCTGCCTGAACTTCACATTCGCATACCCCAGTCTGCACGGGCAGCTGATCAAACACCTATGTGACACACAAGTATCGTCTCCTATGGTCACATCTCCAGTGGCATGCTGAGCCCCTACCAAGAAACACCCCAGCAGTCCTGGCAACTAATCCACAGCACACTGACACAGAGGCAGACACCTGAGGGGTCAAATCACTGCGCACAATGTGTCAGCTGATACACGGGAGTGGGAGTACAGAGTGCATTGCATGGCCTGGAGTAGGCATGACTGTCCTGCCCCACATGAATCAGGGATGAGCCCTGGACAGTGGATAGCTGGCTATGTATGTGTGACACACGTAATCTGCACACTCCTGGGGCCCAAACATTGTTCCCACCCGCTGCATGGGCGTGTGCCACATACCCCAGGCACATGTGGTGGCTCAGCTCAGCAAGTGGACCGCATATCAAAGCAACACGCAGATTACATGTCCGAACACAGGCGTTGTGTGAACAATGGACCCACCCATGATGCCCACAACAGAGTTAGGGAAACAGATGCTGTCCCCCACCTTTAGTGAAGCAAACTGCAAGGACACAGTCCCAAGTGACACAATTCCCTGAATGTAAGGGCCACACCTGGGTATCAGATGAGGAGTGGGCAGTGCACAATAGAGGGACATGGCTCCTGGACAACATGACTGCTGCACTGTGGCAGTTGAACCAGGCCAGAGGAGGGCACAAAGCATGTAATACAGAGTTCACAGTGCAGTCTTTGACTCACCCCCTCCTTGCTGCTGTCTGGCCTTCAGCTGCCCATTCAGGTCTGGAAACACCACCGCCAGGATCTGGAGCATGTGGGGGTCAGGGTCCGTGTTCCGCCCCTCCTGCGAGGAGGCGACAGCTTCAGCTGGACCCGTGCAATCCTCCGGGTCCAGCCCCGAAGGTCCTGCCACCTCTTCTGGCAGTTGCGGATCCGGCGCTTGTAGACCCCCACGGACCGGACAGCCCGGACGATGTCCTTCCAGATCTCCTGCTTCCGATGGCCATTAACCTGTCAGGATGACAAAGTGAAAAGGCCATTACTACACATGCAACATATCCGTGCATGACACAGTTGTATATACATGTCTCATTCACAGGGGCACATGATGTACACAGGCAGTGCAACGCTGCCCATGGACAGTTTGCCAGACGTCACTACGTGGTATCATTGCATGGGAAGTAAAACCTTGTTCAAATGCACTGTCACTGCACCATACCTGTCCAGTGCATGTCACTACACACTATGGGGGTGACAACTACTCAGTGAGCCTGCTAGCCAGTGGCGTGCAGACTTTCAGCCTTGCTAGTCAGACAAAATGCACATTCAGAAAGGCAGTGCACAGAACACTCACCTGCTCCCCTGGTGTCCCATACAGCTTGCTGTACTGTGGAAGTAGGCTGTCCAGCAGGGCCTGGTTCTCCTCAAGGCTGAAGGCTGGGGCTCTCTCCACAGTACGTGCCATTGCAGGGTCCAGAGGGGCAGAGACAGCAGCAGTGCAGTGGCAGATGTCGTCCTGGAGCATGTAGTGCAGGCAAGTGAGCTCTCAGGGGAACAGTCAGCAATATATATGTGCTGGAGAGGCAGATACTGTCCCTTGTGTCCAAAGTGATAGGTCCAAGTCGTTTGCATCTTCTGAATCTGGCCAATCCATGGAATAGCAGCACCAATACACGCCCACGGCATCCTTCAAATCTTCAACTTCATGACATACATGATTTTGCAACATTGTTGTGGGTGACCAACTGAATTTCCAGCAACCGACTCGTTCGAAATTCGAAAACGCGTCCGTTGCCAGGCAAGGCCATTGTCAATGGGTGCGCACCGATCGGTCCATTGCGGTACAACGCGTACAGGGGTACAACGCGTACCCGCACACATTGAATGCAATGGGCCGGCCGGGGGCACTGATCGGTCCATTGCGGTACAACGCGTACAGGGGCACAACGCGTACCTGCACACATTGAATGCAATGGGCCGGCCGGGGGCACCGATCGGTCCATTGCGGTACAACGCGTACAGGGGCACAATGCGTACCCGCACACATTGAATGCAATGGGCCGGCCGGGGGCACCGATCGGTCCATTGCGGTACAACGCGTACAGGGGCACAACGCGTACCTGCACACATTGAATGCAATGGGCCGGCCGGGGGCACCGATCGGTCCATTGCGGTACAACGCGTACAGGGGCACAACGCGTACCCGCACACATTGAATGCAATGGGCCGGCCGGGGGCACCGATCGGTCCATTGCGATACAACGCGTACAGGGGCACAACGCGTACCAACGCGTACAGGGGCACAACGCGTACCTGCACACATTGAATGCAATGGCCGGCCGGGGGCACCGATCGGTCCATTGCGATACAACGCGTACAGGGGCACAACGCGTACCAACGCGTACAGGGCACAACGCGTACCTGCACACATTGAATGCAATGGGCCGGCCGGGGGCACCGATCGGTCCATTGCTGTTCAACGCATCCCTGTACAAGTGACTGGCATATGTCACCATGCCTGTCTCAGATGGACATATGCCAGCCACAGATAGCTCCCAGGGAGTGAGGGGCACACCTACAACACGACAGCCTGTCCAAACTGTATGATAAGGCATGTAAGGCTGCATTTCCTATTGTGTGTATGTTGGTGTACATGTTGTCCTGTGGGTGTCACCTGGGGGCAGCAACCCCCAGGCTGTGCACGTGTTCATGGGGACAGGATCCTGGGTGTTACGTGTACATGACCACTGTGATGTGCAACTGTTCATATCTGTGCATGTGCCATGGTCACATTTCACGGTGGTGTATGTGTATGTCATGTCACATACCCCGTGAGTCCCATGTGGGACGGTATGTTTGAGCCAGGGTGTCCCAGTGGCACAATAGTGATGGTCCTCCACAGTCTGTGTGCATGTAGTGTTTACAATGTCTCTGATTTCATGTGCACAATGGGAGACAGTCTCCACATCCACGTTGTGTGTGCATGGACTTTGATGTTGTGCGTGTGTGTGTCACAGACGTCCATGTCTGTCCTGCAGTGGCAAGTGGGACCACTACCTGTGGGGGTCATAGTTGTTTTGCTGTGGTGTATACATGATACTCCATGTAATGCCAGTGTCCATGTGGCAATACAGGGTCCTTGGGAATGTACCTGTCGTTGAGCTGTGATGCCTGGGGCACATCTGTCCTCACATGTCACTGTGGGGGTGATTGTGACACGGCAGCAGGAGATGGGAACTGTGACACGGCCTCATGATATCCAATGGGCCAACCTGGGACTTATTGATGCCACTTGTTGGACCGTGATGACAGATGTTGGCCATGTATGTACCATACATGTCCTTACGGAACTGCACACTTCATGTAGTTGTGCCTCATAATGATGTATGTTGGGATATTGAGTGTGTTCAATGCCGCATATGTGGGCTGACTGACAATCTTGCTTACTTCTCCTCTGCACTGCAGGGCTCCTGCTGTCCATCGACCATTCCCAGACCTGGCAACGATGGTGGAACGGGACAGCATCCGACGGTACCGCTTCACCAGGCAGCTGATTGAGGATTTGGCAGTGCAGTTGGCCCCACATTTGCAGCCTGGCCGGCCGTATCCTACAGCGCTGACCCCCAAGGTGAAGGTGATGGCAGCCCTACACTTCTTTGCCACCGGTACCTTCCAACATACTGTGGCGACTGCTGGTGGGATGTCACAGACCATGTTGAGCCGTGTGCTCCGCGATGTTTTGGCGGCAATGTTGCTATTCCTGAACAGGTACATCTATTTCCCTAGACTGCGACGACTCACTGACGTGAAGAGTGACTTCTATGCACTGGGGAGGATGCCGCATGTCATTGGCTCCATTGATGGGACACATGTGGCTTTGGTACCACCACAGGCCCAGGAGCAGGCCTACCGTAACCGCAAGCACTACCACTCGGTCAATGCACTGTTGGTGTGTCTTGCAGATATGACCATCACACACGTGTGTGCCCGTTTCCCTGGTTCAGCACACGATGCCTTTGTGATGAGGAGTAGTCGCATCCCCAGGTTGATGGCACAGATGCAGAACCAGCGTGCCTGGCTTGTCGGTGTGTACTGACTTTGTGCCATTGTGTGTGATCTGATCTGTAGTATTCCGCCCACTTTCCCAAGTCAGCTAATGTGCACTTGTCTGTCCGTAGGTGACTCGGGATACCCCAACATGCCGTGGTTGCTGACACCCCTCAGGAACCCTGTGACACCAGCCCAGATGCGCTACAATGAGGCACATGGTCGGACCAGGAGAGTGATTGAGCGGACATTTGGTCTCCTGAAGAGCCGCTTCCGCTGCCTGGACAAGACCGGAGGGTCCCTCCCATATGCCCCTGCGAAAGTGTGCAAGATTATCATTGTCTGCTGCATGCTCCACAACCTGGCAGTGCGGAAGGAGTTGCCTCTCATCCAGGATGACAATGACCAACATCCGCCACCTGTGGAGGATCCTGGCCTGGACCACGATGCCAGTGATGATGATGATGATGATGATGGTGATGTCCGCACACAGCTCATCACCAACTTCTTCAGCTGAATGTGAGTATCCAGAGATGTCAGGTCAATGATGTGAGTATGCATGATATGTGTGGGTGGTGCTCTGGTGCTGTTGGAGTGTGTCCATGGGCTACTTAACTGGATGTGTGTTGCGATGTGTGCTTACAGGTGGGCTGTACTCCCCAACAGTGTTGACATGCTAACTTGGTTCTAGGTGGGTATCTTGTAACATGTATTGTGCATGAGTTTTGCTGTTCTGTCCTGTTCTCCATTGCTTTTGACTGTGTGTCATTTCTGTCCTTCACAGGGTACTTTCAGATTCGTTTGGTCAACTGTGTCCACCGACGACGTGATTGCACTTCCAGGGTGGTAGCTGTTGTGTCCCTACAGGTGATGTGCGCCACACCCATGGACTTCCTTCCGTCTACAGTTGTTGACTGTGTGCCCGCTGCCAGGTGGGATTACCTTGCATCTGTAGTGGTTACGACATGTTGCAACTGTGTAATAAACCTGTGCTTCACTTTGTGATGTGCGTTGTCTGTGGTCACACATTTGACTGCCATTTGCTTACTGCACCTGTGGGCTACTTGACTACAACTGGGAATGGGTGTGGTGTCTGTGCATTGCACCGTCTTCCCTGGCAACATCAGTGTAGGCAATGAGTCAGATGGCCTAGGTGTGTATGTGTTGTGTAGCCCTGGTGGTGTGTCTCCCTCATATGTGTCACGTTGCCTTTACTCACATGCCTGTGTTGTACTTGCTGTTGCAGTTCGCATACACAGTGTAATTTTGCAGTTCATCATCCCCATAACAGCACCCACGTTGGAATCACAACAGAGGCAAGTATGGTGTATTAGTGTGTTTATTGTGATACATTTGTGTGAATAGTGCATAGGATGGGTAGTGCTGTACATAAATCTTGCAATCAGAAGTTCCTAGGTGAATTGAAAGTCCTGGTAGACAAAATCCCCAGTATCAGGGCCACAGTTGTCTGAGACATTGGTCCAACTTGTACTCCCCATGCAATGTGTGGGAGTAGTGTTGCCGTCAACAGGGTGAACAGTCTGTGCACAAAGGTGAACATCCAGAACAGGTTCAGGCTTCCTGGGAGTTGCGCTTGGCCATCGGCCTCTCACTTGCCCCTCCTCGGACGACCCCTCTTCTTGGGGGGGGCCCCTCAAGTACAGGCTGCTGCGGTGCAGGGGACTCTCCGCCAGAGTCATCCTCCCTCCCTGTGGCAGTTGCAGTTTGTTCAGCACCAGATGTTGTTGGCACACAGGGAGGTGTGGACTGGTTGCTGTTCATCTGGCGGAGGCATTGTAAAATGTCCCTGTGCACCGCCGTCATCTCATGCAGTGCATCCCACTTGGACTCCACGCGGGACATGTGTGAGTCCACGCGGGAGATGTGTGACTCCACATGGGACATGTGGGAGTCCAAGCGGGCATGATGGGCAGCCTGCTGCTGTTTCATGTCTCTGAGGAGCCCCACTACCTGGCTGAGATCTCCGGTGCTGGACTGGTACGCATCAGCTATGCGTACCAGTTGTGGGTCATCATGCACACCAGCAACCTCTGCAAGCAGCGACCTCTGTCTCCCACCCCTCCCACCACCCCTGCTGACATGTGCAGTGCGTGCAGTGGCACGCACAGATGACCCTGGTCCACCTTGGGGGTTGGTGGTGGTGTTGGTGTCCATGGCCCCAGGTTGGTCCAGGGTCCCTGTGCTGGTGTTGCTCCTTGTTCTGTCCATGTCGGCAGGGATGGTATTTGTGGTGACAGTCATTGGAGGGGTGGGTGCAGGGGGTGCAGCTGGTGGTCCTGCTGGTGCTGCAGCTGGTGGTCCTGCTGGTGCTGCATGTAGACTTGCACCGGATGTGCCAGGTTGGTCTTCTTCGTCCGAGGAGGGCAGAGGCTGTACGACACCAGTGAGCTCCGCATCCTCTTGAGCCTGGGACTGGGACTCCTCAGCGTCTGCTGCTGTGTCCCCATCATCGCCTGTTTTTGGGAGACACACACAATGTATGTTATGTTTCTGCAGGCATCAATGGTTGACACACCTGACAGTTGTGACTGTGCCTCTGGGTGCGGGCCTGTACATTGCATTGTCCTAAGTCGTCACAGTCAGGGGTTGATTTTGGTGTGGCACATTGTCCTGCATTATTTGGGCATTTCTATGTATTTGTTGGGGTGTGAACATGGTCTGCATTGGTTGTATTTGGTTGACAGCCGGCCCTCCTTCCCACCCAGCCAGTCAGTTATCCCACCATGGACTGTGCTTGCATTGCAGGGAGTGGAAGTTGTCTCTCAGGATGTCAGTCAGTGGTGTCCTGCTGTTTGTTGGTGCACAGTTGCCAGCAGGGCCTTGTGCTCCCCACAGCAGTAGCCAGTGTCAGCCATCTTGTGAGTCCTTCTCCACTCCCTGTGATGTGAGCATGGTTCAGGGTGGTGTTGATGGGACAGTTGTGGGGGTGAGCTATGTCTGTGACTGTGACTCCCATCATGCTATTGCCTCCACCCCACTTCCCTGCATTCCCATACTTACTTGCTTTTGTGGGGAGTTCAGTGTGTGTGGGTGTGAGGGCAATGGCAAGATGGCTGACAGTGGTGTCCTGCTGTTGGTTGGTGTGCAGTTCCCAGCATGCCCTTGTGCTCCCCACAGCAGTAGCCAGTGTCAGCCATCTTGTGTGTCCTTCTCCACTCCCTGTGATGTGAGCATGGTTCAGGGTGGTGTTGATGGGCCAGTTGTGAGGCTGAGCAATATCTGTGACTACCACTCCCATCATGCTATTGCCTCCACCCCCTTCCCAGCATGCCCATGCTTCCTTCCTTTTGACTCTGCTTCCCTGTGGGGTGGGCTGGCTGTGCTGACAGGATGGCTGGGAGTGTTGTCCTGGCAGTTGTTTGGCTAAAAGTCCCAAGAGTGTCCCTGTGCTTCACACAACATAACCCAGGGTGGTGGTTCTTTGTGGGATCTTGAGTTAGGATGGGAGGCATTGCATTCTACCAGTTGGGTTCTGTGGAGTTTGTGTTGAGGGGGGGTGTGAGGGGAGGTGCTTGTGACTATGGTCAGTGCTGAAAGTCCTCCTTCCCACCCAGCCAGCCAGATATCCCACCATGGTACGTGCTTGCATTGCAGGGAGTGGAAGTTGTCTCTCAGGATGTCAGTCAGTGGTGTCCTGCTGTTTGTTTGTGCACAGTTCCCAGCAGGGCCTTGTGCTCCCCACAGCAGTAGCCAGTGTCAGCCATCTTGTGAGTCCTTCTCCACTCCCTGTGATGTGAGCATGTTTCAGGGTGGTGTTGATGGGACAGTTGTGGGGGTGAGCTATGTCTGTGACTGTGACTCCCATCATGCTATTGCCTCCACCCCACTTCCCAGCATTCCCATACTTACTTGCTTTTGTGGGGAGTTCAGTGTGTGTGGGTGTGAGGGCAATGGCAAGATGGCTGACAGTGGTGTCCTGCTGTTGGTTGGTGTGCAGTTCCCAGCATGCCCTTGTGCTCCCCACAGCAGTAGCCAGTGTCAGCCATCTTGTGTGTCCTTATCCACTCCCTGTGATGTGAGCATGGTTCAGGGTGGTGTTGATGGGCCAGTTGTGAGGCTGAGCAATATCTGTGACTACCACTCCCATCATGCTATTGCCTCCACCCCCCTTCCCAGCATGCCCATGCTTCCTTCCTTTTGACTCTGCTTCCCTGTGGGGTGGGCTGGCTGTGCTGACAGGATGGCTGGGAGTGTTGTCCTGGCAGTTGTTTGGCTAAAAGTCCCAAGAGTGTCCCTGTGCTTCACACAACATAA
This sequence comes from Calotriton arnoldi, assembly GCA_963921515.1. Classification (NCBI taxonomy): domain Eukaryota; kingdom Metazoa; phylum Chordata; class Amphibia; order Caudata; family Salamandridae; genus Calotriton; species Calotriton arnoldi. Next base: position 330,924 of record CAWUFW010002775.1, on the reverse strand, counting down.
CCCAGGGTGGTGGTTCTTTGTGGGATCTTGAGTTAGGATGGGAGGCATTGCATTCTACCAGGTGGGTTCTGTGGAGTTTGTGTTGAGGGGGGTGAGGGGAGGTGCTTGTGACTATGGTCAGTGCTGCAAGTCCTCCTTCCCACCCAGCCAGCCAGATTTCCCACCATGGAACGTGCTTGCATTGCAGGGAGTGGAAGTTGTCTCTCAGGATGTCAGTCAGTGGTGTTGTGCTGTTTGTTGGTGCACAGTTGCCAGCAGGGCCTAGTGCTCCCCACAGCAGTGCACAGTGTCAGCCATCTTGTCAGTTGTTTTCCACTCCCTGTGATGTGCGCATGGTTCAGGGTGGTGTTGATGGGACAGTTGTGGGGGTGACCAATATCTGTGACTGCCACTCCCATCATGCTATTGCCTCCACCCCACTTCCCAGCATTCCCATACTTACTTGGTTTTATGGGGAGTTCAGTGTGTGTGGGTGTGAGAGCAATGGCAAGATGGCTGACAGTGGTGTCCTGCTGTTGGTTGGTGTGCAGTTCCCAGCATGCCCTTGTGCTCCCCACGACACAGCAACAGTGTCAGACATCTTTGATGGGCCTTTCCACTCTCTGTGGGATGTGCATGCGTGAGTGTGAGCTTGCTGGGCCATGTGGTGGGGGATGTAGAGCTGTGACTACGACTCCCATCATGCTATTGCCTCCACCCCCCTTCCCAGCATGCCCATGCTTCCTTCCTTTTGACTCTGCTTCCCTGTGGGGTGGGCTGCCTGTGCTGACAGGATGGCTGGGAGTGTTGTCCTGGCAGTTGTTTGGCTAAAAGTCCCAAGAGTGTCCCTGTGCTTCACACAACATAACCCAGGGTGGTGGTTCTTTGTGGGATCTTGAGTTAGGATGGGAGGCATTGCATTCTACCAGGTGGGTTCTGTGGAGTTTGTGTTGAGGGGGGTGAGGGGAGGTGCTTGTGACTATGGTCAGTGCTGCAAGTCCTCCTTCCCACCCAGCCAGCCAGATTTCCCACCATGGAACGTGCTTGCATTGCAGGGAGTGGAAGTTGTCTCTCAGGATGTCAGTCAGTGGTGTCCTGCTGTTTGTTGGTGCACAGTTCCCAGCAGGTCCTTGTGCTCCCCACAGCAGTTGCCAGTGTCAGCCATCTTGTGAGTCCTTCTCCACTCCCTGTGATGTGCGCATGGTTCATGGTGGTGTTGATGGGACAGTTGGGGGGGGCAATATGTGTGACTACGACTCCCATGATGCTATTGGCTACACTGACTTGGCCAGCATACACAGAATTCCTTCCTTTCAGTGGTCTTCACTGTGTGTTGGTGTTGTTGTGGTGGCTACATGTCTGGATGTGTTTGTTAGTTCTATTTGTGCCACTGCCTAGCTGTAGTTGTAGTTGTGTTTGTACATGTGATGGCACGGTTGAATGTAACTTTTTTGATGGCATGTGTTGTGTTTCTCTGACTGACATACACATTTTGGGATGATTCTGTTCTGGTTGCTGTGTAATTGCTATGAGTGCATGGTTTGACTCTCCCCTTGACAGTGATGTGTGTGTGTATTGTGGCAGAATATTGTGTACATTTGTTGTGTACTCACCAGGCTCTGGGATGTTCTCTAGTCCATATACGCTCACTGGCGGAAGGATGGCCCGCACCTTCTCCTCCCAGGGCCTGAGGTATACTGGCTTGGCAGGAGGGCCACTGCCGGTGTATTGGCTCAGGAGGTAGTCTTTCTTGAGCAGGTCCCGTACCCTCCTGCGCACGTCATACCACCTGTTCTGGATGTCGGTCTTTGTGCGCAGACATGGTGATTGTGCGTTCACCCTGTTGATGATCCTCTCCCACATCTTGGTTTTCTGGGAGATGGGGGTCTGTTGGACCAGTGTGCCAAACAGCTGTGGCTCTACCCTGAGGATCTCGTCTACCATGACTTCCAATTCACAATCTAGGAACTTGTGATTCTTCTTGGGGGCATGGTGATGGGTGGTGATGGTGAGTGATGTGTGTGTTGGTGTGCAGGTGAGGGTGTGTGAGTGTGTGTTTTGCTGGGTGTATGTGAGGTAGGTATTTGTTGGTGTGCTGATGGTGTGTGGCTTGTGTGAGGGATGAGCTGTGGGTGTGTGGTTGCTGTCTCTTGGGTGCTGGCAGTGGAATGGCATTTGCAAAGGATCATGGTTGGGATTTGTGTCCTTTATATGGGTGGAGTTGTGGGTGTGTCTTTGTTCTCTGTCCCCACCCCCCAGTATTTATTGGCTTTGTAATTGCTTGTTTGGCCTTTTTTTGTGTGATTTTTCCTTTGTACTGTCTGTGCATGTTGGAAATGTTCTTGTGACCGAGTCGGACCCTGCATTTGTCTCGTACGGTGTTCTCCGTTTCGTTCACGCTGTGTTTGTGCAGTTTTCTATGCTGCGTACGCGTCGGTCGCGGTATTTTGTGTTACTTCGGCTCGGTTTTGTATGCGTGTCGGTCGTACGGCTTGTCCTCCGTCCGACTCGGTCGTGGTTTTCGCGCCTTGCATCGTACTTTGCGGTTTGGAGTTCGCGTGTACGTTTCGGTCGGATTTGTTCCGGGTGCGTGTCGGTCGGTTCGATTCGCGTGTTTTTCCGGCCGGATTGCTGTTTTCCGTGCGGCTCGGTCGTTCGGCTTGGGTTCGGTACGTGTCGGTCGGATTTTGCACGCTTTGCATCGTACTTGGCGTGTCGGGCGCCACAGGTACGTGTCGGTCGGTATGAATTCCGGCTCCGAGTCGGTCGGTGCTTTTTCCGGCCCGAATCGGAATCGACCCCTATATCTAGCCGCAGATGGGAAACAGCTGTTACAACGGGGTCATAACCATGCGTGACCATTACCACGAAGCCATTACCATGCATATGCCTTTTCCATGCATGCCTTTATCACGCCTGCCTTTTCCACACATGCCTGTACAACAAATTTTGTTCTAAAGGCATGAATGATAAAGCCATATGCGAGGTAAAGGTTTTAAAAGTATTATTTATTTAAATTTTGTAAAGGCATGCATGGTAAAGGCGTATGCATTTTAAAGGTTTTACAGGTAAGTACAGGCAAGTATTAAGTGTTATTATTTAGGCTCCCGGTTTTTATAAATAGAAACGGAAAAAATCTGACATTTATCTATATGCTGTCTATAGTGGCAGCAGAATGCGGGGTGAAGTATGCTAGGTCGCTCCGCCACAAGGAGACACCAAGCAGGGCATGAACCTGTCGCACAATGTGCCCTCCTTCGCACGAGTTAGTGAAGCTCAAATCTGCACCAAGGGAGGAAAACAATCCCAGCCAAACTGAAAGCATCACACTCCTGCCGCCTCTGTGCTCCTGTGGAAAATCGTGTCTAAGGCGCATGGGGGCTGCTGAGAGAAATCTGAAACCGCTGCCGTCAAACTGCTGCTCTGGAAAGGGGTGAACAAGTGCAGTCAGGAGCGCTGTGCCTGCAGAGACCCTCCATCCTGCACCCCTCACCGCGAAGCTTCCCTCAAAAGATAGTGAAGCACTGGGGCCCTATATACCCAGGGATCAATCCGTCCCTGGCAGCGAGCACTAACAGAAACAGCACCCACTTTCACAGAAGGCTGGCACGTATAAATATTCCAAGGCACACTGATCCACATGATAATGTCTGCCTCGAAAAAACTATAAGAGAAGGAAGAAGTGAATACATCCAGGCTAAAATAGGGTCTGTTTTAAAATCCAAGCATATTCCACAGGCTGGTTATTTGCACATTTAGGGGTCGATTCCGATTCCGTTTGTAAAGTCAACCGACCGACACGTCCCGGGATAAAGTACCGACCGACACGTCTCGCCGCCGTACGACCCGCGCAGTACGATGGAAAGCCTGTGAATACCAACCGACTCAGCCGAATATGAACCGGACGACCGAGCCGTACGGAAAAATGGCTTCCGGCCGGAAAAAGCCCTCGAGCAGTACCGTCCGACACGTACCCGGAACGGAGCCGAGCGACACGTACCCGTGACGTACGAGTTGCAAAGTACGATGCCAGATGTGGGAAACACGAACAACTTGCATGGAGCACAAGCCGCACGACCGACACGCACACGATACAAACACTCAAACCAACGGACTCCGCCCGCGACCGACTCGAACTCCCGCGAGCGAAACGAACGCCCACGACCGAGTCGAACGCCCATTGACCGAGTCGCACACGACATACACAACACAGCATAACAACAGCGTGAAAGGCTCGGAGAAGCCTGTACGACTCACCAGCAGCGTCCGGCACGGTCAGAAGAACATCTCGTACACACACACAAACAACAGCTGACCAAACACAAAAAAAGGACCAAACAAGCACTGACAACGGAAATATATAAAAAAATTATAATCAATTAAGAGAGACACACCCACAACTCAACATATTTAAAGGCCACCAATCACTCCCATGAGCCATTGCCATTTCCTGAGAACCTCCACACACACAACTCTGCTGACACACACCATTGCCATCTCACCAACAGCATTCACACACCCACCCACAAACCTCACTTGCACCCTCACACACACACACACCAATCACCACCACCACCACCCCACCACGACCCCAAACCCCCCCATCCACCCCACCCTCACCACCAACACCACCCCCCACTACCCCAAACCCCCCATCCACTCACCCCTCACCACTACCACACACCCCCAACACCAGTACCCCAACCCCCCATCCACCACCCCTCACCACTACCACCACCAACCCCCCCCCACCCCCCACACACCACAACTCCCCCATCCACCCCCCCTCACCACTACCACCACCACCACCACCCCCACCACCACCCCCAACACCACAACCACAACTCCCCCATCCACCCCCCCTCACCACCAACCCACCACCCTCGACACCACCACCCCCACCACCATGCCCCCCAAGAAGAATCCAAAGTTCACAGATAGTGAGTTGACAGTGTTGGTAGATGAAATCATCAGAGTAGAGCCACATTTGTTTGGCACATTGGTACAGAAGACCCCCATGTCCCAGAAGGCCAAGATGTGGGAGAGAATCGTCAACAAGGTGAACGCACAAGCACCTTGTTTGCGCACAAAGGACGACTGCCAGAACAGGTGGTATGACGTGCGCAGGAGGGTCAAGAAGCTGCTGGAGAAGGACCATCAGCTCAGCAAGCACACCGGCAGCGGCCCTCCTGCCAAACCCGTTTACTTCCGGTCCTGGGAGGAGAAGGTGCAGGCCATCTTACCACCGGAGAGCATACATGGTCTGACTGACATCCCAGAGCCTGGTGAGTACACAAATAAGAGACTCAAGATTGTGGGGCCATGTACACATGTCACCGTCAAGGGGACAGGCAAAACAACTTCCGTCAACAAAGCCACAGTAACACAAACAAAGTCATCCCTACAGCCATATGCCTGGCACAGCAACACAACACCTGCTATCTCATACCAACATTGAACTATGTCATCACGTGTACAAACCTAGCAAAAATCAGAGCAACTCAGTGCCACAAAACCCCAACAGACACTGCCACACAGTCTGCCACCACTGTCACACCACCTCACAGGGAACCTGACCCACAGGAAGGAAGCTCGGGGATGTTGGGGAAGTCAGTGTAGCCAAAAGCATGATGGGAGTTGTAGTCACAGCCAATAGTCCCCCTCACAAATGGACCAACAACACCACTTCTAACCATGCGCACCTCACAGGCAGTGGAAATGTACCCTCAAGATGGCTGACACTGGGTCCTGCTGTGGGGAGCACAAGGCCCTGATGGGCTATGTGCACATACCAAATGCAGGACCCTGATGCCTGACATCCTGAAAGTCAACTGCCACTCCCTGCAAGGGAAGCATACACAATAGTGGCCCATCTGGCCATGGAGGGAGAAACACTGCCAGCTCTGACCATGCCCACCACCATGTGCTGTCACACACCCCTCAACACAAACTCCACACAACTCACCTGGGAGAAGGCATTTACCCACACTTCATGCAAACAACACCCAAGACCCACCATACTGGCTACTGCTGTGTGACGTACAGGGACTGTTGCTACTTGTGTACAACCACCACTACACCACTGACTCACAACCTCAACATCAACCCACACTCACCGACATTGAAGCATGTCTCTGTGTGAATTGCCTGGCCCCTGGGGGAGGAGGAGGTACTGCAATGACACTGAAAACCATTGAGGCAGCTGCAAATCACATCTTCCCAGCAAAAACTAACAGCAGCCCTGGGAACACACACTGCCAAACCAAAGAGCAGGGCAAGATGGCTGACACATGGATACAATGTATGAGTAGGCTGCTAGTCACACACACGCATCGACCAACCCAATCACAGTCACACTGCCAGCTATTGCAAATGTACCTTTGCACTCAACTTCCGGGGATGCAGTGTCCCAGGGACCCCCTCTGGCCTGGACGGGTAGGCGCGGATTGTAGTTGACAAGTGCAGAAATGCAGACATACCACAGAGATCCAAACACACAGCAACTCACAGACACAGCAGTGACAGGGGACACCTGACTGACTACAATGGACCCACCAACATCCCTCACACTGTAGCATGCTGACATACACTCAAACCCCCGTTGTCAGCCACATGATACGCAGACATTGTCCAGTATTGTAGGCATCATCCACACCACACAGCACTCACTGACATGGACACTGTGGACACAAGGACTAACATGGGCTGCACTGGAGCAGGCATGCAACTCACAGCTGAAGCAACCGAACACACACCTCTGGTCACGACTCTAGTAAAGAAAGACAGCCGCAGCGAACAGTCCATACCACCATGGAGGACATTGACATCACAAAGCATGTGTGCAACCACAAAACTCAGACACAACTCCATTAGCAACAGTGACACCATCACCTGTGTGAAATGGGATGTGGACTGGGGACACAGACAACACAGAAGAGAACATCAGGACAACCCGGGCATGCTGGACTGTGACCAGGTTGAGCAGACACACTAATGTGATGCACATTGACTGACACAAACTGCCATTACACATGCCCCAAACAGAGATCCCAAACTAGGTGCCTTTGCAAGGATGCCAGCGTCAAAGCACAAATGTTGACAGGGATGAAACACCTGTGTCAGGCATGTGTCAGCACCAGTGTAGGAATGGCACAGTACAGTCCAGCGTGCAATTAAGATGCCAGGCAGGCAGACAGCTAGACATGACAACCAAAGTGCCTCAGGGTGTCAGGTGAATGCACCACACTAATGGAAATCTCCGTCAGTGACAAAGTAGGATGATGCAATGGACAGGCATGCAACACCAACCACAGTGGCCAATGTCATGTGTATGAACCATTGATGTCCATGAATACATCACTAACATTGTGTCTTCCTTCCAAACACAGGGGCAGATGTGGACTCAACCACAGACGAGGAAGAGTCCCAGTCCCAGGCTCCGGTGGACCCACCTGGCTCCGGTGGCGCACAGTCTCACTGCTCGTCGGACGACACCCAAGCTGGCCCCTCCGGTCTCGGCCCTCATGCAGCCCCTCGGCAACATTCACCTGCCCCCCTTGCAACCACCCCTGCAACTGCTGATACACCGCAAGCCACCCCTGCCAACACGGACAGACCTACCGAACCATCAGACGGCACAGGGTCACAGGGCACCAGGGCACCTGACAACAGCAACAACATCCAAGATCCCCCTGTGACACCTGTGCGGGACACCACAGGTGCTGGCCGTGTGGCGAGGGGTGGTGGGAGGGGTGGGAGGCCGAGCAGAGGCTCCACTGAGGGTGCGGGGCTGCAGGATGACACCCACCTGGAACGCATCATGGATGCGTACCAGGAGAGCACCGGAGGGTTCAGCCAGGTAGTGGGGATCCTCACGGACATCAAAGAACAGCAGGCTGCCCACCATGCCCGCTTGGACTCCCACATGTCCCGTGTTGAAACACACCTGTCAAATATGGAGTCCAAGTGGGATACCATGGAAGATATAGCAGTGGTGCACCGGGAAATGTTGACCTGCCTCCGCCAGATCAGCACCAACTTGAGCCCACCTCCCTGTGCGACGACTACATCTCGGGCAACAACATCTGCCACCGCCACAGAGAGTGAGGGGGTCTGGTGGAGGCCCCCGTGCACAGCAGCAGCCTGCAGGTGAGGCTCCCCCTGAGAAGAAGAAGAGGGGTCGTCCGGTGAGGAACAAGTGAGACGAAGATGCCCATGCACATCCCCCAGGAAACCAACACCTGTTCTGGACAGTGACCTTTGTGTGCAAACCGTTCACCTTGTTGTACGACATCGTACTCCCCCACATGACATGGAGGGTCTGAGTTGGAACAATGTGCTTAACGACTGTGGACTGTACTCTAGACATTTCATCTACCAACACTCCTAACTTGTTATCTGTGAACTTTGGATTCTAAAGCCAACTGACAACACTCCCAATCCTGAGCACCATCCCCACTTATGTGCCAATAAATTCACCTAAACACAAGACGTGACTCTGTGGTTATTGAGAGGTTGCCAGTGGCATGTACATCTGGATGTGCTGAAGAACACTGTGCATGCAAACCTGTACTGTGATGAGTACACTGTCATGTCAGTCAGGCCAATGTGCCACATATGTGGGAGACACACCACCAGGTCTACTTTACACATGCTCACCACGTCCAACCAATTCATTGCCAACATCAATGTTGACAAGCAAGCCTGTGGTATGCACAAACTACACACCCAACCTGAGTCAGTGGTGACAGGCCCACAAGTGCAGTACGTCAATGTCAGTCTGATGTGTAGGCACAAGCAACACACATCAGAAGGTGCAGCACAGTTTATTGTCAGGCAATTGCCACATGTCCCTTATTACACACATGCAAGCTAGCAACACCTGACAGTGGGCACACGGTCACCAAGTGGATAACTACGGAAGTCCTGGGGTGCCTGGCACATCACTCGTCGGGACACTAACGACTCCATCCTGGCAGTGGAGCATGGGCATCAGGGGTCTCTGTACACCAAACAACAGCCACAGTACCCTGTGAAGGACAGACAGAAACACAATTGTTAACACTGCATGACGCCATACAACTGCAACACACATGGCAAACACAAATCACAGACTACACCACCCCAAAATACTAATCATCACACAACTGGTGGGGAGTACAGGTAAACTGGATGGACACATCACTGCAGGCATCCACACAAGTAGCACACAGCCACACGCAAGGTGCACCACACACACAAAACATGCACACACAACACATTTACAACACATCACTGTATACTCACATTCAGGAGAAGAAGTTGTTGATGAGCTGTGTGCGGACATCATCCGCAGCCTCATCATCGCTACTGGCATCCTGGCCCAGGCCAGGATCCTCCACAGGTGGCGGGTGTTGGTCATTGTCATCCTGGATGAGGGCCACCTCCCTTCGCACTGCCAGATTGTGCAGCATGCATGCTACGATGATGATCCGGCACACCTTAGCAGGGGCATACGGGAGGGCACCTCCTGTCTTGTCTAAACACCTGAAGCGGCTCTTCAGGAGTCCAAATGTCCGCTCTATCACCCTCCTGGTACGACCATGTGCCTGGTTGTAGCGCATCTCGGCTGGTGTCACAGGGTTCCTCAGGGGTGTCAGCAACCATGGCATGTTGGGATATCCAGAGTCACCTACATACAGACACATGCACATTAGAGGAGTTGGAGAAAAACAGGTAGCAAACAATTGGCAGGCACACACAGTGAGGAAAAGTCAGTACACACCAACAAGCCAGGCACGTAGATTCTGCATCCGTGACATCAGTCTAGGGACACGACTACTCCTCATCACATAGGCATCATGCGCAGACCCAGGGAAACGGGCACACACATGGGAGATTGTCATGTCCGCCAAACAAACCACCAGAGCATTGATGGAGTGGAAATGCTTGCGGTTCCTGTATGGCAGCTCATGTGCCTGTGGTGGCACCAAAGCCACATGTGTCCCGTCAATGGAGCCAATGACATTTGGCATCCTCCCCAGGGCATAGAAGTCACCCTTTATGTCTGCAAGTCGTTGGGGTGTGGGGAAATAGATGTACAGGTCCAGGAAATGTAACATGGCCTCCAACACATCCCGAAGCACCCGACTGAACATTGTCTGTGACATCCCTCCACCAGAAGACACAGTGTACTGGAAGGTACCCGTCGCAAAGAAATGAAGGGCTGCCATCACCTTCACCTTGGGGGTCAGTGCCGTCGGGTATGGCCGGCCAGGTTGCAGGTGTGGGCCCAACTGCCCTGCCAACTCCTCAATCACTGCCCTGGTGAAACGGTACTTTCTAATGGACTCACGTTCCACCATCGTTGCCAGGTCCGGGAATGGCCTAGGTACATTTGGGGCCCTGCAGTACAGACAGAAACAAAGGATGAAGGCACACCCTCCAGCAATGTCACAAAGCCACAGCAACACAGCCCATCATAAACAAACACATAACACAATGAGCTGAGGTGGTTGCCACAGGTTGCAGACACTAATGTCCCATACATGGCATCAACGCACATTGAAGCCCAAGATGTGCACATGACAGGGCCCCTGTTGTGCCATGACAAAGCAATGGGCCCTAGCACAGTACATCTGCCCTGTTGCCACCTACCACACAAAGCCCACAGTGACTAGTGAGGACAGATATTTTCTCCACATCACAGCTCCCTGACTGACAGTTACACAGGCATGATGTGACGTATCGTTGACATTACACACAACAAGCATGTTAGCCACAGTCCATGTGCCCTGTCGCCACAAGAGGACATATGTAGGTGTCTGTGCCACCCCCACACAACAACACTGTGCATGTACAAACCAATGTGATGTGTGGATCAGCTCACATTGGATCACTGACAGATCACACCACATGCACACAGATAGTGTATGGACATCACAATGTCGACACTGGTTCACCCTGCTTTGAAGCTACTAACACTGATGAGACAGGGTACATGTGACACGACACACACGCACATCCTGGCTGGGACTGTGTCCATTGCCAATGTCCTGTACTGCATTGCTGCACCCCCTGTGGCAATGGGCACACCACACATGTATGTGTCCACCCACATCCGGGTCCAGCCTGGGAGTGCTTGTCAACAAGTGGCACACGACCAAACACATCCTGTGCCCCCAGACACACACATAAGAGGCAGCCATACATGACTGGGGACACACTGTGGCACAGGCAGTGGTGCCATTGGTGTGCCCCATAGTCCCTAGCTAGTGACAGAGGATGGCATATGTCAGGAATTGACAGCAAGGCTGACCGACACGTTCAATGTCCCCAAAACCAAAATAACTTGTTTGGACCGAGCCGTGCGCACGTCTGGGCCATACAATACAATGGCGACGGACGCGTGTGACGCGTCGGTCGTGTATGGACCGAGCCGCGCGCATGTCTGGGCCATACAATACAATGGCGACGGACGCGTGTGACGCGTCGGTCGTGTATGGACCGAGCCGCGCGCATGTCTGGGCCATACAATACAATGGCGACGGACGCGTGTGACGCGTCGGTCGTGTATGGACCGAGCCGCGCGCATGTCTGGGCCATACAATACAATGGCGACGGACGCGTGTGACGCGTCGGTCGTGTATGGACCGAGCCGCGCGCACGTCTTGCCCATTGAATCTGATGGAGACGGGTGTGTGTTGCCATTCAAAATCCGCGTAGTACAGTCATTTGCCGGGCCCTGCACCCTCATTGGCCATGAGCTGTCATGGTGATGGACGCGGATTTGAACGAGGCGTGTGCAGGAAATTCAGTTGGAGTCGTACAACATTGTTGCAATTGCCAGTGTGTCATGGAGGTGATGTTTTAAATGATGCTGAAGGCGTGTACGAGTCGTGCTATCCCATGGATTGGCCAAATTCATAGGATGCAAGCTTTTTGGACCTATCCCTTTGTACCCCAGGGCAGACATGCCTCCACAGCACAGATATAAGGCTGCCTGGCCCCCAGAGAACCCACTTGCCTGCACCACATGCTACTGGAGCACATCAAGTTCATCACTGCTGCTGTCTCTGCTTCCTCTGGCTTCAATGATGGCACGTACTGTGGAGAGGGCCCCAGCCTTCAGTGAGGAGGAGAACCAGGCCCTGCTGGACGGGCTCCTGCCGCAGTACACCAAGCTCTATGGGAAACCAGGGGAGCAGGTGAGTGTGCTGTCCACTGCTTTGCTAATTGTGCTACTGGTCTGACCAGCAGCAGCATTAGTGTGTACACCAGTGGCTTGGTTGCCCACTGACTACTGCTCTTGCCACAAATGGGGCACCCACATGTACTGCACAGTTGCAGTGCAGTGCAAGGTGGATTGTCACTAGGTTCCCTTCCCAGGCCATGTCTCAAAGTTGTGAGTGCTGGACACCGGTCCCTCAACCATAGTTGCACCACCTGTGTACCTCATTAGCCTTGCTGATGCCCACATGTGTGACTGCCTGTGTGTTGCACTAATATGTTGCCAGTGTAGTAATGTCCTCTGCACTTTGTCATCCTCACAGGTTGCTGCCCAGAAGAAGCATGAGATCTGGATGAGCATCGTCCGGGCGGTGAGATCCGTGGGGGTCTACAGGCGCAGGATCCGCAACTGCCAAAAGAGGTGGCAGGACCTTCGGGGCTGGACCCGGAGGATCGCACGGGTCCAGCTGAAGCTGTCGCCTCCACGCAGGAGGGGCGGACACCGGACCCTGACCCCCCACATGCTCCGGATCCTGGCGGTGGTCTTCCCGGACCTGGATGGGCAGCTGAAGGCCAGACAGCAGCAAGGAGGGGGTGAGTACATGACTGCACTGTGTGCTGTGTCTGACATGCTATGTGCCCCCTCTGGCCTGGTAACACCTCAACAGTACATTGTTCAGTTGATCCAGGACCCATGTCCCTCTCTGGTGACTTGCCCCCTTCTCATCTGTTTGCCAGGTGTTGCTTTTTCTGTCTGGGCATAGTGTCACGTGGAAACTGTGCCCTTACATGTGAAGGTGCATGGGATGTGGGCCAGCATTGCTTCAGGGGACTCAGTGTTGTGCTTCAAGGGTGGGACCATTGTACAGTACATGCCAGGGTCCTGGTATTTATCTGCATGTACTCCTGTCATGTGGCCAATTGACAGCTCGGGCTCACCACATGTGCCTGGGGCATTCGGCACACACCCATGCTGCTGGTTGGGTAAACTGTTGGGGCCTCTGGAGCATGTACCTCAAGTGTGTCACACATGCACAGCCACCTGCCTACTGTCCATGGCTATCACCTGTTCCACGTGGAGCAGGACAGTCATGGCTAGTCCAGGGCATGCTACAGTCTGTACTCCCACTCCCGTGTCTCGGTTGGCACATTGTGCCAGGTGACCAGTTCCCTCAGGTGTCTGCCCCTGTGTCATTGTGCTGTGGCACCGTTGTCAGGCCCACTGGTGTGTACATGGGTTTGGGGTCAGCATGCAATCTGAGATGTACCCATGTGAGACAATACCTCTGTGACATGTATGGATGTGATGACTTGACCGTGCACAATGGTGCCTGCAACTAGGTAGTTCCAGCAGCTGGGTGTCATTCACAGCAGAGTGCGAGTTGCTCAGCTTCAGAGTGCCCTGTCCCATGTCTCTCATGCGTCCAATGGGTCTGGGGTGGGCACATCAGAATCCAGACGATGTTGTTACTGTGGATGGTCATGTGTAGTTGTCAGCTACAGAGTTTGCAGGCCCCATGTCCTGGGAATGTGACACAGTGGTGACAGTTGTTGTGGGGCTGCCCTGCCCCCTGTGACTGGAGACTGTGATGTATGATCTCACAGGCATGGCTGAGCCATGGGACTACACTACCTAGGGGTGATCCAGCAGGAGTGTGTCATGTGCAACATGCACTCCATTGTGCCAAGGTATGCAGGACTTGCGGGGATCAGGATGTCTGGTGCATGTACTCAGCCCCAGCCTCTCAGATGCAACACTGGCCATCCCTACGTCCAGGCAAATGTACAGGTCCATTGTCAGCAGATGTGATGTGTGCATGTTGACAGACCACTACGTATTTTCCGGTCTTGTCAAGTAATGGGTAGGTGGTGCATGTGTCTGCAGTGGGGTGTAGGGATCCTACATGCGCAAGACAGATGGGTGCAAGGGCAGGAGGGATGTGAATGCCATGCTCGACTCTCAGACTAACCATTGGCCTATGCAAATCTGTGTGAGCACTCCTAGCAAAGTTCAACTGATTGATGCCCGCACTTGGCCACTGATGTGCTGTACTTTCTGTGGTGTGTGTGGTCAGTGCAGATGACTAATGTGTTTTCATTCTATTTTCCCTGTGCAGATACAGACACGGACACAGAGGGAGACCGCTCCACGGACCAGGGGAGCCAGAGAGCCAGACTGGGTCGGAATTTGAGGAGTCGGGGGGACCCAGTGGCACGGAGGGCGAGGGGAGCGGGTCTGTGGGCTCCTCGGCAAACACCACCGCAGCTGAGCACCACAGCAGCAGTGACGAGGACTTCCTTGTGGAGGCGGGTGGCAGCAGCCACCATCCAACACCTGTTGAGGTTGTCCCCGCCCCCACCATCACTGCCCTCCCCATGGCTCCCACATCTAAGGTCCGTGGAGGCGCCCGTGTTCATGGGCATGTCTCCTTCCAGTCAGGCACCGCACCCCCTACCCCTGTGTCCCCTGCAGCCCTGAGTGAGGAGTCTGTCGACCTGCTGCGGCAGATCCATGTGGGGCAGTCATCCATGCTGCGTGTCTTCCATGTGCACACGGGTCTGTTGAACCAGCTGGTGTCGTACATGGAGGGCATGTCATCATCCATGTCTGCCCTACAGAGGACCAGTCAGGGCATGGCCTCCTCACTGACGGCTGCAGTGTCCCTCCTCCAGCAGTCCCTCCCCCTCCTGCCCCTGCCCCATCCCCTACTCCCAGCACCCTACCTGTCCAACTCACACACACACCTGCACCATCATTGCACACAACAGACCCAGGCACTACACACACACCCAAGCCAAAGTCTAAACATGCACGCACGCATACTCAGGGGACTGAACATACACTCACCGGGGATGGGTCAGACACACACACACATGCATCCACAGGCACTCCGCAGTCCTCCGATGCCTCACCCTCCACAGCCCCTTCCACGGCCCCTTCCACTGCCTCAACTGCATCCCCAGCTGCAAAGAGGCTCTTCCTGGTCGACCTCGGACTCTTCCCCACTGATCCATCCACACCAGCACACAAGGGGAAGAGGGGTCCGGCCACACAGAGGGGGTGTCCCTCGCCCCCAGACACCCTCCCCAGGCGCAGGCAGGCTGAGACCCCACGCCGCAGGTCCCCCCGCACCCGGAAGAGCAAGACCCCACCACCGGCCCAACACTCCACCAGACAGTCTCCACCCGCCATCCCCCAGGCTCCCACTCCACAGGTCCCACCACCACACCCTGCCCCAGGTTCACCCACCCACCGCTACCGCATCCCCAAGATGCTCAGGCCTTCCCCCTGCCTCTTGCTCTTCCAGCACCCCACACCCCACTCAGCCTGTGTGTGGCACTGCTGTGGAGGGCGTGCCCTCCCCTCCGTCCTGCCCACATCACCGGATCCACTTCCTGCTCCCCTGGGGATGGGCACTGCAGTGGAGTCTCTGCCCTCCCGGTCTGACTTGGGCACTGCAGTGGGTTCCGTGTCCACTCCCTCTGACCTGCCCACTGCAGTTGTGCCGGCACCCACTGATCCTGACTTGTGCCCCCCAGTTGTGCCGGCACCCACTGCTCCTGACTTGTGCCCCCCAGTCGTGCCGGCACCCACCCTGTCAGACTCCTCCGCTGCAGCTGCCGCTCCTGCACCCACCAGCCCTTCCCTGCCTGTTTCTGTAGACCCATGATCCTGTACCTGCGGTGCCTGGCTGGCCTCTATGTATGCCCCTCCCAGGGGTATGTCCCCTTCCGTTGGCAGTGCAGGCAAGCCAAATGTGGCATTTGGACACTTGACCCTGTTGGGTCTGTTTATGGACTGGCCATAGGCCTTCATGTTTTTCTTCTTGATTTTCCATTTCACAAATAACTCGGCTGAATAAAAGCTCCTTTTTGTTCACTAGTGGTTTTGCTTCAGATGTACATGATGTTGTTGATACTTGACATGCCCTTGCTCCAGTGATGGTGTATTCCATGGCTGGGAAATGTAGTGTCACTGTGCTGGATACCATGTGGGCCATGGGGGGTATGTCCTGTTGGGGTGTGTATCCATGTCATCCTTTGCAGCAATCTGACGGGGTCATGATTATGGTCTTTGGAAATGTGTTATCTATCTTTTGTTAGCAATGTCTCATCAGTGTCTTACACACATGCACACCTGTTGGCCTTGGCATGGTTCAATTGGGCCATTTCACTGACTCTGTGGCCATCTCCAATGGACATGCAAGTGTATGCATCTATGTGGATGGACTCATCTGTGTCCTCAGTGCTACTTCATCTACATGTGTGTTGACTCTGTGCAGTTGACTCAGGGGACCCTCACGTGCCCAGGCTGCTGTTACCAGGGCCACCAATGTGTGGTATATGTTAGCTGTGTGACAAAGTATACTGCTGACATGCTGGTGGCCTGCATGGACAACATATGGCACAGCTTTCCTTCCACAGGAGTGGAGTCCCCTCATGTCACTGTGCTGATGGGGGTTGAGACCCCATTAGCACAGTGCTCTACATATGCTGCATGTGTGATCCCCACACTTACCTTCATGTCACTGTGCTGATGGGGGTTGAGACCCCATTAGCACAGTGCTCTACATATGCTGCATGTGTGATCCCCACACTTACCTTCATGTCACTGTGCTGATGGGGGTTGAGACCCCATTTGCACAGTGGTCTACATATGCTGCATGTGTGATCCCCACACTTACCTTCATGTCACTGTGCTGATGGGGGTTGAGACCCCATTTGCACAGTGCTCTACATATGCTGCATGTGTGATCCCCACACTTACCTTCATGTCACTGTGCTGATGGGGGTTGAGACCCCATTAGCACAGTGCTCTACATATGCTGCATGTGTGATCCCCACACTTACCTTCATGTCACTGTGCTGATGGGGGTTGAGACCCCATTAGCACAGTGCTCTACATATGCTGCATGTGTGATCCCCACACTTACCTTCATGTCACTGTGCTGATGGGGGTTGAGACCCCATTAGCACAGTGCTCTACATATGCTGCATGTGTGATCCCCACACTTACCTTCATGTCACTGTGCTGATGGGGGTTGAGACCCCATTGGCACAGTGCTCTACATATGGTGCTGTTTAGTACCACACAGTTACCTTTTGTACACTCAAGTGATGGGTGTTGAGGCCATTACTGCAGTGCTCATGTGAGGCTTGGCTTGTGTTAGCCACACTATGGTATTGCAGACACGTGTTGTGAGTTACATTGTGTGTACATGGTCATGTTCACTGTGGTGGGTATTGTACACAGACTACATGTTGTGGTCATGAGGTTGTTGTGGATATCCTTTGGTTTGTAGTCCTTATGTTGGGGTATGGGGTATGTGTGACACATCACCCATCCTATGTGTGTGGGCATTGGTAGTGGTACTCACACAGTTCACTATTGGTGGTGGTGACAGGCAAGAGGCCCCCTATGGGTGGGGGTGTGAGTGGTGACAGGCAAGAGGCCCCCTATGGGTGGGGGTGAGAGTAGTCCCAGCCAAGAGGCCCCTATGGGTGGGGGTGAGAGTAGTCCCAGCCAAGAGGCCCCCTATGGGTGGGGGTGTGAGTGGTGACAGGCAAGAGGCCCCCTATGGGTGGGGGTGTGAGTAGTCCCAGCCAAGAGGCCCACTATGGGTGGGGGTGTGAGTGGTGACAGGCAAGAGGCCCCCTATGGGTGGGGGTGAGAGTAGTCCCAGCCAAGAGGCCCCCTATGGGTGGGGGTGTGAGTGGTGACAGGCAAGAGGCCCCTATGGGTGGGGGTGTGAGTAGTCCCAGCCAAGAGGCCCACTATGGGTGGGGGTGTGAGTGGTGACAGGCAAGAGGCCCCCTATGGGTGGGGGTGTGAGTAGTCCCAGCCAAGAGGCCCACTATGGGTGGGGGTGTGAGTGGTGACAGGCAAGAGGCCCCTATGGGTGGGGGTGTGAGTAGTCCCAGCCAAGAGGCCCACTATGGGTGGGGGTGAGAGTAGTCCCAGCCAAGAGGCCCCCTATGGGTGGGGGTGTGAGTGGTGACAGGCAAGAGGCTCCCTATGGGTGGGGGTGTGAGTAGTCCCAGCCAAGAGGCCCCCTATGGGTGGGGGTGTGAGTGGTGACAGGCAAGAGGCCCCCTATGGGTGGGGGTGTGAGTAGTCCCAGCCAAGAGGCCCACTATGGGTGGGGGTGTGAGTGGTGACAGGCAAGAGGCCCCCTATGGGTGGGGGTGTGAGTAGTCCCAGCCAAGAGGCCCACTATGGGTGGGGGTGAGAGTAGTCCCAGCCAAGAGGCCCCCTATGGGTGGGGGTGTGAGTGGTGACAGGCAAGAGGCCCCCTATGGGTGGGGGTGTGAGTAGTCCCAGCCAAGAGGCCCCCTATGGGTGGGGGTGTGAGTGGTGACAGGCAAGAGGCCCCCTATGGGTGGGGGTGAGAGTAGTCCCAGCCAAGAGGCCCCCTATGGGTGGGGGTGTGAGTAGTCCCAGCCAAGAGGCCCCCTATGGGTGGGGGTGTGAGTGGTGACAGGCAAGAGGCCCCCTATGGGTGGGGGTGTGAGTAGTCCCAGCCAAGAGGCCCACTATGGGTGGGGGTGTGAGTAGTGACAGGCAAGAGGCCCCCTATGGGTGGGGGTGAGAGTAGTCCCAGCCAAGAGGCCCCCTATGGGTGGGGGTGTGAGTGGTGACAGGCAAGAGGCCCCCTATGGGTGGGGGTGTGAGTAGTCCCAGCCAAGAGGCCCCCTATGGGTGGGGGTGTGAGTGGTGACAGGCAAGAGGCCCCCTATGGGTGGGGGTGTGAGTAGTCCCAGCCAAGAGGCCCACTATGGGTGGGGGTGTGAGTGGTGACAGGCAAGAGGCCCCTATGGGTGGGGGTGTGAGTAGTCCCAGCCAAGAGGCCCACTATGGGTGGGGGTGTGAGTGGTGACAGGCAAGAGGCCCCCTATGGGTGGGGGTGATGGGCAAGGGGGGCCTGGGTGTTTGTCACAGGTTTACTGGTACGTGTCGGCTGTTTGTTTGGGGGGTGTCTCTTACCGTCTCCGTCGTTGGCGTCTGTTCCGGATCAGTCCATGGATGTAGAGGATCGGTATGACCTGTGCGATGGGATTCATGTCGACACCGTCTCGTCTGCACTGGTCGTTGGTTCGTTTCGTCCCAGTTGTAGGCTTGTACGTCTCGTGTCCGGGGATCGTGTTGTGGCGCGAATCGTTCCTTTCATGCAGCTTCTCCGGATGCTGTGACGTGCCGTACGTGTCGACTCGCTCGGCGCATAGGAAGTGCGCATCGTACTTGTCCGGCCGGAAACAGCTCTGACATAGCCCCCGTGCGAGTCGATTCTGCGTTTACGGGACCGGGTCGTAGGGAGAATTGAGTATTTATTTGGCGAGTTCGCGTCGGTCGAGTTTTCAGCACATGCACGCATCGTACTTGATCGGCAGGACTGACCGGCTCCCGGGACGAGTCGGTCGGGAGGTAAGCGTCCGGACGGCTCTTTTTGAGCTGTCCGACCCGAATCGGAATCGGCCCCTAAAGGTTCTGGTTCAGAGGTGTTGAGCAGTGGAAAGTCATCGACCGCTAGAATCCGAAGATGGTTTCCTTAGCACTTGGTGCACCAATCAGACTTGTGTTCTTTCCACCTGCAGGGTGCTGACTGCGTTGAGGTGAAAGGCGTGTTTACAGTCGGCGGTGAGGTGCCCAGGGGCCGTCCATAGTAACACCTACAGGGCTATGAATCTTTTGATGTGCTGGAAATTCCTTACTATGAGGGTCTTGCATTGACCTCTGACCTGCCCCCAAAAGCCTGTTGACCTGCCCCTTAGTTCCTTTGACCCAATTGTGGTCAGATCCATGCGTCATTGTGTGGGAGTGTCAACACGTCTTCTGCCCCAAACCTTTTTGCCCTTTCTTTTTTGTGGCTCACCCCGTACTGACTCCTTTTTACCTGCTCTGTGACCTGCGGCCACCATCGGCCCACCCTGATTGAGGAAAGACGCCTTTCTGACGCCACATGTGCTCTTGGTCCTCTGACTTGCCATCTGTTTGCCTCCCCTCGACTAAGCTCTGCCCCAGCCCCCCATCCCGTTCAAAGCCAAATGTATGTGTCCTTGAACAATATACCTGCTGCACAGGTGTGAATTGTTGTTCCCGTTTCCCTTTGCCATCTGGCCAGTATTTTGGAGCATCTCTTAGCTTTAAGTTATTGCATCCAGATATTGGAGGTGGGGTAGCAACTGAAAACTCAGGCCTGAAGCCCGGCTCAGCTCAAGGTCCTGTTGGAGGCTTCTTCCTGACAGCCTCCCTCTTCCCATGGTGTGGCATTAAGGGCAGTCAGTGCATGGCAACTTTTGTAACTGGGGAAACAGGCTTGAGTCTCTGCATCGGCTCACCATCCTGTGATTCTGGGCAAATCACTTAATTTCTCGATGCTTCTTAAAATGAAAGTTACCTTGTGTAATCAAACTGGTGCTCATTTAAAGCGCTGCAATACCATTGGTACGAGCTTGCGCTATACAAAACCGGGAAAAAATGCACAACGAGGTAAAACAAAGCCTTAACCCTTGGTGTGGAGTTAAAGGCAGTTACTTTTGTAACTGGGGAGCTGTTCACCATCCCGCGATGTGTGCAGACAAAATATCAAGTTGGAAATGTCGAACTACAGAAATATCGAGTCCTAAATATCGTGAGTCCGAAATATCGACAGCAAGAATATCGTGGTCAAGAATATCGATTTTAGGGTAGGAAATATCATTTAAAAAAATATAGAAGTCATTAATATCGTTTGCAAAAATATAGTTGTTTAAAATATCGATTTTTTAATTAGTGTTATGTATTTTAGTATATATTTTAAATGTATGTGATGTATTTTTTTGTATAAGAATTGTTTATGTTTTTTAATATATGTGTTAAATTTTTAGTAGTTATCAATTGTATTTTAATTAAATTTTGCGTTTTTTAGTTCCGTAGCGGGTTGTGGATTTATAGGGGAATAGGGTGGGAAGTAATTTAATTATAATAAATTAATGATTATTTTTTATTAATATTTATTTAATTGAGATTTTATAGTGTTAATTGTGGGAAGTAATTTATTATTAATTAATTATTAATTGGTTGTTAATCAATATTAATTCATTAATTGCTAATTAATTATGGTAATTGTGTAATTTTTAGGTGCGGGTTGTGGGGTTTATAGGGGTAAAGGGTGGGAAGTAATTTATTTTTAATTAATAATAAGTGGGTAAGTAGTATTAATTAATTAATTGAAAATTAAATATGGAAATTGTGTAATTAATTTTAGGTGTGTGTTGTGGGGTTTATAGGGGTAAAGGGTGGGAAGTAATTTATGTTTAATTAATTAATAATGAGTTGTTAATAAATATTAAATAATTAATTGTAAATTAATTATGGAAATTGTGTAATTAATTTTAGGTGAGGGTTGTGGGGTTTATAGGGGTAAAGGGTGGGAAGTAATTTATGTTTAATTAATAATTTGTTGATAATTAATATTTTAATTGATCTTTAATTAGGGTAATTGTTTATATTTTTTTGTGTGTTCGTTTTACTTTTATGGGGTAAAGGGGTGGGGAGTAAATTAATTTTACTTACTTTATAATTAGTTGTTAAATACTATTAGGTTTTTAATTGAAAATAAGTTTTAATTGTGTAATTAATTTTTTTGTAGTTTAATTTTAGCTGTGGTTTGTGGGGGTTATAGAGGTAAAGTGTGGGAAGTTTATTAATTTTTATGAGTTTTCATTTGTTTTTTAATTAATAATATTTCTTTAATTGGAAATTAATTATGTTAATTATGTATGTAAATTTTTTTAATTTGGTTGCGAATTGTGTGGTGTTATAGGGTAGGAAATAAAAAAAGTAAATTTATGTAATAATTAATGTTTCTGTTTCTAAATAATTTCTAATAAAAAATATTTATTTGTTTGAAAATTATTTTGTATTTAATATAATATTTGTAGGTATGTGTCATATGCATTTAACATATATTAATATGTTTTTTCAAATTTGTAATACTAAACATATTTGTATTTTAATTTTTAATATATTTATTTATTTATTTTGTTTTTTAAATATTTCTGTTGTTAATATTTTGTTTGTTTTTAATTTTGAACTGACTGGAGTGAAAATATTAATTGTTACCCCTCCGCAATCCAACACTTTCCCTACTGCTGCACTGATTGGAGTGGGAATAGTAGTTTTTACCCCTCCGCAATCCAACAATGTCTCTACTGTTGCACTGACTGGAGTGGGAATAGTAAGTTTTACCCTCCGCTATCCAACACTTTCCCTACTGTTGCACTGACTGTAGTGGTAAATTTAAGTTTAAAGATTTTTAAATAGTTTAAGGTTTTAATTTATAATAGAATTTTTTTTTTGTAATAGAATTTATGTTATTGATATATATTAGACCATCATGATTACATGTTGATGTTACTTATTGTGACCATCCTCTGTGTACATTATACATATAATTTTCATTTTTTTGTATTTACACATGAGGGCTTGTGCTTTCTGTGAGTGTGTCTTTTAAATTTCTAAAATGTAAGCAGTATGTCTTTTGTGTCTACACATTCGTGTAGACTATAAATGATTTTAACAAAATGGCGCTTACCAGACTGGCGAAGGCTGCTGTGACAGCCGAAAACGCGTTCTCTCTGTGCTGCTGGGTCGGAGGAGGCTCAATCAAATAAATGCCCTTTAACCTAGCACTCTTCGTGTGCATGCCCTTTTCTGTGAGGAGTAGGGTTGGATTGTATACTTTTAAGTGCCGGCGGTCGGCGCTTTACACGCACCACCAGTCGTATTGTTTGGGCTTTTCAAACGACCGCAATTTGGAGTAGTTTGAGCATGTGAGTGCTATTGATCAGCCCCCAGGGTCTCCGCTGGAATGAGGATAACGGATGACAGCAGTGTGGATGGCGGTGATCCCGACGCGAGGAGGTCTTCAAGGCATTCAGCGCGGGGTTTCCAACTTTCCCCTGGCTCGAAATGCCTCACACTTGGACCATGTGATCCCTGGTGACTGGGCACCGTGTCAGCCGACGCTGATATGGTGAGGTTTGCTCGGCAAAATGGATTTTGAACATTGCTCTCCCCCGACCCTGCATTAAGTTGTATTTGGTGACTGCGCGTTTGTGCACTTAATGTAATGGGTCTTGACATTTGTAGGAGTAGTGGTGTCTCTACTCCTACGCCTTTTGACTTCAAGAAGTTTGTTAGGGAGCCATGATTGGGAGCACGGCAGCGTAGCTGAGGTTGCGTTTGCATATGCCAGTCAAGGAACGAACAATGCAGATTGCCTGCTCGACGGGGAGGTGAGGTTTCCAAGGGACCATGTGAACGCATTATTGGTTTCCGAGGCTTCAGATTGACTGGCATCTGTTATAGTTAACACACAACTGAAATGTGGCATTGTGGGACGTGTAGTCCTGTGTCGGTTTTGCTGAATGAATAAGAGACTGCAGTGGAGCTTTTCACCACAATTACTGTGTTGATTTATATTATTAGTTAGATACCTCTGCATGACCGTCAGTTCAGCGCGTGCCGTTGCATATCCTCACATCTCAGCCGCCGGTATTGCTTCGAGTGGCCTCCCAAACTGATCAAAGGGACAGCAAATTATATTTATTTCTATTCCTTTGTTGCACTATAATCGCGTAATTCATTAGAATGTTATTTAGGAATGTTTTAACTATTATGCAGCCGCCCATGGTCAAATTATATGTTATTCTTTTAACAGCTGCATTAAAAATTATGACTTAAGAGACTTTGAAAGCAATTGAACTACGAGTGAAGCCCTCAGGCAATTAGGGTGGGTTCATAGTCGCATTATGCGGGCTATAGGTGCGTGTTATTGCATCAGGCACTATGCATTTAGACCATCATGATTACATGTTGATGTTACTTATTGTGACCATCCTCTGTGTACATTATACATATAATTTTCATTTTTTCGTATTTACACATGAGGGCTTGTGCTTTCTGTGAGTGTGTCTTTTAAATTTCTAAAATGTAAGCAGTATGGGGTCGATTACGATCATCGCATTGGCAAAAGGGACCGCCTGCCATAGGTGCGGCGGTCCCGCTATACAAATTAGGATGCGCCCGCCACACTGGCGGGCGCATCCCGTATTTTTACATTGCGACGGGCGGTGCTGCAAGCAGCACCCGCCGCAATGTAAAAATACATGTTGTGCATTTGAATGTACAACGTGACAGGCACCGTGCGGTGCCTGCCACCTTGTACATGCAAATGCAGGGGGGTACCATAGGTACCCCCCACGTGCAGCCCTCCACCCCCCGGGGGCCTGCAACGGGCCCCCGAAGGCATTCTCCACCTGTCTTTTTGCGGCGGGATCTCCGCCGCAAAAGACATGCATCGTAATGCCCACGGCGGTGCCTGCACGGCACCGCTGACATTGCCCCATTGTACCGTGTCCCACAAGGCAGGATCACGGCAGACGGTCTTTCCGTCCGCCGCCGTACCATTCCCATTCCCACCGCCATCCTAATTTGGCGGTGGGAATATTCAGGTTGATGGCGGGCGGATCCGGTGGCGATCCGCCCGCCATCGTAATCGGCCCCTATGTTTTTTGTGTCTACACATGCGTGTAGACTATAAATGATTTTAACAAAATGGCGCTTACCAGACTGACGAAGGCTGCTGTGACAGCCGAAAACGCGTTCTCTCTGTGCTACTGGGTTGGAGGAGGCTCAATGAAATAAATGCCTTTTAACCTAGCACTCTTCGTGTGCGTGCCCTTTTCTGTGAGGAGTAGGGTTGGATTGTGTATATATATATATATATATATTTGTAAATTTTTATATAATTTCAAAATTATAAAATAAATTAAAATTAATAGTTTAATAATTGTTGTAAAGTAAATATAAATATATTTATTATTATGTATGTGTATTTAACTTTTTAATTAGGTTTATTTGTTATATTTGTTCAAATGTATATTAAATCTATTTTATTTTTTTAATTAATTTTATTATTTAATTTATTTCATATTTATTATTTTATACATATATATATATATATATACATATATATATATATATAAAATCGATATTTTGTACAGCTATTTTTTGAACATCGATATTTTTTTTCTCTATATTTTTGTACTTGCCTGTTTAAGTATGGGGAGTCGATATTTTTGCATTCTATATTTTTGACATCGATATTCTGTCAGTGAACCATCCCGCGATTCTGGGCAGATTGCTTAATTTGGCAGAGGCCACCCCCGTAGGAGACCTCAAGGGCCGGCGCAATAACAGCCACCAGGGACCCGTAAATTCCGGCTTAAGCCATCATAGTGGCAAACAATGAGGGGGGAGGCGTCCGGCTCCCTCCCATGAGAAGAAAAAAGCACGCTAAGGTTGGCGGAAAACACCGGGCCAGTGGGGGACCAGGTAATGTTTGGAACCTCCCCTATGGGGGGTACACCAATGCACCTCAGCAGGGGAGTTTAAAAGGACGGTGAAGCCCCTGTAGAAAGTACACTTGTGAAGCAGGAGCAGCACACAGGAAATTGTTCGTACCTTCATTTGTCAAGGAGGCCGCGACGCTGCCATACCCAGCATCCCTGCCAGTCCTGTGGGCACGATATCATTGTTGCACCCCGGGTCTTGGTTGGTGCCTGAGTCACAGCACAGAGTAAAAGGATCGCTTCATTGAGCAGCGAGGTTCAGGGAGGGCAGCAGAGACCGTTGTTGAGGTCACTACGAGTGGCATAAGAGACTTCGGGAGTGGCATTGGCAGTGGTGGCTCCTCCTCTAAGGCGGAGGAGCGTCGCCCGACTGCTCTGTGAGCAGTAGTTAAAGAAAAACGAAAATGATAATAACCAGCGTTATTATCATTTTAGTTTTCTGTTTCCTGGTGTGGGGCGAGGCTAGACTGCCAGAGCAGGGGCCAGGAGGAGGAGTGGTTGCTCTACTCTAAAGTGCGCATAAGCCAAACAGTCATGTGCACTTTGCATTTTCTGCACCCATGCTGCCTTACAGCCTGGGTGCAGAACATGCCCAGGCCCCAATTCCCCATCTGAGCTCCGAACCATGGCGCTCTGACCAATCACAACACTGCATTGCAGCGTTGTGATTGACTAGGGGAGTCAGGACCCTGGGTGCTTCCTGGTTCCTGCTTCTGATGAGTGAGAGGCAGCGGCGAGCGGAATGAGAGGCGGGGGCCGACCAGGTGGCCGGCCTAAAGGTAACAGTTTTTTTATTAATTATTTTCATTTACAACCCCCCCACCCCACCTCGCCACCCCCCCCCGGTAAATAGCTGCCACCACCGATCATCGGCCTGTTAAGGGGGGCGTGGGCAGGAAGTGTGAAGGCTCCTGTGGCCGCAAAATGGATCAGGTGGTGGGGGGGCCATTATATCCTGAGAGTATTTCCGGTCAGCACTAACATTAATTTATTCATGTATGGGTAATAATATTCTCCCCTGCTCCACTTTTGCAAGGCGACTCTGTAGACATGGCAAAAGACAGAATACGAATTGAAAAATCCAACGCCCTCACATTAAGCGATAAAAGAATGACTAAAAATGTGCGACATCGCTCTTGAAGGTTTCATGCACTGGTTTTTGGTTATCTTGGGAAACTAAGAAACCTCCTGCCTCGACCAGACTCTTTTTGGTACGCAGTCAAAATATCGATTTTTTCATATCGATCTACACTAATATCGAATTTTTAATATCGTAGGGACAGAATATCGATGTCAAGAATATCGGTGACCAGAATATCGACCTTAAGGTAAGTAGTATCGTTTTTTTTTTATATCGAAGTAAGTAATATCGTTAGCAAAAAGATGATTGTTAATAATATCGATATTTATATTAGTGTTATGTATTTTAGTATGTATTTTATATGTATGTTTAACATTTTTTGTAATGTATTTTTATTATTTTTAAATATATGTATTAAATGTTTAGAAATTAGTAATTTTTTAAAGTAAATTTTGCATTTTAGTATCAGTGCGGGTTGTGGGTTTATAGGGGAATAGGGTGGGAAGTAATTTAATTATAATTAATTAATTGATATGTTTTTATTTATTGTTATTGATTATTAATTTATTGTTAATTAATTAATTGTTAATTAATTTTTTTAATTGAGTAATTGATAATTAAATTAATTGTGTTCTTTTTATGTGTAGTGGGTTGTGTGTTTATGGAGGAATTGGTATTTATTATTAATTTTTTAGTTAATTAATTATTAATATGTTATTTATTTTACAAAAATTATTTAATTAATAAGTATGTTAATTTAACCCCTACGCTATCCAACACTTTCCCTACTGTTGCACTCACTGGAGTGGGAATAGTAATTTTACCCCTACGCTATCCAACACTTTCCCTACTGTTGCACTCACTGGAGTGGGAATAGTAATTTTAACCCCTACGCTATCCAACACTTTCCCTACTGTTGCACTCAATGTAGTGGGAATAGTAATTTTTACCTCTACGCTATCCAGCACTTTCCCTACTGTTGCACTCACTGGAGTGGGAATAGTAATTTTTACCCCTACGCTACCCAACACTTTCCCTACTGTTGCACTCACTGGAGTGGGAATAGTAATTTTAACCCCTACGCTATCCAATACTTTCCCTACTGTTGCACTGACTGGAGTGGGAATAGTAATTTTTACCCCTACGCTATCCAACACTTTCCCTACTGTTGCACTGCCTGGAGTGGGAATAGTAATTTTAACCCCTACGCTATCCAACACTTTCCCTATTGTTGCACTCCCTAGAGTGGGAATAGTAATTTTTACCCCTACGCTATCCAACACTTTCCCTACTGTTGCACTCACTGGGGTGGGAATAGTAATTTTTACCCCTACACTATCCAACAATTTCCCTACTGTTGCACTGTTTGGAGTTGGAATAGTAATTTTATTACCTCCGCTATCTAATATTTTTTGTATTATTTTAGTTAATGTAGTATATAATTAATTTTTAAAAGATTAAAAAGAATTTTAATTTTTTAAATATGTTATATATATTTCTTTAATTTTTATTTATATTATTGTTTTATGTGTATAGATGTATTTATAATATTATATGATATTTTTTAAAAAATTCTAAGTTATTAAAATAATTATTAAAAATTATTAGTAAGTATATATATTATATATTATATGTATATGTTTAATTTATTTTTTACATTACATATATATTACTTATAATTTTGAACATTTTAAAATATTTTGAACTATGTTTATTTTAATTATATGTATTATTTACTTTATTTTACATTATTTTTTTAACTTAAATAAACGATATTTTTAACAACAATATTTTTGACATCGATATTTTTTTTCCGATATTTCTGTACTTACCATAATGTAGATAGGATGTCGATATTCTTGACTTCGATATTCTTGCGTCGATATTTCTGTAGGTCGATATTCTGACCTTCGATATTTTGAAAGTGATTCACTCTTTTTTGGGCTCTCATGAAGCAGGAAAGTGTAATATGTAATACCAATACAAGACAATAAGGAAATGCACCAGAGAGAGCTGTGGGGCCAGGGGTCTGGCTGGGCCCTAAGGGCCAAAGCACGGGCCGACTCATTGCAAGTTTGGCACATAAATTACACAGCAAATGTGTAAACCTGTAACTCGTTAAATGGGAAAACGCTTACTCCTTGAACTTTTAGGTTTCGTTTTCATACAATAGATTATATTACTGTATTGACTGCGTACCATAGATCACTTATCTCTGCTGGGGGTATTGGTTTGTGCAATCAGGTGTATGCAGGGCGCTGCGCATGGATGCCAGCAATTCGGATCAGCTGACAATAATGGGGGAATTGTATCGGGGGAGTCCCTGCAGAAGGGAGGCATTTCCTTAGAGTGAAAGAAGCATAACTGCACCCTTGCCAAATATGATAGACAGAGACGTGTATGACTTGTGGGGAAAACAAACATTTCAGTTCACAACCTTTCTACAGTATTAGGGTAAAAGTATGATGACTATTTACAGTTAACGCACATTTGTAGCTATTTTGTACATAAAATGTGTATCGCGCTGTGAGTGTTATATTTAAGCTGGCTGTAGAGAAGGGAAGTGGACTCAAAAGCTCAAAGTGCTTAGACTGTGGTGGCATGTCATACTATGCAGTGAACCCCTCCCCCACATAGCTGATCTGATCACCTTTCATTAAAATTGAATTTATATATATATATATATATATATATTACCTACTGGCAGCCGCCAGTAGGTAGTTATAGTTAGGACCTAGTTTCCATAAGAAAAGCGTTTTTTGTTTTCCGAATAACTTTTGCGCCGGTTGACGAATCTTCGCGAAATTTTCAAAACTAGTGATCAGCTCCGGTCAGCTCCTGTCTTGAAAGTTTCGGGGTGATTCGCCAAGCGGGGGCCGAGAAATAAGGGGGGTCCCAAAACATGTTTTCCCCATGTATTTTTCCATAGGAAACTTTAGACAAAGCTACAGCCCTAACTGCTGAACGGAATTACACCAAATTTGGCAAATAGGTAGGTCTTGGTTCAGAAAGAGTCCTTTTTGTTAAATGGTGTAAATCCGTTCAGTAGTTGCTGAGAAATTAGAAAAAAAAAATATCGATATCTGGGCGGAGCCTAACCACACATTTCATGGTGAGATCTGATTGGCTGTCAGCACTTCATCCTGGAATTACTGGCAGCCATCTTGGGACCAATATACATGATAGCACCCCATTGAAATGCATTGTAGTGAATAGAAGATTTTGAGGGTCACCAAAAGGAGAACTATAAAGGGTGATAACAGACTTTAGTTACATTAGAATTCATTTGTTGATGGTACCATACTAATTTTAGGAATTGTGGTGTGTTCTAAGATGATTTTACCCTGTGAAAAACCTTCTGCTGGGATATAATGAATCATGTTTGAGAGAAAACTATTTTCTCATGCTTGTCCCATAGAGGTTTGAAAGGTGCTCCAGAAGCTAAAATGAGAGCATATTTTCTGTAAATTCACATTATCTTTCTCAGTCATGTGAAAATGATGTCTGACATTCTCAGTAAAACATGTACATCCAACAAGGGCAGAGACTGTCAGTTGATTCCTTTGTGTTCTACTGCAGCTTCCCAGAGTGTTCTAAAGAACAACTAGAGCGCTAACAGCCTTACTTATGACAAAAGTATGGCACACCTGAAGCCATCTTGATTGGAATAAACTGGTAACACTTAAAACATTTAATTTAAAAAGGAACAAAATGATGGGGTTCATTTTGTCATAGAAATTATGGTTAGTGCTGTAGAAAGAAAAATTAGGACATGTTTTAAGTGAGATCTCAAATATCTTCCTGTTATTTTTCAACAGGAGCAGCCTGTCAGTTGATTCCTTTGTGTTCTACTGCAGCTTCCCAGAGTGTTCTAAAGAACAACTAGAGCGCTAACAGTCTTACTTATGACAAAATTATGGCACACCTGAAGCCATCTTGATTGGAATAAACTGGTAACACTTAAAACATTTAATTTAAAAAGGAACAAAATTAAGCGATTCATTTTGCCATAGAAATTATGGTTAGTGCTGCAGAAAGAAAAATTAGGGCATGTTTTAAGTGAGATCTCAAATCCTCTTCTATTTCATTAGAACGTTCTGACATGCAGACTGAAACAATCACTTTCAATACCAGCAGTAGACTTCCAGTTAACTCCCTGGTGAGCAGTAGCTTTACTACAGTGATCTAATGAGCACCTAGAGTGCTAACATTCTGAATTTATGGCAAGTGTGTGACACATCTGAATGCCTTCTTGATGGAATCAAAGTAAAAAACTGACAGCATTTCCTACTGAGGAGACTGCAGTAAATGAGGAAATTAGGAAACTTCATAACAAATAAGTCTCCCAAGATGGCCACCAGGGAAAAAAGAGCCCAAATGTAGCACAAATATCACCCAGATGTAGCCCACATATAGCCCAATGACAGAAGTGTGCAAAACACTTTTTATTTTATGTTTTTTTGTAGTTTTATATAGTGCAGACTGTTCAGGTATTGGAGCGTTGCATCTTACTTGGACCCCTTATTGCGTATTTTGCACAAAGTACATGAGATTGATCTTGCGAAACATTGAACTTTACTATTCTGTTAACCTGAAGTTGCTCTGAACCGGGCTTTGTAACACCCGTTTTTACCTACTGGTTTTAATTAATTCTCACTGTATTGTATTAAGAAAGAGGATTTACTGTTTTTATATACACTTTTATGATCTATGTTTCTAAATCAGATCGAATAAAGTTTAATGAATTTAATTTAAGTCTCCCAAGATGGCCACCAGAGAAAAAGGAGCCCAAATGTAGCACAAATATCACCCAGATGTAGCCCACGTATAGCCCAATGACAGAAGTGTGGAAAACACTTTTTATCCTTTGTTTTTTTGCAGATATTGGAGTGATTTACATGAGCATTGGTTACATCATACAAGGACAAACTCATTTTGGTTGTAGGCATGGGGAGATTAAGTGATTTGACCAGAATCACAGAATGTCGAGCTGAAGCAGAAACTCCAACTTGGTTCCCCAGTTGCAAAGTCTGCAGCTCTGGCAGTAACACCACATTCTCTCCCCTGAGCGTAACATTTAATCAAGTGGTCAACTGGATAAAAAACATTAAGATAACAAATAATTTAAAAGTGCTTTGTCGCTATTGGAGAACTCAGAAAATATGTCCTCATTTTAGTTTGTTTAGAGCACTAACCATAATTTCTATGCAAATAAAACCCTCTCATTTCTATAATTTCTAAAGGAAATGCTTTAGGTATTACAGTTTTGATTACATCAAGATGACGTCAGGCGTGCCACACTTTTGTAATAAATATAGAATGTTAGCAATCTAGTTGTCTTTTGTCTCTTTCTGCACGTCTCTTGCCACTTTCTGCACCTCTCTTGCCTCTTTCTGCACCTCTCTTCCCTCATTCTGCAGCTCACTCTCTTCTATCTGTACCTCTCTTGCCTCTTTTGCACCTCTCTTGCCTCTTTCTGCACATCTCTTGCCTCTTTCTGCACCACTCTTGCCTCTTTCTACACCTCTCTTGCATCTTTCTGCACCTCTCTTGCCTCTTTCTGCACCTCTCTTCTTTCTGCACCTCTCGTGCCTGTTTCTGCACCTCTGTTGCCTCTTTATGCACCTCTCTTGCCTCTGTCTGCACTTCTCTTGCTTATTTCTGCAGCTCACTCTCTTCTTTCTGCACCTCTCTTGTCTCTTTCTGCACCTCTCTTGTCTCTTTCTGCACCTCTCTTCCCTCTTTCTGTACCTCTCTTGCCTCTTTATTCACCTCTCTTGCCTCTTTCTGCACCTCTCTTGCCTCTTTCTGCACCTCTCATGCCTCTTTCTGCACCTCTCTTGGTTCTTTCTGCAGCTCACTCTTCTTTCTGTACCTCTCTTGCCTCTTTCTGCACCTCTCTTGCCTCTTTCTACAGCTCACTCTCTTCTTTCTGCACCTCTCCTGTCTCTTTCTGTACCTCTCTTGCCTCTTTCTGAACATTTCTTCCTCTTTCTGCACCTCTCTTGCCTCTTGATGCACCTCTCTTGACTCTTTTTGCTCTTCTCTTGCCTCTTTCTGCAACTCACTTGCTTCTTTCTGCGCCTTTCTTCCTCTTTCTGTACCTCTCTTGACTCTTTCTACACCTCTTACCTCTTTCTGCACTTCTCTTGCCTCTTTCTGCACCTCTCTTGCCTCTTTCTGCACCTCTCTTGCCTCTTTCTACACCTCTCTTCCCTCTTTCTGCAGCTCACTCTCTTCTTTCTGCACCCCTCTTGTCTCTGTATGCACCTCTCTTGCCTCTTTCAGCACCTCTCTTGCCTCTTTCTGCATATCTCTTGCCTCTTTCTGCACCAGTCTTGTCTCTTTCTACACCTCTCATGCCTATTTCTGTACCTCTCTTGCCTCTTTCTGCACCTCTTGCCTCTTTCTTCACCTCTCTTGCCTCTTTCTTCACCTCTCTTGCCTCTATCTGTACCTCTCTTGGCTTTCTACTCCACTCTTGGCTCTTTCTGCCCCTCTCTTGCCTCTTTCTGCACCTCTCTTGCCTCTTTCTGCACCTCACTCGCTTCTTTCTGCACGTCTCTTGCTTCTTTCTGCACCTCTCTTGCTTCTTTCTGCGCTTCTCTTGCTTCTTTCTGCACCTTTCTTCTTTTTTCTGCATTTTTCTTGCCTCTTTCTGCACCTTTCTTCCTCTTTCTGCACCTCACTCTCTTCTTTTTGCAACTCTCTTGCTTCTTTCTGTGCCTCTCTTGCTTCTTTCTGCACTTCTCTTGCTTCTTTCTGCACCTCTCTTGCCTCTTTCATCACTTCTCCTGCTTCTTTCTGCACCTTTCTTCCTCTTTTTGCACCTCTCTTGATTTTTTCTGCACTTCTCTTGCTTCTTTCTTTCTCTTTCTGCACATGTCTTACCTATCTAGGTGTAGTTAGAAATTAGCATTTAAAAAACCTTAGAAATTCACTGAAAAAATCACAGGTTTCAGGGACGTAATAGATGGAAATTAGCATTTAAAAAACCTTAGAAATTCACTGAAAAAACCATAGGTTTCAGGGACATTATAGTTAGAAATTAGCATTTAAAAAACCTTTGAAATTCACTGAAAAAACCATAGGTTTCAGGGACGTTATAGTTAGAAATTATCATTTAAAAAACCTTTGAAATTCACTGAAAAAACCATAGGTTTCAGGGACGTTATAGTTAGTTGGACATTTCACTAGTACAAAACCAGAGAAATTCGCCCGTTATAGTTAGTTGAGCTAACTATAACTCGCGCCCCCGCAATGCACTGCTGATGACGTCACATATTACATTATTCATGACATGGTCAGTGACATCACTGATGACATCTCAAATGACATCACTGATGACATCATCCAGTGACTATGGGGTCGATTCCGATTCGGGCCGGTAAAAGCACCGACCGACTCGGAGCCGGAATTTATTCCGACCGACACGTACCTGTGGCGCCCGACACGCCAAGTACGATGCAAGGCGTGCAAAATCCGACCGGCACGTACTGAACCCAAGCCGAACGACCGAGCCGCACGGAAAACAGCAATCCGGCCGGAAAAACACGCAAATCGAACGGACCGACACGCACCCGGAACAAATCCGACCGAAACGTACACGCGAACTCCAAACCGCTAAGTACGATGCAAGGCGCGAAAACCACGACCGAGTCGAACGGAGGACAAGCCGTACGACCGACACGCATACAAAACCGAGCCGAAGTAACACAAAACACCGCGACCGACGCGTACGCAGCATAGAAAACTGCACAAACACAGCGTGAACGAAACGGAGAAGACCGTACGAGACAAATGCAGGGTCCGACTCGGTCACAAGAACGTTTCCAACATGCACAAAAAGTACTAAGGAAAAATACACAAAAAAGGCCAAACAAGCAATTATAAAGCCAATAAATACTGGGGGGTGGGGACAGAGAACAAAGACACACCCACAACTCCACCCATATAAAGGACACAAATCCCAACCATGATCCTTTGCAAATGCCATTCTACTGCCAGCTCTCAACAGACAGCAACCACACACCCACAGCTCATCCCTCACACAAGCCACACACCATCAGCACACCAACAAATAGCTACCTCACATACACCCAGCAAAACACACACTCACACACCCTCACCTGCACACCAACACACACATCACTCACCATCACCACCCATCACCATGCCCCCCAAGAAGAATCACAAGTTCCTAGATTGTGAATTGGAAGTCCTGGTAGACGAGATCCTCAGGGTAGAGCCACAGCTGTTGGCACACTGGTCCAACAGACACCCATCTCCCAGAAAACCAAGATGTGGGAGAGGATCATCAACAGGGTGAACGCACAATCACCATGTCTGCGCACAAAGACTGACATCCAGAACAGGTGGTATGACGTGCGCAGGAGGGTACGGGAGCTGCTCAAGAAGGACTACCTCCTGAGCCAATATACCGGCAGTGGCCCTCCTGCCAAGCCAGTATACCTCAGGCCCTGGGAGGAGAAGGTGCGGGCCATCCTTCCGCCAGTGAGCGTCTATGGACTAGAGAACATCCCAGAGCCTGGTGAATACACAACAAATGTACACAATATTCTGCCACAATACACACACACATCACTGTCAAGGGAGAGTCAAACCATGCACTCATAGCAATTACACAGCAACCAGAACAGAATCATCCCAAAATGTGTATGTCAGTCAGATAAACACAACACATGCCAGCTCAAAGTTACATTTAACCGTGTCATCACATGTACAAACACAACTAC
Source organism: Calotriton arnoldi (assembly GCA_963921515.1). Classification (NCBI taxonomy): domain Eukaryota; kingdom Metazoa; phylum Chordata; class Amphibia; order Caudata; family Salamandridae; genus Calotriton; species Calotriton arnoldi. The sequence continues at coordinate 295,506 of CAWUFW010002775.1, read as the reverse complement.
AACTACATCTAGGCAGTGGCACAAATATAACTAACAAACACATCCAGACATGTAGCCACCACTACAACACCAACACACAGTGAAGACCACTGAAAGAAAGGAATTCTGTGTATGCTGGGCAAGTCAGTGTAGCCAATAGCATCATGGGAGTCGTAGTCACAGATATTGCCCACCCCCACAACTGTCCCATCAACACCACCATGAACCATGTGCACATCACAGGGAGTGGAAAAGGACTCACAAGATGGCTGACACTGGCTACTGCTGTGGGGAGCACAAGGCCCTGCTGGCAACTGTGCAACAACCAACAGCAGGACACCACTGACTGACATCCTGAGAGAGAACTTCCCCTCCCTGCAATGGAAGCACGTTCCATGGTGGGATATCTGGCTGGGTGGGAAGGAGGACTCGCAGCACTGACCATAGTCACAAGCACCTCCCCTCACACACCCCCTCAACACAAACTCCACAGAACCCACCTGGGAGAATGCAATGCCTCACATCCTAACTCAAGATCCCACAAAGAACCTCCACCCTGGGTTATGTCGTGTGAAGCACAGGGACACTCTTGGGACTTTTAGCCAAACAACTGCCAGGACAACACTCCCAGCCATCCTGTCAGCACAGGCAGCCCACCCCACAGGGAAGCAGAGTCAAAAGGAAGGAAGGATGGGCATGCTGGGAAGGGGGTGGAGGCAATAGCATGATGGGAGTCGTAGTCACAGCTCTACATCCCCCACCACATGGCCCAGCAAGCTCACACTCACGCATGCACATCCCACAGAGAGTGGAAAGGCCCATCAAAGATGTCTGACACTGTTGCTGTGTCGTGGGAATCACAAGGGCATGCTGGGAACTGCACACCAACCAACAGCAGGACACCACTGTCAGCCATCTTGCCATTGCTCTCACACCCACACACTGAACTCCCCACAAAAGCAAGTAAGTAAGGGAATGCTGGGAAGTGGGGTGGAGGCAATAGCATGATGGGAGTCATAGTCACAGACATAGCTCACCCCCACAACTGTCCCATCAACACCACCCTGAACCATGCTCACATCACAGGGAGTGGAAAACAACTGACAAGATGGCTGACACTGGCTACTGCTGTGGGGAGCACAAGGCCCTGCTGGCAACTGTGCACCAACAAACAGCAGGACACCACTGACTGACATCCTGAGAGACAACTTCCACTCCCTGCAATGGAAGCACGTTCCATGGTGGGATATCTGGCTGGCTGGGTGGGAAGGAGGACTCGCAGCACTGACCATAGTCACAAGCACCTCCCCTCACACACACCCTCAACACAAACTCCACAGAACCCACCTGGGAGAATGCAATGCCTCACATCCTAACTCAAGATCCCACAAAGAACCTCCACCCTGGGTAATGTTGTGTGAAGCACAGGGACACTCTTGGGACTTTTAGCCAAACAACTGCCAGGACAACACTCCCAGCCATCCTGTCAGCACAGGCAGCCCACCCCACAGGGAAGCAGAGTCAAAAGGAAGGAAGCATGGGCATGCTGGGAAGGGGGTGGAGGCAATAGCATGATGGGAGTAGTAGGCACAGATATCGCTCAGCCTCACAACTGGCCCATCAACACCACCCTGAACCATGCTCACATCACAGGGAGTGGATAAGGAATCACAAGATGGCTGACACTGGCTACTGCTGTGGGGAGCACAAGGCCCTGCTGGGAACTGTGCACCAACAAACAGCACAACACCACTGCCTGACATCCTGAAAGCCAACTTGCACTCTCTGCAATGCAAGCACGTTCCATGGTGGGATATCTGGCTGGGTGGGAAGGAGGACTTGCAGCACTGACCATAGTCACAGAGTAGTAGGCACAGATATCGCTCAGCCTCACAACTGGCCCATCAACACCACCCTGAAACATGCTCACATCACAGGGAGTGGATAAGGACTCACAAGATGGCTGACACTGGCTACTGCTGTGGGGAGCACAAGGGCATGCTGGGAACTGCACACCAACCAACAGCAGGACACCACTGTCAGCCATCTTGCCATTGCTCTCACACCCACACACACTGAACTCCCCACAAAAGCAAGTAAGTATGGGAATGCTGGGAAGTGGGGTGGAGGCAATAGCATGATGGGAGTCATAGTCACAGACATAGCTCACCCCCACAACTGTCCCATCAACACCACCCTGAACCATGCTCACATCACAGGGAGTGGATAAGGACTCACAAGATGGCTGACACTGGCTACTGCTGTGGGGAGCACAAGGGCATGCTGGGAACTGCACACCAACCAACAGCAGGACACCACTGTCAGCCATCTTGCCATTGCTCTCACACCCACACACACTGAACTCCCCACAAAAGCAAGTAAGTATGGGAATGCTGGGAAGTGGGGTGGAGTCAGTAGCATGATGGGAGTCATAGTCACAGACATAGCTCACCCCCACAACTGTCCCATCAACACCACCCTGAACCATGCTCCCATCACAGGGAGTGGATAAGGACTCACAAGATGGCTGACACTGGCTACTGCTGTGGGGAGCACAAGGGCATGCTGGGAACTGCACACCAACCAACAGCAGGACACCACTGTCAGCCATCTTGCCATTGCTCACACACCCACACACACTGAACTCCCCACAAAAGCAAGTAAGTATGGGAATGCTGGGAAGTGGGGTGGAGGCAATAGCATGATGGGAGTCATAGTCACAGACATAGCTCACCCCCACAACTGTCCCATCAACACCACCCTGAACCATGCTCACATCACAGGGAGTGGATAAGGACTCACAAGATGGCTGACACTGGCTACTGCTGTGGGGAGCACAAGGGCATGCTGGGAACTGCACACCAACCAACAGCAGGACACCACTGTCAGCCATCTTGCCATTGCTCTCACACCCACACACACTGAACTCCCCACAAAAGCAAGTAAGTATGGGAATGCTGGGAAGTGGGGTGGAGGCAATAGCATGATGGGAGTCATAGTCACAGACATAGCTCACCCCCACAACTGTCCCATCAACACCACCCTGAACCATGCTCACATCACAGGGAGTGGATAAGGACTGACAAGATGGCTGACACTGGCTACTGCTGTGGGGAGCACAAGGCCCTGCTGGCAACTGTGCAACAACCAACAGCAGGACACCACTGGCTGACATCCTGAAAGACAACTTTCACTCCCTGCAATGCAAGCACAGTCCATGGTGGGATAACTGACTGGCTGGGTGGGAAGGAGGGCCGGCTGTCAACCAAATACAACCAATGCAGACCATGTTCACACCCCAACAAATACATAGAAATGCCCAAATAATGCAGGACAATGTGCTACACCAATATCAACCCCTGACTGTGACAACTTAGGACAATGCAATGTACAGGCCCGCACCCAGAGGCACAGTCACAACTGTCAGGTGTGTCAACCATTGATGCCTGCAGAAACATAACATACATTGTGTGTGTCTCCCAAAAACAGGTGATGATGGGGACACAGCAGCAGACGCTGAGGAGTCCCAGTCCCAGGCTCAAGAGGATGCGGAGCTCACTGGTGTCGTACAGCCTCTGCCCTCCTCGGACGAAGAAGACCAACCTGGCACATCCGGTGCAAGTCAACATGCAGCACCAGCAGGACCACCAGCTGCAGCACCAGCAGGACCACCAGCTGCACCCCCTGCACCCATCCCTCCAACGACTGTCACCACAAATACCATCCCTGCCGACATGGACAGAACAAGGAGCAACACCAGCACAGGGACCCTGGACCAACGCGGGGCCATGGACACCACCACCACCACCAACCCCCAAGGGGGACCAGGGTCATCTGTGCGTGCCACTGCACGCACTGCACATGTCGGCAGGGGTGGTGGGAGGGGTGGGAGACAGAGGTCGCTGCTTGCAGAGGTTGCTGGTGTGCATGATGACCCACAACTGGTACGCATAGCCGATGCGTACCAGTCCAGCACCGGAGATCTCAGCCAGGTAGTGGGGCTCCTCAGAGACATGAAACAGCATCAGGCTGCCCATCATGCCCGCTTGGACTCACACATGTCCCGCGTGGAGTCCAAGTGGGACGCACTGCAAGAGATGACGGCGGTGCACAGGGACATTTTACAATGCCTCCGCCAGATGAACAGCAACCAGTCCACACCTCCCTGTGTGCCAACAACATCTGGTGCTGAACAAACTGCAACTGCCACAGTGAGGGAGGATGACTCTGGCGGAGAGTCCCCTGCACCGCAGCAGCCTGTACTTGAGGGGCCCCCCCCAAAGAAGAGGGGTCGTCCGAGGAGGGGCAAGTGAGAGGCCGATGGCCAAGTGCAACTCCCAGGAAGCCTGAACCTGTTCTGGATGTTCACCTTTGTGCACAAACTGTTCACCCTGTTGACGGCAACACAACTCCCACACATTACATGGGGAGTACAAGTTGGACCAATGTCTCAGACAACTGTGGCCCCGATACTGGGGATTTTGTCTACCAGGACTTTCAATTCACCTAGGAACTTCTGATTGCAAGATATATGTACAGCACTAACCATCCTATGCACTATTCACACAAATGTATCACAATAAACACACTAATACACCATACTTGCCTCTGTTGTGATTCCAACGTGGGTGCTGTCATGGGGATGATGAACTGCAAAATTACACTGTGTATGCGGACTGCAACAGCAAGTACAACACAGGCATGTGAGTAAAGGCAACGTGACACATATGAGGGAGACACACCACCAGGGCTACACAACACATACACACCTAGGCCATCTGACTCATTGCCTACACTGATGTTGCCAGGGAAGACGGTGCAATGCACAGACACCACACCTATTCCCAGTTGTAGTCAAGTAGCCCACAGGTGCAGTAAGCAAATGGCAGTCAAATGTGTGACCACAGACAACGCACATCACAAAGTGAAGCACAGGTTTATTACACAGTTGCAACATGTCGTAACCACTACAGATGCATGGTAATCTCACCTGGCAGCGGGCACACAGTCAACAACTGTAGAAGGAAGGAAGTCCATGGGTGTGGCGCACATCACCTGTAGGGACACAACAGCTACCACCCTGGAAGTACAATCACGTCGTCGGTGGACACAGTTGACCAAACGAATCTGAAAGTACCCTGTGAAGGACAGAAATGACACACAGTCAAAAGCAATGGAGAACAGGACAGAACAGCAAAACTCATGCACAATACATGTTACAAGATACCCACCCAGAACCAAGTTAGCATGTCAACACTGTTTGGGAGTACAGACCACCTGTAAGCACACATCGCTACACACATCCAGTCAAGTAGCCCATGGACACACTCCAACAGCACCAGAGCACCACCTACACATATCATGCCAACTCACATCATTGACATGACACCTCAGGATACTCACATTCAGCTAAAGAAGTTGGTGATGAGCTGTGTGCGGACATCACCCTCATCATCATCATCATCACTGGCATCGTGGTCCAGGCCAGGATCCTCCACAGGTGGCGGATGTTGGTCATTGTCATCCTGGATGAGAGGCAACTCCTTCCGCACTGACAGGTTGTGGAGCATGCAGCAGACGATGATAATCTTGCACACTTTCGCTGGGGCATATGGGAGGGACCCTCCTGTCTTGTCCAGGCAGCGGAAGCGGCTCTTCAGGAGACCAAATGTCCGCTCAATCACTCTCCTGGTCCGACCAGGTGCCTCATTGTAGCGCATCTGGGCTGGTGTCACAGGGTTCCTGAGGGGTGTCAGCAACCACGGCATGTTGGGGTATCCCGAGTCACCTACGGACAGACAAGTGCACATTAGCTGACTTGGAAAAGTGGGCGGAATACTACAGATCAGATCACACACAATGGCACAAAGTCAGTACACACCGACAAGCCAGGCACGCTGGTTCTGCATCTGTGCCATCATCCTGGGGATGCGACTACTCCCTCATCACAAAGGCATCGTGTGCTGAACCAGGGAAACGGGCACACACGTGTGTGATGGTCATATCTGCAAGACACACCACCAGTGCATTGACCGAGTGGTAGTGCTTGCGGTTACGGTAGGCCTGCTCCTGGGCCTGTGGTGGTACCAAAGCCACATGTGTCCCATCAATGGAGCCAATGACATGCGGCATCCTCCCCAGGGCATAGAAGTCACTCTTCACGTCAGTGAGTCGTTGCAGTCTAGGGAAATAGATGTACCGGTTCAAGAATAGCAACATTGCTTCCAAAACATCGCGGAGCACACGGCTCAACATGGTCTGTGACATCCCACCAGCAGTCGCCACAGTATGTTGGAAGGTACCGGTGGCAAAGAAGTGTAGGGCTGCCATCACCTTCACCTTGGGGGTCAGCGCTGTAGGATACGGCCGGCCAGGCTGCAAATGTGGGGCCAACTGCACTGCCAAATCCTCAATAAGCTGCCTGGTGAAGCGGTACCGTCGGATGCTGTCCCGTTCCACCATCGTTGCCAGGTCTGGGAATGGTCGATGGACAGCAGGAGCCCTGCAGTGCAGAGGAGAAGAAAGCAAGATTGTCAGTCACCCCACATATGCGGCATTGAACACACTCAATATCACAACATACATCATTATGAGGCACAACTACATGAAGTGTGCAGTTCCGTAAGGACATGTATGGTACATACATGGCCAACATCTGTCATCACGGTTCAACAAGTGGCATCAATAAGTCCCAGGTTGGCCCATTGGATATCATGAGGCCGTGTCACAGTTCCCATCTCCTGCTGCCGTGTCACAATCACCCCCACAGTGACATGTGAGGACAGATGTGCCCCAGGCATCACAGCTCAACGACAGGTACATTCCCAGGGACCCTGTATTGCCACATGGACACTGGCATTACATGGAGTATCATGTATACACCACAGCAAAACAACCATGACCCCCACAGGTAGTGGTCCCACTTGCCACTGCAGGACAGACATGGACGTCTGTGACACACACACGCACAACATCAAAGTCCATGCACACACAACGTGGATGTGGAGACTGTCTCCCATTGTGCACATGAAATCAGAGACATTGTAAACACTACATGCACACAGACTGTGGAGGACCATCACTATTGTGCCACTGGGACACCCTGGCTCAAACATACCGTCCCACATGGGACTCACGGGGTATGTGACATGACATACACATACACCACCGTGAAATGTGACCATGGCACATGCACAGATATGAACAGTTGCACATCACAGTGGTCATGTACACGTAACACCCAGGATCCTGTCCCCATGAACACGTGCACAGCCTGGGGGTGGCTGCCCCCAGGTGACACCCACAGGACAACATGTACACCAACATACACACAATAGGAAATGCAGCCTTACATGCCTTATGATACAGTTTGGACAGGCTGTCGTGTTGTAGGTGTGCCCCTCACTCCCTGGGAGCTATCTGTGGCTGGCATATGTTCATCTGAGACAGGCATGGTGACATATGCCAGTCACTTGTACAGGGATGCGTTGAACAGCAATGGACCGATCGGTGCCCCCGGCCGGCCCATTGCATTCAATGTGTGCGGGTACGCGTTGTACCCCTGTACGCGTTGATCAGCAATGGACCGATCGGTGCCCCCGGCCGGCCCATTGCATTCAATCTGTGCGGGTACGCGTTGTACCCCTGTACGTGTTGTACCGCAATGGACCGATCGGTGCCCCCGGCCGGCCCATTGCATTCAAATGTGTGCGGGTACGCGTTGTACCCCTGTACGCGTTGTACCGCAATGGACCGATCGGTGCCCCCGGCCGGCCCATTGCATTCAATCTGTGCGGGTACGCGTTGTACCCCTGTACGTGTTGTACCGCAATGGACCGATCGGTGCCCCCGGCCGGCCCATTGCATTCAAATGTGTGCGGGTACGCGTTGTACCCCTGTACGCGTTGTACCGCAATGGACCGATCGGTGCCCCCGGCCGGCCCATTGCATTCAATGTGTGCGGGTACGCGTTGTACCCCTGTACGCGTTGAACAGCAATGGACCGATCGGTGCCCCCGGCCGGCCCATTGCATTCAATGTGTGCGGGTACGCGTTGTACCCCTGTACGCGTTGTACCGCAATGGACCGATCGGTGCCCCCGGCCGGCCCATTGCATTCAATGTGTGCGGGCACGCGTTGTACCCCTGTACGAGTTAGTACCGCAATGGACCGATCGGTGCCCCCGGCCGGCCCATTGCATTCAATGTGTGCGGGTACGCGTTGTACCCCTGTACGCGTTGTACCGCAATGGACCGACCGGTGCCCCCGGCCGGCCCATTGCATTCAATGTGTGCGGGTACGCGTTGTACCCCTGTACGCGTTGAACAGCAATGGACCGATCAGTGCCCCCGGCCGGCCCATTGCATTCAATGTGTGCGGGTACGCGTTGTACCCCTGTACGCGTTGATCAGCAATGGACCGATCGGTGCCCCCGGCCGGCCCATTGCATTCAATGTGTGCGGGTACGCGTTGTACCCCTGTACGCGTTGAACAGGAATGGACCGATCGGTGCGCACCCATTGACAATGGCCTAGCCTGGCAACGGACGCGTTTCGAAATTCGAACGAGTCGGTTGCTGGAAATTCAGTTGGTCACCCACAACAATGTTGCAAAATCTTGTATGTCATGAAGTTGAAGATTTGAAGGATGCTGTGGGCGTGTATTGGTGCTGCTATTCCATGGATTGGCCAGATTCAGAAGATGCAAACGACTTGGACCTATCACTTTGGACACATGGGACAGTATCTGCCTCTCCAACACATATATATTGCTGGCTGTTCCCCTGAGAGCTCACTTGCCTGCACTACATGCTCCAGGACGACATCTGCCACTGCACTGCTGCTGTCTCTGCCCCCTCTGGACCCTGCAATGGCACGTACTGTGGAGAGAGCCCCAGCCTTCAGCCTTGAGGAGAACCAGGCCCTGCTGGACAGCCTACTTCCACAGTACAGCAAGCTGTATGGGACACCAGGGGAGCAGGTGAGTGTTCTGTGCACTGCCTTTCTGAATGTGCATTTTGTCTGCCTAGCAAGGCTGAAAGTCTGCACGCCACTGGCTAGCAGGCTCACTGAGTAGTTGTCACCCCCCATAGTGTGTAGTGACATGCACTGGACAGGTATGGTGCAGTGACAGTGCATTTGAACAAGGTTTTACTTCCCATGCAATGATACCATGTAGTGACTTCTGGCAAACTGTCCATGGGCAGCGTTGCACTGCCTGTGTACATCATATGCCCCTGTGATTGAGACATGTATATACAACTGTGTCATGCACGGATATGTTGCATGTGTAGTAATGGCCTTTTCACTTTGTCATCCTGACAGGTTAATGCCCATCGGAAGCAGGAGATCTGGAAGGACATCATCCGGGCTGTCCGGTCCGTGGGGGTCTACAAGCGCCGGATCCGCAACTGCCAGAAGAGGTGGCAGGACCTTCGGGCTGGACCTGGAGGATTGCATGGGTCCAGCTGAAGCTGTCGCCTCCTCGCAGGAGGGGCGGAACACGGACCCTGACCCCCCACATGCTCCAGATCCTGGCGGTGGTGTTTCCAGACCTGGATGGGCAGCTGAAGGCCAGACAGCAGCAAGGAGGGGGTGAGTCAAAGACTGCACTGTGAACTCTGTATTACATGCTATGTGCCCTCCTCTGGCCTGGTTAAACTGCCACAGTACAGCAGTCATGTTGTCCAGTAGCCATGTCCCTCTATTGTGCACTGCCCACTCCTCATCTGATACCCAGGTGTGGCCCTTACATTCAGGGAATTGTGTCACTTGGGACTGTGTCCTTGCAGTTTGCTTCACTCAAGGTGGGGGACAGCATCTGTTTCCCTAACTCTGTTGTGGGCATCATGGGTGGGTCCATTGTTCACACAACGCCTGTGTTCGGACATGTAATCTGCGTGTTGCTTTGATATGCGGTCCACTTGCTGAGCTGAGCGACCACATGTGCCTGGGGTATGTGGCACACACCCATGCAGCGGGTGGGAACAATGTTTGGGCCCCAGGAGTGTGCAGATTACGTGTGTCAAACATACATAGCCAGCTATCCACTGTCCAGGGCTCATCCCTCATTCATGTGGGGCAGGACAGTCATGCCTACTCCAGGCCATGCAATGCACTCTGTACTCCCACTCCCGTGTATCAGCTGACACATTGTGCGCAGTGATTTGACCCCTCAGGTGTCTGCCTCTGTGTCAGTGTGCTGTGGATTTGTTGCCAGGACTGCTGGGGTGTTTCTCGGTAGGGGCTCAGCATGCCACTGGAGATGTGACCATAGGAGACGATACTTGTGTGTCACATAGGTGTTTGATCAGCTGCCCGTGCAGACTGGGGTATGCGAATGTGAAGTTCAGGCAGCTGTTTCCCATTCACAGCAGATTGTGAGGGGCTCAGGTTCAGAGGGTAGTGTTACAGGTCTCCCATATGTCCAATCGGTATGACCTGGACAGATGAGGGTTAAGATGATGTGTTGTGTGGGGGATGTACATGTGCACTTGTGCAGCTCCAGGACTTGCATTCCCCATGACCTACTATTGTGACACAGTGCAGAGTGTTGTTGTCTGGCTGCCAAGTCATACATCACTGAGACAGTGATGTATGACTTAGCAGTCATGCCTCCGCCATGGCATGTGTTTACTTATTGGTGATCCTGCAGGGGAGTGACATGTGCTACATGCACACCATTGTGGCGATGGCTATCAGGACATGGGTGCATCATGGTGTCTGTCGCTGGTATGCATCACATGCATTTCCTATTTGAGTCTGGGCATCCCTTTCATCCGGAAACCTGTACTGACTCAGTGGCAAGAGTTGTGATGTGTGCATGTCCACATGCTACACCGTGTCCTCTGCACTGTCCAACTACTGTGTAGGTGGTGCATGTGTCCACACTGGGGTGTTGCTATCCAACAGACACCAGACAGATGGGTGCAAGGCCATGTGGGATGTGAGTGCCATGGTTGGCATCAGACTGACAATTGGCTTCTCCTGTTCAGTTAGGTCACTTTTAGCAATGTTCAACTAATGATGCCAGGGCTTGCTCTGTAATGTGCTGTGCTCACAGTGGTGTGTGCGTTTGGTGCAGGTGACTGATGTCTGTCTGTTTCCCCATTGTTTGCAGATACATCCACGGCCACGGAAGGGTGCAGCTCCACGGACCAGGAGGAGCCGGAGAGCCAGACTGGGTCAGCAGCCGAGGAGTGGTCGGAGGGACCCAGTGGCACGGAGGGCGAGTGGAGCCACACCGAGGAGTCCTCAGCACCATCCACCTCAGCTGAGGACCAGAGCAACTCGGAGGATGACTCCCTTATGGAGGCGGGTGTCAGCAGCCACCACACCCCAGCTAGTGTTGCTGTCCCCGCCACCACCAGCACCACCACCACCCTCCCATCGGCTCCCATTCCCCAGGTCCGTGGAGGCTCCCATGTTCGGGAGCGTGTCTCCTTTGGGCCAGGCACCGCACCCCTGCCCCTGTGTCCCCTGCTGCCCTGAGTGAGGAGTCTGTGTACCTCCTTCGCCAGCTCCATGTAGGGCAGACAGCCATGCTGAGTGTCCTCCATGCGCACACCGCTCTGTTGACTCAGCTGGTGTCGTTCATGGAGGGCATCTCATCGGGCATGTCTGACCTACAGAGGGGCAATAGGTCCATGGACTCCTCCCTGACGGCAGCAGTGTCCCTCCTCAGACAGTCCCTCACCCCTCCTGCCTCTGCTCCATTCACACTCCCCAGCACCTTACCCGTCCCAAGCACACACACACCGGCACAGGCACACACCAGCACACACACGTCCAGCACACAGACACACCCGCCACAAACAAAACGCACATGCACGCACAGTCAGGGGACTGAAACCAGACTCACAGGGGATGGGGCCCTGGAACACACACACGCATCCACGAGCACTGCGCAGTCCTCAGTTGCCTCTCCCTCCAAAGCACCCTCCCTTGCCTCACCTGCAACCCCAAAGACCCAGCGGCTCTTCCTCAGTGACCTCGGCCTCTTCCCCTCCGATCCAGCTGATACAGCATTCAGGGGGAAGAGGAAGCCCACCCACACGGAGCAGAGTGCCCCTCGCCCCCGGACACCCTCCCCCAGGCGCAGACAGACTGAGGCCCCCACCCGCAAGTCCCCCCGGAGTCGTAAGAGCAAGACCCCGCCGCCGCCCTGCAGCTCATGCACCAGGTCTCCTTCCTCCATCCCTCAGGCCCCCACTCCACAGGTGCCCCCACCACACCCTGCCCCAGGTTCCCCCACCCACAGATATACCATCCCCAAGAGGATCCGGCCTTCTCCCCCTGCCACTTGCTCTCCCGGCACCACACCCCCGCTGCGCTTGTCTGTGCCACTGATGTGGTGAGGGTGTCCTCCCCCTCTGTCCAGCCCACCTTGCCTGTTCCCCATTCTCCTCTCCTGGTGGTAGGCACTGCAGTGGAGTCCACTACCACCCTGTCTGACTTGGGCACTGCAGTGGCGGACCTGTCCACTCCATCTGCAGGGTCCACTGCAGTCGTGCCGGCACCCACAACATCTGAGTCATGCCCCCCAGTTGTGCCGGCACACACCATGTCAGACACCTCCACTGCAGTTGTCAGTGGCTCTCCAGCACCCACCACCCCTTCCCTGCTTCCTCCTGGTGAGCCCTGATCCTGTCCCTGCGGTGCCTGGCCTGCCCCCGGTTGCCCCTCCTAGTGGATTGTCCCTGGTTTTGTGCAGTGCAGGCATGCGTAGGGTGACATCTGCCACTGTCACCCTGTTTGGACTTTGACAATGGACTGGCCATTGGCCTTTGTGTTTTTTCTGGACTTTCAGTTTTCAATACACACATATGCTGAATAAAGCAACTTTCTGTTCTCTAGTGCTTATGCTTCTGATGTACATGTTGTTGATGATGCTAACCATGCCCTTGCTGCAGTGATGGTGATATTTGGTCTCATGATAATGAAGTGTTACTGTGCAGGAACCCATGTGGTCCAGGGGGAATGTGTCCTATCCTGTGGTGTATCCATGTCATCCATAGCAGCATCTGAGGGTGTCATGTGTTCAGTATTTGGCAATGGGATTTCCTACTTACATTAGCAATTTCACATCTGTGGCTTCCACCCCTGCACATCTGTTGTGCCTGCCATTGTTCAATTCGTCTACTTCCCTGACCGTGTGGCCATCTCCACTGGACATGCAGGTTTGGGCATCAATGGGGAAGGACTCATCTGTGTTGTCAGTGCAACATTGCTATACAAGTGTGTTGGATCTGTGCTGATGATTTCGTTGGCACTTCCATGACCAGGCTGATGTGACAGGAGCCTTCATTTGGTGCTAATTGTTGATTGTGTGACCAAGTGCTCAGCTGACATGATGGGGCCCTACTGAGGCAACATATGGCATAGCTTTCCTCACACAGGAGTGGAGTCCCCTCATGGCAGTGTGTACTCCTGTGACATTGCCTGCGCCCAAGGTGTGTGTTGTATGAGCATGTCTGTGTGTTCACTTCCGTTTAGCTGTGCATGCTGTGATCCCTAGTGTTGTACCTGTTTGTGATGCTTGCTGAGTTGACCTATGTTCCCCCAAAGTCTTCTCCCTGGGTTCTCTGTGATGTGGGTGCATGGCACATTACTGGTCATCAGGGTGTCACCCATAGGTGTGTTTGCTGTCAGGGCTGAGTTTGTGTGCAGACGCAGATGGGTCACAGTCAGGTTTCCCCTTGGCACTTGTTGTTTGCCCCTGTCATGTGATTTCCAGTTTGTGTTATCTTTCAGGGATTGTGACACATTGTGTGTGTGACTGCTGGCACTCCTCAGGGTCCGGGCTGCAATGTTGGTTGTTGTCTATGTGTGTTCTTTGTGGGTGACCTTGGCTTCTTCATTGGTGTGTGACTGTGGCTGGGATCCCATTGGTTGGTGTGGTATTGCCGTCATGTCCATGTACAGCGTAGTGTGCAGTGTGTCAGACATTCAGGAGTCTTGTTGAGTGGCCATGTGTGATGTGTTTCTGCACCTTGGTTCCCACCCACCACCCTGGAATAGTCATGGGTGCATGTGCAATGTCACCAGTGCATGTGTGCTTCACTGCTGCACATTGTTGGAGGTCGAGGGGTGTGGTGTTGAGTGTGTGCAGATGAGAGTTGTTGCCCGGCTAGGCCCCTGCCTCCATGTTGGCCTTGGCTTACTGGCCGTGCTGATTGATTTGTGCTTGTGTAGGTGTGATGGTAGTTTGTTGCTCAGGACACATGACTGTGGTTCACAGTGTGAACGACATTTAGCTTTGTCATCACAGTGGGATTGTAATGCAGCCCAGGGTCACCACATTGTGGGGGCCCTGGGGGTAGTGCTGTGGTGTGTCTGTGTCTTGCTGTGTCAGTTGCTGTTCCTACGTGCCTGTGTGACATGTGTGATTTGTGCTCCCTCTCATCTGACAATGCCTGCTTGCCCACATAGGGGATTTAGATCCATGAGTTACCTTTGTGTGGCACTGTATGCACATCTGTATGATTGGTATTCAGGTCTCCTCATGTGTTGTGTGGTTGCCTGGGGACACTGGCACCCACCCCCCCCTCACCTATTGTGTATGATGTGCAGTGTGGGTCTGCCTGTTTGTGTTTGTGCATCTGCACCACTGCATTGGCATATCTTGGGTGTGCCATTGGCTGTATGTAGTTTGGTGGGTTTCCCCTGCTGTCCCTGGGACTCCTAGGTCATCGGTCAGCACAATGATCATGGTTTGTGTGTCCCATTGCTGCCATGGTATGGTATCTGTTCACCTCACATCTACAGTCTCCACAGGGTATCTGCATTTGTGTGCCCATTGGTGCAAATATGTGGGTCTGCATTCTGATGGTCACTTCTGTCATTGATGAATGTTGACAGTGTCAGCCCCCATGGGTGTTGTTTGTCTGCACATGGCCAAAGGTATGTCTTATTTGCACTGCAGTATTTGCCTCCCCCAATTTATGTTGCAATGGGACACATGCACTACTTTGCCACTGATGTGTTTATGTTCTGTGACCAGGAATCATCCATGCAGTTTGGCAGTTGCAGCTTTTTCTTTGTCAACACTTACATTTTGGTCACTGTGATGATGGGGGTTTGGACCCCATTGCCACAATGTTCAAAATGTGCTTCAGCTATGGACCCCACACTTACATTTTGGTCACTGTGATGATGGGGGTTTGGACCCCATTGCCACAATGTTCAAAATGTGCTTCAGCTATGGACCCCACCCTTACATTTTGGTCACTGTGATGATGGGGGTTTGGACCTCATTGCCACAATGTTCAAAATGTGCTTCAGCTATGGACCCCACACTTACATTTTGGTCACTGTGATGATGGGGGTTTGGACCCCATTGCCACAATGTTCAAAATGTGCTTCAGCTATGGACCCCACCCTTACATTTTGGTCACTGTGATGATGGGGGTTTGGACCCCATTGCCACAATGTTCAAAATGTGCTTCAGCTATGGACCCAACACTTACATTTTGGTCACTGTGATGATGGGGGTTTGGACCCCATTGCCACACTGTTCAAAATGTGCTTCAGCTATGGACCCCACACTTACATTTTGGTCACTGTGATGATGGGGGTTTGGACCCCATTGCCACAATGGTCATGGCCTGCTTGCATTGTGGGGGCCACACACATATATGTGTGGCACATGTGATAGGGGGTCACATTGTATGTTCAAAGTCATGTTCAGTGTTGTAGGCATTTGACACAGTCTACACACGCTTGTCATGGTGTTGGGGGGATGTCTTTTTCTTGCATTCCCTAGGTTGTGGTGTCCTGGTTGTGTCATGCATTGTCCATCCTATGAGTGGGGGTGGTGTTGGTGGTAGGCATCCAGCCCCCCATGGGTAGAGGTGGTAGTAGTGACAGGCATCCAGCCCCCTGGGTAAGGGTGGTAGTAGTGGTAGGCATCTGGCACCCCCTGGCTAAGGGTGGTAGTAGTGGTAGGCATCCAGCCCCCCTGGCTAAGGGTGGTAGTAGTGGTAGGCATCTGGCACCCCCATGGCTAAGGGTGGTAGTAGTGGTAGGCATCCAGCCCCCTGGGTAAGGGTGGTAGTGGTGGTGGGCATCTGGCACCCCCTGGCTAAGGGTGGTAGTAGTGGTAGGCATCCAGCCCCCTGGCTAAGGGTGGTAGTAGTGGTAGGCATCTGGCACCCCCTGGCTAAGGGTGGTAGTAGTGGTAGGCATCTGGCACCCCCATGGCTAAGGGTGGTAGTAGTGGTAGGCATCCAGCCCCCTGGGTAAGGGTGGTAGTGGTGGTGGGCATCTGGCACCCCCTGGCTAAGGGTGGTAGTAGTGGTAGGCATCCAGCCCCCCTGGGTAAGGGTGGTAGTAGTGGTAGGCATCTGGCACCCCCTGGCTAAGGGTGGTAGTAGTGGTAGGCATCCAGGCCCCCTGGCTAAGGGTGGTAGTAGTGCTAGGCATGCAGCCCCCCCTGGGTAAGGGTGGTAGTAGTGGTAGGCATCTGGCACCCCCATGGCTAAGGGTGGTAGTAGTGGTAGGCATCCAGCCCCCTGGCTAAGGGTGGTAGTAGTGGTAGGCATCTGGCACCCCCTGGCTAAGGGTGGTAGTAGTGGTAGGCATCCAGCCCCCTGGCTTAGGGTGGTAGTAGTGGTAGGCATCCAGCCCCCTGGCTTAGGGTGGTAGTAGTGGTAGGCATCTGGCACCCCCATGGCTAAGGGTGGTAGTAGTGGTAGGCATCCAGCCCCCCTGGTTAAGGGTGGTAGTGGTGGTGGGCATCTGGCACCCGCCTGGCTAAGGGTGGTAGTAGTGGTAGGCATCTGGCACCCCCCTGGCTACGGGTGGTAGTAGTGGTAGGCATCCAGCCCCCTGGCTAAGGGTGGTAGTAGTGGTAGGCATCCAGCCCCCCTGGGTAAGGGTGGTAGTAGTGGTAGGCATCTGGCACCCCCATGGCTAAGGGTGGTAGTAGTGGTAGGCATCCAGCCCCCTGGCTAAGGGTGGTAGTAGTGGTAGGCATCCAGCCCCCTGGGTAAGGGTGGTAGTGGTGGTGGGCATCTGGCACCCCCTGGGTAAAGGTGGTAGTAGTGGTAGGCATCTGGCACCCCCTGGCTAAGGGTGGTAGTAGTGGTAGGCATCTGGCACCCCCATGGCTAAGGGTGGTAGTAGTGGTAGGCATCCAGCCCCCCTGGGTAAGGGTGGTAGTTTTGGTGGGCATCTGGCACCCCCCTGGCTAAGGGTGGTAGTAGTGGTAGGCATCCAGCCCCCCCTGGGTAAGGGTGGTAGTAGTGGTAGGCATCTGGCACCCCCCTGGCTAAGGGTGGTAGTAGTGGTAGGCATCCAGCCCCCCTGGCTAAGGGTGGTAGTAGTGGTAGGCATCTGGCACCCCCCTGGCTAAGGGTGGTAGTAGTGGTAGGCATCCAGCCCCCCCTGGGTAAGGGTGGTAGTGGTAGGCATCTGGCACCCCCCTGACTAAGGGTGGTAGTGGTGGTTGGCATCCGGCCCCCCCTGGGTAGGGGTGGTGGTGCGCATTCAGGCCCCTGTGTGCATATGTGGCATTGATGATGGGCATCCCGCCCCTATGGTGCTGCTGTTGCTGGTGTAAGTAAATTCTGCATCCCTCTGTGTGTGTGTGATGTGTCGTGTACGTGTTGTTTGTGTTTTGTGGTTGGTGTCTGACTTACCTTCTGCGCCGTACGCGTCCGTGCCTGTTCCGGTAGTAAATGTAGAATATTGGTATGATCGGGACGAAGGGATTCATGGTTGGTTCGTGTCGTTCGTCTTTCTCGTCGCTTCGCGTCGTCCTCGTCGCTGGCGTGTTCGCCTCGTAGCCGTGGATCGTGTTGTGGCGCGAATCGGAGCTTATGTGCGCCTCTCCCGGATGCTTTGACGTGCCGTGCGTAGCGACGGGTTCGGCGCGTACGGAAAGCGCATCGTACTTGTTCGGCCGGACGGGGCTGCATTTTCCCTTCCGTGCGACTCGATTCTGCGTTTCCGGATTCGCCTCGGTCGGAGAACAGGACCTGGATTGGGTGAGTACGACTCGGCCGGATTCTGTGCTGTTGTGCGCATCGTACTTACTCGTTCGGTATGCTGTACGGATCGGTCGGGAAACAGGCATTCGCATGGCTTTTTCCCGACCGAATGGTATTGGGTGCGCCTCCGACCGAGATCGGAATCGGCCCCTCAGTGTTTCTGTAAAGTTTAAATATGTTTTACATATATATATATATATATATATGCCAAGTTCTATTGAAGAATGAGTGGGTTTATAAGTGTCTGAATAGATGATTTAGTAGGTGCGTGACTGACTTTATAAGTGAGTGATTAATCGTGTCTTACTGAATGCATGGGTTAGTGACTAAACTGTGTGAATGTCTGTATTAGTCTGTCAGTTGGTGTGTAAGCGGCTGCATGGGTTGGTGAGTAGCTACGTGAGTGTCTATATGGGTTATTGATTGGTTGTCTGAGTATCTGTATGGGTGCCTGAGTGTTTCTGTGGGTGGGTGGGGGTGTGTGACTCTGCATAGATGTGTGAGTAGGTGATTCACTGGGTGTATGTGTTCAAGAGTGCATCTGTGAAGGGCTGTATGGGTGGGTGAGTGTGTATATGGGTGTGTTGGTGAGTGAATGGATGTCTCAGTGATACATGTGTGAGTAACTACATATGTGAAAGGCAGTATATGTGAGTGTTGGAGTATATAAATGACTATATATGAGAGTGAGTGATTGTGAGAGTGGCTGTATGGATGAGTGTGTGCTTGGTTCAGTGATTGTAGAAGAGAGTAAGTATCAGTAAGTATCTGTATGAATAAGTGAAGTGGTGTGTGTATAACTGTATAGGTGAGTAAATGGGAGTATGATTGATTCTTTGCATGACTGACTAGGTGTGTGAGTAACTCTATGGGTGAGTGGTGGTGTGTGAGTGTCTGTATAGGTGTATTAGTGCATATGATAGTGCTGTATTGATGAGTGACTGCATGTATGAGTAACTGTATGGATGAATGAGTGGACATGTGTGTAGACCTAGGAATCAGTGAGTGGCTATGTAGTAACTGGTATTGGTGTGTCTACGGTTTCGAAAATGGTAGTCTGCATTTTAGAGTGGGTGTATCAAAGGTTATATTAGGGTGTGAGGAGGTGCATCAGATTATCACGTGGATGATGTAATCAGTGATGTCATCAGTGATGTCATTTGAGATGTCATCAGTGATGTCACTGACCATGTCATGAATGATGTAATATATGACATCATCAGCAGTGCATTGCGGGGGCGCGAGTTATAGTTAGCTCAACTAACTATAACGGGCGAATTTCTCTGGTTTTGTACTAGTGAAATGTCCAACTAACTATAACGTCCCTGAAACCTATGGTTTTTTCAGTGAATATATATATATATATATATATATATATATATTCTTGCCACAATGTAGCCCTCTTGTTCGACGCCGGCGCTCTTAGATGGGGCGGTGCGTTTCTTCCGGCAGAGCCACGCCGGTATTCTATAAAACCAAGGTTTTGCCTCTCGGCAAAATGATAGAAACGCACTCACTCGTGTGCAGGAATCAAGGCGGTTTTATTTAGACAATTGCCATGCCCAACGCGTTTCGCCTTAACACAAGGCTTGTTCACGGGATGGTGTAACATAGAAAAAGGGCATCTTTTATTTCTATTTGCACACAGTTACTTCCTGTTTTCTTCTAAGTGCATTGTGGTTAGTGTAGTTTAACATTTATAAAAACTTGTGAAAAGTCCATTTTAAAGGTGATGTGAATGTGCTCATTTTGCTATGTGATGTTTTTAAAAAAAACAATCCATTTAGTCCATTTACGGCCAACTTTGCTTAGTGTCCATTAATATGCCTTCATTCTCATTTATTGCTCTCCGGTGAGCTTTTTTAGAATGGCAACAATTTTAAGCCATTCTTGGCAATAATTTGTTTTCTGCAGCTTGCTCGTTCTTTATTTTCTTCGTTTCTTTTACTTAATTAGATCTTTTCTTCTTTTCAATTCTCTAGTGAGTTCTTTTCTTTATTATTCCTTATGCCTTTCATTTTCTTTGAATGGTTTATTAGAGGTGTACATAAAGTTCTTCATTTTGGTTGAGACCTCTCGGATCCAGAGTTCTGAATGCCACTATGTGTCTTGATTCTTTTTGTCGCAGAATCTTTTTGCGATCGCCACCTCTCTCCGATTGTGGGATTTGTTCTAGGGCCCAATATTTTAAGGATTCCCATTTTCCTTCATGATTTGATTCCATATGCTTTGCAATGGCATTTGTTTGGTCCTTGTGTTTCGTGGCTCGGACATGTTCAAGAATTCTCTTCTTTACTTCGAAGATTGTGCTTCCGATATATCGCAACTTGCATGGGCATTCTACCATGTAGATTACATAATTACTTTTACAGGTGAGGTGTTGCTTTATTTTCCATTTGGTGCCCTTTTTGATGTCAATTTTTCGTTTATGAGTTGCAATTTTACACACCTTGCAATGTTTGCATGGCCAGAAACCTTCTCTTTGGAGCCACGTTGTTATTGGTGCTTCCTGGAAATGGCTATGTATGATTTTATCTCCAATATTTTTAGCCCTACGATATGTCACATTAGGGTGGTCACCAATAATTTTTGTTAAAGTTGGATCCAACTGTAAAATACCCCAGTGCTTTTTGATAATTTTCATCAAACTCTTATTTTCTGCACTGAATGTTGTTATCAGTCTTATTGGCGAAGATTTAGTTGAATCATTTTTCTTCTTCTTTGATATTTTATTGAGTATATCCCCTCGTTGTTGGTTTGATACTCTTTGTAGACTTTTTTCAATTACTTTTCTGGGGTATTTACGTTTCTGAAATCTATTGCTTGTTTGTTCACTGTGTTTGGTAAATTCTGTATCAGCTGAGCAGTTCCTGCTTAGTCTTAGAAATTCCCTAAGTAAAAGAAACGAAGAAAATAAAGAACGAGCAAGCTGCAGAAAACAAATTATTGCCAAGAATGGCTTAAAATTGTTGACATTCTAAAAAAGCTCAACGGAGAGCAATAAATGAGAATGAAGGCATATTAATGGACACTAAGCAAAGTTGGCCGTAAATGGACTAAAATGGATTGTTTTTTTTAAAAACATCACATAGCAAAATGAGCACATTCACATCACCTTTAAAATTGACTTTTCACAAGTTTTTATAAATGTTAAACTACACTAACCACAATGCACTTAGAAGAAAACAGGAAGTAACTGTGTGCAAATAGAAATAAAAGATGCCCTTTTTCTATGTTACACCATCCCGTGAACAAGCCTTGTGTTAAGGCGAAACGCGTTGGGCATGGCAATTGTCTAAATAAAACCGCCTTGATTCCTGCACACGAGTGAGTGCGTTTCTATCATTTTCCCGAGAGGCAAAACCTTGGTTTTATATATATATATATCTATGGTTCCAAGACCATTTAAGTTACTGACAGCCAACTTTGCAAGTGCGACTCCCTCTCTCTTCTCCTTCTCAATGGGGAGAATGGTTTGATGTTTTAGCGGCTTGGTTCTGCCGCGGAGTGACGCACCACCAGCAAGCGCGCCTTACTTGCTCATCTTGGAACCAACTTTGTGGCTTGCGAAAGCGTTAAAGGGCAAGAGGCTGCCACCGAAGACTTTCTCCGGTATGGATCCTAACAGCCTTGAAAATGGGCTGGATACGTAGCAAAAGTGTGAGCTGATAACTTTGAAACAAAAGCAACTGCAATAGCGATAACAAGGCACCGCCCACTGGAGGGAGTAGATTAACACTGTTTAACAAACCACATGTTCCAGCATGCCTTTCAAAAACTATTGTGTTCACTAGAGGGCTAAAAACATAAATTCAGGCAATTGTGTGGACGCTAAAAGTGCAGAGGAGTGCTTGTGGCTCACCTTTGATAAAGGTCCCTCTGGACCGAAACGCGTCAGGACTGCCACGCTGTTGCCAAAATTAATAAATAAGTTACTGACAGCCAACTTTGCGAGTGCGACTCTCTCTCTCTTCTCAATAGGGAGAATGGTTTGATGTTTTAGCGGCTTGGTTATGCCGCAGAGTGACGCACCACCAGCAAGCGCGCCTTACTTGCCCATCTTGGAACCAACTTTGTGGCTCACGAAAGCGTTAAAGGGCAAGAGGCTGCCACCGAAGACTTTCTCCAGTATGGATCCTAACAGCCTTGAAAATGGGCTGGATACGGAGCAAAAGTGTGAGCTGATAACTTTGAAACAAAAGCAACTGTAACAGCGATAACAAGGTACCGCCCACTGGAGGGAGTAGATTAACACTGTTTAACGAACCACATGTTCCAGCATGCCTTTCAAAAACTATTGTGTCCACTAGAGGGCTAAAAACATAAATTCAGGCAATTGTGTGTGGACGTTAACAGTGCAGAGGAGTGCTTGTGGCTTACCTTTGATAAAGGTCACTCTGGACCGAAACGTGTCAAGACTGCCACGCTGTTGGCAAAATTAATAAATAAGTTACTGACAGCCAACTTTGCGAGTACGACTCCCTCTCTCTTCTCAATGGGGAGAATGGTTTGATGTTTTAGCGGCTTGGTTCTGCCGCAGAGTGACGCACCACCAGCAAGCGCGCCTTACTTGCCCATCTTAGAACCAACTTTGTGGCTCGCGAAAGCGTTAAAGGGCAAGAGGCTGCCACGAAGACTTTCTCCAGTATGGATCCTAACAGTCTTGAAAATGGGCTGGATACGTAGCAAAAGTGTGAGCTGATAACTTTGAAACAAAAGCAACTGCAATAGCAATAACAAGGCACCGCCCACTGGAGGGAGTAGATTAACACTGTTTAACAAACCACATGTTCCAGCATGCCTTTCAAAAACTATTGTGTTCACTAGAGGGCTAAAAACATAAATTCAGGCAATTGTGTGTGGACGCTAAAAGTGCAGAGGAGTGCTTGTGGCTCACCTTTGATAAAGGTCCCTCTGGACCGAAACGCGTCAGGGCTGCCACGCTGTTGCCAAAATTAATAAATAAGTTACTGACAGCCAACTTTGCGAGTGCGACTCTCTCTCTCTTCTCAATAGGGAGAATGGTTTGATGTTTTAGCGGCTTGGTTATGCCGCGGAGTGACGCACCACCAGCAAGCGCGCCTTACTTGCCCATCTTGGAACCAACTTTGTGGCTCACGAAAGCGTTAAAGGGCAAGAGGCTGCCACCGAAGACTTTCTCCAGTATGGATCCTAACAGCCTTGAAAATGGGCTGGATACGGAGCAAAAGTGTGAGCTGATAACTTTGAAACAAAAGCAACTGTAACAGCGATAACAAGGTACCGCCCACTGGAGGGAGTAGATTAACACTGTTTAACGAACCACATGTTCCAGCATGCCTTTCAAAAACTATTGTGTCCACTAGAGGGCTAAAAACATAAACTCAGGCAATTGTGTGTGGACGCTAACAGTGCAGAGGAGTGCTTGTGGCTTACCTTTGATAAAGGTCACTCTGGACCGAAACGCGTCAAGACTGCCACACTGTTGCCAAAATTAATAAATAAGTTACTGACAGCCAACTTTGCGAGTGCGACTCCCTCTCTCTTCTCAATGGGGAGAATGGTTTGATGTTTTAGCGGCTTGGTTCTGCCGCGGAGTGACGCACCACCAGCAAGCACGCCTTACTTGCCCATCTTGGAACCAACTTTGTGGCTCGCGAAAGTGTTAAAGGGCAAGAGGCTGCCACAGAAGACTTTCTCCGGTATGGATTCTAACAGCCTTGAAAATGGGCTGGATACGGAGCAAAAGTGTGAGCTGATAACTTTGAAACAAAAGCAACTGCAACAGCGATAACAAGGCACTGCCCACTGGAGGGAGTAGATTAACACTGTTTAACGAACCACATTTTCCAGCATGCCTTTCAAAAACTATTGTGTCCACTAGAGGGCTAAAAACATAAATTCAGGCAATTGTGTGTGGACGCTAACAGTGCAGAGGAGTGCTTGTGGCTTACCTTTGATAAAGGTCACTCTGGACCGAAACGCGTCAGGACTGCCACGCTGTTGTCAAAATTAATAAATAAGTTACTTACAGCCAACTTTGCGAGTGCGACTCCCTCTCTCTTAATGGGGAGAATGGTTTGAAATATATATATATACAAACATGCATATACATGTATGCATCTGTGTATATCAATATGTGATTTCTGGGGACAGGACTGATCCCTTTCAGGGCCCTACTTTTCCACACCAGTGGTCAGTGTTGTTCATGGCTTTGCGCTTTTGGCGTGGAAAGTCAGGAAAAGAAACTGACATCAGCGCGCCTGGGTGGCGCCTTTATAGGTGCCGTGGATGTCACTTCTGATGCTGATGACGCACGGAGAGCCGTTTGACACCACGTACCAGTACGCGGAGGTACTGCTCACGAAAAATCTTCCAGATCCAGTCTGACACCTTGGGAAATTCTACGGTAAGGAATCTGCAGCTAGATATAGTCTCTACCACATAAGGCGTTACCGAAGGTAAGTAACTTGTTCAATAGAGTCAACAAAGGAGAATGTATATGTTCAAGGCTCACTGTGGTCAAAGGAAAATTTCTGAAGGTGACCCACTTTTAAAGTGTGTGTATGTTGACTCTGTACTGACCATGATGTGCCAGAATGTGAGATTGGCCGAGGTGGTTCCTCCAAGACCAGTAAGGACTCTGATACAAAGCTAATCAATGCATGAAGTACATGTGCAATAATCACGACTGGATGCCACCGACCACCCTCCTCACACATACATTATGTCTAACCTACACATTGAAAAGGAATGAGGGACAAGAGGATGAAGGGCATAAGCAGAGCTATTCTTGAGGTTCCAGGGAATTGACAGTGATGAGATGAATTTAGAGAACCTCAAGAAGACGTGAAGACAATACACATTTTGAAACAACAATATTGGACAATGAGTATTTGCTTTTCAGACAGACCCTAACAGGGAGTGACCTCTCCGACACTGAATGTTGCATACCAGCATTAATTATCGCATAAGCTATCAGTGTTGCACAAGAAACAGTAAGAGTCTAATTTTTTATGTTTAAAATGCGGTAGGTATGTAAACGTTTTCTAGAATATTTTTTACGCCATCCTAATGAGCCCCTTAGTTAGAAAAAACAATATATTGCCTTTTTTTCGGCGATATTCTATTCTGCAATTTTTTTTACACAATATTTTTGTCATTTTATTATAAATACAGAAACACCATATTTTGGTAAATTACTTTTTTGACAGTTTTTTCATGTCACAAGATATTTCTGTTCAAAATATTTTGTCATACACCATGACAAACACTTTTACAGGTGAAAGATCTTCGGATGCCAGAGGGCACTGTATTGTAGAATACCTGAATAAATCACCTGAACTGAGGAAGCCAGAAAGCCAAGTGTGCTAGTTCTCTGAAGAAGCACCTGTCCACATTTGGTCCAACGCTATTTCTTTTTTAGTCAAATTTAGCATGCCCATCGTAAAGCTGAGCAGGCTTCCACAGTATCCACTGTGACTAAAAAGACGGCCGTCCTTTGGGAATCATATTTCAGAATGAGGATCACCACATGCAAATGAGATTTTAGCATGGTCACAGACTGCACCCACCAGATCTTGTCATCTCAAGTAGATGATCTTGCTGCACCACTACCATTGGTTTGAATAGCACTGTATAGCAGCACAATGGCTCCCTTCAGCTCGGGGGTTATTACATCCTCTGAAACTATTTGCTGCTGCTTCTTGGAGAAGTGAGTCATTGTTTGGCGGGCAGGGTATATAAATATTCAGTTTAATTGTATTCTGAAGCCCTCCAGTTTGAATGACCTAGGCATCTGAAGTCAGGCTTTCCCTCTTGTGAATAATCATTTTAGCCTCCTAACACCTTTACTACGGAAGAAATTATAACAATTCTTTACTTGGAGACTTTATATGGCTCTCAAAAGAATATGCTGCTTCCTCGCGTGCCTCTCATAATGTAGTTACACTGCATCCTCTAGTTTTATGCAATGCCAGAGAACTCAACCACTGCTCTCAGCTGGATGTCATCTACCCTAACCAGCCTTGTCAAAAATCTTCCTCCTGGAAAAGTGCTTATTCACAATGGCAGCGCTATATTTTTCATACCTAAACATATAATTGCAACAAAAAATATAGGTAATATGTATTGTCAATTAAAACAAGCAGAAATAAAGTGATAATCATCTGTAGTTCAGATAGCAAACAAAGATGCTAGGTTTCAAAGGACTCTAGCAGTGTTAGTTAGACGATGATTGACTATTGACAGTCTAGTTAAAACCCAAAGAATGGGATTAAATTACGTGTAATCTTACGTTTTTTGATAATGCAGATTTTGAAGTGTTTGGTTTTCAAGGCACAGTGAGCAAGGTAAAATATACACTTGGCATGAAATGCTCTGGTTTAAGCATGTAGAAAAGCAGGTCTGAGTTATTTTACTTTATTTATTTTTACATTATTTCCTCAAACACAATTTGAGCAGAGCTGAAGTACATAAAACTATTTGCAGTAAATTGGACACCTATGAATGGATTGACATACAGAGCAAATAAAATAACAAGAGCTGCAACAATGATGAGCACAGCTACTCATGTTTGTAAACGCTTGACAATGAGGCTAGTTTGAGGGAATAGCATATCACTAAATGCCAAATATTTGCAATATATAAATCCTCTGAGAATGCATGTTTCCACTGGGCATGGCTAATCCCAACTAAGATACAAAAAATTATTTCTGCTTATGGTCAGGGACATTCTACTGTCTGAAAATCAGCATATAGTCCTTCCATGGCCATGTTGTTTGACAGTATTTCATTAGATGTTTATATCATGATTTCTGTGACATTCTTGAATTCTTCACATTTGATCAATTATGTGAAGGGAATCTTGTAACAGCCTATTGCATTTAGGATCGCAATATAATGTGTCACACTATGCAGCGTGAATTTTAGGTGAGTGCATGACTCACATGTTTGCAGTGCCACGTGTACAAACAAGTAATCAAATTATAGTGACTTTTGACAACTTTATAAGGTGACGATCGCTTTTTTCCTTCAAGTATAAGCAGTGGTCTCTACATGGTTGATTTAAGCTGTGAAGTGAGGCGCATACTCGGATTCGTTGTAGAAGTCAGTTCTCCTGGTTGGGTCAGAGAAGAAGAAAAGATCGACATCTAGATATAGCACATGACAGTTAGAAAATTTCAATTGGTGCCACTTAGATTTCGGGTGTGAGTGTATCAGGTTATAGAGACATGATAAAAGACCTTTACTGGCCATAACTTTCATAGTGTCAATCTTCTGGAAATGACACTTGAAGAAGTCCTCTAGAAAACAGAAATTATTGCTAAGGGAGTCCTCTGTTTCTCAGGCTGCTTTGAAGGAGGTGCTCTGTGCAATTTATGAATACTTGGGTCTGGGCACCTCACAGAGGAAATTGTGGAATAAAAGTAGGGTGTCCCCCACGGCTGCGGATCTGGATAGCTTCATGAGAAGCATCGAGCTGCCGACAATCCAAGAGGAAGAAGCAGAGGCAATGGGGAGGGCGATAGAGTTGTGGAAGGTGAAAAGCGCTTTTAAGGCTATGGCCAGAAACAAAACTCCAGGGACGGATGGGTTCCCAGTTGAATTCTACTCCACATACGTAGTCCTTCTGGGACCCCGCTTGGTAGAGATGTATAACCAAGCAAAGCAGGCGGGGAAGCTGCCGGGATCCACAAGAGAGGCTCTGATAATCCCATTGCTAAAACCGGGGAAACAGACGTCTGACAATAATGGCATACAGGCCGCTCTTTATGCGCAACCTTGATTACAAAATTTTGAGCAAGGTGCTGGCTATGCATCTGTTACCAAATATGTTGGACTTAATACATCAGGACCAGGCCGGGTTCATACCATCCCGGAACACGGCGATGAACGTCCGGAGGTTATTACGAGTGCTAGAAGCAGACACCTACTGCAGGGAGGAAGCTGCCATCTTCGCAGTGGATATAGAGAAGGCATTCGACAGCCTCGAATGGCCATACTTATTTCGTGTGATGCGCGGTTTTGGATTGGGGGCTGGGTTTGTGGCATGGACGGCTTTGCTATATACTGACTCTAAGGCCAGGGTTAGGACGGGTGGGCTCATATCAGATAGCTACAGGGTTGGAAGGGGAACGAGACAGGGGTGTCCTTTGTCGCCCCTGTTGTTCGCCCTGGCTATGGAACCCCTGGCCGCTAGGGCCAGGTCAGGAAACTCATACCAGGGACTGGGGGTGTTGGGGCGAACCCACCACATAGCGTTATATGCGGATGACCTGTTGCTATTTCTCAGGAACACGGGGGAAGCTCTTCGAGGGGCCAGGTAATTGCTGCTGGCACTAGAGAGGGTGGCAGGCCTTAAGGTTAACTAGAGGAAGTCATGCTTGTTCCCCACCATCCCGGGTCGGGGGGAACCGCATACTGTAGATGGGGTGGCATGGGAGAGCAGATGCCTCCCATATCTGGGGGTCCAAATTTACCATGACCGAGCGGACCTACTAGAGGGCAACGTGGGGAAGGCCATTAGTGGGGTGAAAGCATGCTTAGATTTCTGGGGGACCCTTCCTTAGTCAGTGACCAATAGGGTGGCGCTGCTGAAGATGGTGACGCTCCCAAGAATGCTATGTTTCTTCGGGGTATTGCCGGTTTGGATCCCAGCAGAAATGTTCTGACGCCTCCGGTCATTGGTGACATCGTTCCTCTGGGGAGCGGGGAGACGCAGAGTGACGATGGCAGCGCTAATGAGACCAAAGTCAGAGGGGGGCTTAGCAGCACCAGACTTTGAGTAGTGCTATATTGCGGCGCAGTTGCTCACAAAATGGTTTGCGGGTCAGGTGAGGGGGACTGCACAGCAGGGGCATGGAAGTCCAAGCCTAGACCTCCTGTCACTGATGGTGTTACGACTTCCCATCAGGGAAAGAGGAACCACCACAGAATTAAGAGTGATTCACAAATGTTGGACCAGAAGCTTGCAGAGGGCCAAAATTAAGCACCCGTATGCCCCAGACATCCCGTTGTCAGTTTGCATGGCGCTGCTGCACAGGCGGACTGGCGAGACCTGGAGACTTGTATGGCAGCGGGGGTAACCACGGTTGGGAGGCTCTATGAGGAAGGAGCCCTGCTCCCCTTCGAGGACTTCAGGGAGAGGTATGAGATCCTGAGGGGGGACTTTTTATTACACACTGCTTTCACAGCGGCGATACGTAAGCACTGGGGGTGTGACTCTCAGAACCACCCCTGTCAGAGGGATGCCAATATGTAGTATCTGCAGCGGGGACATACAAAGCGGTCACCTGTCTATACAGGCGACTCAGTCGGGCAACACTTTCCGCCCTTAAAGAGTTGCACCAGCGCTGGGAAGAGGAGCTGGGGGAAATCATAGACGAGAAAACATGGAGGGTAGTGGTAGAACGAGCCAGTAAGATCATCAGGAACACTAGATTTCAATTAGTTAATTTCTACGTCCTTCATAGAGCATACCTCACCCCTGGACGCATCAACATATACTTTAACACAAGAGCAGCGGCCTGCCCCCGATGCGGAGAGGAGGGTGCAGAGTTCCTCCATATGTTCTGGAGCTGTCCGGACTAGGGAGCTTCTGGAGGGAGGTAACCATCATCTTGGCAGAGGTAACAAAAAAGAAGTAAGCACAACACCGGGTACTGCCTCTTACACTGGTTCCCCCACACCTCTAAAAATAAAATAACAAGTACATTTCAAGACCTGGGTCTTATATTAGCAAAAAGGGAGATCACCAGTCATTGGAAGGCACGAGGAGGCCCCAACACAGATAGATGGAAGAGGGAGTTCACACGATGGGCAGGTTATGAGGGAGCAGTAAGGCTGCGAGAGGCTAGGAGAACCGGAAGGGAGAAATCACTAGAATCAGCTAGGGCATGGGAAACATTGGTGTCACTTCTTAAGCAGCCAGGAGCTATCCCGGAGGGAGCACAGCAGGAGGCCTCCCAGGAGACCGAGACCGGAAACAGCCGGTTGTAGCCGCGCGAGGTGGTGGAACAGGCTTTGGCGATCGAGAGAGTCGTCCAGGAACCAGATATGGGGAGGGGCAGCAGAGGTTGGTGCCACTTGAATGAAGTTCTATGCAATGACACCCGGGTGGGAACTGGAGCGCACAGATTAAGACACGCCTGGCGGGAGTGGGGAGGGAATGGGGAGGAATTGTTGTCCATTGGCATGAAACAGGCTAAGGCAGCATGTCGTAAATAGATCTTTCCATCAGGAAGTAGACAACGGCGAAGGGCCTCACGAACAATAGTTAGAAGTACTATAGCTGGACTCATACATATGGTGAGATTGCTCAGCAAGGAACGAGATGGGTAAAGGGGCACGAGGATTGGAATGTCTTGTAATGCAAACCAAGTAACATATGTACATATACTGCTGCCTTTGTGTTGCCACGAGTTAAGGACTAATAAAATCTGTTTAAAAAAAAAAACTGAGGAAATTGTGGAAATCTTTGCCCCAGATACTACAGTCAGCACCAACAGCAGTTCTCCAAGCTGACTGCACATTTACCCCAGTCAAACTACAGTGCCGTAAAAAAGGCATTGGGACATGCAGCCAAATACAGCATTGCATGCTCATCCCACGTGTTCGATCCATGCTGAAATTTATTCCCAGCATAAAGCCGGTAAGAAAGACCAGGTGGCCCAAAAATAAAGAAAAATTAATTTAGCCCTAAAGTTGTTTCACCCAATAGACTTTATTCAAGCACAGCAGCTTACAAACCAGCACTCAGAAAGAGGTACACACTATTCAAGTTCCAAGAATGGCAAGAAAATGTGGAAATGATTAAAAGCATTGCATGGATTGAGGTCTGTGAGATGCATCCCAAAAGGCGGCAATACATCCGGACTCTGCAAGACCCGGATGATTGCTGGAGCTTCACCCTGGATGTTCCAATTTGCCGGACTCCAGTGAAGAATTCATATATGGAACAGTCTGTCAAAATTAAGAAATATATTGTCCTAGAATGTGATATGTAGTCCAAGAGTAGAAAGACCTTTCTTGAAGAAGTTTTGAAGACAGTCTAATCTGAAGATCATTCCAGTACACACACACAGAAAGTTGTAGCTTTCCTCAGGGCATCCTGGAAAATAAGAAATGCAAGTATTACTGCCTTAGTGGCAACTTTGAAGGACCCAGCAGGAAGAAAATACAGTATTTTTTGTGTGTTGTAGACCCCTTTTCTTCTACCTAGTTTGCCTTATTTTTCCACTGGGCACTCACTCTGAGGCTACAGACTAAACCACCAAGTTCAGACGACGATGCAACACCCAAAATGTATGTCCACAAAATGAAAAGCTGGAATGTTGCAGTGACATGGCCATATAGAGCTACATTTTTAGCAAGCTTAGATGGAATGTCTTCATATCTTCTATAGTTTCACCTGAATTTCTTTTTACACCCTTTTCTCCCCAGGCCTTCAGCATGTGATTGATGCAGCCCCTTCCTTCCCCTCATCTTACTTTCTTCTGTTAACATTTTAGCAAGCTTTTTAACATTTTAAATACAAAGATCTGAATTACTGAATGCCTAATAAAAATAAAATAAAAGTAAAAGACTTGTAAATGAAATAGAAAGAAATCCAACCTTAGCATAAGTATGCATGTGCTTTGGGAGGCTGTATAGGGTCCTTGTAGGGGATTTCCATGTATAGTCCTAATCACTGAATACTCCCACCCAAGTGCGGGGACCCCGGAGCACTTCTTCAATATATATCTTCTTAAGTGTAGAATTTTTCCTTTCTTCTGGAAGGTCTGCAAAGACACTTAAGAAAAAGTAAGATTATGCAGCCTATATACATAGGCTACAATGGCTGGATTCTTCCTCATGAAGTCAAATAAGGGCCAGTATAAAGCTTTTGTGTATAATTTCAAAATGTTTTTGCAAACAACATAAATCTCCCTCACAAACCATTTTTTATTATAGAGATGAAGGAGAAGGAGGACAGAGTAGCCTCATAGGCTGTCATTATATGGCTAAAAAAGAGACTGTGCCTTTAAGAACCCAGAGACCACCAGTATCCCTTCATGCTCAGCAGGTGGCAGTTACTTCAGTTCTTTTTAAGGCAAAGTGTGAACAGATGTGGATTGTATGACTACCTCTGTCCATTCCACCTGGAAGAAGGGAGGGTTGCTTATGACTATCATGGAAATTCCCCTATGAGAGAACAGGAGTTACAGGTTTCCTTCTCTCGTAGGGGATTTCCATGTATAGTCATAAATACTGAATAGAGTAGCAAGCCCATCCCCACATAGCGTGGTAGAGGAAACAGAGGTTCAAGGAGAAAGTTTAAGCAAATAGGTTTCTGTGGGAAGCCTGCCCTGCTTGACCATCTGCTCTAGTGTCAGAGTCTAGGCAATAGTACTTGGCGAATGTATATACTGATTTCCAGGTAGCTGCTTTGCAAACTTCTGGAACAGGGGTATAGCACAGTAAAGCAGTTGTGGCTGCTTTTCCCCTGGTAGAGTGTGCTTTAGGTTTAGCTGAGAGTGTCCTGTTAGCCTTTTGATAGCACAACAAAATACATGAAACAATCAATTGAGAAATGTATTGCCTGGAGGTGGCTAAGCCTGTATTGACCGGATCTTAGTTGATAAACAATTGGTCCAATTTGCGGATGTCTCATGTCTTGTCTAGACAGAATTTCAAAACTCTCCTAACATCCAGGGAGTGGAGAGATCTTTCCGCTGGAGTAGAGGGATTCTGAAAGAATGTTGGTAATAAGATTGTCTGGTTGACATGGAAGTCTGAAACAACCTTAGGGAGGAACTTCGGGTGAGTTCTTATGACCACTTTTCTAGAGTGAAATACAGTGTACGGTTCATGAGAGCAGAGTGCTTAGATCTTGCTAACTCTGCGGACAGATGTTATAGCCACAAGGTAAGCGGTTTTCCAAGACAGGTGTTGGAGAGATGCCTTGTGTATGGGTTTGAAGGGATCCTGCGTAAGGCGTGAAAGGACTACATTAAGCTCCCATGAAGGAGAATGGCGCCTGATGGGGGGGGGGGGAACCTTCGTCAAACCCTCCAAGAAAACCTTGCTGAGGGGATTCTAAAAAAAGAGGTTTGTGAAGGACATTTCCTGTATGCAATAAGAGCTGCCAAGTGAACTTTTATGGAAGAGAATTGCAGACCAGATTTTGCAAGAAGTAATAAGTATATAAGAATGACATCATCTTGGCAAGTTGTATGGTCCACACTTTTGGAGGAACACCTGATGCAAAATCTCTTTTACTTCAAGGCATATGCTGACCGGGTGGATGGTTGCTTGGCCTCCTTCAGGATCTCCATGCAGTCTTGTGGCAGGTTCAAATGTCCATACTGCACTAGCTCAGGGGCCATGCAGCCAAACACAAGGAGGAGCGAATGGGGTGTACCAACTGGCCTTCGAATTTCGTCAACATGTCTGGTCTGCATGGGAGCTTGAGATGTGGACGCTGTGACCGGTGAAGCAGGTCCAGGAACCACCATTGGCGTGGCCACTCTGGAGCTAAGAGGATCATCTTTGCTTTGGAGTAGGACAGCTTGATTAGAACCGTGGGGATCAGGTGAATCGGTGGAAAAGCGTAAAAACAAAATTGCTGGACCCGTCGATCCGTAGGGCATTTCCTAGTGTCCCTGGTTGGTAGTACCTCGAGGAAAAAGTCGCAGTATTTTTTGTTTTGTGCGGTGGCGAACAAGTAGATGGAGGGCGTGCCCCACAGTTCATTCGAAGATGTGCTGAACGATGTTGTCGTGCAAGACCCTACACTTAAGAAGATTTATATTGAAGAAGTACTCCAGGGTCCCCGCACGTGGGCAGGACTATTTAGTGATTATGACTATCATGGAAATTCCCCTACGAGAGAGCAGGAGTTATAGGTAAGAAACTATTCCAAACTTTTGTTTAACCCTTCATAGTTGAGTACTGAGTACCATGGAGTTGATCAGTCCTCTGGATGTGTGTAATGTGATGAACTTGGTGGTGGGCCCCTCTGACAGTGGTGGTGATGAAAGATTCCAGGAACATGGATGAGTGAAAGAAAACACTGAGGTTCTGGCAGAGGAGGCAAAGTCAGTGAGTTAGGAGGGGGGTGGAATGAATTTAGTGATGACTTAGGAGCAGATGAGGAAGGAAAGTAGATGGTCTCTGTTTTAGATGTGTTCCACATGACAGATTATAGAGTCATCCAGTGGTGAGTAGCAATGAGACAATTTAGACTGGGAGAGAGAGAGAGTAGGAAATGAAAAAAGATGTGGGTGTCATCAGTATATCGAGGGTAAGAGAAATAAGACAAAGAGATGGTGTCACCAACGGAAATGGTGAGTGAGAAAAGAGAAGGGCTCAGGACTGATCGTTGATGGAAATCGGAGGTAGCAATGTGGATGATGATAGCTTGGTGTATTCCGTTGCTGAACAAGAGAAGTCAGTAAATTAGGAAGGGAACCATTTGAGAACTTTACTTATTATGGCTGAGTTATTTTTTGTAATTTTTTTTTTTTTATTGAAAACCATAAATAATACAATACAATAAATCCAGCAATAGATCCTATAAATTTCAATAAGAATATTTACACACACAATAAATAACATCTATTGATCAATACATAACAAGTCTTAATCAATCATAAAAACGGGGGGGAAAGAAAAATGAAATAAAGAATAAACCACCTAGCATCTTTTAAATAGATCTCCATTATTACCATCGAAACTGGACCAGAAACGAAAAATGTGCTATCTCTCTACAACATGTTCTCTCATAAACAAAAGGGGCGGATGGCTTCGAATAGTGATTTTTAGGGAGTAATATCAAAAAACTTTGCCCAGATTTTCTCAAATTTCTTAAATCCCCCTGTTTGCATAGCATATTTTCGTTCACTATTCTTTACTAGAACCATTTTACGAATCCATTCAATTTTGGAAGGAATTAAATCCGATCGCCATCTTTGAAGTAAAAGAGATCTAGCGACCGCCATACCAATATATATTATTTTAATCAACTTCTGTGATACCTGCAAATCTGGATCATAGCCCCACAATATCAGTCGGTCATTACAACCGAATGTTATTGCGCATTCCGTCGTTAAAAACTCAAAGATATCACTCCAGAACTTCTGGATCAATGGGCACTGTAATATTATATGAGTCCAATTTGCGGCAGGATGAGTATGGCAACGGAAGCACTGCCCAATTGACTAGGATAAGCCTTAGCAACAAAGGCCGGAGTTCTGTACAATAGCCATTTACTAAAATATAGCATCCTTCGCCAGTTAGCGCCTCTAATTGAGCTAAAATTTAAGCTATTAATTGTGGTCCAAATATTTACTGTGAGTTCTTGATTTTCATATTTGCTCCACTTTGTAATTGCCTTAATCTCCAAATCTATCCCTTTGATTCGAGCTAGTTTTTTTTTCCATTCCCCTGGTTTTTTTATTGCCTTATCTCCCAGCAAGTCATAGACACTGGGGCCGATTCCGATCTCGGCCGGTAGGGCTCCGAATAGGATTCGGCTTTACCGGATCCGATTCGGAGCCCTGTTTCCCGACCGAACCGTACGCGGGTCCGGCCGAGCGAGTACGATGCGAATTCGCCGACCGACTCGTCCGGGCGACCCGACCGCTCCGACCGACTCGTACCCGGATCGTACCGCTCCGACCGACTCGCTCGGACACGATTCGCACCGCGCAATGGAGACGTTTTCCGGCCGGGTAAGTACGATGCGCACCTCGACCGCTCCGACCGACTCGCGCCGTCCGACTCGAACTCGCTGTCGGAGCCGTACTTTGGGGGTCCGTGTCGGACCCCCTGTACGCGTACCCGTGCGAGGCGCACACAGGGGGGACCCATGGGTCCCCCCTACCTGTGCGTGCACGCCGCGAGCGCTCGCGGCGTACTCGCTGTAGGGGCGCCCTTGTCCGCCTCGCACCCATTGAGGCAATGGGAGCCCGCGCACGCGTTGTACGACCGGCTCCCATTGAGTTCAATGGGAGTCCGACCGACTCGTGTCCGGTGGCATACGAATGCATCGGACTCGTTCGGTCGGACTGCACGGGTCCGATTCGGTCGGAAATCTCTCCGGGTCCGGCTCGGTCGGAGAGATTTCCGGCCCGAATCGGAATCGACCCCTAGGTGTTTCTGAGTTATAATCTGAAACAGATCAAGATTTTCAAAAAATTTACTAAGCGTAATATATGACCCAAGAAGAAGAAAATCCCCGGGGATTAATTGAGACATTTCTCTTACACTGATCCATTTATCGTTCCGGACAAAATCGGAGAGCTTCAAAAAACCAGCTTTCGTCCAATTTTGTGAAAGAGAGAATGATTTTTTAATACCTGCAGAAACAAAGAGTTCAGCGGTAGGAGTTATATCATTAATAAGTGGGATAGAATAACGTTTAAAAAAGGCCTGGTATTTATAAAATACCCAATGTAAACACTTGTATCGAACTAATTTTGGAGATCGAAATATTGCTAACGGGTGGTGGATCTGATTATCTTTAAACATTAAGGGGCACATGCATCAAGGTAGGCTTTTGCGATTCCTTAATTGCGATTATTAAGGAATCGCAATTAAGGAATCGCAAAAGCCTATGCATGTAGGAATCGCTATAAAAATAGCGATTCCTAAACATTCCTTAATTGCGACTCGCTAATTGCGAGTCGCAATTAAGGAATACCTCCCATTAATTCCTATGGGCCTAGAGGCCCATAGGAATGAATGGGAAGACATTCTCAATTAGCGATTCGCAATTAGAGAATCGCAAATTGAGAATGCAATTTCAAGGGTGCCAGGGTGTCAAAATGACACCCTGTTGCACCCCTGAAATTGTGATGTGCACCCATGTTGCGCACACACATGCCCCAAGGGCATGTGTGTGTGTAACCTAAAACTTAAAAAAATGCATTTTAGAGCATTTTTCGAAGGTATTGCAAATTACAGACAAGTTTGATTTGTCTGTAATTTGCGGTCCCAAATAGCGAAATCGCTATTTGAAAGTGCTTCTAGCATTGCATTTAAGGAATCGCAAATTGCGATTCCTTAATGCAATCGCAATTTAGGAATTCGCAATTAATTGCGAATTCTTAAATTGCGCATAGGAAACACTTTCATGCATCTCCAAAGGCCAATTTGCGATCGCAAACGGCCGATTTTTGCGATTCGCACCGTTTGCGATCGCAAAAACCTTTGATGCATGTGCCCCTAAGTTCATTAAAAAATTAATAAAAAGACCCGACTGTAAGCCCTGTTTAAATCTAGACATAAATTGTGCAAAGTACGCGAAATAGTATTCTTTGAAATTGGGGAGAGCTAAACCGCCATCTTCCACATTCTCATATAAGGTGCTGAGTGCAATTCTGGGAATTTTCTTCTTCCACAGAAACGATGTAAACATAGACTCTATTCTTGTAAAAAAGGAATTTAATAGTACACAGGGAATTGTAGAAAATAAGAAATTAAACAATGGAAGCACTGACATTTTGATCAAGGCAACCCTACCTAAAATAGAAAGCGGAAGGGAGTCCCAGCGTAAAAATAGATCCTGAACTTTTCGTAGCAGCGGAACAAAATTCAAATCATACAGATCCGAAACAGATGGTGAAAAGTAGACCCCTAAATAGCTTTTAGGATTCAAGTTAAAACACAAAAGAATATCGGGGTGTAAAATCTCCGACGTACATCCACTCAGAATTATTTCGGTTTTTCTTTTGTTGATTTTATAGCCGCCGAATGACTCATATAAGTCAAACACCTGAAAAGCTTTGGCCTGTGCTTCCTCTTCTGGTTTTATTAAAAGCATAATATCATCAGCATATAATTTGATTTTAGCCATAGACGGAAGCGGGGGACAGATATACCTATTTTTTCTAATGGCTATCGCGAGGGGCTCAATAAAAAAGCGAAAAGTACCGGAGACAACGGGCAACCTTGTCTAGTGCCCCTTTTAACTTTTACCTGACCGACCTGAATAGCATTGATAATAATATTGGCTGCGGCATTCTTATATAAATTCGCCACCAAATCTATAATATTGGATGGGATTCCAAACTTTGTTAAAATACAGAATAAAGTCTCCCATATAACCAAATCAAAAGCCTTTTCGGCATCTAGAAACAGAACTAATGCTGGGATCTTTTGTGTATCAAAGTAATCCAGTGCTTCCACTAAAAAATGCGTATTAGTTCCCAATTGCCTTCCAGCTATAAAGCCATTCTGATCAGAGTGGATTAAATGCTAAGCACACCCATTAAAACGATTCGCTAAAAGTTTAGTAATCAATTTATAATCCGTGTTTAAAAGAGTTATCGGACGATAAGAGTTAGGGTCCTCACCGCTTTTACCCTTTTTTTAAAAACTGACTACATTCCCTTCTCTAAAAGTTGGTGGTATAAGTCCTCCTTCCAAAATTGAGTTTGCCAAAATGAGAAAGACATCAAGGATCTCACTGGCAAATGTTTTAAAAAACTCTGAAGGGAGACCATCTGGACCACAGGCTTTGCCATTAGGGAGATTCTTAATAACTTCCCCTAACTCTTCTCTTGAGAACGTCCTCCTCATACTTCTTTTTTCTGAGTCAGTTAAAACAGGTAATTCATATTCCTGAAGGAACGCTTCCAGCGATGGCATATTGATAGATTGCTCATGGCCATATATATTCTCAAAATGTTGGACCATAATATCGCCTATTGCTTCCATATCCTCAATGCGATGACCTGAGCTAGGGCATTTTAATGCAAGTATTTGATTACTAACAGCCCGCTCCCTTGCCTGCCAAGCTAGAAATCTGCCAGTGTAGTTACTGTCCTCATAAATTTTTTGCCTATACTGCTGATAAGAAAATTCACTTTTTGCATAATAATTCTCGGCAAGACTCCGTTTTGCCTGCTCCAGGTGTCGATGGTTTGCCGGAGTAGGGCTGGTCAAAAAGTTATTAAGGGACCTTTGCAAATTTTGTTCAAACATTTGTTTTTCCTTCTTCCTACCCTTTGAGATCACTGCATCTTTAGCCACTGCGAGCCCACGAAAAAAGGCTTTAAATGAGTCCCAGATCATATGTATAGGGGCTGAGCCCTGATTTCGCTCAAAAAATGCTCTAATTTCACTTTTATTCAAAGAAATCCAGTTATCCTCAGATAAGTACTGACGGTTTAACTGCCATCTTCTTAAAGCTTTCTTACAATCCCCCAATTCTACCTCCAAACTGACCAGAGCATGGTCCGAGAACCCGTTCTGAAGGATTTTTTGTGATTTAAAAGACAAACTCCGGGAGATGAGAAAAAAATCAATCCGTGAAAATGACTGAAATCTCCCTGAAAAGCAAGTATAGGCAATTTCGGTGGGAAATGCTGCCCGCCAAGGGTCGTCGATATCAAGCATTGGGCTGTAGCTTTGAACCACTTTGAGGGATTGATGCTTTAATTGTTTTTTCGCTTTTGTAGAAGAATCGATCTTTGGATTCATCAACAGATTAAAGTCCCCCCCCACAATTATCTCCCCTGACACTTGTATTAAGGATTGAAAAGATTCCTCATAAACGGTAGGATTATCCTCCACTGGAGCGTAAAAACTTGCGAATGTCAGGGGTCTATGTCCTACCTTACAAGTAGCCCAACACCATCTCCCCCCCTGGTCCTTCGCTATATTTACCACCTCTGCCTGAATATTCTTACTGAGAAAAATAGCTGTCCCTCTATGGGCTGCTGAAGATGAAGAGAAAACTTTATGTGCAGCCCATGATTTAAACATTGAAAATTGTGCTACATTACCCGCTGATATATGTGTTTCTTGTAACAGAATCACAGCTGGATTCTCTGTCTTGATCCAGGCTTCTATGGCCTGCCTTTTCCTATTATTGTTAAGGCCGTTGACATTAAAAGAGTTTACCTTCAGTAATCCCCTATTTCCCATTGATCTCCGATCTTTTAATCCATCTCAAAACAAACTTCCCATTATTATAAATACTTGTGTCTAAAAGGCAAAAGGCACCCAATTCCCATACTCGAAGGGCACCTACAAGTAAGGAGAATAACTGTCCCCCCTTCAGCTTATCTAAATCATACTGGACAAATACAATAAACTCAAAAAAAATGTTTTTCATTTTTTTACCCACATGCTCCCTCCACACCTCCGTGAACCCTCCCTTAGAAACCCCACCCCAAGGAAGTATGGCAACTTCTCCTAACCACGCTAGCCACCTTCCCACCCTCCCTAAACATTTATTGGGTGTCATAACATTACACCCAGGGAGACCCTAAGTGACACCTCTACCTCCCCTCCCCCAAAAAGAAACTTAGGTCAACTATACTTCTCGTTTGACCACCACAACTTTGATGAAATTTCCCTTAATAACCCAAGCGCATCCGCAGGACTGGAAAATATACAACTGACTGCTTTAACACCAATTCCAACTTGCGAGGTTCGTATTCCAAGAGTCGTCCTATAGTACTACTGTAATTCAATAACGCATTACAATCCAATACAATATAACATATATGACATATACAATATACGCAATGCAAAAAAGAGTAAAATACGATATGTAAAGTGCAAAAATTGTCATGCAGAGCCAATAAATATATGCCATCTGCACCCTGTTGAATCAGTGCAGCCAAGAATAAATAATGTGCAATGTGCAAAAATCGCCTTATCAGGCAAGATAAAACATGATAGAGTGCACTATGCAAAGTGCCGTGAATAATATATAAAAAATAAAAAGATACTCCATATAAAATGACCATAAAAAGAGAAAAGATGAAGTGCAATGTGCAAAATGTGCCAAGATGAGCAGATATTGCATCTAATCTGTAGATTTGATGAGACATTTACAATGAGCTAAAAGCAACGAGTTACGTTTTCTACATTTGCCAAACATTATGTGGAAGATACAGTACCTTACCTAGTGCATTACAGATCGATCCCAAAGAAACAGCCAAAAAAAAAAACAAAAAAAAAAGTGCAAAGAGTACAGTACTAAATTACAATGGGCAATACCTATAACAAATCCTACTACATTTATCAAAAAGTGATCAAATGCCAAAGTACTCACGCAGAGAGAGAAAAAACAAGTCTGACAGCTCGCTTAAATAGATTAAATATCACAGACTTAGAAAAGACTAAACTTAAAACTATTAAATTAAGTCTATTTGAGTCACTTATTATGATTATCATGGGCCATCTTCGACAATAACTCTTGAGCTTCTTCAAGAGAAGAGCATAAATGAAACCTCCCTTTCCACAGAACCTTCAATTTAGACTGCTGCGCAATTGAGGCCTGGGCTCCTGCATTCTTAAACTGACTCAACAACCCAACAAAGTCCTTCCGTCTCCGTGCGGCTGCTGCCGACATATCCGAGAATACTCGCACTCGATCACCACCTTGTAGGACAATTTCTCTCTTCTGGATTGCTTTTGTTAATACTGCCTCTCTAATACGGTAATCCGAAAAATTCATAATCATTGTCCTAGGATACTTAGCTCCAGGAATTTTGTGGAAAGGAACTCTATGGGCCCTCGTTACTGTAAGATCTTCCGGCGCCTTATCCAGCAAGTGGTTTCTAATTAATGATTCGATATAAGTCACAGGGTTGGCTTGGCCATCTATACGTTCACTGTCCTCAGGGATCCCGGTGAAACGCAGATTTGAACGCCTTGCATAATTCTCCATCTCATCAATCTTATTCTGGGAGGCCTGGACTTTCTTCTGGAGAGAGGCAATATCCGAATCACATAATACAGAGTGGTCCTCAATTTCGGATACCCTTTGTTCCAGTTCTTTAAATCTCTCAGGTATTTGCTGTACCATAGTCTCAATCTTATCTAGCCGTTGATGCAGTAACGAGAGTTCCTGCGCTTGTGCGATTTTGCATTCTCTAATTTCTCCCAGAATGGTTTCAAAGAGCAGTTGCATCTGTGTTAACGGGACAACCAAGGGCTGTGCCAGATCTTTAGGAGCAACAAGATCCAAGGCAGTGTCAGTAGTATCCTGCTCATTCTCTTCCAGGGGATACTCATCAATAGTCATAAGCACTGAATAATCTCCGCCCACGTGCGGGAACCCGGAGCATATATAAAAATACATATATATGTGTATGTAGTAGAAAAGGAGTACATAGTACGAAATAACACACACATATACATGTATTACATAAAAAATATGCAGCCTCAAACATATCCAATAGGCTAAGAAGCCAGAATTACATGTATTTCTCTAGTATGAAAATGCCATATAAACATATAATGTAAGAGAAGGACATGTACAGTAAGAGCATTCCGCAAAAAACCTTTTATTTTCATCAAGAAAACAGTAATGCCAGGCAATTAGCCCAAATAAGGCTGCATAAATAAATAACATCCCTGTACAGAAAAGGAAAAACTGGCACCTCGCCTTTAAGGCCTCAGAGACTCTGAGCACTATGCCTTTAAGACCTCCAGGAGCCCCTGCTCCCATCATGCACCACAGGTGACAGTTAGGTCAGTTCTTTTTTCCGGCTCCTTCTGTGAGGAACCTGGAGCTTGAGCTTAACTGATTTTGACTTTTCCAGTCAGAATTTATATT
The DNA here is from genome assembly GCA_963921515.1 of Calotriton arnoldi. NCBI lineage: Eukaryota > Metazoa > Chordata > Amphibia > Caudata > Salamandridae > Calotriton > Calotriton arnoldi. Next base: position 252,997 of record CAWUFW010002775.1, on the reverse strand, counting down.
TCTAACAATATTCTAACAATATTTCTTTTTACTGGTTTTAATATCAGTCTTTTTCTGACTAATTGACATTCTTTTTAGTCAGATATGCCACCTTTATTCGATAAATGTCCTTCCTGTGGGAAGAAGATGGCCAAATCCGATCCTCATTCGGTCTGTGTCGTGTGTCTTCCTTCTTCTCACAACACAGAGACATGCTACCACTGTCGTCAACTTTCAAGTCGTACATTGAAAGACAGAGAGAAGATCAGACTTCTAGCCTTGATGGTGAAAGGAAAGAAAAGTGGCCCAGAAAGTCATCATCCATCTGGAGGGCCCTCTTCTCCAAGGAAACGGCGAAAATCTACTTCACCAAAAGCTGGAAGTAAGAAAAAACATCATAGCATGTCGTCGACGTCGAGACCAACCAAACAAGTCAAGTCGGCGTCGAAGACAAGATCGCCGTCGAGAAGTAAGTCGACGTCGAGAGCTATGACCCAAGTGAGATCGAGATCGACGTCGAAGGCAAGATCGCCGGCAAGAGTGAGACCGACATCGAGATCGACGTCGAAGGCAAAATCGCCGTCGAGGAGTACGCCGTCGAAAAGTAAGTCGACGTCGAGACATGTTTCGGGCTCGAAGCATGATAGACCTCGGTCGACGTCGAAACGTCCGTCGACATTATTTCAGAGGTCGACGTCGAGATCTCCGCCACCTTCTCGAAGGTCGGCGTCGAGTCTCTACAATTCACCCTCTCGGACCCTTCAGCGGTCTACGTCGAGGGCAGGGTCGACGTCGAAGACACCGCATGAACACCAGCGGTCGTCGTCGAAGAGACCGACGTCGAGGGCTTCGTCCCATAGATCTCCACCGTCAAGAGTTTCACCTCCACGGTCGTCGTCGATGGTGGCTCATTCTGGTTCGACGTCGAGGCGTTCGACGTCGAGGGACAAGCAAGTTATTCCAGCTGAAGGTTTAGAAAAATCATCTTCAAAATCACGGTCGACGTCGAGGGAAGCTTCTTCCTCGCCTGGTATAACTATTATTCAGGTTACACCGGAGGGCTCTCCGGCGAGAGACAAATCTCCTCCCATCAATATGTCACCCAGATGGTTGGAGGACATTAGGCACTGGAAGAACAAACCCAGATCTACTGAAAGACTTCCTCCCACGGAATCCGCAAGATCTTCCGCTGGTAGGTCCCCGAGACGTTCCAGATCTCCATTAAGACGGCATTCACGTTCAAAAGAACGCTCAGAACCCCGCCGATCACATACGCCAAGGAGAAGACAGAGGTCTCCTACAACGACCTCATCAACAAGGTCATCGTATAGAGACTATTCCCCTACTATATCGTCAACCCCACCATCCAGAGTTTCTCCTGTTGACGATATGGGGACATTCAACGAGGTTCTCTGTAGAGGTGCCACCAAGTTGAATATAACCATGACTGTGCCTCAGGTTTCTACATCTGTTATATTCGAAACTTTGCACCATCGAGCTTCTGCAAAGCCTCTTCTACCTTTGGTACCAGGATTATTAGAGCCTGCGATGAAGACTTTTTGACACCTGCCACAGTGGGCTCGGGTCCCGCAAGGATTTCAAAAAGTATAAGGCCCCAGACCAAGATCCTTTATTTCTGCGGTCTGACCCGCCACCGGATTCTCTTATAGTCGCCGCCGCCAGAAAAGCACATGCAAATACCTCTATGTCATCTGCTCCTCCAGAGAAGGATAGCAAAAACATGGATTCTTTGGGACGGCGAATGTGCAATACATCAGGATCCGTTATGAGAGTGGCTAGTGCAGCCGCTCTACTGGGACGATATGACCGGTCTTTATGGGACTCTCTGACGAGATTCACAGACAGATTATCCAAAGAGGATCAAAAAGATTTTCTAGAGATTGTACAGGAAGGGGGCCTGGTTGCTAATCAGATCATTAGTACAGCGGCCGACTCTGCAGATTTGGCAGCTCATGGGTACGCACATGGCGTTTGTTCCCGAAGATCAGCCTGGCTTCGACTCACAGGTCTCAAGCCCGATGCTCAAAGAAAGATAGCCAATCTGCCCTTTAATGGATCATCGTTGTTTGGTTCACATGCTGACGACGAAATGGCAAAAATGAAAACTGAGTTGGATACTCTCAAGGCTGTAGGCCTCGAAAAGAAGAAAGAATTTCGTCGTCGTTTTCGCCCCTATGATAAACGCTCTTTTCAACAGCGAGGTCAATCATCTAACTGGTCATCGCAGAACCAAGGTCAGACGCAACAAAGATCCCAGTTCCAGCAACGTAGACCTGGACGTGGCAGAGGTGGAAACAAACAACAGTCAACAGCACCAAAGCAGCCACAAAAGCAATGAGATGTGTCTTCCTCCAAAGCTGTTGTCCACTCCGGTGGGAGGAAGTGTTTCATTACATCTGGAGGAGTGGAGACGTATAACAAAAGACAAATGGGTCATCAACATTGTTCAGAATGGCTATCTTCTCAGATTAATAACTCCTCCTCCATCAATACCTCCAAGAGGCATTTCTCACCACAACAAACGATTGTTACAAAAGGAGATAAACACCTTAGTGAAGAAAGGAGCTATAGAAAAAGTCCCCGCTCCTCAAAGAAATCAAGGAGTCTACTCTCGTTACTTCCTTGTAAGAAAAAGAGGCCCCGCCACAGAATACAGACCTATTCTGGACTTGAGACTGTTGAACAAACACATTCGCAGAGAAAAATTTCGAATGTTGGCACTCCATCAAATTTTCCCACAGCTTCATCAAGAGGATTGGATGTGCTCCATCGACTTGCAGGATGCATACTTCCACGTACCAATCTCAAAGAAACATCGCAAATTTCTATGCTTTCGAGTGTCTTTTCAACATTACCAGTACTCAGTTCTCCCGTTCGGGCTCAAATCAGCTCCCCGAACATTCTCCAAATGTATGGCTGTGGTGGTCGCTTTTCTCCGCAAGCAGAAAATATTCATATATCCTTACCTAGACGACTGGCTCCTGAAGAGCTCATCTCCAACTCTGCTGCAGGATCATCTCACGTGCTGCCTTCAGCTTCTCCACAACTTGGGCCTTCACGTCAATTTCAAGAAATCCATACTAAATCCAACGCAAAAGATCCATTACCTAGGCTCCTTCCTGGACACCAAAAAAGCAAGCGTGTGTCCTTCGGAGGAGAGATTGTCATCAATCCAAGGAAAATGTCTGACTCTTCTTCACACGCATCTCCCAACAGTTCGACAGGTGTCATCACTACTGGGATCGATGGCATCGTGCATCTTTATAGTACCAAACGCACGATTACACATGCGTCCACTACAACAATGTTTGGAGGACCAGTGGATGCAAGTATCAGGGCGCTGGGAGGATCAGGTAATTCTCCATCAATCAGCCAAAGACTCCATCCGGTGGTGGATGAAGCGATCGCACCTGATGAAGGGAGTCCCTTTCCATCAGGACCCTCCAACCCAGACTTTAGTCACGGACGCCTCTCTCCAGGGTTGGGGTGCTCATATGGGCCCTCTGCAAGTACAAGGTCTATGGTCCGACTCCGAAAAGAGCTACCACATCAACCTGCTAGAACTGATAGCAGTACATCTAGCACTCAAGTCCCTGGTTCCGTCGTTCAAGTCTCGCTCCATTCTGATCCAAACGGACAATACAACGACGATGTATTATTTGAACAAACAGGGAGGTACCCGATCAAGGACACTCTCCATAGAGTCTCAAACCATATGGAACTGGCTTCTAGCGAGAGACCTGTCAATAGTAGCCATTCATCTACCGGGCTCTCTCAACTCCCAGGCGGACTTCCTCAGCAGAGACTTCGTCGAAGCCCACGATTGGGTTCTCAACAACGAAGTCGCTCAAAGCATCTTTCGAGAATGAGGAACGCCAGACATCGACCTGTTTGCAGACGCGGTAAACGCAAAATGCCCCGCCTTCGCATCCAGGTGTCCCCAACAAGGATCTCGAGGGAATGCCCTTTTGATCGAATGGTCTCAGAGCTTACTGTACGCCTTTCCACCGATTCCGTTGATACCAGTTGTAATCAACAAGCTGTACAGGACCACCTCCAGGATGATCCTAATAGCCCCGGAGTGGCCTCGCCAGTGGTGGTTTCCGGACCTCCTTCAACTATCGGAAGTACCACACAAGAGGTTGCCATGCCGCCCGGATCTCCTATCCAAACAGGCAGGGAGAGTATTCCATCCCAACCTGTCCTCCCTCCGGTTGACAGCATGGCTCCTGAAGTCATACAATATGGACACCTACAATTGAATCCAGACTGTATGGCTATTCTCAAAGAAGCGAAAAGACCTTCCACGAGGAAATCATATGCCTTTAAGTGGAAGCGGTTCTTCCTATGGTGTGTGGACAATGGACATGATCCCATCCGGGGTCAGGAACAGGTGATTTTACCCTATTTGCTGCATTTGGCTAGATCTGGTCTTCAGTTCTCTTCTATCAAAGTCCACCTTGCAGCAATCACAGCCTATAGGAAGTCCCCCCACCAGGCTTCTTTGTTTAGAATTCCGGTGGTAAAGGATTTCCTTGAGGGCTTAAAAAGGTTTATCCACCAGTCAGGTCTCCCTCTCCTCCTTGGGAGCTTAACATTGTGTTAACAAAGTTGATGGGGTCTCCTTTCGAGCCTATTCATAAAGCTTCCTTACAGCATTTAACATGGAAAGCCGCGTTCCTGGTGGCCATTACTTCTGCTCGCAGGGTCAGTGAGATCCAGGCTCTTTGCTGTAAGGAACCTTATACTGTGTTTCACGCTAACAGAGTAGTTCTCAGAACTCATCCTAGCTTTTTGCCTAAAGTGGTCTCGGACTTCCATATTAACCAGACTATCACTTTACCTACCTTTTTTCCGAATCCTTCGAATCCTCCGAAAAGATCTCTTCACTCACTAGATCTCAAGAGGGTTCTGAAGTTTTATTTGGACAAAACAAAGACACTGAGGAATTCGGAACGTTTGTTTATTAACTATGGTCCTGTTAATACAGGTTCTGCAGCTTCCAAGAGATCCATTTCTAGATGGATAGTTTCTTGTATTCTACTGTCATACCAATTGGCCAACAAATCCCTTCCGGGGAAGCCTAAGGCACATTCCACTAGGGGAAAGCTTCTACCACGGCTCTCCTGAGGAATGTCCCCATGGCAGAGATTTGTAAAGCAGCTACATGGCGATCAGTTCATACCTTTACTCGCCACTACTGTTTAGATGCTGACACGCAGGCAGATGCTCAGGTTGGGCAGGCCTCGCTGAGAAACTTGTTTGCAAATACTGTTTAAAATGTGTATCTTAATTGAGTTCTCTGTGTTTTGCTCGTCCGCACGGAAGTGGGTATGGGCCTGCTACTCTATTCAGTGCTTATGACTATTGATGAGTATCCCCTGGAAGAGAAGGATAAGTTACTTACCTGTAATCCTAGTTCTCTTCCAGGGGTATACTCATCAAAGTCATAAGCAACCCGCCCTCCTCCCCGGACGAGCATTGACAGTTTACTCGATATTCTTGCATCTTTGATGCAGGTTCCTACAGGTTTCTTATACCGTACAAAAGAACTGACCTAACTGTCACCTGTGGTGCATGATGGGAGCAGGGGCTCCTGGAGGTCTTAAAGGCATAGTGCTCAGAGTCTCTGAGGCCTTAAAGGCGAGGTGCCAGTTTTTTCCTTTTCTGTACAGGGATGTTATTTATTTATGCAGCCTTATTTGGGCTAATTGCCTGGCATTACTGTTTTCTTGATGAAAATAAAAGGTTTTTTGCGGAATGCTCTTACTGTACATGTCCTTCTCTTACATTATATGTTTATATGGCATTTTCATACTAGAGAAATACATGTAATTCTGGCTTCTTAGCCTATTGGATATGTTTGAGGCTGCATATTTTTTATGTAATACATGTATATGTGTGTGTTATTTCGTACTATGTACTCCTTTTCTACTACATACACATATATATGTATTTTTATATATGCTCCGGGTTCCCGCACGTGGGCGGAGATTATTCAGTGCTTATGACTTTGATGAGTATACCCCTGGAAGAGAACTAGGATTACAGGTAAGTAACTTATCCTTATTGACGATACCTGTTCCCTGCTGGCAACCCAGATTCCTAACTTCTGGCCCTGGTTCTAGTTCTGATGCTGGCCCCAACAACAAATCATGCTGTACTGGGGGAAGTAGAGACCCCAGGACTTCACCAGCCCTGGAATTGCCTTGTGACAACGCCATCATTGTCCCCTGTACCACCTGTACAGCCCCTGCCAGTTGCCTTGGTTGGATCTGATCATCTGAGCTTTTTTCAGGGAGGGTCCCACCTTCCTTTTCCAGCGGGATCCTAGTTTGCACAATAATAACTGCACCATCCTCCTGAGTTCCAGTGACCATCTCCGAAGGAGATGTCTTGTCGACTGTGCTGTTCAGAGTAGCCATCTGATTGATTTTGCGATTGATAGAGAAGACCGGGTATTCCTTAAGAGGATTAACCCCAGGTCCTAGTGTAGGCGGCTCCACTACTGCTGCCCCGACAGCCCCGCCTTTGACACCGGATCCCGGTTCGGGCGAAAATTCCAATGAAGTAGAGGTAGAGGAAGTTCCTGGAGAGTCTGACGGTATAGAGGAGAATTTCTGAGACAAGAGGGCCACTTGTGAGGTCGTATCGTTTATATCCCCCTTAACTTTTGGAACAGTTCTGCCTCTTTTTACAGCCAGAATACGAGCCTGGGCTGTCTGACGTCTAGCTTTCTGTGCTGATGAAGGAGAGGTGTAGGGGCTACAACTGAAGCTCCTGCACGTACTGGTGCCCCTCTCAGAACCATCTGACGCATCGCTCTTGGTTCAATCCCCAAATCCCTTCCAATGAACCAATTATTATATCACATAGGGAGCTTTCAGAGCGCATAAGCACTTCATCAGAACTGGCCAGGCACTTTATAAAAACCACTCTCTTCCCTTTCTTCCTCAGCTTCAAAATGCAGCCGATCACAGCACACTCCGCCGCTTCAGCGGGCTCTTCTTTTTCCCTTCTCCACAGTTTTTATATTCTTCCTCAGCCTCTTTATTCCCAGCGCACTCCTTTCTTTTCCCTCATGTGATCTCCACCTATTAACTGTTTTCAACTGCTCGCCTCTTTTTCTTTTTCCTTTCCGCCCTCTCTTCTTTCCTTGTTTTTTCCCCCTTCTCAAACTCGCCAACTCCGCCTCTGTCAGTCTCTGTCAATCATTTTCTTAAACTCATTTTCAGAACACTTTTTATGTTCTATTTTTCTTTTCCTCCCAGGTTCCCTTTTCCTTTTTCTTTCCTTTTCCTCTTTTTTAGGGGGTTAGCGGCCGGCGCCTACAAAGCAACCACTGCTTTCACACCAATCAGACAGTCTCACCATCTCATCGTCGTGGCACCGCTCCATTTCGGCAATTTCCACAGCCTTCGCCGCCTCTCACTACTGCGGCTCTACCCGGCTGATGCCGTCCTGCATCCATCTACGAACACCACAGCAGCCAAGACGGAAAGTGCATAGAGAGAAATAATCTCTCTGTTGCCGTTTTCTTTGCACCGTCCTTCCTTCGCCTGCCCTACCGGCTACAGACGCTCGCGCTGAAAATCCACTGCGAGCGCTACGATGAAAACACAGCAGGTATCGGCAAGAGTGACGGGGACGCCGATCGAATGTTTCGCGCCATGGCAGGGGAGGGAGGAGCACCGGTCACCTGCTGCTACTCAGAGGCGTGGTCCTCCATGCAGCCATGGCTGAGTTCTTGAGGGTGTCAAGTGAAATAGAGTGATCTATAGTATGAATGCTACAGAAAGTGTAAGGGGTACAAAGATAGAAGAGGGATGATTGGATGAGGTTATGTGATGAAGTTTGTGACATGAACATGTGGTGTTCATAAAACTGAGCAGCTGCTTACTGGTATGTAACTGTGTCCTACTCTGTTTCTGTTATAAATATCAAACCACTACCTTTCAAAATAATAAATTGATTTTAGTGTTTGTTGAATTTTGTCAATTTTATTATTGTATTGACAATTCGCAGAACCGAGTTTAGCTTGTGAGGAGGATGTAACAATGAAGTCCGAAGAGAGCCACAAGTCTTCAGATTCGGAATGTCTTTTTCAGGTACAACCTCTTTTGTTTCAAAATGCCTCTTTTCAAAGTAAGTGACTTTGCCATGGCTCCCGCCTCCTCCTAACCAACCAAATAGTTATGAGATTGGAAATTACCTCTTAAATCAGTTCATGAAAAAACCTCTGCCAACCCTGCTGACCGACAGGCAGCCCCAAAACATATACTGACCCCTATGTTTGAATGTATCTTTTACTTGAGCTCTTTTGCAGACTGCTGGTAAATATATTATTTTATACAAGATAAATGCCTTTTATTGTCCTTTGATCTCAGTCAAATGCCTTTCCACATCCTGTTTCCCAAATCACGATGCCAGTTCTCTTCAATAAGTCGCTTTCTCATACAGGAAGTATTTTTTAAAAAGGAGCACGAGCAAGTTCGTAAAAGAGGAGTAAGATTTTTCTTGAGGTGCCATACACGAGACTGAGACAAGGAGGGAGTCCATCATAGAGGTAAACAGAGAGACTTATTCTTCATCATCTAGGTTGTTGTCGATGATAAGGCCCTTGGCATCTAAGAGAAATTCTGAATCCTTGGTGTTCCTAAAGTCAATTTTCTGATCATCGAAGAGGATTAGGACTATTCTTTTTTTTCACCAAAGACTGTGGCCTCCTCTGTTTAGGAGCTTCACCCATCCCATGAACAGATGACAATATACAATTTCCACAGCAGCCAGCAGGATGGCCACCTTGGAAGCAGTGCAAGCTCCAGTTGATGCATGTTCTTCATATGTGTGTCAAACCTAAAGTTTGATTCTCCTCAGCCAAAAGAGAGGGCATGTCAGAACATAAACCAGTGTGTGAAATTTTGCAAGGTCTTTCAGAGAAGAAGCACAAGAAAGAGCACTACCGTCCAGAGAACTCCAGTGCTCCAGAGAACGCAGCACATGAAAAGGAATCTATGCCCATGAGAACTCCAGTGCTCCAGAGAACGCAGCACATGAAAAGGAATCTATGCCCATGAGAACTCCAAAGGAATATCTGCTTCTAGAAAGGCCAAGACAAGAACTTCTGGTGAATGACAACTGTCCCCTTTCTTCTAGAGGAGTACATCTCCGGCCACATAAGAGACTACAAATGAGGGCATTCAAGTTAATAAGTACGTCCCAAAAACACGGAACACTCCATAGTCTCTGCAGTCTCTGATGGATAATCTGGTTATCTTCCATGAAGTGACTGTCAAGCAACAAGAAGGTGAACATAGATGCCATTCATCTAATATATGAGACATCTGTGATTTTTTAAACTTTTCTTCCTAAGCCTTAAACTAAATCAGTGGTGCCTTTGGTTCTAGGATTGTTAAAACCAACAGTGTATAACTTTCTCTCATATTTCTCAATTAAACCTGTAGTGAGAGTATTAGAGAAGTACTCAAACCTGCAGATCCTGACCCTGTTATTTCTCTGTGACACATCGCTACATTTGTTAGCTGTCTCTGCCTTTATAAAGTCCCAGGTTTCACATTTTTGCAATTACCTCTTTTAACCACACAACTGGGGTATAATTTTGGTCATTACCAAATCAATTATTTGAGCATTGCATTTACTGTGATGTGATATTTTTAAAGGTATATACCTTGCTTGCCATAGTTTTTCTATGACCTAGCGTTTCATTCTCATTCAACCCCCCCCTCTTCCCCTGCACTCACGAGTTAGGTGACTCATTGGTTGGGCACATGAATCTGGGCTCGGTTGTTCCACCTTTCTTTCAGCATCGTAGGCACAGTGACATATGTAGAGCTATTTTGTCGGCAGGAGAACAAGCCAGGCTGTTACAGCAACGTTGGGGTTCTGGCTGTCAGGGAATTCAGGTGTTTGATAACTTTCCTGGCAGAGTGAGGTATTATGTGGAAGCCATCTAGTTTAAGTTTTGAACCAGCTTCATTGTTTCAAAGTGTTTTAGATGTGACATGCTCTTTTTTTAGAATAACATAGAACTTTTTTCCACATATTAAGCCTTGTGACGCGGGATTCAGTCTGCTATCCATAAACACTAGAAATTACCTTGCATGTTCAGAGTCCCTAAAAACACTCAATGAAAATATGCCTATAAGAGGAAACATTTTGTATGACCTTTTTTATTTTAAAAAGTAAATAATTTGAGTCAAATTAAAACTACAGTGCTTTTAGCTGAAAACAGAAATGTACTACACTGCTTTTAAAAACTGGAGGGGAAATGTGCTAATTAACATTTCTTTTTTAAGAATTCCAGACGATGCCAGTCTTCCCATCATGCAGTGCAGGATCAATGAGCCAGATTGTTTTTCCAACTCTCTAGAGAAGGATACCCAAACACTGCTGCCTATTTTAGGCTGCTTTGCATGAGAACCTCCATTTTTGGAGGTTTTATTTTTGCCTCTTATGACATTTTCTGAAATTTACTTTCATATTCTGTTGTTTTCTCGTTAGTGACAATGCTGGCTTGCTTTGGCAAATGTGTTTCCTTATTTTTGCTTTCTTGTTTTAATTTTTATTTTTATTTCCCAAAGAGACCAGAGCATACAAAATTGATTCATTTTATTATAATACAAACGACATGTAAAAAAATTCATTTCATTAACTTCGAAGGGCAAATTACAATCTTAGTTAAAAACAGTGGCCGCTCCTCCGCTAAGGCGGAGGAGCGTCCCCCCACTGCTTTTGAGCAGTGGAAGGAAAAATAAAATGTTAATAACTGAAAGTTATTATCATTTTATTTTTTCCTATTGCAGGCGCAGGCTTTGCCAGGCGGGGCTGCTCTGCTGGCAGGGGAGGAGTGGTTTGCACTCTCTAAAGTGCGCATGAATGTTTGGCCGGCCTTCCGGGGCCGGCCAAACATTCATATGCACTTAGCATGTTCTCCACCCAGGCTGCATTACAGCCTGAGTGGAGAACATGGCTCCCTGTCCATGTCTGAGCGCCATGGTTTGGCGCTCAGACCAATCACAATGCTGCAATGCAGCGTTGTGATTGACTCAGGATAGCCTCCGCCTGGGTGCTTCGTGTGACTAGTTCCGCCCAGAAGAGTGACGGGACGAGGAGGACGTGCCGAGTAGGTAAGTTGAATTTTATTTTTTATTTACCCCTCGTCCCCTCTTGCCGCGCCACCACCGATGCGTCCTGGCCGCCACTGGTTAAAAGCGAACTTCAAATGTGTCAGAGAGCAATAAAAAAAAACATAGTCTCCCATTACACTGGATCATAAGGCATTGAAAATAATTGGGCTGGGTATTCGATTGATATGAAAATCATCCCTGCTAAAACCCCCAAAAAATAGGTAATACATTCCCCTGCCCATGGGAGAGTGCTATGTCGGAAACCCAACCAAATCAGGCCATTACTATATACAGCCAATGGAGCACTAACCTCCTCCTATAAATCTGATTTCCCTGCTCTTGTCAAGGTAATCGGCTATCGCCCTCCCAATTAGGAACCGGGGATTAATCAATCCTCATGTCCAAGACAGCCAGTCACCTAATTGATCATGGGAAACCAAATCTTTTTACCCCGCCTCTTGGCCCCCTAGCCTTACAGTTATATAAGGATCTTTCTAGATTATAAATGCCCATTAGTCGCCCCAGCCATGCCTGGATTGTAGGAGGCTCTACATTTTTCCACACCATTGTGCTTAACAATCGAACTACTGCCATTGATATAAAAATAAAGTACGTCTGAGTCAAGTCTCATTCACAATGGCTACCATAGCTGAGAAGCATCATGAGTGAACTAATGCATATCTCTTTCCCAAACAGCTTCCTCCAAAATGTGTCGATACCTTCCTTCAGAGATTGTAATTTCTCACGACTATAGAACATGTGTATTGAGTCAGCTGCGCCCTCTCCACACCTAGGACACTTATCATCTTCCCTTCTACCCCATCCAAACAACTTCGCCAGAGTAAAATATAAACTAAAAACCATTTTATAGTGCTGGGCTCTCAAATTAGATGAAAGAAGAACCTTCATTCGTAGTCCAAATGGCATATATAGATCCTCATCCCCCTCCCCTAACTTCCTTGCCCAGTTAGATTCAGCGTTCTCAAGATCATCTGGGTCTGTATCCATTGAAAGCTTATACACTTGTCCTATACTACAGTCTGGCTGACTTGTTGCGTCTAAAAGGGGGATTATTTCTAGGGAAAACGTGCCTAGACTAAGTTGACTCAGAAATTCCCTTGCCTGCAAGTACTTGAAAAAAGAACTGGCCGCTATTCCAAAATCTTGGCATAATTCCATAAATGTGCAGAGTTGGTTAGCAAAATAAAGATCCCCTATCTCATTGAGACCAGATTCTTCCCACTGCCCATCCATTACATCATAAAAGTTGGTAGGAAAAAGCTAGGACCGCCACAAGGGGGAATACCTACTGTAGCGTTTGATCTTCATCGATTTTCGAACCTTGCTGCAAACTCTCCAAGCGGTGATCATGCACTTAAACCGCACTTTTTTTAAATAGCTCGGCTCAACTTGCTGGAGGAGACAGCCCCAAGCTGCTTTACCAAGCACAAGCTCATGTATAATAGGGGGGGGGGCCGTGCCATGTCCCTGATCATCCATGCAGCCCCTTTCTGCAGAGAACAGTACCCCCATCTGTTGAAAGAAGGCTGCCCAATAGTAAAACAAGGAGCTGGTAACTGCCCAGCCTTCCCGTGGAAGTGTTAAAAATGTAAGGGATTGCCTAATCTTCTTATATTGCCATATAAAGTTTATGCAAATAGAATCCAACTTCTTGCGTAAGGGACCATCAACCGCAAGGGGAATAGAACGAAACAGATAGATAAGGACATTACATCTACCAATAATTTATAGATGTAAACCATTAATACGCCTCAAGTCAGTACTGATCTTGTTCATCAGGGGATCGAAGTTAATTTGGCATATAGTAACTACCTTGGGGTTTATCTTGATCCCGAGATATGTAATCATATCCGTCCTACGAGTATCTGTAAGGACAACATTTTCAGTACAGTCAATCTGATTTTTTTCCCTGTTCAGTAGATACCCTGATTTACTCCCATATTCCCCGGCCAATTGCTCAACCTCCGCTGTTGCACTCCCGGAATACGGCAATATCTTCTGCATACGCTAGTACCTTTGTATCATAACCATTAATTAAAACTGGCTTTATTACCTGACTTTGAGCGATTTGTTCAATAAATGGGTCTATATAAAGGGCAAACAAGATTGGAGAACAAGGACCCCCTGTCTTGTCCCTCCAGTTACGTCTATTCTTCCTGATTCTTGACCCATGATTTGGAGTCTGGCATGAGGAGCAGAATAAATTGCCCTAATGGCTTTTATCAGGCGTGGACCAAACCCCTTTTGTTCCAGAAATTCCCATGAATAACTTCATGACACCCTATCAAATGCATGACACCCTGCCAAATGCTTTTTCCACATTGAGGATCATAGCCATCTGGTCACCTGTACCTTCTGCAATTTCTAAGTTACAGCTTGTTTGATGTGGTCCGTTGTTCCTCTGCCAGGTATAAATCCATGTTGCCAAGGTGTGACCAGGTGGGCTATGATCCTCCCCAAGCGGACCGCCAGGATTTTAGGATAAAGCTTGGCATCAGAGTTTATCAAAGAGATGGGCGGATACAAGGCTGGATTATCCTGGGACTTGCCTTTTTTCGGGAAGATGACAATATCCGTTCCCTGCCAAGAAGGAGGGGGTAACCTATTCTGCTGTACTTCTAAAAACAGATCTAGCAGAAGCGGAGCTAGTTTTAGATGGAATACCTTATACAGTTCAAGGGGGATTCTGTCAGGGCAGCCGCCTTCCCTGAAGCCAGGGAATGCATTGCATTCATAACTTCCTCTAGGGTAATATCTGCTTCCAGCTCCCTATTTAGATCTGGATCTATCCATCCCCGGCATTCCTCTATCCCTGCTTCTGTTGTATTCCGCTTTACGGGTCCGTATATAGGTTTTCCTGAATCAGGTCCTTATAGAGGCACAATTCGCCTTGCCCTTAGATAGGCATAGAATCCCTGTCCTTATTTAGGCATTAACCGTGCACTCCAAATACAGGCATGGTCACCGACATCCGTCCACCCTAACGTCACAACGAGTTCTTAGAAACCAGACCCTTAAGCTTCGGGAGTTCCCCTAGCACAGGACTATTGATTTCTCCAAGAACTCATCTATTATGTATGAACCGTTATACCTTAAGGGTTCATTCCTGACGTCTTCCTCTGTCCGACTTCACGTCAAGGCTAACATTCCACAACACCTACCAGGTATAAATATACCTTCCCTTGCCCAAGCAAGTTAGAGGAGACCTCGACTTCAGAGGAGCCCATATCCCGGCCTGACGCACTGAGAAGACGCTGTCATTCCTGCACGCAGACGAATCCAGCTTCCAGTGTTCTGACTCCCTTCGCAGGGTGTTAGAGTTTCAGATCCGTTAGGAGATTCCCACCTCTCTCATTCTCAAGGTATGGAGCTGACTAGATCCTAGAGGGACTCTTGGCATACTAGACTTAACATACTCTTAGTATACCATACTAGAGAATACTCCACCTACTTCTATCCTTCCCTACACCTAGACTAGGTTAGGTACATTGGGGTAGAACTAGCTTAGAGACGCATCGTATGAGTACTCGCATTTTTAGCTCATGTTATTTATGTACGTGAATATATGCTAAAAGATAATGCTAGCGCAGTATTATTTATTTCTACTGCTTACGCTGTACATTATTTATCTTGCATACTGTCTTGTGATCATAACAGCACATATCTCTTACACGAGAAACAAGACTGTTTAATAAAACCCTTTTTATTGATACGCCCGTCTTTCCTTTCTGTGTAACTCTGTAGAAACTAAGCATGCACGATTGAATGAGTGAAACTGTTATCTATTGTTTCCACGATTCTGAGACATGTTCCGCTTCTAAAGGGAAACAAAGTTGTCATGTTTTTCGGTTGCCAGAAACTACTCCCTTCTTGTTCTCAAGGAGTTTCTAGTGGCCTCTGAGCTAGCTGGCACAGGTAATTAAGTTTAATATAATCGATAGGGACATACCGACCTTAGTCCTATGTCAAACCTATAGGTTATATTATTCCAATGCGCAGAGCCTATTAGGGAAATAGGAACTACACTACATGGCGCCCAACGGTTTGGTAAGGCAGTAATTTAACGCTGGATACTGAGTAACTCATTCGTGCTTTTCTCAGAGACCCCTACTCACATACTCCATAAGACGTCTGGAGTGGGTAGGGTTAAATATCCGCCATAACTAAATAGGGAAGCACCCTATGTATTAGTTGTTTGGTTTGTTCAACGTTGAAGGATACAGTGTTCCAAAATATTGTGCACCTTATCTTTATCCAGTATTAGGGTATCTTTCATAGATTCACATGCCTGAATCATTCCCCGTCGTCGGGATGGGAGTCCCCGGTACATAAATATAGTAATGTCCCATTGGACATATAGAGTAATAGGCTAAGAGCCTTACATTAGTAACATATCCATGTCCTTTTGTAAAAAGGACCAAACTCTAGAAGAGAACCAATCAGCTATCACCACCCTGTGGAACCTTCCTGGAAGGAGCTCTAGTCCCTCAGATTTTCTACCGCACGTCGTGCTAAGGGAGTCTCCACTGAGCTCTGCTCAGGTTTTTCTTTGCTTCTGGATTTCCAGTAGGTTTTTTCTTCACCATTCTGTCTCTGCGTGAAGTTTTCAACATCGTCATGGCAGAGTCTTCTAAGAAAGGCCTTTTTAGGTCCTGTGCTTCCTGTGGCAAAAAGAGGCTTCATGTTGACGACCAACACAAAGTCTGTCTGTATTGCCTCTACCCGGATCACTCCGCAAAGGACTGTAAGGTATGTCGTACCTTTTCCTCAAAAACCCTCAGAGACCGGGAGGGACGCCTTTTAACTTGGCTACAGAGGCTTAAGGACAAAGACCAGGCTTTGTCTTCTGAGGAAAGTGAGGGCTCCTACAAATCTTCAAGGTCCTCTCACAAAAGGCCCAGGGTTACCTCTCCAGGACCCTCGTCGCAACCCCCTCCAAAGAAGACACACAAAAAGTCTTCAGAGGGACACCCTAAGACCTTGCCAACAAAGGTTTCTCCACAGGAAGGTTTACACACCTTTAAAAAGCCTGCCTCCACGTCGTCGTCGACCACATCGTCGACGGTGGCTTCATCGACGAGAAAAACCCCATCCACGGCTGTGGTGGTGACTTCATCGACGACGACTGTTTCTACTTCTTTGGCGTCAACCTTGTCCACGTCGACGACGACGACTTCATCGTCGACGGTTGCTAAACCTATATCGTCGACGATAAAAATAAAGAAATCATCGACGACGACCAAGTCAGCGTCGACGCTTTCATCGCCGGTGAGCGCGTCGACGAGAGCTACACCGTCGACGAGCGCTCCGTCGACGACGACACCACCGTCGACGATGGCTCCGTCGACGACGACGACGACAACACCGTCGACGGGAGCTTCGACGATGTTACCTCTTTCTATTGGTGCTCCACCGTCGACGATTACACCGACGACGGGCTCGTCGACGACACCAGAGTCCGAAGTGAAAAGTGCGTATGTCCATCTCAAAATAACTAAACGCACGTTAACACCTGCTCTCACTTCTCCTAGCAAAGTCCAACCATTACTTCCAACTCGCCTTTTGGATGAGGAGGAAGACTCGGACGAGGACAGCACGTTCGAGGCTGCTACGAGTCCTTCTGAACTTCAGGTCAAATTCCAGGACAGTTCCGAATACGAGGAACAAGACCCAGAAAACCAAACATATTATCCTGAAGACATCCATCCTTCCCAACCTCCCATGGTTTCTCTTCCAGCGTCTTTGGTTTCTGACCTCCAATTCCTCATTGCTGACTATAAGCAGAGATTCCCTACATCTGCTACGTCTCCCGTTCCAGTTGTCTCTCCACAGCAAGGACCACAGCCTCCGCTTCTACCTCCACAGTCTGTGCCTGTAACCATACCACCTCCACCTGACACGGATGACGAGGAGGATGATCAACAGGAGGAGGGAGAACTCCATGATTCACAATCGACTCATGATGAGTGGGATGATTATGTTATCCCGTGTCCAGCTTCCCCGGTGCCTACTCAAGCTGATTCGCCTCCGGAGGATATAGGGGGTTTTCATAGTGTTTTAGAGAGGGCGGCACAGCGTTTCCAGATTCCTATACCTTCTCACCAGCAGGATTGTTTCCTTTATGATTTTAAGGAACCTTTTCGAAAGTCTGTGAGATCGGTGCCCATCATCGACTACATCTGGAATCAGGGTGTTAAAATAATGCACAATCCATCTTCGGTTCCCCCAGTGTTACCTCGGCTGGACAAAAAATACAGAGCTCCGGACACCGCTCCGGCCTGCCTTACCGGGCATCCCAAGCCTGATTCAGTCATCACTCAGGCTGCTCAGCGGAAATCAAAAACCCTTCTGCTCCACTGTCCGCTCCTCCAGACAAGGAGGGTAGAAGGCTTGACAATATTGGAAAGCGTTTCTCTTCAATGTCTGCATTAACAGTTCGTGCGTCAAATTCCCTTGCGTTATTAGGACGCTATAACAGACAAATGTGGGCGGACATTGCTCCTTACTTGGGAACATTACCAGACAGTTCCAAGGAAGAGGCAAAGAAGATCTTGCTGGAAGGCGAACGTTCGGCTTCCGAAATTATCGACTGTGCAATGGATATCGCCTCCACTGGCTTCCGCCAACTGGCCGGTGCTGCCGTACTACGACGCCAAGGTTGGCTGAAGGCGACTTCTTTCCGACCGGAAGTCCAGACAAAAGTCCTGGACATGCCCTATGATGGTCAGCTTCTTTTCGGACCACATATTGACGAAGCTCTTCAAGGTATAAAAAAGGATACCGACACGGCTAGGGCTCTGGGTACCCTTCAATTTAAAAACCCTCCTTTTCGTGGCTCAAGGGGCAGAGGTCAATCTACCTCCAGAGGAGACTACTAACACTATCGCTCCTCCTATTCCTCCTCCAACCAGCAATCTCGGCCGCAATACCAACAACGCCAACAGCAATCGTCTTACACGAAAACCTCCTTTCGAGGGAGGGGAGGACGACAGAAGGACGCTGCTCGATGACAATGACTTGTCTCTCCCGCCGGACTCCATTTGCTTTCCACCTTCCAGATTAGGAGGAAAAATTTCCCATTTCTTACGCAATTGGCAACAAATAACAACGGACCGTTGGGTTCTTCAACTGATACAGTTCGGACATTCGCTAGAGTTCATTCAAATTCCTCCCCAAACTCCTCCTCGACCTATGGTTCACAAAAATCTACGCCCTTTACTTCTGGAGCTTTCACTCATGCTCCGGAAGGGAGCCATAGAGAAGGTTCCTCTTTGTCAACGAGGAAAAGGTTTTTACTCCCGTTTTTTCCTGGTGCGAAAAAAGGAGAAAAAATGGAGACCAATTCTAGACTTGCGAGCTCTCAACAAGTTCTTAAAGAAACAGTCGTTTCGCATGGTTACTATCCAAGAAGTGCTGCAACTTCTCAACGCAAACGTCTTCATGGTGTCTTTAGATCTTCAAGATGCCTACTTCCATATCCCCATCCACAAAAATCACAAGAAGTTTCTCAGGTTCACCGTGGTAGGCAAACATTACCAATTTCGTGTCCTGCCTTTCGGACTCAAATCAGCTCCACGCATTTTTACCAAATGCCTTTCTCCAGTGGCGGCTTATCTCCGGCAACAACACCATCAGGTCTTTCCCTATCTCGACGACTGGCTCGTCAAAGCACCTTCTCTGGACGGCGCAACCAAGTCTTCCAACGCCTGTCTACAGCTTTTCAGTCGCCTGGGACTCACTCTCAATCAGGACAAGTCTGTCCTCCAACCTTCTTGTCGGATAACCTTTCTGGGCGCTACTCTCGACACAACCCAGAAGAAAGCCTTCCCGTCACAAGAGCGACAGATCAAACTACTTCATTTGGCAAACAAAATAAAAGCCAAGAAGTCCCTCTCAGTGCGCCTCTTCAAATCTCTTTTAGGAATGATGTTGTCCTGCATTCTCCTCCTTCCTTACTGTCGCCTCCACATGCGCCCTCTCCAAGAAACGCTGTCAGCTCAATGGATTCAATCCCAAGGATCCTTCGACGACGTCATTCACGTGACCCCTCAGATAGTCACTGCGTTGCAGTGGTGGACTTGTCCACGCAATCTTTCTCAAGGCCTGCCCTTCTTGCTTCAAGCCTCTCCACAAATCATCACAACAGATGCGTCTCTGGAGGGTTGGGGAGGTTTCCTCCAGGAGCTCCGCATCAACGGAAAGTGGTCTCCTTCCGAACGGAAGCTTCACATAAACCTCCTCGAGCTGCGAGCTGTGTATCTGGATCTCCTGGCATTCCTTCCCAGGATCAAAGGTTCTCTAGTGCTTGTCCGAACGGACAATACCACGACAATGCACTACCTGAACAAACAGGGAGGTACTCGTTCACTGGCACTCTCTCACGAATCTCAAAAAATCTGGAACTGGCTACTTCTCCACAACATCTCCCTTCGGGCGGAGTATGTTCCAGGTTCAGACAACATACTGGCCGATGCTCTAAGCAGGCAGCATACAACATGTCACGAGTGGGAGCTGAACCAACGGACTCTCAACCGCATATTCTCCCAATGGGGCACTCCTTTCTTGGACCTTTTTGCTACCAAGCAGAACGCCAAATGCCAAAACTTCGCAAGCTGGCATCCCCAACAAGGATCTCTAGGGAATGCATTTTCGATCGCATGGTTCAACGTCTTTGCGTACGCTTTTCCACCGATTCCCCTAATTCCCAGGGTCCTCAGGAAGTTGAAGGCAGAACCCTGCACGCTCATTCTGATAGCTCCTGCGTGGCCACGCCAGCATTGGTTCACGGAGCTCCACCTTCTCTCTCTGGAGCCGCCAATGCCTTTGAAACCATTTCCCTCTCTCCTAACAATGAACAGGGAACAAGTCCAGCATCCGGATCCAGCATCTCTCAGATTATCGGCTTGGCTCCTGAGTTCAGAGAATTCCATCGCCTAGACATTCCTCCGGACTGCAGGGCAATTCTAGCTCGAGCTCGAGCCGAAAGTACTAACAAAACATATTCCCTAAAATGGAAGAGATTCTGTGTCTGGTGTAAGTCGGCAAACATACACCCTTTTTCGTCTTCTCCACAACAAATACTGCCTTACCTTCTCCATCTGGCAACTTCAGGTCTTGCTCATGCCTCCATTAAAGTGCACCTCGCAGCAATATCCCATTTCAGGAGATCTTCGATAGGTCCTTCTCTCTGGTCTGATAGACTGATTAAGCAATTTCTCAAAGGCCTATTCAGGACTTTTCCTCCTGTAAAACCTCTGCCTCCCACTTGGCAACTCAACACTGTTCTTGCTCAGATCATGAAACACCCCTTCGAGCCAATCCACAGAACTGATCTTAAATATCTTTCTTGGAAGACGGCACTCCTTCTAGCCCTTACCTCAGCAAGGCGAGTAAGTGAGCTTCAGGCATTTTCAATTCAAGACTCTTTCCTTCAGTTCAAACACGACAGGGTTATATTACGAACTAATCCTAAATTTGTGCCCAAAGTGCCCTCGGACTTTCACCTTAATGAACCCATAATCTTACGGTCCTTTTTTCCCAATCCTCAAACACCGGCAGAAAAAGCTCTACACTCTCTAGACCTTAAGCGCTGCCTTAAATTCTACCTTGACAGGACGAAATCGTTCCGCAAATCTAACCAACTCTTTGTGGCTTACAGTCGACCTAGGAAAGGTCTTCCGCTTACTAAACAAAGTATCTCTCGATGGATCTCTGGAGCCATTACTTTCTGTCACCAGCAAGCGGGTCAACCCTTGCAGTCCAAGGTTCGAGCTCATTCCACAAGAGCAGTTTCTACCTCTATGGCACTCTTTGCAGGTGTGCCTATCACAGACATTTGCAGAGCGGCAACATGGAAGACGCCGCATACATTTACCAAGCACTACTGCTTGGATACGGAACTCATGAAGGATGCTGCAGTGGGACAAGCAGTGTTACGCCATCTATTCCAATAGAGGTGAGCCTTCTTTTCATCCCACCATCCTTGTTTTTTTTTTATATACGCACATTTCTTTATTGTTTCTTTCATGGTCTTCCTTGATTACAGTTTGGTACGATATATATTTCACATTGATATATTATTATTATCTAGTGACTTCGTCTGTAATGTACCATCCGAAATGTGCTTATCATTGCTTGCTACTCTGATTCAGGCATGTGAATCTATGAAAGATACCCTAATACTGGATAAGAAATGCGTTACTTACCTGTAACTGCAGTTATCCAGTATTGGTATCTTTCATAGATTCACATGCAACCCACCCACCTCCCCTGGAAGGGCTCACCTCGTTCTCTAGGTAATACACCTACTTAGCACTGTGCTTACGAAAATCTGAGGGACTAGAGCTCCTTCCAGGAAGGTTCCACAGGGTGGTGATAGCTGATTGGTTCTCTTCTAGAGTTTGGTCCTTTTTACAAAAGGACATGGATATGTTACTAATGTAAGGCTCTTAGCCTATTACTCTATATGTCCAATGGGACATTACTATATTTATGTACCGGGGTCTCCCATCCCGACGACGGGGAATGATTCAGGCATGTGAATCTATGAAAGATACCAATACTGGATAACTGCAGTTACAGGTAAGTAACGCATTTCTTTTGTTTCCTTGAAACTTGTTCTACATTTTTCAAAAAACAAAATGCCTGACTCCGACAACGGTGAAGTTGCGGGTCACCCAGCTCTAACAGCTTATAACATCACAGGTTTTATTGAAACCGAGGAGGGTGTCATAGACATCAATCCAAACTTAAGAAGAGCCATCACTCTAAAACTTATAAAACACGGCCTACCACCAAGAGGAGGTAGAGCAGTTTTCGTGATAGAGGCACACAAATCCTTTCAGACAGAGGTATTCTATTCATGGGTCATATTTCCTGAATCAAATTCAGTAACAAGACTGTTTCACTTCTACAAAGAAGATGATCCACCAGAGGAATACATTCCTTTCGAGGATATTGAAATTCCACTAACATACCAGGAGCATCAGCTCTGGTTTAAAGGCGCCCTAAAACATCACAGAAACATTACCAGGCTCGGTCCACTAGGTAGACCAGGAGCAACATGGCCGATCCTAGCCGGCTACACTCCTCATCCTGAACTGGATATAATGACAGATGAGGAACTACTTACTCAACTACAAGAGTTAATAAAAATCTACAGACAACTAGTCCAATATGTCATGCGGACTTTCACAGTCCAACCACCATTGACACTTCCAAATCAAACTCCTCAACAGGGGAATACACTAAAAATTACACCACAGACTCTATACGCAGTCATGGGAAAAATGCCCACAAAACGTGAGCAAATTCCATTCTGGATAGCTCAAAAAATTACTCAAATCGAAGCAGTATTTCCAAATACTAGCCCGTATGAGAAACACAGAATCCTAACCATCTGTTTACCGATGGGGATCACACCACAACTGGAAGACTGTACCACTTGGGGCTCAGTCTTTGCTGCCATCTATACTAAAACACATGGTATTCCATCAATTGCAGTAATACCAGATGTCCTGAAACAAATTCAAAACGAATACGGGGCAGAGCCTGCTCTAAATTTAGGTATGAAATTACTGAAAAATTTCGACCAGGTCTCAACAATAATATTATCTAATATTAAAGGGGAGGCAGCAGCAGTGGCGATCCGCCAACGATTAAGGGAATTCGATGTTACAGAACATCAAACTGAGCTACCCAGAATAATAGAACAATCATATGCAGAATTAGGCAGAGATAGTTTGGGTGGAAGACCAGTGAAGCCGAAACTATCTGAAAGTCCTGAGAAGGACTCTATTAAACAAACTCCTACATCTTCTAAAAAGAAGTGGGAAACTAATAAAAATAATTCAGAGAAACGTTCTCAATCCCGAGGTAGGTCTCCTCAAAAGGAGCCCTCTGAAAGGAGGTATAACCTCAGGAATAGGGATAATTTAAAAAAGCCTGACAGGTATCAAGATACTGATACACGTTCCTCTCGTACCTTTCAGATCTCGTCACAGACATCGGAAAGAAGAGGACGGTCAGAACATAGAGAAGAACGCGTGAAATCGAAAGACGACAAACACGTTCCGAAAAGTAAATCAAAACCTCAATTTTCAAAGAAGAAGGTAGCAGGTCTGAAGGTCAGACATGCCGAGGATACTGAGAACACAACTCAAGAACGGAGAATGGGCTCAGACAATGCTGGACAGTGCAGCAGAAGTCACAATAGCTCGCCAGAACCTGAAGGAACTTCTGGAGATAGTGGACTTGAATGAGTACATTACAGTTGAGACTGTAGACACCAGGGTTAGTACTCCACAAAAGTTATATGAAATAACACTCCGGATGGAGGGAGACATACCTAGACAGGTGAAAGCACTTTTTTGGGAAAAACTTTCAAGGGGCTATGACATACTTCTAGCAGAAAAAGACTGGCCACCACAATTTGTCAGGGAGTGCCCACATGGCGAGGACATTATTATGCCTGCCTTCTCTAACCATATTCCAATTCATCTAAAGTATACTTATGCCAGGAAATGGGCAGTTGCCCAGGCCCCAGCATTATACAAAAATCATGTAGGATGGGATGAGGATTCACCTCACCATAAAATACATCTGAAAAATGAACCTACTGCACAAAGGCAGTACCCAATAAAGCAAGAAGCTAAAAAACAGGTCAGGGAGATCTTAGATCAACTTGAATACCAGGGGGTGATTGAAACATGCACCTCTTCAATGAACAATCCTTTGTTTCCTGTCTCCAAACCAGACAATACCTATCGTCTAGTTTTGGATTACAGACACTTAAACACTTGTTCAAAAACATTTGCAGTGCAAAATGCACATAGTACAGCATTAATGAATAACATTGTGCGTAAAAAATATCAAAACCACATTGGACATCTCAAATGGTTTCTTTTGTCAAAACATAGCACCTGGAAGCAGGTACTTAACAGCTTTCTCAATAATGGGGACCCAGCGTCAATTTTGTCGACTCCCACAAGGGTTCAAGAACAGCCCGGGGTTATTCTCAGCGAGAGTAACGGAGTTACTACAAATTTATGACAATGAGGCATTGTCATATGTCGATGACATCTATCTGACAGACGATGACCTGGACAAACACTTGAACAGGGTGAGCACCATTATACTGGGCTTCGCCTCTGAGGGCTATAAATTCAACTTCAAAAAGTCCAGAATTGCCCATCTCAATGTCCTCTTTTTAGGATATGAGCTTTCAAGTGAAGGCAAGAGCTTGGCAGCCAACTTTTTAGAAAGGTGTGCGCTGCTCCAACCTCCAAAGACGCTGAAAAATTTACAATCCATCCTGGGTTTCCTAAATTTTGGAAGAACTTACATTCTAAATTACGCAGAAAGGGTTAAACCTCTCTACGCATTAATCAAACCTGATTTTTCAATCAAAAATTGGACACAAGAACACACAGAAATCTTGCGTTCACTCCAAGCTAACATGTTAGCAACAAATCACTTACAAACACGCGTAAGTCAACGCAACTTAGTGATCCGAATAATTTCGGGTCAATGCGGATTCACCTACTTAACATTTAATGAGGGTGAAAAAGTACCAATTGCATACAAATCACACTTGTATACACAAGCAGAAATGCGCTTCACTTCAACAGAAAAAATTCTGACAGCAGTTCAAACCGCTGTAGCAAAAGAAAGAGCTCTAGCCCAAGGGAAACGCATTATTGTCGTAACCCCAGTTCCGGCCTTAGAGGCGGTAACTAAAGCGAGCATTCCAAATGCTAAAGCATTACATCCAAGATGGATACAATGGGTTAATTCTCTTGCTGCAACAGATGTTGAATATGTGTTTGATCCCGATCTAAAAACACAAGCGTTCCTGCAATATGAACATGAATGTCCTCTGCCTACTGAGATTCTGCCTCTCGATCAGTACGAATTTATAATTTACACTGACGGATCCGCACAACCCGCAACAGGGAGTAAGCAAGCTTACAGTGCAGCGTGCGCAATCGTTAAAGGTCGCATGCGCGATGGCAACTTCAGACCTATGGTCACAAAAACCCAGTCTCTAGGAGATTGCACAGCTCAGCGAGCTGAACTACAAGCATTCAAACTGGCACTTGAAAGTACAGATCGAGAATTCCCCACACTAATAGTGTGCGATTCTTTCTACTGTGTGCAGTCGTATAATGAATATATACAAACTTGGCTTGAAAACGGGTTCAAAGATGCAAAAGGTGGCACAATAAAGCATAAAACGCTTTGGGAACAAGTAGTTCAGTTAAAAAGCGAACTACCAAAGGCTCACGTGATCCATACACTGAGTCATCAACGTGATGGCGTTCACGTTGCAGGGAATTCATTGGCTGACGAAGCCGCAAAGGGGGCTGTTCAGACGGCTTCCGTAGCTGCGATCACTCGTTCAAAAACGAAAATAGACAGTGAGATAATGTTGGCTGTCAATGCTACGAGCAAAGGCAGTGGTGCAGCGTTACCAAAAAAGTTTCCACTCAAGTACTCTTATGTAATTGATGCGAACAACGTTCCTTTTGCTCGAATCCCTGGAGTGGGGGATAGGGTAATTCCAAACATGGAACGTAGAGCAGCTTTGATTTATGAAACACATCTGGGGGAGGGTCTGTCACATCAAGGGATCTCTAAAACAATATTGACATTAAAAGAGATGTACTGGTGGCCTGGGATGAATACAGAAATACACATATTCATCAATAACTGCATAGACTGTAAATTACAGCGAGAAAGCCACCAGTCACCATGCTACGAATGTAGCTGCCCAGTACAGACACCATTGTTAGACAGCATTAGACTATCTATGCACAGGCGTCCTCATGGACAAGTGCAATCCCACAAATACTAAATCAAGGTTCCTATGGATATGGCCTCAGCGCTCGGCTGACGCTCGAACTGTTATAAAAGATTTGCGAGTCTTTATCGGCACATACGCAATAGGCACGCTACATTCTGACCAGGGCCCTGCGTTTAGCTCTCGGGCTTACAAAGACGCCATGGCCAGTCTGGGCGTTGCATTGCGGTACTCCTCTCCGTTTCATCCTGAGGGAAATTCTGTTGTGGAAAGGAAAAACCGGGACATAAAGCAGTCTATAACAGCTAGGGTATTAGGTTCGGGTGATGGGTGGGTCAAACATCTTTATGGGGTCCAACGCTCATTAAACAATTTGCCAAGAAGTTCTCTAGGGGGTGTCACTCCATATGAGGTCCTATTTGGGACAAGAATGTGGGTGCCCGATCTGGAATGCAGTGGCACAGTGGTGGAAAATAAACCCTTTGATATCAAAGATCGTTTGGCTGTTTTACAGGACCTAAATGAAATAAGAACGAAACAAAGCAACGTATTCCTGCAGCCAACCACCACTGGGGAAAAACCGGCGGTCCCAGCAAGGCCTGTCTGGATTCCAAAAGTTGGGGATCTAGTCAGAGAACAAATTGCGGACAAGAAGGAATTTGGAACTTCATACAGACAACCAGTACCTGTCCTAGCCATACACGGAACAAGAACAGTACTTCTGCCGCCCCTTGCTGGAAAAAAGGAGAAAAGATTTGTGTCCATCGACCTCATCAAACCACAGTATGTGGCCAATACTAAATAGTAGGCCTCGTGGACTCCGACCTAGTAGCAGACACACTCCTCTCGCTACTATCCAAGAGGTTCAGACTGAAAGACTGATAACCATCGAGAATTCAGCAGTAACAGATGAAGGACTGAGCAACAATGCTATGGAACTCATCCCTCTTGAAACACAAGTAACAGTTCGTCCAAATACACCTGTCTACACCAATGTAACAAGTGATCAACTGGTTCCAGCGATTTCTACAAATCCTGATGCAATTCCAACAATTGACAGAACTGCTTCTGGCTACTTCATTAACTTTGATACGTTTTCTGAGGATCCGAGTGAGCCCGAGACGTCGCCAGCATCAAAAACTTTTAAACAGCAAGTACAAGACTTTTTACATTTTTTGAAAAAGACTTATCTAGTTTCACCATGGATTGAACTTTGGGTTATTTCTGGAATATTTTTCTTCCTGCTTTGGCTAGCTTTGGTTATGACTATGAGCGTGCTTATAAATGGGAGATACATCCATTTGGACATTGAAAGAAAAGAAGTGAACTTACTTTTGAAACCACACAAATCATTTCATCGTGAAACAAGAGACTTGTCTGCAGTGAACATCACAGCCGTTCCTATACAGGATGGTATAGTGTGGGACAAAACAGATTTTGATATTTTTGGCCCGACGGAACATTTGAACATTCCACATTTATTTAAGATTTCACTAAGTGATTTTGTTTCATCCAGTACCTTTTCTGATGATTGGGACTTTGAAACTGTAAATAATATGATGTTTGACCTAGAAAAATCTGCTGCATTTTCTAATAATGAATATTTAGAGGGTTCATCAGACTATGAACAGCTGTATTGCTATAACCACTATGGTCATCATTTTTTGCATAAATCTGCAACACCTAGAAATGTGTTTATGTTTAACCAATGGGAGCATTGTCCTACACCACCAAAAGGTAGTTCAAAAACATTTGCTAAGAAGTTTCCATATTTTTCAGGATACAATACATCTGATCCAGAAACATTTTACTATAGAAATGTAAACAAAACAGGACTGAAAATTATGTTAACAAATACAAAACAGATTTACTCTGCAGCATTTATTGCCCAACTGTCTAGACAGGGTTTCGACTTATGGAAAGACACAATAGACACAAAATCTGTCTGGGGTACTAAAGATTGGCAAGTGCAGGGGATAGAAGCTTTATTTAGAGCCTGTATCGTCCCTCAGCAAATAATGTTTTTGAATGACACGGTCCAACAAACGTCTTGCCTTGGGTTAGCCAAGATTAAAGACATAAAAACACCTTCTGTACCAACACCTGCAAGTGATAACAATACACAGGCAGCGGTTACAGTTGACACCATACTACAACTCAACAGAACAAATCCTGATTGGAGAAAATGGTTGATCTGGCCCACAGACACAAACAACTGTCAAGAGAGATTCCTGAATAAAACACAGGGGTTTACTATTCATAGGCCAGACCCACGATACGTCCAAAGACAGCATCCGGGGGTAGTAACAACATACAGTGTAGGAAAATTATGCCTCGATTGGCTGCAAAAATCTACACTTAAGGATGTGAAACAACACTTATCTTTACTTAAAGAAGACGCAGACCTTAGGGAATTCTTGCTTGGACCAAGAAAACCGCGTCAAAAACGTTTCATATATGCCGGCATTTATGCTGCTTATAATGAAGCATGGAAGGTGTCACAGATGGAGGCCGCAGAACGAATACGTGAACTTGATCGTATTAACTTAGAGAAAACTCTCTCTGTGGTCGACAATGGGTTAACAACTTTGTCCTCCAGAATTTATTCATTGGACAGTATTGTATCCTCTGCTATCGACATACTGGAACAAGATTTAGCCATGTTACAGCAAGGCCAGTCTCAGTTACGTTCTATTATGTTATTAAGCTGGACGCTGCAATCTTTGCGTGCGGGCTATGTGCCTTGGCGTTTTATCAACACGTCGGCTCTGTTTGCAGAATACAATCTAACTGATAAACAGATCGAACTGGCACAAAGGGGAGCAAAGTATACAGTACTGAGCATTGAAAAACTTGAAAAATTACCATTCACAGTGGCAGAAAAACCAGCTACAGAATGGCTTATTCATGGCAAAATTAGTCTACCTGTGACTACTTTCCAGTTTCAGTATTGCCTTAAACAGATGCAAGCAGGCAAATATGAAAGGTTGGGTAAAGAATACATTAAGACATCCTGGAATTTACCTTACACCTATAGATGTTGGAGTGGGGATCGTGAAGTGTTTCTAAGCGGTACACACTGTGAAAGTGCACTAAGCGGTTCACTGATTTGTCAGGACATTTCTTTACACGGGGCTTGTAATGGTTCTGTGGCAAACTTGTCCTGCCACCAGCAGGGTACACCAGCTGCTGTGATTAATCCAACGTTTGGACAACTTTCTAATGGGAGTTACCTCATGTTGAATGATCAGAGTTGCTGTGGCATGTTGCCAGGCATCCCATATCTAGTAACGGTCAACTCCAGGGTCACTTGCTGTATGCAAGTATTGTTTGCCCCAATAGACACAGTCAGGGAGTCGCCTCTATGGCCTTCGTTGAATGTCTCTTTTATACGATTTGATACTTTAAGCAGAATGAAAGCCATGCTTATACAACAATCAGTGCCTTTGACCTCGGCCAAAGAAACCTATGATCTACAAGTTGCAAGGACTTCGGCTGAGATACAAGCTTTAATTCGTACAAACTGCCCTATACATTTCGTAGAAATGATAGGACGTATCTTTAACATGTCAGATACAAGCGGAATTGTACATGTATTTAAGACCATCTGTTCCGGACTATTAGCACCTTTCCAGGCTGTCCTCGGAATCATCCCAAACTTCGCACATTCGGTGTTTGGTGGTGTGCCGTTAATTCTAGCACTTGTTGCAGGAATTCTGTTTCTATTCCTCCTACTACGCTATGGCAAGCCTCTTCGCCAACATCACTCCGAGCGATGTGGAGAGAGCCCTCCTTGAACGGAAATGCCGTGAGCGAATAGTACAGCTTTTGGGCATGCCTCGTCTACGGGAACTTAATACAACGTGGTTCCTGTCATTCAGACCAATCTGGCAAGATTGCATCTTACCTGTTCTACGCTGCCTGTTTTGCGGTGAAGAATGCGTGCTAGACACCTGTCTAACACTCCCATCAGTCATGCCAACGGATATCGATACTCTGCTGGACCCGATAACGGCCCATGCTGTGTGTTGTCCCCAGAGGCTTCCAATCCTGATGGCGGCATTCATTGAGATCTCACAGACGCTTCCGGCTGCTGCTGAGGTACGAGATGGATCAACGGGCACACAGGTAACAACGGACGCGAACATTGCATCTTCTGCTGAAGGCGATGTTTCTCATCTCTGTGCAATTAACCTTCTGAACGAGGTGTTCCAAATGTCGCCAACTTCGGTGGACGATATTTTGGCTACGGAAATAGATGATCTAATGTTTACGCCAGACCCATACACTGACTTTGATTCGGCTCACAGTGTACCAGGGCAACAATGAAATGTGGCCTTCATATTTTTCAAACTTGGAACTTTTCCCAGAATTGAAATTTTTTCTTTTTATTTTTTTTTAAATGACATGGCAAATGAACAATTTGCTTACAGTAGAACTAGTCTTATAAAACGGACTTCTTTGAATACTTCCAGGGACACATTGTCGCCTTACTTGTCTAACATTTCATTTACTTCCATGATATGCAATGGCTTTGATTTTAAGAACTTATCGACCATTTCATCATATGTATATATTACTTTATTTCATTCACGTTGCATTCCACTTCCGTTATATGCTTAGAATGAAAACAATGCTTTAATGTACAGTACCTATGGCATTTCAATAGTTTTGAGCTTCTTTTAAAATGCTTTTTAGAATTTTTTTTAGTAATATGTGCTACTCAATTTTATGTTTAGCATTTAAAATGTTTAGCATTTAGTATTATCGTTCAATCGAAGATGGAGTGGGTGTTGTATTCCGCTTTAGGGGTCCGTATATAGGTTTTCCTGAATCATGTCCTTATATAGGCACAATTCGCCTTGCCCTTATATAGGCATAGAATCCCTGTCCTTATTTAGGCATTAACCGTGCACTCCAAATACAGGCATGGTCACCGACATCCGTCCACCATAACGTCACAACGAGTTCTTAGAAACCAGACCCTTAAGCTTCGGGAGTTCCCCTAGCACAGGACTATTGATTTCTCCAAGAACTCATCTATTATGTATGAACCGTTATACCTTAAGGGTTCATTCCTGACGTCTTCCTCTGTCCGACTTCACGTCAATGCTAACATTCCACGACACCTACCAGGTATAAATATACCTTCCCTTGCCCAAGCAAGTTAGAGGAGACCTCGACTTCAGAGGAGCCCGTATCCCGGCCTGACGCACTGAGAAGACGCTGTCATTCCTGCACGCAGACGAATCCAGCTTCCAGTGTTGAGACTCCCTTCGCAGGGTGTTAGAGTTTCAGATCCGGCAGGAGATTCCCACCTCTCTCATTCTCAAGGTATGGAGCTGACTAGATCCTAGAGGGACTCTTGGCATACTAGACTTAACATACTCTTAGTATACCATACTAGAGAATACTCCACCTACTTCTATCCTTCCCTACACCTAGACTAGGTTAGGTACATTGGGGTAGAACTAGCTTAGAGACGCATCGTATGAGTACTCACATTTTTAGCTCATGTTATTTATGTACGTGAATATATGCTAAAAGATAATGCTAGCGCAGTATTATTTATTTCTACTGCTTACGCTGTACATTATTTATCTTGCATACTGTCTTGTGATCATAACAGCACATATCTCTTACACGAGAAACAAGACGGTTCATAAAAACCCTTTTTATTGAAACGCCCGACTTTCCTTTCTGTGTAACTCTGTAGAAACTAAGCATGCACGATTGAATGAGTGAAACTGTTATCTATTGTTTCCACAATTCTGAGACATGTTCCGCTTCTAAAGGGAAACAAAGTTGTCATATTTTTCGGTTGCCAGAAACTACTCCCTTCTTGTTCTCGAGGAGTTTCTAGTGGCCTCTGAGCTAGCTGGCACAGGTAATTAAGTTTAATATAATCGATAGGGACATACCGACCTTAGTCCTATGTCAAACCTATAGGTTATATTATTCCAATGCGCAGAGCCTATTAGGGAAATAGGAACTACACTACACTTCTCCTCTCCCAGGTCTAGCGTGCAGAATATCTTCGGGATATAACCTATAGAAATCCTCAAAAACGTTAATGATGTCAGTGGGATCTGTGGCAAACGACCCGTAGTTCCTTTCGATTTTCTCAGTATTTTTCCTAGCTTCCTTCTGTCTTGTACGTAATGCTAAAAGTCTTCCAACCGACTCCCCATATTCATAGCTTTCATTTTTATGTGCCTGAAACCCTTCTGCCACACTCTTGATATAATAGCTATTAATCTTTGCTTTTATAATCATAATTTCTAGTTGAATTTGCCCCTCTTCCTGCCCCCACAATATCCTCTCTGTATGTTTTTTTTCTAGCGTCGCAAATTTTTTGTACAACCCCCCGGTCTCTACCTCTTGTTGCTTCCTTCTGTGTGCAACAAAACGAATGGTCTCCCCTCTCAGACCTGCTTTAGAAGCATCCGAGACTGCTCCTGTAAAGTATTGTATCTGTTCACATCAAAATACTCAACCACCTATTTCTTCATGTGCTCAATAAATGAATTATTAAGAAGTAGTTTCCTATCGAAAGTCCACTTGGTCTGGGACTTTAAGCCCACTAGTCCGGTGGAGGCCAAAATATTATCTAATCGGACATACTTTCTGTGTGGAGAAGAAAAATACGTGAATCCTGGATCAGGGGCTTTCTTCCCATATATCAGCAAGCCCATGACTGTCCATAAGTGATACTAAAGCCCTGTGAACTTGGGGTTTTCTACCCTGGTATTTAATTAAGTCCCCACAAATTATCAATGGCGCTGGCCAGGGTACCAACTCCACTTCCAAATCTTCTAATACTTTAGGATCGTCCTGGTTTGAGCCATAGATAGAGCAAACGGTCACCCCTGCTGGAAGCTCCACAACCACCCACCTACCACACTTATCCACCAGCTTCCACTTGACAAGCCCAATATTATTTTTGGCGAGAATAGCAACATCCCTAATCATAGAGCTGTGGGTCGTACATGCTAATAAACCGTACCCCCTGATTGTCAGTAATTCCCTCTTTCCCCATGGAATATGTGTTTCCTGTTGACACATTACCTCTGGACCCAGAGACCTGAGTATCTGCGCCAGCCTCTGCCACTTGATCTTATCATTTAGGCCTTCCACATTTACTGAACATATGGATAATTTACCCATTTGATACCCAAAGGAATGTCACTATGCCCGTTCCTTGCATCATGACATTCCATGAAGCCTAATAGCTTAAAGTCCAATGTTCTACATCCTTGCCCTCTTTTTTCCTTGCTCACTCTTTGGGATTTTTGTATGCCACCCCCCAGACCTCGACCCCTCCTCCACAAACCCCCTTTCCCCTCCCCAACCACCAATCCATCCCTGACCCTCCCTGAAGAAACCCTCCCCGACCATCTTCACCCCCACACTCGCCCTTCCTCCCATCCCCCCCAACCCTGAAAAGCAGACAGACCACACATTGGTCTGTTAGGATGAAAGCAAACTCTCTGACCAGCCACACAAACTAGCATAATCTACCCATGACAACAACAAAAAAAGTTCCAATTGTACAATCTATGCCCCTCAGTAAAGTGAATAAGAGAAAAACATATTCGGAAAAAAAACCATCCTCCTTAACATCTAATCCAAAGGTAGCCCCGGAGCAGGGCTCTAGAGTGAAACCCCCACAAGCCTTCACTGATTTATGTACTTAATTCCATCAAAAATTATTTTGCTTTAACTTTGAACGTGAAGAACGGAGACCGATCCCCCCAGACCACTTTCAGACATGCTGGGTTTGTTAAAAAGGTCTGAGCCCCTTTGTCTTGAAATGGTTTGATTAGTTGTCGTAAGCGCCATCGCCTCTCAACAGTTATGTGGCAGAAATCGGGTCTAATAAAAAAGGAGCAGTCCCCCACTGAACGCTTGGCTTCCGGCAAGGCCTTCTCAAAGATTGACTGTCTCAAAAGAAAACTCCCGATATATACTAGAATAGCCCGTGGCTTCCCATCTTCCCTAACCAGCTGTTCTCCAGTATTGTATCTTTTATAGATTCACATGCTTGAATCTTCCCCGTCGCCATGGTGGGAGTCCCATGGTAACAGAAGAAATAGCAGTAATAAAACATCACCATAGACCTCCATAGAACAGGAAACTCACTTAAGTAACTTTTTAGCCTCATTTTCTAACATCCAAATTTAAGCCAATCACAGCAGAGACCTTAGAGTTTCCTTCCTCACACAGCCACCATACCTCAGATTTCTTACCGCACGTCGTGTGATAGGGAGTCTCCCTGAGCTCTGCTCAGTTACAGTAATTCTTCTTCAACTTTTGACCTCCAGTCTCAGCTTTTGCTACTCTCAAGGTATTTGTTGGACTTTATACTTTCCCCTTCCTTACTGTTAAGATGCCAGAGCCTAAAAAAGGGCTGCTCAGCCCTGTAAGAACTGTGGGAAGTGTAGACTATTCTCTGAAGACCTCCACAGACAGTGCCTATATTGCCTCTACCCTGACCACAAACCCAGGGAATGCAAGTCTTGCCTCACTTTTTCGGCCAAAACCCTCCAGGGAGGGTAGGCTGCTACTCTGGCTACAGAAGAGGAAGGTTGCTTCATACTCTAAAGCTGAACCTGAGGAAAAGGCCCATTCTTCCTCAAGGAAAAGAAAGGAGGGCAGTCCCTTCTTACATCATGGGGACTCCAAGAGATCTAAGTCCCAGGACAAATCTGAGCCAAAACACCCCAAGAAACCTCAGACAGAGGCTTCAAAGCCTTCTTCAGCTCCTGCGTCTGCTTCTCTGACTCCTCTCAGAGACCAATCTTCTCGACCGTCAACGGCGTCGTCGTCGAAGATTCCACTCTCAAGAAAACCGGAGGTACCTGCCCCATCAATGGCTTCGTCGGCGACGACTACGACGACGACGGTCAAGACGTCGACAGCAGCAGCGGCGACGGGAGCTTTGACGACGGTATCGACATCGTCGCCGACGAGGCCTTCACCGATAATTTCACCCTCGACCACTGGCCCATCGACGACTCCAACGACAACGGCCCCGCAGACAAAGGCCGTCCACGCACCGTTGACGGTGCCACAGACGATCGCATCAGCGGTTGCACCATCGTCGAGCCCGTCGACGGAGGGAAAAATCAGTCTCCTTCAGCCCAGGCAGATTCAGGATTTCTCCAAGATATCCCCTTTACCTCCTGCTCGCCTTTTAGACTTCCTAGAGTCAGAGGATGAAAGTATGTTTGGCCCTGCATACAGTCCATCACAGTTAAGGGTCAAGTGCCAAGATTCTGATGATGAGGACATTGAGGACAATGATCCATCTTCTTACATGGCAGGGGAATTTTCTTTTGCGGAAAGAGACACATCTGTCATGCAGAGGCTGGATTCCTTCCAGGAACGTTACCCTTATGATTATAGGGAGGAGGAGCGTCATCGGTTTAGGGAACCATCAATGAACGTTCCAGTGTCTCTGGTATCTGATCTCCGTCATATGATTGACGACTATTATAGGCGTTTTCCGGACGCAAATGCTCCTCAGAGGCCTTTACCTCCCCAAGAGGTACCAACTATTCTTCCGGGCCAAAGCACTCCCAAATCCACCAGGGAAAAGACCCTCCCTCCTCCTATAATTTTTTTTTTTTTAAATCGTCTTTATTGGTGTTTCACAGGTTATACAAAATACAATCTGCCAGCTTTATTATACAAAAAACAGTAGAGTGACATTTACACATTTGACGCTTGGTGGGGAACCAGGCCACTCTGGATGTTGGTGCCAGTAGAATAAAGAAAACCATAACTAATCTTTTGTACACGTCTACGTATATTGACCACTTTTTAAACCACAAATAAAAATTTTTAAAAACTACTGACTTTTCACTTCGTTTTACCTCTGTATTTCCACATCCAACAATTCACTATAGACACAACAACTCAAACAATGCGATCTCAACTAACCCATATGTACTATGTGATTTAAGACTGATATTAGCTAGGGCGGCTGCTTGTTTGTGTACTTTTCAGAGGACAGCAGGATCAGCGAAGAGAAGGAAGAGGGCGAGGGGGGGAGAGAAAGAGGGGGGGAGGATCCCACGTCTAGCGCACCTCCCTTGGTCGCGAGAGGCGGAGACCTCGACTAGTGAAGCCAGACCTTGCCTGGCTAAATGTCCTCCTTACACGCCGGTGTATGTTGTTATGGTGTCACTACTGCCCCACATAGGGGGGGTGAGGGGGGGGCCACTCATCCCTGGGAGGAACTAGGTGCATTCAATTTACCTTCCACAAATGACAAGTACTCCTGCCACTGCATGGGGTTGGTCTGTGGGGGATCGCAGGGCGCCTTTAGTGTCTGTGTCATGTGTTCCGCCACCAGTGCCCTACGGAGATCCAATAACCAGATGCGTATGCTAGGAGCCGGGCTCGATTTCCAAGACATGGCAATTCTCCGTTTTGCTAAAACCAAAGCCAGGTCTAAGAATTTATTAAGATTTTTTCGCGCTGCAGTGCGCTTGGTGACGCCCAGTAGGAAATGTAGGGCTTGCGCTGGAATTATAGTGTCAGTCGCTTCCCCCAGCATCGTCGCAATCTCGCTCCAGTAGGCCCCGAGGCAGGGGCATGACCATACCATGTGGAGGAACTTTGCATCAGTACCTGAGCAACGAGGGGATATGTTGGCCGACGTAGGATACATGCGGGCCAGTCTGTGTGGTGTTAAGTATGAGTGGTGCAGATAATTGAACTGCGTATATTTCAGTCTGGCGTTCGCGGATATACATTTGGGATACCCTATACACTGCGCCCACTGCTTATCACTCATGGTGGTTGATAACTCGGAGTCCCAATACTCGCGGAGCTTTACCAATAGGGGGTTTGGACCAGGTCTTAGAGAGTTATATATTGCTGTCACCGCTTGTCTGCCCTGTCCATGTGTCAGCAAGGTCTGCAGTACCTGCGAAGTTTCCGGTTCCGTCTCGATATTCCCCCATGTGTGGCGGAATTGCCTCGCCAGTAGTGCATAAAGCATGAAAGTGCCCTGTGGGATACCGAAGTCCTCCACCAGCCCTACCAGGCTCTGCAGCTGTGCGTCCACAAATAAATCGCCCCAGATGTCCAATCCTACCTCCGCCCATGTCTCCAATTCCGGGCGATCATGACAAACGAATGTCCCCGGCAGCAACTCAAGCGGTAACATAGGTGCATATGGCAGTGCCTGTGTTTTAGGCATCACATATCTTAGCCAGCTACATCTGGCTGCCGTCATTAGCAGGTTGCCTTGCTTTTTCTGTATCAGAGTGGTAGCGCCCGACAGCCATTCTATTATAGCTGTGCGTCTTAAGGGCACTGCCCAGCTAGATATCTCCGTTACCTGAGCACCCGCCAGCCATCTCATTGGCCACTGGAGTTGTGCAGCAGCGTAATAATATTCATAGTTTGGTGCCCCAATCCCTCGTCAGTGAGTGGCAGAGACAGTTTACGGAGTGCCACTCGGGACCTGGAATTCCCCCATATAAGCGCCACCAGAAGCACCTCCAGTTCCTTGAATATACTCCGAGGCAGCCTGTGTGGGAAAGCAGTAAAGAAGTAGAGAAGCCTCGGTAGAAGCAGCATCTTGGTGATGGCCACTCTTCCCATAGGGGACAGGGGGAGACCACGCCAGAACGGTAGTGTTGCACGCGCTCTGGATATCGCCTTACCCAGGTTCCCGTCTATGATGTCTGCACT
This sequence comes from Calotriton arnoldi, assembly GCA_963921515.1. Lineage (NCBI taxonomy): Eukaryota > Metazoa > Chordata > Amphibia > Caudata > Salamandridae > Calotriton > Calotriton arnoldi. The sequence continues at coordinate 215,320 of CAWUFW010002775.1, read as the reverse complement.
GGAGTGCTAGATTTGCAGGCCCAGATACTTGAAGGTATCAAACGCCCATTCCAGCGGAGTCCTGGGCATACCCTGCCTCCCGATCCGGCGGGATCGCTTTCTTGGGAAAAACCACTGACTTAGGCCAGTTAACCCGAAGGCCAGAGGCCTGCGCGTGGGCATCCAGGAGCGCCATCAGATCTTGCAGTACAGTGCCCTCCCCTCGAAGGTAAACCAGTGCATCGTCCGCATACAGCGAAATTATATGCCACTGCCTATCCGCATGGATACCCCAGTCTAATACCCATTGTCGCAACTTACATGCTAAGGGCTCCATAGCAAATGCAAATAAGATAGGCGACAGGGGGCAGCCCTGCCTGGTGCCTTGCTCAATGATAAACTGTGGGGAGATATCGCGACCCGTTTTTACCCATGCCTGCGGGTTAGTGTATAGAATACGCACCCAGCGCAAGTATTTGGGTCCTATGCCGAATTTGCCCAGCACTTCCAGCAAATATTGCCATCCTAGGGTATCAAACGCCTTCTCAATGTTCAAGGCTGCCACCAGGGCGCATCAGTCTCAGCCCAAGCCCAGTCCAGTAACCTGAACAGTCGACGCAGGTTCAGGCCGGTACTCCTCCCCGGTATAAAGCCGTTTTGGTCCTCATGTATCAGAAGGGATGCCGTTTCCATTAGCCTGTTTGCCAACACCTTTCCCAATATTTTATAGTCTGCATTTAATAAGGACAGGGGTCGATATGATGCCATCTGTAACGGATCCCTACCCGGTTTAGGCAGTACCACTAGCAACGCTTCTTTCATGGACATCAGGAGCTCCCTACTGTCATAAGCGTCCTGATAAACGTGCAATAACTGGGGCACAAGTTTTTCAGAATATGTAGAATAGAACTCCGACGACCAGCCATCAGTACCTGGGGTCTTACCCGAAGCTAATTGCTTAATGGCGTCAGTTATTTCGTCCTCCATAATGGGAGCCTCTAGTGAATCATAATGGGGTTTCGTGACCTGCGGAAGCTACACTGGTGCCAAGAAACGCTGTATGCAGGGGAGGTTGTTGACCACTGGCGCCCTATACAGAGTTGTATAATAATTATAGAATGAGTCATTGATTGCTGCCTGTGTGTTCACTATCGCGCCGTCGCTAATATATAGTGCCATGATTGGAGGTTGGGAGGCATCCGTTTTCAAAAGCCAGGCTAACATTTTACCTGCTTTATCGCCTTCTGTGTGCTGTCGGGCCAAATAATGCTTGTAGTCCAGGGCACTTAGACTGTCTGAAGCCTCCATATATGCTAGCCGTGCCTTGGCCAGCTGAGGAGTCACCAGAGGGTCCGCAGGCGCCAAACCTTCACATCGCTGAATTTCCACCTCGTGCCTACGCAAGTCCGCCGTCAGTGCCATGCGTGAACCGTATGTTGTTTTAATGGCGTGTCCCCTGGTAACTATTTTAAAAGCATCCCACTCCACCCCCCTGTTGGAGGCAGTGCCCGTATTTTCCTGGAAGTATGTGGTCATTGTCTGTGATATGGCGGAGCGGAACTCCGCGTCCCTAAGCGCAGCGACAGACAGGCGCCAAGTCGGTATTCTAGCCCTGCGAGCACCCCACGCTAAATGCAGCTGCAGCGGGTTATGGTCTGAAAGCGTACGCGCTAGATATTCCGTTTGTTTTACCCTAGTCAGGGCATCCATGGAACAATATATAGCGTCGATCCGCGTATGCAGGTCATGCAGCGAGGAATTATGGGAGTATGTGAGTGATTCAGGGTGCTGACTACGCCATGCGTCCGTCAACTGCATATGATCTGCTCAGCCCCTCAGGTGTTTTGAAGTCTGAATGGATTCTGCTCCCAGGAGTGGCAGGCGTGAGCGGTCCAGGTCGAGATCATATGTGCAATTATAGTCCCCCCCCCATAATACCGGCACTGTAGGGTCAGAGAGCAGGGATGGTGTGAGTGATTGTAGGAACTGTGCTTGCCCGGTGTTCGGGGCATACAGGGAAATTAGTGCCAGTGGAGTTCCATCCAAATGGCCTTCCAGTGTCACATAGCGTCCCTGAGGGTCGATTTGAGAATGTCCCAGTTTAAGAGGTGTGCCCGGCGCCACCCATATAAGGGCGCCTCTGGCATAACCGGAGTATGTAGTGCCTATGACCGTGCCCCTCCAATGCTTGCGCAGTGAGGCCAGTGTCTGTATGGTAAGATGCGTCTCCTGTAATAATGCAATGGAGACCTTGTGGGACCGCAAGTATTGGTATATTTTATGTCTTTTAACACACCCTGCTAGCCCTCGCACGTTCCAGGTTAAAAGTGTGTATTCGGTGGGGGCGTGGCTTGCAGCCAACGAAGATGGCCGCAGCTTAGAGTGACTCTGGGCCCGACGCACTGACCCCAGTCTCTCCTGTAAATAATCCGGCGCGAAACAGCGCACTGACGGTGAGGGGCAGCTCCGGAATACCGGAGGAACACTCGCCGAAAGTTTCGGAGCGGCAGGTGCCACCGGTGCGACAGGGGCACGCCCGGCGTATGTGCGGCCTGGCTCCAGAAGTAAAGCAGGGGCCTCGCGTAAAACTGCGGCCAGAGAGGACAACGACAACCTCGGCCGGACCCACACAAAAATACCGGCGTAACAACGAAGCCTTCGCAGCCTCCAGGGACCGGAGAGGTGCGGGAGAGAAACAAAGGCGATCCAGTGCAGGTACAGAGCGAGGCTTCTGGCACTAAGATACGGCAGCCAGCCGCCTGGCGTCGCAGGTACACGGCGGTCACTGGGCCCACGGAAGGCCCTACTAGCGCGCACCCTGCACAGACCTCCTCCGGCACGGCATAACAAGCAAAGCCATACACAGCTGATAGCCGGGGGCCGGAGGGGAGTAGTAAAGAACAGAGGACAGTGTGGACCCCTCTACAGGAGCTCCGACGGACACGCGGACACAGCGTGGCGCACCGGTGGGCCAGACGGGGACAAGGGGACATACGGGGCGGCCCGGGATCCGGCACCGGCGTTCCACCACGGCGGGTGCGTGGGTCTCGGAGACGGCGCCACAGGACCTCCCGCCTTCTGCGGCACAGTAAAGGAGACTACAACCTGGTGGCGATTGTGTATCTGTAATAAAGGCTGCATCTCGCCTCGGGGAGCTAGATCAGAGAGGGAGGACACCCTGCGGGAGCCAAGACAACCGAAAGACCGCGCGGAGACGACATACCTGTGGCAGATAGCGACGATTACTGGCTCCCCCACCTGCCCCGCCCTGGAGAAAATGGGTGGCAGGGGCCCACGCTCGACAGCAAGCAATAAAATGGACAAATATGTCCTCCACAGGGACAGTAAGCACCTGCAGTCCACGGCCGCACCCAGTGGTGCGGACGCAGTACCGGCGGCACCAAAAGAAGTCACTCTCCTGGATGTGATGGCCGCTCTTGGCCAGATGCAAACGTCCATTGGGACGATATCGACAGACATCACACTACTGCGCGCCGATGTTTCCAAAATGAGTGCCAGGATTCACGAGGTGGAAACCACTACGGCAAATCTCTCCACAGACACGGCGGCATTGAAAAAGAAGGTTCAAACGCTGGAACTGGCACACAAGCAACTGACCGCCAAGCTCCAGAAGGAATAACGTGCGCCTGGTGGGGGTGCCGGAGAGCATCAGGGGCCCCGCCCTGGATCTTTTCGTCGAAGATCTTGTCAGCAACCAGCTAAAGCCTCGGGGACTATCAAATTTTTTCTCGGTAGAAAGAGCGCACCGAGTACCAGGGGGGAGGCCTCGGCCGGGGGCTCCCCCGAGACCAATTTTGGCGCGCATCTTTAACTACCGCGACCGGGACATTATTCTGCAGGCGGCACGAGTGGCCCCCCCATTACAAGTAGAGAACTGTACGGTAACCCTGTATCCAGACTATACGGCGGAGGTGACCAGGCGGCGCCGTAGCTTCACAGAGGTGAAGAAGGAATTTCGCACTCGCGAACTAAAATATGCCATGTTATTTCCAGCAAAGTTGAGAGTGGAGGCGGAGGGTAAAACATGGTTTTTCGACACACCGGAGGAGGCTGCCGAGTGGTTGGAAGGATGGCGACCAGCGGGTGGCCCCGGACGACAGAGACCCAGGAGGGAACGGAACGGCAGCACGGACCCCGAAACAGAGGGAATCTCCCAACAAGGCGACACTGAGCATTGAGACAACGGGGACAATCGCAAGTACGATAGACTCAGACAATATGTGTACAAAACCCCTGTGGGATCTCCGGGCCCTGCCTGGCCATAGGCCCTGCCTGCTTCAGGAACGGAAACTGAGCGCAAAGACCAAGAATACTTGGGGACAGTGCGGAGAGACCGGGTGACTCAACCCCCTTTACGCAAGTACAACATTATGGGGATAAAGCACTCTGCTGAGTTGGGGAGGCGGGTAGTTCTGAATCCGCGGTGCAGGGAGGCAGGGAGGTGGGTGGGGGTTGGGTAATCTTTGGGATTTCTTTTTTTTACTGTTCTAGTTTACATGATGACATATGGTACAGTGTCGGGGAGCACACACAACGAACGCATCACAGGGGATACATAACACTCCTACATCTCATAACAACAGGACATACACATGACGCAGGCACGAGCGATGACTATGGACCCTAATCAGCAGGGACAGACCTCCAGCCCAGCCCATCAGCCCTTTGCGGTGTTGTCCTGGAACGTTAACGGACTAGGGGATAAAATCAAGCGAGGGCTGGTTCTTCAATACATTAAGCGCAAGGGGCCCGCGGTCACACTCCTCCAAGAAACACATATGACAGGGACGGCGTGGAGAGCGCTGAACCGATGGGGGTATGAAATGGCAGTACATTCCGAGTTTACCTCAGGTTCCCGAGGGTGGGTGTCCTCATTAATAAACGTTACCCATTGATGGTCCTGGGAACCCGGAAAGACGACCAGGGCCGATTTGCGGCGGTGACTTGCAGGTGGGACGGCAGGGTTTACAATCTAGTGACGGTATATATCCCGCCAGCGCTACACCATATGGCATTCCCGGCCCTTGGGAAATTCTTGCTGACACTCCCTCAGGGGAACTACTAATAGGGGGAGACTTTAACGCGACGATGGACACCACAAAAGACAGGAAACCCCCTAGAGACACCAACAGTGCAAACCGGAAATTAGTAGACTTCACGGAGGCCCTGGGCCTAATAGATATATGGAGAGACAGGTACCCGACAGAGTTACAGTACACGTTCCACTCCGGGGTGCATGACAGCCTCTCCCGATTAGACTACATCTTCACGCTAGCATCCGGGAAAACTGGGGTAGTTGAAATCACGCATCTAGCTAGAGGCATATCAGACCACTCACCAGTACAAATCACGTATAGGGCCTCAACCCCGGGTAGGCGTAGGCTCTTTCCCCTCCACCCTAGTTATCTTAAGACCCACAAGATAAGCAAAGGCCTTATTAAAACAACAACAAACTATTTTGCAGAAAATCTACATTCCGTGGTGTCCCCTACAACTTTATGGGAGGCCTATAAAACAGTGCTACGCGGCCAGGCAATCTCTTTAGTAACAGGCCATAATCGGGCGCAGCAGCAGCAGATCCGTAATCTGGAGAGAGAGGCAACATTGGCGGAGACTGAGTTAGCAGCTAGTCTTAATGACGACACGACCCATAGGGTGCATTTAGCACACCAGGAATACAAGGCATATGTGTGGGAAGAGGCAAAAGCTAAGCATACCAGAACGCAACATGCCATATATGAAATAGGCGACAAAGCGGGTAAACTTCTGGCATGGCTGGATAAAAAGGAGAGAGCCAGCAAATGGATAGCGCAGATACTGTTGCCGAATGGGACATGTACGGCAGAGCCGCAGCGGATCGCTGGGGCGCTGGCGAGACATTATGAGATGGTTTATACCCCGGTGGCGACAGCCACAATGGAGGACAATATTAGATTCCTCAAGGATATCGAGATGCCCACATTGACCCCTGAAGCAGTAGAGGCTCTTGAGGCAGATCTAGCCCCGGAAGAACTTACGCGGGCGATTGGCGAGCTACATGTAGGGAAAGCCCTTGGGCCTAACGGAATCCCGATTGAATTTTATAAAAGGGCGGCGCCTCACTTAGTGCCGCAATTGCTAAACATGTATACAGATAGCCTGGAGAAGGGGGTCTTGCCCAGAGACCAGCGCATAGCCACTATAGTCGCGATTCACAAACCTGGCAAACCCCCGCAGGAGTGCACATCATACCGTCCCATATCCTTGCTCAACGCGGAAGCTAAAATTCTTGCAAAGACATTGGCCATGAGCCTACAACAGCACTTACCCATTATAATCCATCCAGATCAGTCTGGGTTCATGCCAAATCGAAACACCGCCCTAAATATTCGGCGACTGCACGGGGTCATAGCACGTAGATCTACTATAGAGGAGGACGCGGTCTTCCTTTCCCTTGACGCCCGAATGGCATTCGACCTCGTCGAGTGGCCTTTCCTTTTCGCGGTGCTCCGCCACCTGGGATTCGGTCCTAAATTCTGTGATTGGATACAGCTGCTGTACACCCGACCGCTGGCGCAGGTCACAGTGAATGGCTGCATCTCAGAAGAGTTCTCGCTGGGCAGAGGGACACGGCAGGGGTGCCCGCTGTCGCCACTCCTTTTTGCGATAGTACTGGAGCCGTTGGCCGCATGGGTACGCCAGAGCCCGGTGATCCGGGGACTGAAGTGGGCCGTGGGATGGGAGGACCGCATCTCGCTTTATGCGGATGATATCCTGCTCTATTTGGCATCTCCGGCACGCTCCATTAACTGTATATTGGACATCTGTGCGTCCTACGGCCGGGCCTCCGGCTATACCATAAATTGGGCAAAATCCATACTGTATGTACTGCATGGTACCCCACCACGGCTCCCCGGGGATGTGACCTCCAGGTAACGCACATCGGATTTAAATATCTGGGAATATACATCACGCATAACACCGCGCAATTCATGGCCGAAAATCTCACACAACCTCTGACGAAATTTCGACAAGACGTCAAGCACTGGCGCTCGCTGCCACTTACATTACTGGGGAGGGCAGCCCTCTTTAAAATGATGACGCTCCCCAGGCTCCTGTATGCGTTGCAGAATACACCGTTTCCCGTGACCCCTGCATATTTCGCAGCTATTGACTCCGAGGTGTCCACTCTACTATGGGATGGGAAGGCACCCCGCATAGCGAGACAGAAGCTTGCGCGCTGTTGGTACGACGGAGGCATCGCCCTCCCTGACATAAAAGTTTATTATTGGGCTGCACAATTGGCGGTTATAAACCAATGGCTCCACGTGTCCCAGGCCGACCCGGCGTTTCGACTGGACAGGCATCTCCTTGGCACCGCCGGAATTATGGGAGCGCTATATAATAAGACTAGAAGAGGTGCGCTTACTGGCCCGACGGCCCATACCATTCACGTCTGGGTCGAGGCGCGGAGGGCATTGGGATGGAAAGGGGTAATAACGCAGGCCATGCCGCTCTGGGATTCCAAACAATTGGGTGCCTTGCGCAATTCCAGAGGCTTCCAGCGGTGGGACCTAATTGGGATCTCGACGGTGGGAGACCTATGGAAAAAGGGGGAAATGGTCACGTTCGCCCTACTGCAAGACACATATGGTCTGGCGCAGTCGGAGGAGTTCCGTTACCACCAGATACGACACGCATTAAGGGCAGCTATCCCACCGGGTACGCAGCTTCCGGAGTCCTCGCCGTTGGAGGACAGACTCCTGACTGTGCACCTAGTCAAAAAAGCCATCTCACAAATCTACCGCAAAATAATAAATAACCAGCCTGATCGAACAGTCGCCCTTAGAGAAAAATGGGAAGCGGACGTAGGTAAATTAGACGATACAGAGTGGCAGGAGGCCCTATCGTCCCCTAAGGAAGTAGCGATACCATCTAGGCTCAAGCTAGTACAATTAAAAATAATGCACCGTACTTATTACACGCGGACCCTTATGCACAGAATTGCCCGAGCAGACACACCACTATGCCTTCGAGGCTGCGACGAATTAGGAACCTTTTTCACACGCTTTGGACATGTCATGCGATAATGCGATACTGGAGGGCAGTTATGCGGACACTCTCGCAAGTAACGACCATCACGATCCTCCCAGAACCAAGGATGTGTCTGCTTAATATATGGAAACCCACAGACCTCACTCATAGGGCTCGAGATTGGGTGACACTGGGAATAACTCTAGCGAAAAGAAATATCGCACAGCACTGGGGAACTCGACAGCTGCCCACACTACAGCAATGGTGCAAAGACATGGACAGCACCATGATTATAGAGAAAGCAGTATACATACATAGAGGGTGCCCCAAAAAATGGACACTGATCTGGGGGGTGGAATGCATACCGGGGTGGCATATGTGAGCCCCCACAGGAGAACACACTGTCCGATCTCAGCGAATGATGGAGCTTTGTCTCGGAGGACGTACGAAGGCCAAGCCATACGACACTGACTAGCCGACAGCCCACGTCACTGCTAAGTAGTCCGTGGCAGACTGCCGCCACCGATAAATTAGACAAATATCCCCCTGGTTTGATTGATTGTGAATGTACCGTAAAGTTATTGATGAAATGTCACATGTACCAGTTATGTAAAATCAATAAAATGTTTTACAAAAAAAAAAAAAAAAAGTGTGTATTCATTATTAGCCATTTAATTCCTGCAGACAACATAGTGTGAGTACATCTTAGCGTAACACCTCCCCGGCCATCTACCCAGCCCGCCCCCCCAACCACCCCTCCGCAATTGCCCCACTGTATATCATATTGTTCAATTGCAGCCCCTGCACTGCATAGTAGGGGATAGAGATCACATTAACTAATGATAACATTCCCGCAACTCCCCACCCAAGGCCGGTTGGACAACGGGCGATTGGCCACATGCACTGATGCTTTTAAACTTCTCATAAAACAATTGCTATCTCAGATACGTAACGACTTCTGGGGCGCAGCCGTAATCTGCCTAGACCATACTCTTGGCTGCCATTAATAATCAACATTATGAAACCTCATGATTCGGCCCCCGGTGTTCGAAGCGGAAGAAATAATACGAATCACCCCAACCCCCCAATGGTGACTGGTCGTCCGACCACCAACTGTGTATACACAGAAAAAGGATACTCAGGGAGTCCCCCAGACCCACTTGTCCATTGATGCTTGGACGTAGAATCGCTGCCACAGGACATTGCACTCCGCTGAGTTTCACCCCATCTCGTTCGCCATTTGCGGGGTCATCTCCGGACCTCCTCCCCGTAGCTCTGCACTCTGTGAGTCAGTTAGGGGTAACTGGCGGTTTTGTCCATCGTCGGATTCTGACTCAGATCTGGATTGTGTTGTGGGGTTGTTAAGGTGTTCCACCGTCTTTATAGCCTGTGCCCGCTCCTCTGCCACCTGTGTTTTGGTGGGCTGTTGTATCTTGTTCCTCTTCTGGCTCCTGCGCGAGCCCACTGATTTCCAAAACAGACGCAGTTCTGTCTGTGTAGTGGATGGAGGGTGTGCAAGTCCATTTTGGTCTATCCAGGACCAGGCTTAGGAACAATATATGTTGGACTCCTTGTGGCGGATACACAGTTTGGCTGGATATTGCAGGGCATACTGTATCTGATGTTCCCTCAGGCACCGCTTGACCTCCGTGTAGGAGGCTCTCCGGCGCTGGACAGCCAGTGTGTAGTCCGGGTAGATATGACAGCCAGTGTGTAGTCCGGGTAGATATGCACTGTTGCGTTCTCTACCTGCCAGGGGCCCTTGGCTCTGGTCACTTGGAGGATATGATCTCTGTCCCGGTAATTGAATAATCGTGCCACCACTGGTCGCGGCAGGTTGCCTGGACGTGGAGGACCACCCGGGACCCTGTGTGCCCTTTCTATGGATAAGAATTTTGAGACCCTACCCTGAAGGATTTCATTGGTGATCCAGGTTTCCAAATATAGGTCCATGGCTGGTCCTTCTATGCGCTCTGGCAGCCCCACGAGGCGGATATTGTTCCTGCGCGACCGACCTTCCTGGTCTTCTAGCCGGTTCGCCAAGTTTTCCACTTCTTGTTGCAGGGACATGAGTTGGTCGGTGGTCGTGGACACAGTGGGGCGCAGAGCCGCCAGGGCCGATTCCGACTCCTCCACTCTGGCCTTAAGTTTCTTGTGGTCCTCCCTTAGAAAGTCCATATCGAGGCATAGTGTGTCTATTTTAGGACCTAGCATGGTCTTGATGTCTAGAATCGCTGCCATGAGTTCATCAAACCTGTGCGATTGATCTGGCGGGGCGCTCACATTAGGGGCACCGAGTTGTGCGGCGTTTCCTCCGTCCGTTGCAGGCGTCGATGTTTCAGCCTGCTGAGGTTGCGATTTTTCCGCTCTCGGCTTCCCCATTGCGCAGTGGGCACTGCGTAGTTCCTCAAGTAATAAAGACACTGGGCACGTCTCGCGCGGCAGCCCTCCGCAAGCTGTCCCGGGTCCCCCCAGCCACACCTCGCGGGGATCGCGTTCCATCGCTATGGCTCCGTTGCTCACCATGTGCCCAGTGATGCCACTCCCCCACTCCAGTGTCCTCTGATGGTGAGGAGGGAAAGCAACTGCAATGCTCTGTGGGGAGGGGGGCAATCCCAGTACCCCCGCCACACAGACGACCGTTCCGTATGGCAAGGTTTTGTGGGCCCTCACACAGTGGGGAAAGCCAGGTCACCCAGGGTGCGCTCACAACAGGTGTGGTAGGGTGGGTTCGCCACGTGCACCCAGGCCCCGGTTTCCTGCCTCCATCTGCGGACGCCTCTTCCACTGTCTTTGAGCGCCCCTATGATGACGTCGAGGTCAGCAGCAGCAATACAGGAGCCCCTGTGGTGTCTCTGTGCAGGATTCGCTATGCTGCGGTCTTCCGACCACTGTCTGCCTCTTTTATTCCCTTCTGAGGAGCAATACGGGCCTCCAGGCCTCTGGTGTGAGCAAAACTCCAGGCGCTGGGGGGAGGGGGTGGGGAGTGCTCAGTATTGATGGCAGCCGGGCCTTGCTGCGGGTGTGGCTGGGCCCTCCAATGAGGCGCTGTGCGCGTTTGAGAGTTACGGGCCGCTCGACGCCTGCCATGCTGCTTCTTGGACTCAAACCGGCCCCTGGAAGGGGCGAGGGAAGAGTCTCCAGGTGCGATCGCCTCGATCGAGGCCGTCTGGTTTGATACTATTGTATTGAAGAGTTGAACACAATATCTGTCGTTTATTACTATGTCACTTGTTCCTGGGCGCGACCCGGTCGTATTATCATTGCATGAGTACCTGCTTGCCTACATATTCTGATAATGATTGTATCGTTATGTTTTGGAAATAATAAAAACATATTTAAAAAAAAAAAAAATTGAGGCCGTCTGCGTCGCAGTCTTAAGGCCCCGGAGGGGGAGTCAAGGTGAGCTGCGGCGGGCTCAGGCCCGATCACCCACAGGCCGGATCGGGTGACGGGCGCTGGTTACACAGCAGCGGGCCAGCGGGCCCGGGACCACAGGTCGCTCACCTCCGGCGTGCGCGTGTAGCGCCGGCGCTCGCCGCTGATCTCCGTTCTCGGTACCAGGGGATGAGAGGAACCGCTGCCCCTTCTGGCTCCGCAGCTGGTGATAGTTTCTGCCTCCCTTGTCCTCCGATGTCGTCGGACGGCACGAGCACAGCTGAGGGCCGCAGCCGCCAATAGCCTCAGTGCCGCGCCACAGATGCCCCAGGCGCTTTGCCTTCGCTCCGACTTCGGGGGGGCAGCATACGTGTGGGGAGTATGCACCAAACCTGTAGACCCTGGAGAAATGGTTCATTACATGTGTTTGCAGGATATTGTCGGCAGGCCGCGCGCGGAGCTCAGTGAAGTGCGTCCGCACTCGCCGCCATCTTGGCCACGCCCCCCTCCCTCCTCCTATAGTTATCACAGAGGATACTCAGAATGCTCAGACAGAGGAAGGTGAAATACAAACGGACATAGACGTCCATGATGAATGGGAGGACTACATAGCCCCTATGCCACCATCTCCCATCCCTCCTGCTGCGGATTCCCCTCCTGCAGATATTGAGGGACTTCATGATCTTCTAGAGCGTGCCTCCAAACGTTTTGATTTGCCAATGCCAGCTAAGCAAACTGAATGTTTTCTATATGATTTTAAGCCAGGCACTCAACGCTCAGTGAGGGCAATCCCTATAGTTGATTTTGCATGGCGGCAAGAAGGGCTAAAGCTAATGAAAACACCTGCCTCCGTCCCAGCTGTCATTCCAAAACTGAACAAAAAATACAAGGCTCCTGACGACTTGCCTGCATGCCTTATTGGTCACCCGAGACCGGACTCTGTCATCATGCAAGCAGCGCAGAGAAGATCCAAGAATCCAGCTTCCCCGTGCACAGCCCCACTGGACAAGGAGGGCCGCCGCCTCAATAATATTGGAAGGAGGTTCTCTGCATTGGCGGCCACCTCCATTAGAGCTTCTAATGCCATCGCCATTCTTGGGAGATATGTTCCGGCAGATGTGGTCAGACATCTTTACTCTGTTGGAGTATCTCCCAGAAGATAAAAAGAAAGAAGCTAAAGATATTCTATTGAAGGGAGAAAGAGCATCTTCGGAGCTCATTGAAATAGCCATAGATGTTTCATCCACAGCGTTTCGCCATAAGGCAGGAGCGGCGGGTCTGCGTCGCCAGGGATGGCTAAAGGTAACCGCCTTTCGTCCAGAGGTCCAAACCAAGGTCTTAGACATGCCTTTTGATGGAGAGTGCTTGTTTGGTAAGCACATAGACAAGGCGCTACAATCTATAAAGGCAGACACGGACACGGCCAAAGCCTTAGGCAATCTCCAGCAGCGCTGCTTTCAGTCGCTTTGGGGTAGAGTGCGGGGGCAGTAGTTATCCCGTCCGCAATTTCAGCAACGGTACCAGCCATATCCAAAGAGTACCTCCCAGCCATATAACTGGTCTTTTCAATCCAGCACCTCCTTATTCGAGACCGGCAGGACGCAAGAGGCAGCAATCGGCTGGAAAGTCCCAAGACTCCAATAGGAGGCAATTAAGTTCATCAGGCCCCTGCTACCATATTCCCACACCACAATCACGTCTTTTCTGCATCCTTTCGGAAATGGAGCTCCATTTCTTCAGACAAATGGGTTCTAGATATCTTCCAGCACGGCCACACACTAGAATTCATTCAGCATCCTCCAAATGTTCCACCACGAAAAGTTCTGCACCGTCACCTTCCTGATCTCAAAAAGGAGAGAAGGTCACTTCTTCTCAAGCGGTCAATCGGCTTGAAAGCCGATTGACCGCAACAGACGCCAAATGATATTTGTACCACCTGACCGCAATGCTAACTGGGATAGGAATAATTACCATACCTTACCCAGCTACCGATTCTCTACGACCTGAGGAAGCCCCAGGCCAGATGGCCGATGTCAAGGGGCGAAACACGTGTTGGCTATAGAATGTTCTCACTTGGCTACAGAACACGACAAAATAAACTGGAATTGACTCCAGGGAATATTTGATTTCTTTAACTCGTTCCGACACATTCTCCAGTCACATAGAGGAAGTACCCCTCAACCAGCAAAATCAGGAGTTTTATTCCCACTTCCTCATCAAAAAGAAAAATGGAAAATGGAGGCAGGTCATGGACCTCAGAATGATGAATAAGTTCATCAAAAAACAATCTTTCAGGATGCTCTCTCTTCAGGAGATTCTTCTTCTCATGGAAAAAGGGAATTACCTGGCCTCTCTCGATCTCCTCGACTCCTATTTTCATATTCCCATCCACCCTCAGCATCGAAAGTTTCAAAGTGGCAGGGCGCCATTACCAATTCAAAGTGCTTCCATTCGGTTTGAAATCCGCTCCCAGGGTGTTCACCAAGTGCATGGCACCGGTAATGGCCTTATCTGATAGAGACATCTAGCCGCAGATTCCTTAACTTAGAATATCCCTAGGCGTCAGACTGGATCCGGAAAACTTTTTCCCCAGCAGTACCTCTGCACGCCGGGGGGCGGCGTCGCCCGGCTACGTCCTGCCTTTGTCCCCGGAAGTGGAGTCAATGGAGCCATATAAGTCCCCCTCGGCGTGCTGACGTCAGTTTTCTTCTTTTCCGCGTCCCAACGCGGATCCGGGAGAAGCGGTTCCTCAGGCCTGTTTTAGTTTCAGGCCTTCACGACGCCCTTTTGTGTCTGGAACAGTGTGCCAATGCCTGTGGGCTTCAAGTCGTGTGCGTCCTGTTCGCTGCAGATGTCGGCGACGGATCCACACGAGATCTGTATGTGGTGCTTGGGCGAGCACCACGACTCCGCCGAGTGCGACGCCTGCCGGCAGCTGAAGCCGAAGTCTCTGGGGGAACGACGGATGAAATTGATGTCCGCCCGGTTGTCCCGGTCAGAATCCTCGCGGCGCCGGCCTCCGTCTCCAGCGGAAGGATCCAAACAGCGCAGTTCTTCCTCCCACGCCGAGGTTCCTGTTCAGGGCAGATCCCGGAGTCGTTCCCATGGACGTCGCTCGCCTGCCTCAGTTAAGCACCGGAAGAAGTCACGGAGGTCTTCGACCTCGCACAAGCATGACGTCGAGGCCCGCTGCTCCCGGTCTTCACCGGACACGTGCCCTCAGGAGTCGGCCCCCGCCTACCCACCGTTTCCTGGTGCTGGGGCGACTCGAACCCAGATGGAGGCCTATTCCAGGGCTCTGCAGGCCATCTTTGGGTCACCCCCTCTCCCTGGCGCGCCTTCGGGCCCCACAGTGGGGGTAGGGACTCAGGTCGGGGGTTCGCGGGCGGGTTCGCCCTCGGCACCGACCGAGTGCCTTGACTCCGGTTCCGGGGTTGCTGCGATGTCGGGACATGGCCCGGAGGGGCATCCCACTCTGACATCTAGCCCTCCTGATGCGTCTTCGCACAGTCCTGTGTGGCTCCCTGCGTCGTAGCTGGATGCGGCTGCAGCGCGGAGCTCGACTCCGAGTCGACTTCGTTCCTTCCCGCAGGCTCCTGCCTTCGTGGAGGTCGAGTCAACGCCGGTCCGACGCCGGGCGGACGAGTCCTCTTCGGGGGTCGTCGGCGTCAATCCGACATCGTCCCGACGTCGATCTACGCTGGTTCCGTCCCCGGCTGTTCCTCTGCTGGTGGAGGACGTGACCCCAGTGGATTCTCCGCCCCCAAGGTTTTTTCCATGCTCCATGGAGCAGGGGCCCAAGGGGCACTGGCTGGCTCATTCTTCTGCAGGGCCTCTGTTGTTGTGTGGACGGTTTAGCCTGCAGCCGTCTCCAACGGATGACTTGCTGTCTCCACCTCGGATGGCCACGGAGGCTAGCGCAGACTTTGCGAGGGCGGTTCGCAGGGCTGCGGATATCTTGCAGATGCAGCCGCCCTCTGTCTCCCTGCCTTCGGATCCTTTGTTGGATCTTCTCCACCAGGGCACGGTGGATGTGGAGCCTTTGTTGCCTTTTGGCGGGTCATTGTATGATGTCCTTCTGGGGACTTGGGCCAGACCCTCAACGGGTGACCCCGTGATCGTGCTATTGCACATCGCCATCGCCCGGCACCAGATGACCCTGCCTGTTTGTCTCTCAATCCTAGGGCTCAAGGACTTGTAGTCCAGGCAGCGCTCCCTTCCTCTCCTCCGTTGCTTCCTCCCACTTGGGAGTCTAGGTGGCTGGAGTTGTGTGGCCGCAATGTCTTTGCGTCCACCAGCTCAGGCCTTCGTTCCCTGAACACGACCTGCGTGTTTGCTCGGGCTCCTTTTGCCCTTTGGGACTCAGTCGAACAACTCCTTCCCTCTTTGCCGGAGGGCCCTCGCGCTGACCTGGTCCGGCTTATTCGGGATGGCCGCGTCATGGCCCAGTTTTCCGTCCGGTCGGCCATGGACACCACTGACTCCGTGGGTCGAGCTATGGCCAGGTCAGTTGCTCTCCGTCGCCATGCGTGGCTACGCGATGGCGGTTTCCCCGAGAATGTTCGGGAGCGACTCAGGGATCTGCCCTTTGATGGGCATGCCGATTCGGCGGTCCGGCGCCACCTATCTGGATTTCCATGACTGCCAGGTTTTTAGTCCTCTATGGTGGACTTGTATTTTCGTATGTGGTGTTGTCACTGCTTTTATGATTTCCATCTCTGGGTTCAAGCCGTTATTTCCCAGACGGGCTGTATGGCTGTTCAGCCGTGTTTTTCCTTCCTTTGGTACAGCTGGGCCAGCTGTTTATATGGTTCTTTTTGACCTCTGCCTATGAGCTTGTCTCAAGAGGTGTCCCTTGCTTTTTATAGGGTTGTGACGTACCCTATGTGGGGTATTCGTTCGCTATTGTGTAGCTGCTCTTCCTTGCCAGGAAATTTCGGAGGCTCCCGTGGAGTTCTCTTCGTTAATGTCATGTCCCTCTGATGATTTTTTCTTGTGTGTTATGCTGTGGGCATCTCCCTTTTTTCCATACTTCCTGCTGTGGTGGAACGCCTCCTCTGTTGAGGCCCACGGCCTGACGTGGCCCTCTCCTGGAGCTTCTGTATTGCTGCCTACGGTTGTTCCGTTGCACTTTCATGCGTCTGTGGACGCAGTCTGCTCCGGTGTATTGTTGGGGTTCTGCCGTATCCGACTCGCCCCAGGGGGCTGCACGTCCTCCTGCCTTGCATTTGGCTCATCTTTCCGCCTTCATTCTGCCCCTAGCACTGTTGGTTGTCTTGGGCGTGGGTACGCGTCCCTGTGGGCACTTTGTTCCGTTCTGCTCCAGATCGGTTCTTCTGTATTCTGTGCGGGCACCACATGTGGTCCGCACTGTGTGTGTGTGTGCTAACACGGGGGTCCCGTAGTGTTCCTTGAGCCACTGTCTTGGCTGTGTTCTCTTCTTGTTGCCTTCTTCCCTGGTGTTGGGAAAGGTTTGAGCACACCCTGTCTGGGGTTTGCCTTTGGGTGATAGCGTTTTCGCCGGAGCGGATCTCTGTTACGTTTTACCTGGTGCCCCTTGCTTCCCTCTGACGGGCCACGACCTGGGCTCAGGTTTTTCGGTTCGTTGCCGCACACGGCTCAGGTGTTTCTCCTCCTGGCCTCTGCTGCGATTTCAACAGACGTATTCTATCTCCGGATGATCTCTGGCATCATCCTGTCTATATATATATATATATATACTTTTTCAGACATTCTATGTCTGAGTGTTACTGGCTTTTCTTCTTAGTTGGTGGGGTAGTCGGTTTCCCGCCTGTATCGCGGTGACTTGGTCCTTCCTTCCCGATCGGGGGTTGGGGTCGCCCCCTTTTGTGGTTGGACTTGTATGTCCTGTTACGTTTCACAGAAGTCGGTGCCGTTGGTACCTCTTGGGCGACTTTCTATTCTCTGGGGGATACTCTTCCAGTTTACCCTTGGTTCTCACTTCTTGACTTTTTCATGTATTTCTATGTGCTGTGTACGCACACGAGGGGGCAGGCATGCGGAGTTTCCCTGCGGTGGTTCCTGGGGATTGTCCCAGATTTCCTCTTTCTCTCTCTCTCTCCGTCATGGGAGATAGCTTTGGGTGTGTCCGGTTTGCCGGTGGCCCTTGGTTGTTGAACCTGTGGGTACGGTTGACTGGTTGGCTACCTGGTGCTGCGCTCGTCTTCTCTGTCGACGCGCACTTTCTGTTGCTGTTACGCTTCATTGAGCTATGCATTGTGTGGTGTGGTTCTGACTGTACACAATGTCTGTTCCGTCTATTCTTGTAATTCGCATCTATGTATCTCTTGGTAGCCACAGTTTGTATGTCTCTGCATGATGCCTTCTGCCCTGACATGTCATTTGTTGGCACCTGATGTTGTGCCGCTCACATTGTGTGTTCTGAATCTGTCATCATGTTTAAGTCCCTTCGTTGGGCCTTTGTCTCTTACGGATCCTGGGGTCCTCTACTCAGTTTCCCTCTTTTCGTTGAAGTTTCTGGCATTCTGCCGTTGTGCACTGACCTTTCTGGTTCTGTGATTTTGTTTCGTCCCTGTCTGGCGGACGGTGGACTCCTGCCGTCCTATGACGGATTGTGGTACCTTGCTTCCCTTGCTCATGCTCCGCCCTGAACTTCATGGTCTGGTGTCAACTACGCTGGCAATGCTGAGCTTTATGGGTCTCATGTCAGCCAAGCTGGCGTTGCGGCCCCCACCTTGTTTAAGTCAATGTTCTTGACGGACTTCTTCCTTTGGGAACTTGGTGGGGTTCGGTCGCAGACCCTCCTCCAATGGGGTATAGCTTTGGTATCTATTCTAAGTTAAGGAATCTGCGGCTAGATGTCTCTATCAGATGAACGAGTTACTTACCTTCGGGAACGATGTATCTGGTAGAGACACAGTCTAGCCGCAGATTCCTTAACGCCCGCCCATCCTCCCCGTTCTGCGAGGACCTTTCCAGGTGGGGTTCTACCACCTTGCCCCCTTACAGGTGGCCTTGGTCTTCCTGAGGGGTGCTCTAGTTCACCTACCTCCGGGGCAGGGGATGTCATTCTATTTTGGCACAATGGCTCTACACCCATTTTCGTTCTTGGGTGGCTAGGTTAGGTGCCCTTCAGTGCTCCTCCACCCTTGTTCTCCGGCGTGGAGATTCTCATGTTCTTCTACCCTCCCTCCACCCTCGTCTGTTTCACCCCATTTCTTCGGGGTCTCCTTGTCTATGCTGCAGTCGATTGGGTTGAGGTTCTGTTTGCCTATGGTACAGTTCATAAGTCATTGTGGGGAGGTGTGGTGAACATTCTATGTTGTTGTTCACTTCTGGTCTCTTGCCATGAGTCATGTTGTTCCAGTCCTGTGGTCCTTTACAGTTACATCCTATGGTTACAGACCGTCTTTCATACAGTTCTGCCCTGTGGTTGCAAACTGCCTTTCGTTTGGCCTGCCATTCATTTCCACTGCCGTTGCCTCTTAGGGGGGGCACGACTCTTCGCTTTGGTGGGACTTTTCCTGGGGCGGGTGCTCTGTTCGATCCCTTCAGTCCCTTCAAGTGTTGAGTACTCTTTCAACATGATGTTGTTTCTTATCATTCTATGATTTCTTATCATTGTTGTTTCAAAGGTTTGTGCTCCTTTTTCGCACACTGTTCCTATACTCTCACAGTTTTTGTAGTGGCTCCGCGTTGTGGCGCGGAAAGGTTTCACAGTAGAAAACTGACGTCAGCACGCCGAGGGGGACTTATATGGCTCCATTTGCGTCACTTCCGTGGACGACGTCAGGACGGAGCCGGACGACGCCGCCCCCGGCGTGCAGAGGTACTGCTGGGGGAAAAGTTTTCCGGATCCAGTCTGACGCCTGGGGATATTCTAAGTTAAGGACTCTGCGGCTAGACTGTGTCTCTACCAGATACATCGTTACCAAAGGTAAGTAACTCGTTCTTTAAGACGTTCAGGTCACCAGGTATTCCCTTACCTGGACAATTGGTTCATAAAGGCTCTGTCTTTTCAAGCGGCAGAGATTTCAACAAGCGCCTGTCGGGTTCTCTTCCAGTCTTCTAGGTCGATTGCATCAATCTGGAAAAATCGTCCATTATCCCAGCCAAATCGTTGGTTTTTCTGGGTGCACGTCTTGACACAGATCTGGACAAGGCATTTCCCACTCAAGAAAGAATTATGCGGATTCGGGGTGCAACAAAGCTTCTTTCAACAAAAAAGTTCGTTTCTGTGAGGCAGTACACGTCCATGCTGGGGATGATGTCCTCTTGCATCCCGCTCATCCTCAATTGACGCTCCGCATGCGACCGCTGCAGGAGCAGCTCGATGCACAGTGTATTCAGTCTCAAGGCTCGTTCAACGACAAGGTTATCATTTCAGCAGCAATGAGAGCCGCAATGGCCTGGTGGATGGTCAAGGAAAACCTTTCGCAAGGCCTCTCATTCATTCTCTCTGTGCCACAGCTGGTGATGACCTCGGATGCGTCAATGGACGGACGGGAGGGCTCACCTTCAAGAATTACAGGTTCACTGCAAGTGGTCCAAACAGGAATCGGAGTGCCACATAAACATTCTGGGACTCAAGGCAGTGTTTCTGGGACTGAAAGCCTTCCTGCCTCAGTTCAAGGGTGCGACAGTGCTCGTCAGGACGGACAATACTACAACAATGTTTTACCTCCGAAAGCAAGGCGGCACGAGATCTCGAGCGCTTTCCCTTCTTGCTCAACAGATATGGGAATGGCTCCTTGTCAACTACATCTCCTTGCGAGTGGAACATGTGCCGGGTGTTCACAACGAGAAGGCCGACCCTCTCAGCAGGGCCTCCAAACAGTGTCATGAATGGGAGCTCAACGACCAGGATTTGAAGGTGGTTTTTCAATCCTGGGGTTACCCAACATTAGATCTGGTCGCTACGTTCCTCAACAAAGTCTCCTCTTTTCGCAAGCAGACATCCTCATCCAAATGCCTTCCAGTTTCCTTGGACGGGGATGTTCATCTATGCATTCCACCCATTTCCACTCATTTCTCAAGTAGTTCAGAAAATGAAGCAAGAGCCTTGTCGGCTCATTCTCATTGCTCCAGGTTGGGCAAGACAATTCTGGTACACCGAGCTGCATCACCTATCGGAGTGTGCTCCTATTCTCTTTCCTCCAAGGGAGGATCTTCTCGGCATGAACCAGGGCCAAGTGGTTCATCCACAAATTCCCTCTCTTCATTTGTCGGCTTGGCTCCTCACCAAGCTGAATTTGGGGATTTGAGGCTTTCCGAGGAGTGTTCTCCGATACTACAGAAGTCTAGGGCGCCTTCCACGTTAAAATGTTACATAGCTAAATGGAAGAGATTCTGTGCTTGGTGTATCTCGCAAGCATTATATCCGTTCTCATCATCTCCGGAGCAGGTGCTGCCTTATCTCTTGCACTTAGCAAAATCAGGACTTTCTCACTCTTCCATAAGAGTTCACCTTGCTTCAATCTCTAGGTATAGAAGCCGCTCAAATCAAACTTCTCTGTGGTCTAATCGACTCATCAAAGAATTTATGAAGGGACTTTTTAGAGCTTTTCCGCCTGTTAGGCCTCCTCCAGTTCTATTGCAATTAAACACCGTTCTGTCACAACTAATGCGTTCTCCCATCGAGCCAGTACACAAATGCAATTTGAAGTTCCTTTCTTGGAAAGTGGCTTTTCTCTTGGCCATTACGTCAGCCAGACGTATCAGTGAAATCCAAGCTTTCACTATAAAAGAACCGTATCTTCAATTTTTTCTGGACAGGGTTATCCTACGCACTAACCCTTCTTTTTTAAACCTAAGGTGCCTTCAACTTACCACCTCAATGAGCTGATTGTCTTACCAACGTTCTTTCCTAATCCATCCTCAGCAGCGGAAAGGGCGTTGCACTAACTGGACATTAAACGTTGTTTAAACTTTTATCTACAAAGAATGAAGATCTTCCTGAAATCCTCTCAGCTACTGATCTCTTTCTCTGCACCTAGGAAAGGACAAGCCTTGACATGGGCCAGCATTGCTCATTGGGTCACCTCAACGATTACCTTCTGTCATGAAAAGGCTGGCGGCCCACTTCCTGCGAAAACACAAGCTCACTCAACTTGTAAAGTGGTGACTTCCTCTGCCCTGTTTGCAGGTGCATCCCTTCCTGACATATGCAGGGCGGCAACGTGGGCGAATGCTCACACATTCATGAAGCATTACTGCCGTGATGGTTGGAAGAAGGCAGATATCGCTGTTGGTCAAGCTACACTTCGACGTCTCTTTGCCTAAGGTAGGCGGCTTTTAGCCTTTTATGTTCTTTACATACTGATTGTAAATTTGTATGGCTATTATTCTCTTTTTCTTGGTTTCTGATGCTGCAAGTTTACGTCATGACGAGATGGTTCGCCTGCCCACCACTTTTTTCTTTTTCTCTTATTGTGTTTATACTGCTTACTAGTCGGATTCAAGCATGTGAATCTATAAAAGATACAATACTGGAGAAAAAACAAGTTACATACCTGTACACTGTGGTTCTGCAGTATTGATATCTTTTATAAATTCACATGCTACCCTCCCTCCTCCCCGATTAGGCTCACCAATTATCTCAGAGTTTTGTATACCTATACACTTGTGCTCGAAATCTGAGGTATGGTGGCTCTGTGGAGAAGGAAACTCTGAGGTCTCTGCTGTGATTGGCTGAAATTTGGTTGTTATAAAATGAGGCTGAAAAGTTACTTAAGTGAGTTTTCTGTTCTATGGAGGTCTATAGTGATGTTTTATTACTGGTATTTCTTCTATTGCCGAGGGACTGCCACCATGACGACTGGGAAGATTCAAGCATGTGAATCTATAAAAGATATCAATACTGGAGAACCACAGTGTACAGGTAAGTAACTTGTTTTTTTCTGCACAAAAGGAAACCAATGGGTTTGTTGAATCTCCTGGGCCCAGTTCCATCCCTCTAGTTCTGGGAATGCCTGGCAAAACAAATCCACCGTATATAAGCGGACATCCGACCCCTCTTTGCCTTCTGGAACACCAAGCATCCGCAGGTTATTGCGCCTTTGACAATTCTCTTGGTCCTCCAGCTTCTACAGGATGTCAGTTAGCTGAGATTCATGAGCCTCCGTCTGACCGCGAGCTCCAGCAACATCAGATTCAAGAGCAGCTGCTCTAGTCTCGATGTACGTCAGACGATCCACTATGGCATTACATGATTTAGCCATCTTTCAAACCACCTCCTGTAGCTTGCGTATTGCTGCTTGAGATCTGCGACCATCCAATCAAGTTTCCTCTTGATGCGACATAATGCATTGAAATATTGTATCTAAGTTAGGGGGGTTTGGACTAAGAGCTTCTTGGGGAACTTCTGACATGGCCCGACCAACTGCTCAGTTGGTGAATAGTCCCACTTAAGACCCTTTCAAAATGTAGCTTGCCGTTCAGTCTTTTTAGCCACTTTCCAAGATGTTGTGAGAGGAGCGCCACCAGTTAAGTTGTCCGGAGCACAGTTACTCTCACTGGGCTCAGTAAGTGATCCAGAGCCATCTACGGACAATTCTGTCCCATCCGACAAGGAATAGAAACAGTCGTTGGTGTCAATGTCGGAGCCAGCTAAGCACGCCCCAATCTATGAACTTTTCTTGAGCCTTTAAGGTCTACCTGAGGGATACAGGTTTCAGGGGGCTGCGTTGATTGAGGTTATGCTTACAACATCTGCAGCTTTAAACTGGGGGCTGTGGTCAGCATCATCCCTTGATTCCTCCTCTCCCAAATTCACTTTTACCGTCATTCCCATACCAGGATTTAAATAGGACAGGTAAGTTGTTGTGCAAACGTTTCAGAACCTCCCACATTCACATCAAACGGTAACAGAGTGGCAGCGCCATTTACCTTACCTTCAAGAGTCTGCAAATCCTGCACGTTTTTTCCAGCTGCAGCACTTCCATCGGACTCAAGCTCCGTTAAATCCGTTGGCAGTAATTCTGTTATTAACCGGGGTGACTCACTGCTCACCGGACTTCCTTCGGTCCTCGCCCGCTGCCGAAGACCTCCTATCATGCCTGTTGAGCCACGTAGGAGCTCTAAAACTGTAGAACTTGGAGGACGTTGAGCAGGCTGGGGCCAGACTCTCCCCTTCTTCTTCCCTGTCCAGTCCGTCTTCGCAGCCGGTGGAGGGCGCCGCCCGCTGTGGTGTGGTGCTATGTTGCTTGTTGGCTCTGCTCCTGAGCCTGCCAGGATTTAAGATGTTGCAGCCATTAGTGAGGTGTTTTTTCTTTTCTCCTTTCTGGCTGCCTGATCCAGCACCAGCCGATTTAGGACCCATTCCGAGGGCTGGCCATGTCCACAACAATGGCTGCAGTCGGCGCGATTCACCGCTGCAGCTACCAGGCGCTCACAGGTAAATAAAAACTCTCCTCATATCAGTGCACCATTCCGTCCCCTACCGCCAAGTTTTAATTGCTGAGTAGTCGCATGCCAGAACTCTGCCATGGCCTCTGAAAACATTACTGCGGGGGTTATCCTATACCACGTTTAGCCTGTTGATTGGTCTGAGAGCTGCATTAGGCCACCTCACGCCGCTGCCATCTTGCTTTTCCTCCCGTGACCCACGCACTGCAAATGTGTTTCCAATGGAGGAATAATGCCCTGGAAACTCCAAACACACTGTTTATGTTGTTTCTTTTTCAGATTCTTCATTAAGTGCAAGATATGTCAAGAGTTGTTATGTAGATGACTCACCGATGAAGGCAGAGTTTAACTCTTGGCCGTTCAGCATCATGATCCACCTTCTCCAGAGGGGAAATAGAGCTATCACCCTGATGTGAGAGGTCTAGGCACCCGGTCGGTGCCCTCAGCTGTTCCTGCAGTCAATGCCCTCTGCAGTTTCTCAAGTCACCAGTTCTCGTTCCTGTTTATGTTCGAGGTGTTCAACATCTCAGCTTCAAGGTTTTCAACACTAAGCTTTTCGACTTCGATGCATACGACATAGAGAGTGTTAGGAACCTCTACAATGGCATCTACTGCTTCTTTCCTGTCAAGGTCCCTGTCGACATCTAGGACATTGGAGTCAATGAGAGGTCCATTAACTCTGCAGCACCAAGAGGCTAGGCGCCCATCTCTAGTAAGAAAGTCAGATCCTAGAGGTGTACTTACGCGTTTTACTTCTCCTGAGACTCAACCCTCCACTGAAGAACTTCTGCCCATCCCAGCAGCACAGGGGGACTCTTTACAAGCCAGAGATTAAGATGTTCCGTCTACTTCATGATGACTCCTTTAAGACCAACACTTCTAGTACATCCTACTGCTACGGCACCTCATACCTCTTCATCAATGAGACCTTATAAGGACAACCAGTGAAAGAAAGGCCATCACCATTATCATCAGGTGAACCCTCTAAGAAAAAGAAGAATGAGGGTTGCCACTGTCATCACTCAAGGGAACGAGAACCTGGTAAGTCACGAAAATCCAGGTTGCATACTCCCCTAGAAGGGATACCTTTTCCTCATTAGATATGAGAGCTATATCCATCACCTCGCCATCCTCCTTATAGATTTTTTTTGCCAGTGGATGATATAGTCCTGTTCATGTAACATCTGTCATATTTGACGCTTTCCTCCCATAACCACAGACTAGGCTGATGTTAGCTCTGGTTCCAATGTTATTGGAACCCACTATGCTCATTTAACTTCCTCCTGCCTCCATCAATTCTGAGGCAAACAGAGGCAGAAAAAGTAAACACCTCTCGTCTGGAATCCATTCTTTGTGGAGAAAACTTCACCTTTGGACTCTAGTTGCGTCTGCGAGTAAGAAATGCTAAAATGTCAGTGGTTCTGTTTCATCTTCACCACCAGACAAAAAAGCAAATGGTTGGATGAAGTGAGTAAGAAAGCCTGCATGACTTCAGCTCAGCTTTGAGAGTGGCAATTTCTGGAATTCTGCTGGACCAATACAACAGAGGTCTTTTGAATTTCCTGGAACATTTCAGTGATTTGCTTCACATAGATAGCAGAGAGGCATTTATACCGATTTTGAAGGAGGTGTTGTTACATCTGACCAGAAAAACAGTGCTGTAAAGTATTAAGCGGCTTGAGACTTACGTCATGGTCTCTCGATGATATGATCCTCATGGTTACGAAGAAACAGTACAAATGCATTTCCCATTACAACTTTAGATGAGACCAGTGAGGGTTTTTTGTTGTTGTTGTTAATCTGTTTAATTAATTTTTTTTTTACCTGTCTTTATTGGCATTTCTGTTATTATACATTCTGTTACATAAGGACGATATCAAGGTACATAGCCATATTATGTTATTTCCACGCATACAATACAGAAGTAATTGGGTATAACAACTTCGTGCACTAGATAATGGAGACACCAAAAGATACATTGGACTGTAACCGCTTGCATTACTTTGCATTTAGTGCTGACATTGACCATTTAGATTCATAGGGTATGTGTCCACTCTTAAAAGCAACTGGGATGGCATTGCAAGTCCGCGGGTGAGGGGGTCTGACATGTAGTGTACAGAGTTAGATCATTTGTAAGGTAGTGTATTGAACTAACCCAGTGGTTATTCGTCTGTCTAACGAGTGGGCGATATGGCTGGGCCCGATTCTCCCTGGTGATTCGCCCTCAGCCATGCGAGGAAGGGACCCCAAATGTCCTTAGGACTGGAGGCGATGGGCATTAACTCCCAAAAAGCGGTAAGTTGTTCTTGACAGAATGTAACATCCAGGATCCAGTCCTTAATTAAGGGGGGGTTTGATCTGCCCCACTTCATAGCGACTCTGCGCTTTGCTAATAATAACAGCATAGCCAGGAGTCTGTGGATCTCAACTGGGGCATCTTTGACGTACCCCAGCAGCCCCAATAAGAGCACGGGCTCTATCCGTGCCATGAGTATCTCGCTTATTTTGTGAAAGATCTCGCGCCAATATGTGGCAATCGGAGGGCACTCTCAGGCTAAGTGTAGAAAAGTTGCTTGATCCGTGTGGCACGGTGCAGCTGTGTAGGTGTTCTGTAGTATCGATTTATAAATTTGAAATGGATTAGTCTGAGTTTATAGTTGGGGGACAGTTGCTCTAGTTGCGCACAGCAAAATTGCCATTGCTCTTCTTTAATCTGTGGGTATCTCAGTGTTCCACTGTTCTCTACATTTTGGTGCTGTTACTGGGCAGTGTTTTTGCATAGATGTATATAGCCTTGTGATTAATCTGTGTGGTGAGGGAGTAGTGAGTATGTGCTCTAAGGCCTGTAGGACTGGGGGGGCCTGGGGAATGTGCTGTTGATCTGACAACATGTTGCACGTATGCGGTTATAGAGCAGTATATCAGAGAAGTTGGGAGGCGGTGTATCAGTCGGTGACGGTGATTCGATAAACATGTCTTCAGGGTACAGATCTGCGTATTTAGTGATACCCAGTTTCCTTGCTCTTACTATAGCACCCTGATCTTCCAGCTGGGGCATTTGTGGGTTCCTAGACAGGGGTATTGAGGGGGCAAATTGTGTCTCAGTTTTGGCTCTCCCACGCAGCCCTTCCCATGCCCATCTCGTTTCTGTTGTGTCAATGACATGGCGGGTGCGTTTGTATGGCCTGTATAACACCACCTCTAGTGGAGTAGGCGCAACTATGTCAAGCTCAACCGCCACATGGGGCTTGAATGGGATCGGGTGCACCCAGTAGTGAAGGAACTGCGCCTGTGCACAGTAGGCATAAAGAGGAATATCAGGCGCACCCAGCCCTCCCTGACTTTGTGGGAGCATCAGTGTTTCCCAGGCGACCCAGGCTTGTCCACCCGCCCACACTAGTGAAATCATCAGCGAGTGAATGGTGTTGAAGAATGCTTAGTGAGTGTAAGTGGGAGGTTTACAAAAATATAAAGGAACTTGGGAAGGAGTATCATTTTAGTTATCGCTATTCTGCTGGCCAAGGTCAGGGGTAATTTGGACCAAACTTTAGTTTTCTCTTCAAGCCAGGTTATAGTGCGACCAATATTCATGTTCCATAGTTCTTGGGTGTCCCTGCTCAGCCAGATCCCCAGGTATTTAACTGGGCCCTCCGCCCATCGGAGTGGATAATCGAGTTTGAATGGTTTGGTGTTGGCAGTCAGCTGGAGTAATGTAGATTTCTTCCAATTGATCTGATTGCCTGACATGCCTCCAAATTTGGTGATCTCCCGGAGTGTCGGGAGTAAATGTTCTTGGGGATTATTAATGTACAGGATGATATAATCTGCGTATTGTGATATTATTACCCCCCTGGATGAGAATCCCAAGCCCCTGTCTGCGTGATGTTGCCTTAGTCGCGCCGCAAGTGGTTCCATCGCAACCGCGAAGAGTAAGGGGGAGAGGGGACAGCCCTGTCTAGTCCCACGAGTGATGGTAAATGCATCGGATGTTTGACCATTCACTCGCAGATGCGCGGTGGGGTCTGAATATAGCAATTTAATTTGTTGTATAAATAACGGGCTGAAGCCTAATCTGGTTAATACTGCAAATAGAAATGGCCACTCTAAGGAGTCGAATGCCTTAGTGGCATCAAGAAGTGCAGCCACCGTGGGAAATTGAGGGTCAAGATAGTGAAGGATCGTAAAAAATGTACGTAGATTCTGGGCAGTCGACCTCCCGGGAATAATCCCGATTGATCAGGTCTGGCGATGAGCGGCAAAAGCGGCTGGACTCTGTTGGCCAATAACTTGGCGTATATTTTATTGGCTTTTTCAGGTTTAAGTAGAAGCAGTATGCTTCGCTTCTCTAAGAGTAGGGGGCAATTTGCCATTTTCGAGGGACTCCTGATATACCGCCATGAGGTGGGGAGCTAGGATCGGTGCATAAAATTTATAGAATGAGGCTGGGAGGCCATCCAGCCCGGGGGCCTTGTCGTTCGGCAAGCTGTTGATGACCTGTATAACATCTTCCTTAGTGAATGGTTCGTCCAGATATGCTCTGTGTGCTCTGCTCAACCACAGCAGTTCGATCGAATCGAAGTAGGGTTGAATATCCTCTGGCGGGCTTGTGTGTTGTGAGGTATATAGATAAGAGTAGAAGTGTGTGATGTAGTTCATGATATCCTGGTGGGCTCTTATAGGCTGTTGGGCATCATCCCTCAATTCGTGATATAATCTATAGTGCGCAAGGGTTTTAGCACAGAGGCTAGTATTTTGCCTGGTCTGTCCCCTTCACCATATCTTCTAGCCTGTGTGTTTTTGCCTAGATAGTTGACTTCTCTCTGCGCCTCATCCTCAAATTCGGTAAGTTTGCTTCTGATAAGGGGAAGGAGCTCAGGGTCATTCGATTGATAGTAATCAAGCTCTAATGTTCGGTTCTGTGATTCAAGTCTTTTGAGTGTTTGTCTAAGGGCTTTAAGTACTCCGGCCTGTCTGGCTATGCACCGGCCACGGATGACCACTTTGAATGCCTCCCACAAAGATGATGGAGAGGACACCGATTCCTCTTTGAGTGAGGAATATTCAAGGATGTCCCCTTTTATTTCCTCGCGAAAGGCAGTGTCCAGCGGGAGCTCTGGGCGGGAGTTTCCACTGAAATGCCCGGCTGGGCGCAGATGGTATCAGTAGGCGGAGCAGGCAGGGTGCGTGATCAGAGAGGGTTCTAGGGAGGTGTTTAATGTCTGTGGTTCATGTGGCCAAGTCCTTGGATAGCAGTCAAAAGTCAATGCGGGACCAGGCTGAGTGCTGTGTTGTAATGCATGTGCCCTCTGTCGTGTCTGGGTGCCATTGTCTCCAAATGTCAGTTAGCCCGTTATCTCTTATTAGTGTGTTTAGTGCAGCGCTGGCATTTGGGTGCAGCTTACGGGTTGCGCCCTTGCGGTCTAGAGAATCGTCAAGGATGGCATTGAAGTCTTCCCACCAAATTATAGTATCACATCCAGTTTGTGTTATTCCACCCCAGAGCTCATTGAAAAATTCAGGCGTGTCCATATTGGGACCATACACCACCACCAGTACCACCTTCATTGTGCCAAGTGTACCCTCCGATAAGATGAATCTGCCTTCCGGGTCAGACTGTGTTTTAATCAGGGTCCAGCCAAATCTCCCCCGTTTGAGGATGGCGGTTTCTCTGGCATAGTTTGAGCAGGTCGCCGAGTAGACATTTCCCCAGTGTCTATGTTGAAGCTTGGCGCTCGCTGTGTTTTGCAGGTGCGTTTCCTGAAGAAAGCATATATCAATTTTGTGTCTGATTAGGTATGACTGTATAAGTCTGGCTTTCCTAATGTCTTTGAGCCCACGTATGTTCCATCTGAGACAGTTATATGTGGTCATGTCTTAGTGGTATGGAATTCAAATGCATCAGCGGTTCTGTGTCTTGTGTGCCTAACTGCTTTGGCCGCGGAATAGCTGTTCTGGTTAGCAATGCTGTGTACCACATTACTACATGTCTTGCTGTTTGTATAGCATGACTTGCGTACCTTATGTTGTTGCCGCCCTTCCCCTTTCAAGCTAATAACTCCCTTCCCTGAAAACCCACCCACACCAACCCCCCAAACAGGTTGAGTCTGCAGATCCCTCCCTTCAACTGAATCAACATAAGAGTCAAAAACAAAACAAAACATCAAGTTCAAAAAAGGTGAAATCGTGGAGCTCTCCCTGGGGGCGTGGAGGCACCTGCGTCCAACCCGGCTGGAGACCAGGTGGCCGAGGTACATGTTAAACGATACAAGACGTACACAATTATTGCACAATTTGTACTATCGCATCCCGCTCGCGGGATCAAACCAAGGCGACTCCAGTGATATTTTAGTTGGAACGGACGCGTTTGGAGTTCATCGGAAATTGGGAATATATATAGTGCTACTGTCAATCATTGTCGCTCAGACCATTGTCTGCAGTTTGTGCTCTGTTAGTTCTAGCTGCTTGTTTCTTTGACCCTCCGATGTGTTTGGCAAATTTAAAAGCCGGCTTTGCATCCATAACATTTTTTGTGTTATTGTCATGTGTGACCTTTAACTTGGCGGGGTAAGGTAAGGCATATGGTACACCAGCCTGTTGCAGCATCCGTTTGATTTGGGTAAACTCACGGCGCGCCGCCTGAACACCAGGGGTGAAGTCCAGTTAGAAAGAAACGTTGTTGCCCTTGTAGGAGATTTGGCCTCGTTCTCTGGCACCCCTGATTATAGTGTCTCTGTCTCGATAATTCATGATTTTACCTAGGATCGATCTAGGGGTGGCTCTCACTGGGGGTCTGGGCCCCGGGGAGCTATGAGCACGCTCAACTATGAACATAGTCGACAGTTCTGGGCCAAATATGTCCTTTATCAACTCTTCCATGAATAGTTCCATCCTGCCTGTAGCTGTAGTCTCGGGAATACCCATTATACGTAGGTTGTTCCTTCGGGAACGTGCTTCCAAATCATCATTCTGTGCTCTAATAACAGTTAATACTTTTTCCATATTGAGCATTTGTTCCATTGTTTCTATCTGAAATTCGTGCACCTCTGTGTGCCGGTTTTCAAGCTGATCTATGCGCAGTTCGTGTGTCAACCTGCTTTTTGACCTGATCCAGTTGAGCTGTGAGAATATCTAGTTTTGAGTCAATAGTCTTGAGTCTGGATTTCATTTCTATCAAGAGGCTACACAAGTTGCCATTGCCTCCCCCTGCTTCTTCTCCTGTCCCATGCTTGCTTTCTGTTTCTGCATCTGTGTCCGCTTGTCTTGTTTGCTTTTTATTTTTGAACGTTAGCTTGGTCTGCTTTGCGTCGTTCTTGCCCATTGTGTTTGCTCCGTAGGATCCTGCAGCCGCGGGCGAGATTTGGTGGACCTGAGCAGTCGTTTAATCCGAGTTCCCTTCCTCAGAACCGCTCTCAAGCTAGCGCTGTTTCCTGCTCGTGCTTGTAGTGGTGTTTCAGTTATTTCCCCGCCCAAGCTTTGTATTAATGTCCACTGCAGGCCGAATGTGTATGTGCGGGTGCGCCCTGTCTGTTCCCGTGATGCGATTTAACATGGAGGGCCCAGTAGTCCGGAAGTTGGGGGGCCCCCAGCCGCGGCCCCAGTGGGCAGTATTCAGCTCGAATTGTTTCCCCGATTGCCGGCCTGTTGCTCTATGTAATGGTGGGGGTGTCTACGCCTTTTTTGCGATGGGACTTGAATGCGCCCTTCTCCCCAACTCACAGGGTCCACGAGGCAGCGGGGTAGCTCTAATCAGCTGGAGCAGGCTGACCAGGCTTCACTTACCGCTCCTTGCCCGATGTGCAGATAACCAGCCCACTGGGCACCGGCGGCTCTGATTTCCACAGCTATCTGCTCCCGCCGCACCAGCCAAGTTTGTGCTTCCGCCAGGCCCGGTGCACAATTCTGTCGCGACCCAGGTCCGCGTGGTGCAGCCAGATGGGAGATCGGAGTCTCGCCCTGCAGTCGCCCAGTAGGTGCGGCCTCACAGCCTCCGGTGCACTTTTCGCTGGCACAGCACAGGCCCAGCACGCCCGTCCTCACTCAGTATCTCCGGGCACCCCCCGCCGGCAGTGCACGGGTCATCGATATGGCAGAGCCGGGAGTGCACTGCTGACGGCTCCCCACTCCTTACTTGTCGTCCGTCGCTGGGTGTCGTTCTGATGCTAGGATCCGTCCGGAGGCCGTCGCTCCTACGCACCCTCCGTCAGGCGGATCCACGTCTCAAGGGGCGGGACCCCAGCTCGCGCACGAGTCTCGCCCGGGCCCGCTCCGCCGCACCTTCTTCAGCCGGACAGGAACTCCGATCTCTGGCCCAACAGACGCCCAGGCACTTCCCGCGCCGAGTGATGCAGTTTTTCACAAGTTTCGCCGTATTTGCATCAGGATATATGTCGGATTTTGCCTCGGCCGGCAAAGCCCTCTTATTGAGTGGCCATCTTGCTGCTCGGCGAGACCACACCCCCCCCCCCCTTTTTAATCCATTTTTAGATACAAAGAATAGTTCAAAAAGCAGAAAATCACACAAATAAAATACACAAACATAAAAACTAACACAATCCAAACAAACCAGGCAGGTGGGCAGCAGCAGAGTAGTAATAAATAGGGGATAATGCCTTTGTAATGGGTACTGGAGAGTGAATGGGCCGAAGATACAGTTACAGATACAATAGGTGATGGCCTCCACATCCCGGGAGCTGAGCGTCACTGCGCCATCCTGAGCACGCACCTGCAGTTATCACGTCACATCCTACTAGCGCCCCAGTCGAACGCATCATTCAGCTGCACCGTTCAGACAGCTTACAATCAAAGCATGGTGACGCCACCTGGATTTAATCCACGGGCACAGCGGGAATGCCAGCCACAGCGGGAATAGTGTTAGAGCATACTGACTCAGAAGGTGAGTGAGTGAACGTGAAAGATAAAACCTCTCTATCCCTGATTCTCCCGTGTCTATCCAAATGTGGGCAAGCCGCCAGAATCGCATCCCAGGAGAGCAACAAGGGGACTCGGCGCAGACCCCGAGCGTCTTCTCTGTGCAGCTCCTCTCTCTCACAATCCGCCCACTTGGTCAATTTCCTGCTCCAGTCACACAAATCAGGGACAGAGTCGATTTTCCAACACATCGTTAGCTGCATCCTGGCTAGTAGTAGGGCCAAGTCGGTGAACCAGTCCGTCACTTTCCAAGCCGCACTATGAGCATGCAAGCCCAGTAGGCAAAGTTGCGGAGTGCACTCGAATTGCCTATCTGTGGCCCACTGTATTACTAGTATGACCAAAGCCCTATATGGGGCTAGGGTTGGGCAGGACCACACAATATGGAAGAACCCTGCCTCTGACGCCCGACAACCTCTGGGATTGTGAGGTACACCCAATGCAGAAAGAAGAATTGAATAAGTTTGAATCTGGCATTCCAGGATACCTTGGGGGTAGACATCAATAACGACTTCCAGGCAGAATCCAAGAGCGCTGGGCCCAGGTCTGCATCCCACTGGTGGCGTAGAGGCAGAAGATCCGGTTGTGCTCCCCTTAACAAAGCCTGTTACAATACAGTAATCGCCTTTGTCATATCAGAAATAAGAAGATGATGACGGAAATATTCACGTTCAGTGGGTTCAGAGAAACCCATCTTCCACTAGTCGCGAACCCAATCCATCAAGGCACGATGCAACACGAAATGTCCCGCCGGTATATGATAGACCTCCCTGAGATCCTGGAAGGAAGCCATTTCATCTCCAGTAAAAAGATTACCCATAATTTTCACACTGCCTTAGACAATACCTCCAGGCCAATCCAGCCTCCAGGAAGAGGCCAGTACTGGGCCATCTGCAAGGGAAGTTCGCACAAGTATGGAGTTCTAGTGCGGGTTCTCTGCAGGGCTCTCACCCATGCATACTGCGCTACATGGATATGAATGTTCTCCCCTCGTGTCTCTGAGGCTGGAATGGGGCACATCAGGATACGAGTCAGGAGTGTTTTTTCAGTCATCCCTCCCTCACAAGTGTTTGCGCTGACCTCCATCGAGTGACCCACTGCAGTTGTGCAGCCAGGTAGTATAATTCGAAGTCTGGCACGGCCAAGACCCGTTCATCTACTGGCAAGTGCAGCTTCCGAAGAGCCTCCCCGTGTCTAGAAGTTCCCAAGTACAAAGTGATAAGTAGGCTATCCAAAAAAAAAGGAACTGGGGAGTTCAATCAGCTATGCCGCAAAGAGGTATAATAGCCACGGCAACATGATCAATTTAGATACGGCGATGCGCCCGTGAACCGAAATAGGCAGGCTGCTCCAAAAAGATATTGAACTCTGTGCAGCTGATAAGGCCTTGCGGAGCAGCTTAGGAGTTCTGTAGACATCCACTCCCAGATACCGAATAGTGGCACCCTCCCAGCGCAACTCTGGGATGGCAGAGGAGCACTGGATTTCCTTTGAGTCTGGTTGCAGGGGAAAGACGCATGTCTTGCACCAGTTCACCTCCATTCCAGACAATCTCACTAAGTCCGATAAGGCCTGCCACCGCACCCTCCAGGTCAGTAGAGGCACCACTCGTATATAAAAACTAGTCATCTGCATACAGGGAGATGTAGACTTGATCCCCTGACATGCTGCACCATTAATGTGATCGGCTCCAGTGCAATTGTGAACAACAGTGGGGACAGCGGGCAGCCCTGCCGGGTACCATGCTCCACAATACATGCCTCCAAAATCACTGGGCCCAACCGTTCCATTGCCTGCGGCTGGAAGTACAGGAGCTTGGTCCATCTAACGAAGGGCACTCTGAACCTCATCCCCAAAAGCATGGCGTACAGAGAATCCCACCGTAGGGAGTCAAACGTCTTACGTATATCCACTGGGAGGACCAGGGCATCGGGTGGCAATGACTCTCGAGCATTTAGGACTTGTATAAATTGTCGGATATTCAGCAGCGTGCTACGAGTGGGGATAAAGCCTGTCTGATGATGGTGTATTAGTTTGGTCATGTGAGGAAGCATTCTATTGGCCAGTATTTTACTCAGTATATTGTAATCTGCATTGAGCATGAATAACGGTCGGTAGGATGCCAACATTAAGGCGTCTTTACCTTTCTTTGGCAGCGATACTATTACCACCTCACGCAAGGATGGCAAAAGCACGCCAGTGCTCCTCACCTCATTAAAGACTGTCACCAGCCGCGGGGCAATCATTGCCAGGTAAGTAGAGTAGAATTCTATAGGTAGGCCGTCAGTTCCAAGCACTTTGCCCCTTGCCCTGACGTCTCTCCGGACATCCTGCACTGTAACGTCTGCCCCAGCTGATCATGCAGCCCCGGGTCAAGCATAGGAAGGGACGCATCCGCAGTATAGTGGAACATTTTTGACTCATCGACCAATCCGCCCGCAGCATATAGCGCACAATGGAAACACAGGAAGACATAGTTAATAGCCTCCTGCGCAATCGAATGCAGATTGCTTGACTCCTGGATCTGGAGGATGGTATGGCCCCCAGCCTCCTCTCTGAAGAGCCAGGCTAACATAATCCCTGCTTCATCCTTGTTAGCGTAGTCCGTTGCCATGGCGCCCTATAATTGTACTGGCACAATTGCTCAACTGAGGCGAACAGCTTTTCACTCTTGGTGAGCAGTTGTTCTCTGCTGCCTGGTGTGCCGTACAGCCCCACACGAAGCCTCTCCAACATCGCCTCCTGTTGACGTATATCGGAATGCAATAGGGCACGCACCCCACCTTATTTGCTATACAGTGACCCCGCATGACCACCTTAAACGCCTCCCATTCAAGCCCAACTGATGTTGCAGAGCCCTGGTTCTCAGCCAATATGCAGTGATTTTCTCTAGCAGTAAGGCCCTAAACAGTTGCTCCTCCAATAGCGATGGATCTAGCCTCTAGGAGGGAATTCAAGTCCAACGCGCAGACCACCGGAATGTACACAGCAGTTGGCAGTGATCAGAATAAGTCTGCGCCAAATATTCAGCTTCCAGCACACTCTCATATGGCTCGGGGCAGCCAACCACCTTATCCAGCTGTACCTCTAAGTCGTGCACACTAGAGCGGAAATAATAAACACTAGCTCCCGGGTTCCTCCCTCTTCCAACAGTCTGAAAGCTCCCAATGCCACACCTAACTACAGTAGGCAGCCGCCATTTTAGTCATGGGCGCTGTGCACAGCGGGGGATGTAGCCTATCCATGCAAATCTCAGCCACACAGTTAAAATTGCCACCTACTGTTCAGGTACAGGGAAGCATGGAAGGGAGAAGGGCTGTGAGGCTGTCCAGAAAGAGTGCCTGGTTGGTGTTGGGGCCATACAGGTTAAGCTGTGCCACGTCTTTACCATTCAATCGTTCTAGCACAAGTACAAACCTACCCTCCAGGTCTACTACTGATCTATGAAGTTGAAACGGTACCCCTGGCTTAATCAACATAAGCCCCCCCCCCTTGCAAAGGTGGCATAAACTGTATAATAGAGCTGACCCCTCCACCGCCTGTGTAGCACTCTGCCTTTCAGCAGCTGTTAAATGCGTCTCCTGCAAAAAGGGACTTGTGCCTCTCTCCGCCTCAAATCCGCCAGAACCAGTGCTTTAAATGGGCCGGTACTCACCGGTACTGAGTACCGGCACTTCCGAATTTTCTTGCCGTCAGTACCGGCACTTCTCTTTAGCCATAGAGAGTACCGGTACCCTGATCAGCGGCACGGCAGGCGCAGGTTGGGCATCTCCTCCAGCTCAGGGCAGTCGCTGCCGAAGATTCCAGCAGCGCCCACTTGAATGTCCAAAGACTGCAGGGTGTTGAGAGGGCTTACATCACGCTGTGATTAACAGTGCAGGGTAGACAGACCCTGCACTGTTGATCAGATGCGCAAAGACAATTCGGCTGAAAGTGATTTCGCCGCCCCCCCAACTCTCCATTAGGTGAGTGAAATGGGCTGGGACTGCCAGACAGTCATCCAGTCCCATTTAGTGTATTGCACTGGCCCTACTAAAGCATGTGGCAGCGCAATACAATACTCGACCTTCATCAAAGACGTTTTTCTTTTCCTCTTTATGTTTAGCACAGGAGCTGCTTCCCTTTGTGTGCCCTGCAAACACTAATTGCTGCATTTACAAGATAACAGGGACTGACTAGGTACTGGGACAATGGGTGTGAATTTAGCCCTGCCCATAGGGCAATGCACAGCAGGGAATGTTGGAACTCTCTAGGAATTAGCTCCCATGACAACTGTTGATGCATTTGGTTGGGGGAAAGACGAGATGAACATAGAAGGACGAGGGAGGAATGTAAAGTGAGGTGACAGGTGAAGTTAGGATTTACCGCTTTTTCAGATAAAAATGCCAGATATTTTTGGGGGAGAGTTTTATATAGCGCAAACTTATTTGCTGAGTTCTGAAATCATTAATGGACTTAAGTGTGAGTGTTTGCTTATGTCTGTGTGCTTGCCTGCTTGTGTGTGCCTGTTTTTGAGTAAGAAAGAGGAGAGTATCAGGACACTCTCAGGAGATATATTAAAGGGAATGTGTGGAATGCTTTTGTGTACATGTCTGCTTGTTTCTTTCTGTGTGTGCGAGCTTGAGAATATATAGTATTATGCCAAACAACAATAAATAACAGTAGGGCATTAAGAAACAGCAAATATTACAAAACAATGATATGTTAACATCTCCTGTTTGGCTTTCATTTTGTGTAATGAGTTAACCTGTTTTGTTTACATAAACGCATTTCATGTGTTTTGATATGTGCTGCAACTGGTACAGAAGCCATTATGTACCATCATATATTGCCTTTAGCCAGGCCCCTAGCTCCGCCCACTTGCCACACCTCTAGCTTATTTTAATGAGTACCTGCACTTATTTTTTCCCATTTAAAGCACTGGCCAGAACATTATAGCGCTTAGAAGGTGACACCAGCCCCTGTATGTTCCAGGTTATAATTCGGAGGTGATCAACCATCCCAGCTATTGGCTAGCAGCTAAGTGGTATGCCAGCCCCCGCCAATGCCCCACCGCTCCCCCTGGTATCGTGCCGCAGAACAACCACACCTGCCGATAGCACAGCACACATAGCAACAACAAACAAACCCCCGTCCACTGCAAAGAACCCCAAGCCCCACCCTTAATCACCCCCGCACTGAAACATGCACACTTCCTGTCCAAACACTTAGAAAGAGGCAACATGCCTAACAAACAGGGCCCCACCTATGTGGCCAAACCAGTCCATACAGGAAACATTGAAAGGGACAAGAAACAGCCAAACCAAGAACGGCAAAGTTCATAAAGCTGTGAAACATGTAGTGTAAGACCAGGTCCCCACCTGCACCGAGACCCCCGAACTAGCAGTAAATACAGATGCAACAAATAGTCCAAAGACTTCAGGAGCTGAGACCCCAGTTCCACGCCGCTGCAAATGGGATACAAAGGCCGCTGTTCACCAGAGAGTCAAACAATGTCACACTGAGCCATGGGTGACCCCCTGCAGGACTTCACCCAATCCAGGAATAAAAGAGTCTCCCAAGCTCGATGTGTAGCCCCTCCGGAATTGAGCATCTGGGTGCGCAGAGGTCCCACAGGACCGCATAGAGGCTACCACCTCCGCCGCCCTGGTGCGTTATTCCTCCGCCACCTGTTGCTTGGTCGGATGGATTTCTGGCATTTGGACCACCCACGCCTTGGGCAATCTATCGTTGAGGGTACGTACTGGCAGACCATGCGTCATCCCCAGTCTCATGCTGCAGAAGAGTCAGCAAAGAAGTGTGTTGTTTTGTCCTCCGCCTGCACTCTCAGGCGGGACGGGAAAAGTAAGTCAAAGGGCAATTCCGGTTCTCTAAGGCGGAACTTGGCAGACAAGAAGGAGACATGCTGCGCCTGCACCTGGAGGGTAAAGTCAGGAACGCAACAGTCTTGCGTTCTCAACCACAAAAGGACTATGCAGTTGAGCCTGCTGGAGGAGGAAATCCCTATCTCAGAAGTGGAGGAGACAGGCCACCACCGTTCTGGGCGGAGCCCCGGGCTTAAGGGGTCAGGCCGGGATCCTGTTTGCCTGCTCCAATGCGTAGAATTTAGACAGGCCTTCGGTCGCCACCACCTCCTGCAGCCAGTCCTCAAGGTACTCAAGCATAGCGTAGCTCCCCACTCCCTCAGCAGTCTGACAACCCTGATGTTATTGCGGCGAGCCCTCCCCTCCTGGTCATCCAGATGAGTGGCTACCCACTGTGTTTGTGCCTCCAAGTCAGTTTTGCGATGCTCTGTGGCCTGGGCCTCGGGTTCCATGGTCTTGACTGCCGACTCCAGAGTGGACACTCTTCTGGCTACCTTCTTGGATTCTTCGCAGAGCAGGCCCAGCTCCGCCACGATGGAGTCTATCTTGCCCTACAGACGCTTCCCTGTAGCATCGTCGCCAGGAGCTTGTCCAGCTTGGAATCCATAGAAGAAGGGTCCCTTCCCCAGCGCCCTGCTTGATCCGCTCTTGGGAGGCACAAGGGGGGTTGCATCTTTGTGACGCTGTGCGGGGCACATTATTCGCCAAGGTGAGCGGGAGCCGGACAAAATGAAACTGCAAATAGGAAAACCCGTCAGCTGAAATGCACCCCGTCAAGGGCCAAGGAAGCACAGTCCCATCCACTCTCCAAGACACACCCAGGCCACTCCAGCGGTGTGTCTGCTCTCAGGAGCAGTTATGGTGCCCCCGTCCACCACCAGGGGCATCCAATGAAAGGTGCTGCAGTTATAAGTCCCAGGGTGCCCTGCTGGGCTACCTTGCTGGTCTCAGGGCCACAGTACATGTCCACCCACCGCCTGCGAGGCCCCTCAAGTCCCCTGAGAAGACCCAGCTCAGGGCGATCCAGTCACCAATCAGGAGGCCTCATTAGCCTAGGGAGGTGCCTCAGTTCTGTGCCAAGGGCATTGGATGAGCCCAGCTAACCTGGGTCCCAGTCTGTTGCAGGGGGGCAGGGGCACAATGGCAGTCTCAGGGCCCCACTTGGGTGCAGCAATCCGGCCCGCGCTGCCCTAAGAAACAGAGAGCTCGCAGAGGCAGCCTTAGCCTCTGCAGCAGCCCCAGCCGCTCAATATCCGTGCTGCAAATGGGAGGGGAAGATGCAGCGTCGGGCCACTCACTGGTCAGGCTCAACTGATCTAGCCCCCACTGCCTCACCGGAGGGGGGGGGGGGGGGGTTCTACGAAATGCGGGCGCTGGCTTCCACCGGGGCCCGCACGCAAACCGGGACGGGATCTGATCTGGCCACCAGGGGGCGACCTGTGCTCCATAGGGAGGCTGCACTGTATGCCCCTGCGAGCCGCGCAGTCTGTCCGCGACTACAGTGATGCCATGTTGGGCGCGGCCTCCGAAATGTGGGCGCTAGCTTCCCCCGGGGCCCGCGCGCAAACTTGGCCGTGATTCGCCCCCGGCAGCTGCTGCAAGACTCCCAGTCCCAGGCTGCCAAGGGTGGCACGAGGCAGCTGGAGTCCGACACGGATGCTTGAGTTGGCCGGTGGTCCAAGTGGCAACTAGGAGCTCCGGCTACGAGCTGCTTGCTCCATGGTGGCTGGTCTGCCCCCTCTGAGGCCAGTGAGTTAATGATTTCTAGGACAGGCACAGGATCACCCAGATTGGGCTCTATCCTGAATAAAAAAAGTTTTAGCTCACAGAATTAGTTTGCATACAGATTTCACATAATCAGTCACTTGTGACCAGATACTTGTCCAATACGATAGGAAGCCCTTTGGTAAGTATGCAAATCATTGAAAAAAAGGTGAAATAAAATGTTATTTTTTATGATCTTAAAGCTGTGGACTTGGAATCAAATTACTCCAAACACGGAGGTTTCCAGGGAGGTTGCTGAGTGAGGCTCAGCACATGCACACATATGTCAGTGAGGGGATTGGGCAAAGGGTATGCAAAATAAAAAGCCTAAAAAAAGAAAAACAATCAAAAATTTCCTTGATATATATATTAATATTTTGGCCGGAGGCCTAGCCAGTACACCCTGTTTTAGTGTCAGTAGACATAAATATAGTTAAGTTCTATTATAATATAATACTTTGAAAATAGGTAGTTGTATTGTTAATAGGTTAAGATGCACACATAAGAGAGATCAGATTTTCTCTTATGAGATATGCATTAATAATCTTGAGACAAGAGATTGGATAACTTACAATTTGGGTTAACTTTACTTAATTTTTAGCTCTTCAGTATATTACAAAAGGAGTCGACCAGAAGATCAAGTGGTTTGCACCTAAGCAAAGATTACTGAAATAACAACGTTGTACGACTGTTGGCTGCAATCCAATTAGATGCTTTATCGTTTTCACTACAGTAATAGTACTCTACTGCCTGGATCAGGATAGAACAATCAGTTATAATGAGATTAAGTTGGCATTAAACAAATATTATTTGCATATAATTTTAGCTCAATAATGTAACAACCTCTTGAGTTCAGAAATAGATAATGCTTTCGAAAATCAAACATTAACTTGTATACATATATGTTAGCAATAAGATAGATGTAGTAGAGAGATTATGACTTAATTGATGTTTGGGGATTTTTTAATCCAAAACAAATGTAAATATATATTTTAATTATGTAAACATAAACAGTCTTCTTGCAAAGATTATTTTACACTGGGCCTACATTAGAAGATAATGTCCGGTCAATCAGACACTCTGTGGCACATATGTGAGACCACTCAACTACTTTTTTTTATATTAGAAGCACAGCCTTGTAAAATATGGATAGTTGACATTGAATTTTTGCTTGACTAAGCTGCAGTAGAAACTTTGAAAATCCATCATTAATTTGGCTCCACCTCTTTATTGCTGTTTTGGGAGAGTTATAAGGCTTTCCTTAGGGATTGCTACCTCAACTAGCCTTTACAAAATAGAAATAAAGGGGAGGAGACTTCTGCTGAAAACATTTAGGTGTTGGAACTACAACTAATGAAATCTGATCCTACACATTATAAATGTAACAGTACAGAAAGAACCGTGAAAAAATTGAGGAAATCATGGTGAAATAAATAGCACATAATGAAGAGAAGTTGGAAAATGTTGAATATAGTATGATGATATTAGGATGGGAACTTAAAATGAATCAATCTAGGAACGAGATTTGCTCTAAAGAATGCATCTGAATGCATAATATAATTTCATATTATCATTTAGTTTAGAGGTCTTCAATGACTTAAGAGTGTCTTTCAGACCTAAAAAAGCCACACACAGGCTAAATCAAGTACACATGACTTTCCTAGCATACCCAGATATAGAAATCTTAGATACTCCATTGTCCCTTGGTTAGATGCAACATGCCTTTTCATTTCTAAGGAGGGGAAGTTTGTAGGCTCTCGGGGAATTCTAAGTTTCATTCTCATATTCCTTAAGTGAGCCTTTCTGTTAGGTAAGCCAGGAATATTCAATCACTCTGGAAACTTAATTAAAACCTAGGCGCAAACCCACAGTTCTGAGGGCCAATTCGTACCCTTAACGTCGATTTTGAGGTTTATTTAAACATTCTTGCGAATAGAATAAACATGGACAGTTTAATTCATCCATACCTGGTTGGATTTATCACTGACTGCTTTCTGTCCAGCCTTCCACAAAAAACAGCGACTGCTATTAAAGTATTAATAAAACCTTTGTAATTGTTATGTTATGTGCCTAGGGTTATTGGCTGCTTTCAGTGCTTTTTGGTCTGCTTTTGACAGTAGCTGTATTTTAAAATTATTTTCTATCACGCTCTCCCTTGCACTGAAGTGCATTCTGTCTTTCTTCTCCCGTAACACACAATTATTACTCTCAGTACACACACTTTTCTATGAGTACCTCCTCATCCTACCTAGTACACAGTGTTAGGGTGTCAAAGTAAGCATACAAAGGGCGGGCACTGCCATGAATGTAAGGCTAATTCCACAATTACCTGAATCTGCAATCCCAGGGATAGATTACCTAGGTTTCGGAAACCTCATGCAGAGGAAATTAAAGGTGAATTATTCATGGGTAGCTGAGTCCCCTTGTGCAACTAAGAAATGGGAGCCTTCTGCAAAGAAAGAAAAAGTAAGATATAGCGTAGAAGAGAAAAACATAATGGACCTCCATCAATCTCTATCTTGGTCGGTTCAGATGTTTAGGGGCTTGGTCAATTTAGATGTAATGAGGATTTATGTGCTGCCAAAAGAGAAGATCTGCACTACAGGTAGATTGGACTAGAGCCAAAGAGTGGAAGCTCCTACAGAGGTTGGGCCTTGTTTTGTTAAAAAAGAATGGTTTGTTATATTGGAAAGGCAGCAAAGAACAACCATCACAGTTGTTGCTGCCACAGCTTGTTAAAGAGAAAGCAATGTTTTGGCCCATAGCTATCGCTTAGCTGGCCATTTTGGAAGGGTCAACATTGGAAAAAAAATACTTAGAAATTATTTTGGGAGGGGAATTTTTGCTCATATATGGCAATATTTCAGAGAGTGTGTGGTTTGTCAGAAAAGTAGTTACTACCAACCACCTAAAGGCCCATTGTGCCCCCTGTCAATTATAGATGAGTCTCTTAAAAGGGTGGGAATGGACCACATTGGACCTCTCTTACCATCCAAACGTGGGTATAGGTTTGTCCTAGTCATGGTAGATAAGGCTACCAAATACACCGAAGGTGTCCTTCTCAAACAACCCAACACAATCCATATTTCTAATGCCATGATAGACATTTTTT
Organism: Calotriton arnoldi; assembly: GCA_963921515.1. NCBI lineage: Eukaryota > Metazoa > Chordata > Amphibia > Caudata > Salamandridae > Calotriton > Calotriton arnoldi. The sequence continues at coordinate 171,874 of CAWUFW010002775.1, read as the reverse complement.
CTTGAGTAGCGTTCCCACAGGAGAATTTAACAGATCAGGGAAGACCCTTTATATCTCGCATAATGGCTCAAATGCGTTCCTAAATAGGAATCAAGCAAATTCCCACCTCTACATATCATTCTCAAGCAGACTGATTGGTTGCGTGCTATAATTCAACTCTTAAACATATGCTTTGGAAAGTGTTAGATCTGGAAGCTAGGAATTGGGATCAAATGTTGCCCCTTGCATTATTTGCTATTTGCTGTCGGGAGCAAAAAAACAAAGGCCATTCTCTTTTCAAATTGCTCTTTGGCCGAAAGTCTAGAACTCTAGTTACTCCAGTATTGGAACTTTCATAGATTCACATGCTTGAATCATTCCCCGTCGTCGAGATGGGAGTCCCCGGTACATTAAAAAAGCAATGCTAAACCAATACAAAACAGAAACTAGGCCTAGGCCCATTTCAGTTTTGTAATCCATATCTCTCGTTTTGTAAAAGAGACCAAAAGTAATTCTTGAACCAATCAGGACCCTTCACTCTCTAGAACACTCCTGAGAGAACCTTAGACTTTCAGATTTTCTACCGCACGTTGTGCTAGGGAGTCTCCTCTGAGCTCTGCTCAGTTTTCTCTTATTCTTAGTGAATTTAGATGGAGTTCTTGGCTTCATTTCTACATTCTACATCTACAGGATCCATCTTCAGTACTGGGTTGTCAACATTCTGGCATAATTATGTCAGAAAAGGAAAAAAAGGGTCTTTTTAGAGCCTGTGCTACCTCCTCGAAGAAAAAGCTTTATACAGATGACCCTCATGAATACTGTATTTATTGCCTATATTCCAACCATAAGGCAAAGGAATGCAAGGTATGTCGTACCTTTTCTAATAAAACCTTAAGAGATCGTGAGGGGCGCCTTCTTATATGGCTTCAGAAACTAAAAAAGAGGTGATTTCAAGTGAGGACAGTGATGAGGCATCCTCTTCTTCTCCATCCAGGAGGTCCCATAAGAGGAGAAGATCACCTCACGCCCATTCGTCTGGTGAGCGTCCAGGAAAGGCCCTTAAAAAGACCTCTCATGGGTCTCATGGGCGCAGTCCCTCAAAATCTCCTCACAAACATGAAAAGGAGAGGAAGCGACATTCTTCGCGGGATAAACAACCAAAAAAGGCGAGTTTTGAGCCGCCTAATACACCCCCTCAAGTCAGGCACTCCTTCAAAAAGCCTTCTTCAGTGCCTCCTGAAGGAATGACGTCAACGAAAGCTGTATCGTCGACGGTACCATCGACAAAGAAACCATTTCTGTCGTCGTCGTCGAAGGTTGAAGTTCGCCTGTCGTCAAAGAAAGCGTCAACGGCGGCGTTGGGGGGCTCCGTCGTCGAAGGTTTTGTCACCGTCGATTATGATGTCGACACTGGTATCGTCGACGACTGCGTCGACGACGTTGACAATGAAGACGTCAACGACGACGGCAGTGCCGACGGCAAGGTCGACGAGGACAACGATGACGACTGTAACGACGACTTTGACGGCGGTTATACCATCGCCGATGGTTTCCAAATCACCGCCAACGGATGCATCTCCGACGATGGTGTCGTCTGCGATCTTGTCGGCAATCTCGTCGACGGGCCCGTCGACGAGGGAAAAAACACCCGATAAAACAGAAAAAACTAGAACAAGGAAAATTACACCGGAAATTACCTCACCTAGCAAGGTTACTCCTCTTTTGCCTTCTCACCTGTTGGAAGAGCAGGATTCTGAGGAAGAAGCTGATGGGCCCTTTGGCTACGCGAGTAGCCCGTCCCAGCTGCACGTTAAGTGTCAGGAAGATGATTTTGAGGAGGAATATGGAGAATATCAAGACTATACTCCTCAGCAACAATACCATAAGGATTATCAGGAGGAGGTAGTTTGCATGCCTTCTTCTTTATTAACGGACCTACAATTCATGTTGGCTGACTACAGGAAGAGATCCCCCCCAACTCCTCTATCTTAGGAAATACCATCAGTAGTTCCTCGTCCACGTTCTATTCCGTCTACTCCAAAGAGGGTTCAAACTATACTGGCGGAACCTCTACAGAAATCACCTCCATCAGTCCCTCAACAGGATCCTGGTACTACAGATGATGATCAGGAAGAGGGAGAGCTTAGAGATCCACATAGAGAGTGGGACGACTACCTCATTCCCACGCCTTCTTCTCCTTCTCCGGTGCCCGTTGACTCACCACCAGAGGATATTGGTGGGTTTCATAACTTGTTAGAGAGAGCTGCAAAGAGATTTGATCTACCTATGCCGGCTACCCAAACGGACTGTTTTTTATAGGATTTTAAAGAGCCCTTTAGGAAATCAGTGAGGGCTATTCCCATTATAGGTCATGTATGGGAGGAATGACTCAAGGTCATGAAAACACCAGCGATAGTGACACCAGTGCTATCCAGGTTGGAGAAGAAATACAAGGCCCCAGAGGATGCTCCAGCCTGTTTGGTGGGCCATCCCAAACCGGATTCGGTTATTTGTCAGGCAGCTCAGCGAAAATCAAAAAACCCATCGGCACCCATTACCACACCTCCTGATAGGGAAGGCAGGCGCCTGGATAACACCGGTAAGCGTTTTTCATCAATGTCAGCTCTGTTGGTCAGAGCAGCTAATGCCCTTGCCATACTGGGTAGATATGACAGACAAATGTGGTGTGACCTGGCTCGGTATATGGATCAGCTTCCTGAAGAGAGCAAGCCAGAAGTTAAGAAAATTCTCCAGGAGGGCGAGAGAGCATCTGCAGAGGTGATAGATTGTGCGATGGATATCGCAACTACATCATTAAGATCGCTGGGGGGTGCAGCGGTTTTATGCTGTCAAGGATGGCTCTGAGCTACTTTGTTTAGACCGGAAGTGCAAAATAAGATCCTAGACCTTCCATTCGATGGAGAGGCTTAATTTGGGAAGCACATCGATGATGCGCTACAAGATATTAAGCAAGATACTGACACAGCGAAGACTCTAGGGACGCTTCAGTATCGGAAAGTGCCCTTTAGAGGAGCTAGAGGAAGGGGCCTTCCTTCCTACAGGGGAGGATTTCAGCACTATAGATACCCCTCGTGCGCTACATCTTCCCAGACGTATCGACAACAGTATGTTCAACGACAGCCAGTCAGGGGCGTATTCTAAATCTGCCCCCAGAGGAAGAGCAGGACGTCAGGGAAAGGACACCTCACAACGTCAATGATGAACTTCAGTCTCCGGCTATTTTTATTCCCACCTTTCCACAAGTTCCCCTAGGGGGGCACATTTCTTTTCACCTTCACCAGTGGCAAAAAATAACCACGGACCGATGGGTCCTCAATCTAATACAATTCGGCCATACGTTGGAGTTTCTCCATATCCCACCTTGTACTACTCCAGGACGGCAAGAGGTAAAACACCTACATCTCATGCGTTTGGAAATTCTTACAATACTCCGAAAAGGAGCAATAGAACCAGTGCCAAACTCCCAGAGAGGGAAGGGATTCTATTCCCGTTTCTTTCTGGTACGCAAGAACTTACGGCAATGGCGTCCGATCCTGGATTTTGGAACTCTATACACTTATCTCAAAAAGCAGTCCTTCCGCATGGTCTCTCTTCAGGACATTCTATTACTTCTAAACCCAGGGGATCATATGACCACCTTAGACTTACAAGATGCATATTTTGACATCCCCATCCATCCCTCCCACAGGCAGTACCTTCGATTTGCCGTAGCCGGAAGCCATTACCAGTTCAAGGTACTGCCATTTGGCCTCAAGTCGGCTCCAAGAGTTTTCACCAAATGTCTGGCTCCAGTAGCAGCTTTTCTGAGGAAGCAAAGGCATCAGGTGTTTCCTTACCTGGACGATTGGCTAATCAAAGCACCTTCACATGCAGCTGTTTAGTCATCCACGGTGACATGTACAAGACTGTTTGCCGTGTTGGGCCTGACTCTGAATGAGGAAAAGTCATCTCTGCACCCCTCCACGAACATCACCTTCTTAGGAGCAATTTTGGACACCATAATAAACAAGGCGTTTCCCTCTTGAGAGAGACAAACAAAACTAATTTCACTGGCCTGATCATTCGCAAAAAGAAAGTCACTTTCACTTCGCCGTTACAAGTCACTCCTGGGAACAATGTCATCTTGCATCCCTCTCATCCCCTTCTGCCGGTTAATGATGCGTCCATTGCAGGAGGAGCTGGATTGGCAATGGCGTCAAGCAGTAGGGTCCTTCGAGGATGTCATTACATTCACGCCGGGTATGATCCACGCCGTGTCTTGGTGGACCCAAAATATTTCCGTCTGTCTTTTCTTTCTCACCATGTCGGCTCCACATGTAATCACCACCGATGCTTCCCTGGAAGGTTGGGGAGCCTTCCTTCAAGACCTCCAGGTCAGTGGGCGTTGGCAGTGTCAAGACCAGCTGCTTCACATCAATTTGCTGGAGCTCAGAGCAGTGAGATTAGCATTGTAGGCATTTCTGCCGAAGATAAAGAACTCAACTGTGCTGATCAGGACAGACAACACAACGGCAATGCATTATCTCAACAAGCAAGCGGCACAAGATGCTTTCCCCTATCTCAAGAGGCCCAGTGCATCTGGAGATGGGCTTTGCAGAACGGAATTTCGCTGAAGGCAAAACACCTTCCGGGGGATCAAAATGTCACGGCAGACACGTTAAGCAGACTCAAGTCTACCTGCCACAAGTGGGAAATCCATCAGAAAACCCTAGACAGCATTTTTCTAAAATGGGCCAGGCCAACAGTGGACCTCTTTGCGACAGCTCAGAACAAGAAATGCCGGTACTTCGCAAGTTGGCGTCACCAACCGGGATCCTGGGGGAATGCATTTTTGATGGCATGGTCAGGCATCTTTGCCTACGCTTTTCCGCCGATTCCCCTCCTACCACGACTGCTCATGAAGATCAAGACAGAGCCGTGCAGGATGATCCTAATAGCCCCATCGTGGCCCCGACAACATTGGTTCACAGAACTTCTCCTTCTTTGAGGGACACAACCTATTCTCCTTCATCCCATTCCATCTCTTCTGACGATGTCGCAGGGACAAGTGCTATATCGAGATCCCAAATCGATTCGCTTAGCAGCATGGCTCCTGAACACTATGAATTTCAACATCTAAAAATCTCATCTGAATGCAGGGATGTTCTTTCAAATGCCCGGGCACAGAGTACGAATAAGAAATACAGGATGAAATGGAAGAGATTCTGTATATGGTGCCGGGATTCTAATGTTCATCCTCTAAGATCATCATCTCATGAGATCCTTCCTTACATTCTAAAACCTTAGTTCGTTACGAGCACTGCTAAGGCTAGGAGGGGTAACAATTTGCTCAAAACCTGCCAGAATTGTTTTTATCTTGTTTTAATCATTGTGTGTTAATTGTGTTGTATGAGCTGTGTTAAAGCTAAGGGGGCTATCTTTTAACATCGTTAACTCGCCCTTGCACTTTTTTGGCGGCCATTTTGGTCAGCGCTCTAGTGGCTGCACCTCATTGGGGCTTCAAAAGGGGCGGATGACGCGACCGCGCAGCGGTAAAAACTTAGTTCGTTACGAGCACAGCTAAGGCTAGGAGGGGTAACAATTTGCTCAAAACCTGCCAGAATTGTTTTTATTTTATCTTGTTTTAATCATTGTGTGTTAATTGCGTTGTATGAGCTGTGTTAAAGCTCAGGTGGCTATCTTTTAACATCGTTATCTCGCACTTGCACTTTTTTGGCGGCCATTTTGGTCAGCGCTCTAGTGGCTGCACCACATTGGGGCTTCAAAAGGGGCAGATGACGCGACCGCGCACCGGTAAAACCTTAGTTCGTTACGAGCACTGCTAAGGCTAGGATGGGTAACAATTTGCTCAAAACCTGCCAGAATTGTTTTTATCTTGTTTTAATCATTGTGTGTTAATTGCGTTGTATGAGCTGTATTAAAGCTCAGGGGGCTATCTTTTAACATCGTTATCTCACACTTGCACTTTTTTGGCGGCCATTTTGGTCAGCGTTCTAGTGGCTGCACCTCATTGGGGCTTCAAAAGGGGCGGATGACGCGACCTCGCAGTGGACACGCGCAGCGGGCGCCCCGCTGGCGCGCCAAAGGCAAGCCCGTCTGCGTCCGGCCGGGGCCAGGGGCCACAACCCCTGCATCTTTTTTCAGAAATGATCGCTTCTATACTGCTGATCAGCTTTTACAGCTCAAAGGTACTATTAGGGACAATTGTTTGCACTCCATAGATCCAGGCAGTACAAAGAGCGGCTGCACGCTCTGCCCATATAAACTGTCGATGTTCCCCCCCCCCCTCCCCCATCAGAAATCTTACAAAAAGTTTTTACTGAATTGCAGATCGCTGCCTAAACACATGGCGGAATTTTCCATCTTATTAGAGGAAGAGCGTCCCGAAGTCTTGTTTCTGACTGAAACTTGGCTTAATTCAGGATCCGAACCTGATATTGTCCAAACACTTCCTCCGGGCTATTTTATTCAGAGGTTAGACCGGTCCTCAGGCAAAGGTGGCGGGATCGCCATCATTTATAAAAGTCCACTTACCTGTCGTACTTTTGGAAGTCCGCTACTAGACTGCGAAAACCTCTCTTTTGCGTTATGTTTTGCACCCACGCTCACCCTGTCAGGCATTTTAATTTATCGCCCCCCCCGGGGCAGTGGGTCAATTTAGTAAATCTTTGCCTGATATGGCTGCTAACCTAGCCAGCTCCCCTGCTAATTTTATGTTATTAGGGGATTTTAATCTTCACTTTGACGATCCCACCCACGTGGCCGCAGTGGAGATAACTAATGACCTTGCAGCTTTTCAGTTTAAACAAAAAGTTACTGTTTCAACCCATCAAAAGGGCCACCTACTAGACCCCATTTTCTCCAATTTGGATGAATTAGCAGGAGGGGAACCCCTTCCGGTGCCCTGGTCTGACCATTTTCTAATCCCATTTAGTTGGACCCCCACTTGCGCCAAGCCCTTAACCAAGCCAACCAGAACAATGGTACGTCTCTGGTCTAAGCTCCCATCAGAACAATGGATCTCGGTTTTAGAAAATTCTAAACCGACCCCCGATCCAGATCCTATCATTGCTAATGATAATTTCAACAAATGGATAGAAAGCTCTCTAGACCAGTTTTCCCGAAGAAAATGACCCAGATGAAAGCTGGGACCAATAGAATGGCATGGTATTCTCCCAAGCTTCTGGAGTTAAAAAAAACCTGCAAGAAACTTGAAAGACTTTGGAGGAAAGATTTCTCCTCAAACAAGAAAATAGAATATAGGGAGGCCATTAAAATGTACAAAGCAGAAATCAAAGCTGCTTTTTTTGAAGAAAAACTTTCCTTGGCAGCAAACTCCTCGCATTGCGAAAAAACTGTTCAGTGCCCCTCTTCCCCCAACCACATCCGATGCCTCAGACGCACGTTGCAATAATCTCGTAGATTTCTTCCATGACAAAATTCAAACCATTTACTCGTCTTTCCCCCCTGCAGAGTGCCTTAACAATCAACAAACTCCGGATACTAGTCCTCACCGTAGGGAACACTATCTAGAGGCGTTCCCCCGGATGGACCTCGAGTCACTAAAAACAATTTCGGCACTCGTGAAGAGCGGGTCGCCTAGAGACCCAACGCCGCTTAATATTCTGAAGCAAGCATCTGGATTGGTTTCCCCGATTATACTAGACTTGATAAATGCCTCTCTTTCTACTGGAGTGGTTCCCCCTCCATGGAAAAGAGCGATGGTGAAGGCATTACTAAAAAAGCCTAGTCTTGATCCCGATCTCCCGGGGAACTATCGCCCCATCTCACTTCTTCCAGGAATCAGTAAAATGGTAGAAAAACATGTCAATTCAATACTCTCCGCATTTCTGGAGACCCATGATCTCCTCCACTTGTCACGGACAGGCTTCCGACCGCTTCAAGGAACAGAAACTGCTTTACTGGCAGTAGTTGAGGAGTCTAAGAAGATCCTGGATGCCGGAGGCACCACTGTGGTTATCCTCTTGGAACTCAGTGCAGCCTTCGACACAGTCAACCACCAAATTCTGGTCCATAGACTCATAAATTTGGGGGTGACCGGGGGAGCCTTGACCTGGCTGCAATCCTTCCTGGATGATAGATCCTTCCAGGTCTTTGAAGGTGATGCTGCCTCAAAATTGATGCCTCTCCGCTGCGGAGTTCCTCAGGGATCTTCCCTGAGCCCCACTCTATTCAATGTCTATATGAGCCCGCTAGCGCAGGTTGTGCTTCCATTTGGGGTGTACATAGTGACCTATGCCGACGACACTCAACTTGTTGTGGCACTTAATCACCCCAACCACTCCTCTCTTGGTCTCCGTTCCTGTCTGGAAGAGGTAGCCAAGTGGATGAACCACTCCTATTTGAAGTTGAACGGAGAAAAAACAGAGATGATGCTTCTAGGAAATCCCTCCCTTTTTAAAGCAGAAGTAATGTGGCCAGCCTGTCTGGGTGCCGTTCCTGCCCCCAAATCCCAGATGACAAGCCTAGGCATTTGGCTTGATCAAGATCTCAGCTTCAAGGTCCAGGCGCGGAACGTCGCGGCCTCCTGCTTTGCCATCCTAAGGATGCTTCGCAAAGTCCTTCCATTCCTACCCTTCCGGGCAAGAAGGCTTATGGTCCAGGTGCTTATTCTCTCGCGCCTGGACTACGGGAATGCTCTTTATTTAGGAGCCCCATGTGCGACTATTTCAAAACTCCAGATGGTGCAGAATTGCACAGCCAGGATACTCCTGGGGCTCCCTAATCGTCAGTCCGCTAAACCAGCCTTGAAATCTCTTCATTGGCTCCCCGTCAAGGAGAGAGTGCATTTCAAGGCTATGTGCATTGTTCATAAGACACTAGCAGGAAAGGGTCCTTCCATCAACCGCCTCATCGTCCGGCCTTACCTTGCAAACAGATGTTTGCGCTCGGACGATCTGCGCCTGGCCGTAGTACCCAGGATTGCCAGGGCCAGAAGTGGTGGCCGTCTGTTTTCTTATAATGCCGCCAGGTTGTGGAACAACCTGCCACTCCACTTGCGTAAAGAGCCCAACCATCTGTCCTTTCGCAAACTGCTAAAAACCTGGCTCTTCCCTTAGTATGGTTGTGATGTCTAATGTTTGACCGCTGACAGCGCTGGGATGCCCCCGGGTAGCTATACGCTTAACAAATGCCTTTTTCATTTCATTCTGCTATTGGCAAAATCTGGATTAGCACATGCGTCAATTAAAGTCCATCTAGCTGCTATATCTCGCTTTAGGAGGACATCCTCAGGACCATCGTTATGGTCGGAAAGAATCATAAAGCAGTTCATGAGAGGCCTATTCTGTACTTTTCCTCCGGTTAAGCCTCCGCCACCTCTCTGGCATCTTAATATAGTATTATCACAACTCATGAAACATCCCTTTGAACCCATTCATAAGGCGGACCTTAAGTTCCTTTCTTGGAAGGTGGCTCTTCTCCTGGCGCTGACATCGGCCAGGAGAGTTGGAGAAATTCAGGCCCTGACCACACAGGAACCTTTTCTACAGTTTAGGGATGATCGAGTAGTCCTTCGTACTAATCCCAAGTTTATCCCCAAAAGTGCCATCAGACTTTCATTTGAATGAACCTCTTATCCTTAAGACATTCTTCCCTCTACCAACTACTGCAGCGGAAAGAGCTCTTCATTCAGCTTTGTCTGAAATTTTATCTACAAAGAACAAAAGCTTTTCGCAAATCGTCACAACTTTTTGTATCCTTCAGCGCGCCCAGAAAGGGCTATCTTTCCATGAGGGGGATTGCTCGATGGATCTCGAATGCAATTCAGTATTGCCATCAAGCAATACCTCTGCGAGCACGGGTGTGTGCTCACTCTACAAGAGCAATCTTTAAGTCCACTGCTTTGTTTGCTGGAGTACCTATCCCGGATATATGCAGGGCTGCTACCTGGAAGAGTACTCACCCCTTCACCAGACATTACTGCTTGGATGCAGCCGCTAACAATGATGTGGCAGTAGGACAGGCGGTGCTGAGGAACCTTTTCCAGTGATGGTGAGCTCTCTCCTTCATCCCTCCTTCCTTTCTACTGTAAGGCTAAGCACATTTTATTTCATATGCATTTCTCTTTGTGTAGATGTTTATAATATGATGTTTACCCTGATAAGTGTTTGTTTTTAGGGTGTTTTAAATTTGTAGATGTTAAGCATGGAGTATTTATCAGTTTGGGGACTATGTTTTTTTTAATTAAAGCTGTTCTTCCCTACAGATTGACAATTTAAAGCACACTCTTACATTTATTTAAGTAGAGAAAAACATGTGCTACTGACTGCTAGCTACTCTGATTCAAGCATGTGAATCTATGAAAGTTCCAATACTGGAGTAAGGAAATAAGTTACTTACCTGTAACTGTAGGTCTCCAGTATTGGAAGCTTTCATAGATTCACATGCGACCCGCCCTCCTCCCCTGAGAGACTCACCTTTGGATTTTTCCAGGGTTGTCTTTTGCACAAGTGCTCTGAAAATCTGAAGGTCTAAGGTTCTCTCAGGAGTGTTCTAGAGGGTGAAGGGTCCTGATTGGTTCAAGAATTACTTTTGGTCTCTTTTACAAAACGAGAGATATGGGTTACAAAACTGAAATGGGCCTAGGCCTAGTTTCTGTTTTGTATTGGTTTAGCATTGCTTTTTTGATGTACCGGGGACTCCCATCTCGACGACGGGGAATGATTCAAGCATGTGAATCTATGAAAGCTTCCAATACTGGAGAACTACAGTTACAGGTAAGTAACTTATTTTCATATGGCCCAGAAAGTAAGGGAAAGTAAGCCAAATACCACCAAACCTCTTTTAGAATATGTTACCCAGTTGAGAGCCAGGTTGGGCAAAATGAGATGCATTTTACACTAGAATGCTGAAAAACACCAACATGACCAGAAAGCTCTCTGTTTTTGTAAATTAAGGGTCTTTCAACCAGGAAACTTAGTATTATTACTTTTGCCTACCTCTGAAAATAAAATGCTGAACCAATGGCAAGGACCATATAAGGTTCTATATAAAATCACCACAGTAACTTAGCAAATAGAATTGAACATGGTACACAAAGAATCCCAAATATATCATGTCAAGTTGTTAAAAAAAATAGGAAGGCCCTGACTCAGTGGTGTCTACTGGAAATCGTCTGTTTAGAAGTACCATAAAGATAACTTGTATTGATGATAAATTGGATGAGTGGAAAATGAATGATCTGTTAAGCACTCTAATCTCTTCACTAATATTTGTTCTCTCACCCCTGGTCGAACGGATGTCATTCAGCATAGCATAGTTACTAAATCTGGTAAAATAGTGAGGCTGAAGCCCTACAGAATACATTAAGCTAGAAGGGCTGTGGAGGGCGTAGCCAAGATGGCGACCGGAGCAGACGTACATTAAACTGCTGTGTCTCGGCCCACCACAAAATCCTGCCTAATCGAGTCTACCTAGCAATGAATGGTCCCACAAATATGTAGACGGCCAGCGCTGGAATACCTGCAGCCCGTCAGGAGCAGCCCACAGTCGGCGAACGCTGAGACGGGAGGAACGATCCTGCGCTGCTGCCTTCGGACCTGGCGGAGAGGCCTGATTGCGAGGAGCCGACGTCCAGGGAGCCGGGAAGCGCATCAATGCTGCCGCCCTCACTGTATGGACAGGGAACCACGCACCGGGGACTGAGACTGCAGTACACGTCCCCTCTGGCGGCGGATATGCTGGGGAGCCCCCTCCGATAAGCAGGGAGACAACTGCTCCGGGGGCAGGCAAACAACATTGCGGTTCAGGCAGAGTTGGCCGCGAGTGAGCCACACAATACCCCGAAGCAGGCCGGGGCCTTAAATCGGTGGAGCGGCCTAAAATTTCACAAGACGAAGCAAAGATACCCGCAGTTAGGGGGGGAGAGTTTGTCCCACTAGCATTACCTGCGAGGAATTAACACACACATCCTGCTGCCCCTACCACACTGTACGCGAGCGAACAAAAATGACCTGGACTGGGATTAGGGCCTGGTAGCCCTTAACTGGCAGCAATATACGCACACGGCCGACCTGGAAATCCACGGCCTGGAGCCACGGCCTGTTGCAACCACACTCCCCCCCCCACCCCCCCCTTCCCCGAGCCCAACAACATCCATCGTCACCCAGCCCAGCCGAACTGGCAGAAGGAGCGCTCCTCTCTTGGAACCCTGAGGAGGGAGTATCATTTACACCAACCAGGAAGTGCAACAGAAACAAGCGGGCAATCAACCGATTCGATACTCCACAAATTTGTGGCGCAATACAGCGGCCATAGCCCAACACCAACTGATTGCCCTCCTTTCTAGCCCCCCTCTTCACTCCCCGCAACTAAGATGGGCAGAAATAAATCAGACAAACCACAGGCGCAAATAGGGGGCATGTCTGATCCCGCAGACAGAACATTGGAGACAGCTCACACAGTGGAGCATCACCCGGAAACTTCACTCGACCACACAAACCGCTTCGACAAAATCATGGCAGCCATTTTGGACATCAAATCCACCATAGGCCCCAAAATTGACTCACTCTGTATCGAGGTGGGCCTCCTGCGAGAAGATCAAAAACACCTAAAGGAAAGGGTAGAAAACTCATAATTAACCTTGGCGTCCCTGAGACCCACGGTGAAGGGGACGGAAGAACAACTTAAGAAATTACAAAAAGAGGTGGAATATTTACATGACAGAGTAGAAGATCAGGAAGGTAGATCGCGGAGAAATAATGTCCGCATAGTGGGCCTGTCAGGGCGGATGGAAGGTCAGAGCATGGAGCTGTACCTGGAGAAGTGGTTTGTAGATATGCTTTTGCAAGGCAAACAATCCAAGTTCTCTCGGTGTCCGGTGGTGGCTCGTCTCTTCAATTACCACGACAGGGACGACATACTACAGGTCACAAGATTACGCGGACCGTGGATAATCGAAAACGCCACAATTCACATTTACCCGGACTACACTCTAGCGGTGCAGCAACACAGGTCCTCCTTCCTCGCAATAAACAAAACCTGAGAGAACACAACATAAAATATGCCCTGCAATTCCCGGCCACCCCGAGGATCCAACATGATGGCAAAACTACTTTCTGCACCACACCAGAGGCCGCGTGGGACTGGATAGAACAAAACGGCTTGGCAAACAGTAGAGAATCAACCTCCATACCTCAAAGACAATGGCAAATGCAAAGGCGTCGAGGACAGCATTTCAAGCGACACCCACAGGGTCCCACCAAGGCACAAGCGGAGAAGGAAAGAGCACAAGTGGTGAAGAACACCGAAAGATACGCGGCACTTCAATCCACCACATCATCTGGGTCTGACCCTGACAATCCACCAGAGGACACCCCCTCTTTAATGGACTCTCAAAGGGCTGCCGTGGAAGTGGGCGGCCCAGATGTCACACCCCAGATGGCAGATGACCTCATGTGACAAGTTTTATGCAAGTTTGCTCTAGGATTCATGTAACTGTGTGAGCGCCACTCAGGACAGGCACTCTGACCCTCCCCCCCCGTTTAAGCGCACTCATGTAGGACCAAGACCAAGAACTTATGCATGTGGGCACACTGAGACGGTCTTGCAGACTTTGCCCCCCCTCTTACCACTCACACCGTGTGGCTGTTATAGACCTAGTATTTGACGCTCTGTACTATACTTCACTCTATGTTTCTTATACTTATACACGCTTCAACAGTTTTGTACTGCAACTAAGTGCGGATGGCTGGCTGCCCATTGGGGCCTAGGCCTGGGAGCGGGAGTTGGGGAATGTTATTAGTTACAATGCTTAGCCAGTGCCCAGGCACGGACCCTGTTACTATGAACGGACTCTATCAACCTTATGTTGAGCAGTGCACACACACTCACACACGATTGGTGGACGCACTACTGATGGAGTGGCACACAGACCCTTACATCATAATTGCCTTACACAAATGGCTGTACAGACAGACAATATCACACTTATAACTTGGAATGTGTGTGGGCTAGCGGGTTGCGCTAAGCGCCATCGCGTATACCAATATCTAAGGAGGAGAGGGATCACTATCGCACTCCTGCAGGAAACGCATTTAACCACGCAGACACTTGCATCCATGTGCAAGAGATGGAGAGGCACGGTAGTGGGGACCACGTACCCGGGTTACGCAAGAAGAACTCTGATATGGGTGGCACCGGGAACACCACTCGAGATACAATCCACCCGCACTGACCCGAACGGGCGGTACACGATTTTAGAGGGGATATTGAATGGTCGTCCAATAACACTGATCTCACTGTACGCCCCAAACTCTGGTCAAGCCCAGTGTCTGCAATCACTGACACCGGCGTTATTGCAAAACCCCATCGCACAAACATACTGGGGTGGGGACTTTAATTGCACCTCGGACATAGTCTTAGACCACTCACGCCCACCAGTGCAGGGCGCTCAATCTATTACCCTCTCACACCATCTACAGTCATGGTCTGCCAGGACACGCCTATACGATGCATGGCGCGAACTACATCCCACACATAGTGAGTACTCCCATTACTCTGGACTTCTCGACCTGCATACCAGAATTGAACTGATTTACTGTTCAACAGAGGCTCTGCCAACGATATCACATGCCGAATACCTGGGATTAGGTGCGCCTAATTACGAGAAATACTATGAGGCTGCACAACTGCAATGGCCGATGAAGTGGCTAGTAAATCACAATATCTCTGAACTGGGGCAGTGGGCACCACATAATAGTCAAACTACGGTTCTGGAATGGCTGAATGGATCAACCACGGCGATCCCAAAGCACCCTGACAACATATTAATGACCACAGCACGCAGCTGTTGGACCCTATATGTACAGTCTACACACTCACCCCCGCCTTACACCCAAGAGCTACCCATAGGAGTAATTCCCAACTCAAAAGTAGGAATCCGTCGCCGGGAAATGGCACAATGGCTCTCTGCTGGACTTACGACTTGGGGGGACCTATTCGCTGAATCCACACTTTGTGAATTTGCAACACTTGTAGATGACTTCGTAACATCCCCCGGATCATTCCTACTATACGCATCACTAACACAACAGTTATTACAGACGTGGGAGGCCAAGCAGGACGAACCAAAAACCTCTGACATACTCCAAACGTTACTAACACATGGCACGGGCAGAAGGGCAATTACTATGCTATACAGTTCGCTCAAACCAGATACCGCGCTCGACTAAGAGACTACTGGGATACCGCACTCGAAACCACACTAACAGATAAACAATGGGCACAGAGCCTGTCCTACCCAAAAATAATATCATATCAACGTTAGAATCAAATACACACAATTTAACTACCTACATCATACCTACTTAACCCCACATAGACTAGCGAGGATGTATGAGGGCTCCCTTGACATTTGCCCCCGCTGCCATAGCACCAAAGCCACGTTCTCCCACATGGTGTGGGACTGCCTGAAGATAAGAACATATTGGAACGAAGTGGCAGCCACTTTATCGGAAGCCACAGAGACTTTAGTGACAGCACAGGGGCTGCACTTCTTGTTGGGAATAACCAAATGCACCACCGGGCGGAAAAACATCAACAAATTTTTGGATTTGGCACTTGGCCTGGCCAAACGCAGACTGGCCATGTCATGGAAGTCAAGCCTATCCCCACGCACACTCATATGGCTCGCAGATCTTAAGAAAGCACTGATTGCAGAGCACGTACAGCTACAGGACACTACACACACACACACACACACACCCTGTAAGCCCTAACCCTCCAGAATGGCAAATGTACTTAACATATGTAGAATCGAAACTCCACCAAAACGAGCAAAACGACACCCTGGTGCAGAATTGATCCCCATTGCAATGTCCCGCTACAGACTTCTCCACTAGGCAGGCCCAAACCGGGGCTGCCAAGTTTAGATGCTCTGCCATCCCAGCCTCACACACCATCCTCCACGCTCAGCAACAGATGAAACTTGTTAAGTAAATGACACTCCTATACTGATAAAGCTAAGTTACCGATCAGTCTCTCTTTTTGCATGTCAGGAAATCCACCCCACATCACACCACCACGAATCATGAACACAATGGTAACCTGCACCAAGAGTCCGTTTAACAAAGTCATAAGGCACACGTTGAAAACAAGCAAAGTTGATTTCAGTTTGTAAAGTTCGCATTTTTCAATAGTGGTACAACAGATTGATAGAATGATGTCAATAACTGCATATATACTATGGATGTGTAATACTGCAACGCTGTACTAAATGTTATACCTAAATATGTGTAAATCCTCAATTGCTCTGATGTCCACGAACGATAAAATAAAAATCAATAAACATTATTGTGAAAAAAAAAAGCTAGAAGGACTGCCATAGATGAAGATGTGAAGAAAATATTGAATTGAGTCATCAAAATCTCTAGTAGCAATTGGAATTCTCCTGTGGTACTCGTTTCCAAACCGGATCGTACCACTGATGGAATAATTGAGAAATAAGGGGAGGCCCAGTTAGTCAGTATTTCTGATCTTTGTACCCATATACACACACATATATATATATATATATACATATTGAAGAATAGGTGCTACAAGTGACGGCTCATTTACTATTTCCACTCCAATCTAACTTAACTCAGGATAGGTACTGGACACTAAAGTGGCAACATTGTCCATTCCCACTGCAATCAAACTTATCTCAGGGAAGATTTTGGACACAGAAAGGGTTAAATATACTATTCCCACTCCAAGATAAAATGAGTCAATGAAGGTGTTGGACACTAAAGGGACAACATTTTACTATTCCCACTCCAATCTAATCTAATTTAACTCAGGGAAGGTACTGGACACTAAAGAGCAACATTGTCCATTCCCACTGCAATCAAACTTATCTCTGGGAAGGTTTTGGACTCAGAAATGGTTAAATATACTATTCCCACTCCAAGATAAAATAAGTCAATGAAGGTGTTAGACACTAAAGGGGCAACATTTACTATTACCGCTCCAATCTAACTTAACTCAGAGAAGGTACTGGACACTAAAGAGGCAACATTGTCCATCCCCACTGCAATACAACGTATCTCAGGGAAGATTTTGGACAGTAAAATGTTAAATGTACTATTCCCAATCCAAGATAAAATAAGTTGGGGAAGCTGCTGGACACTAAAGGGGCAACATTTACTATTCCCAATCTAACTTAACTTAGGGAAGGTGCTGGACACTAAAAAGGCAACATTGTCCATTCCCACTGCAATAAAACGTATCTCAGGGAAGGTTTTGGACACAAAAAGGTTTTTTAAATACACTATTCCCACTCCAAGATAAATGAAGTCAGGGAAGGTATTGGACGCTAAAGGGACAGCAATTACTATTCCCACTCTAATCTAACTTAACTCTGGGAAGGTGCTGGGCACTAAAGAGACAACATTCACCATTCCCACTCCAATATAACTTATAACAATGAAAGTGTTGGACACTAAATAAACACAAATGACAATACCCTCATTAAAACAAAAGTAAAACCCAAAATATAGCACACTAAAAGGTTAACATTTACTATTATCACCACAATATCAACAATGTGAACAAACATCTAATAAAAAATATTGATTCCAAATTAAATAAAACATCATAATTTTAAATGCATATTTTCCATATAACTTTTAAAATATATTTCATGCAAAATTGGATACAATATATATATATATATTTAACAAAGTAATTAAAATTATAATAATAATTATGAATAAAAGATTAAAAATGAATTAAAAAATGTAACATACTACTTAATTTTTTTAATTAATAAATTTATATTTAAAACATATGAATGTATTAATTTGTTATTTTCCCTATTTATAAAACAATTTATCAAAATATTTCTAAATATTTTGACCTAAATAAACTATTTTCAAATTTACTATAATATTACAATTTTGTGTAATTCATTTCAATTTTTACAACCTTCAAAAACTATTTCATTATAATTTTTAGAAACTTTTCAAAAACAATTTTGAATAATAAATGTGTTTTTAAAAACAAATATTAATATTTTTCACCACATATCATACAACACAATTTTTTTAACATTACATGTATTAGTCTTTTAATATTCAACAATAATTTATCAATTTTTCAAAATTGTTTTAAAATATTTTTAAAAATCTACACTTTAAAAAATATATAATTCTAAAATAATTTATTTTAAATTACTTTAATTATTAAAAAAAGGACCCACACCCTTTCCCAATTTTAATTCAACACCCCACTCCCAAAAAAATGAAAAATGTAATTTATTAAATGTAATAAATATACATCTAAAAATAAACACTAATACATAATTTCTTAAAATACTCCCCACCCTATTCCCCTATAAACCCTAACAGGCACATGCATCAAGGTAGGATTTTGCGAGTCCTTAATTGCGATTATTAAGGAATCGCAATTAAGGACTCGCAAAAGCCTATGCATGTAGGAATCGCTATCAAAATAGCGATTCCTACACATTCCTTATTTGCAACTCGCAAATTGCGAGTCGCAAATAAGGAATACCTCCCCATTCATTCCTATGGGCCTAGAGGCCCATAGGAATGAATGGGAAGACATTCTCAATTTGCGATTAGCAATTAGAGAATCGAAAATTGAGAATGCAATTTCAAGGTTGCAAGGGTGTCAAAAGGACACCCTGTTGCACCCTGAAATTGTGGTGTGCACAAATGTTGCAGCACACACATGTCCCAAGGACATGTGTGTGTGTAACCTACAACTTTGAAAAATGCACTTTAGTGCATTTTTCAAAGTTTTGCAAATTACCATCAAGTACAACTTCATGGTAATTTGCGCCTCCTAGTAGCGAAATCGCTACTTCAAAGTGGTTCTTGCATTGCATTTAAGGAATCGCAAATGCGATTCCTTAAATGCTATCACAATTTGAGAACTCGCAATTAATTGCGAATTCTCAAATTGCAGTGACTTGAACCTTGATGCATCGCAAATGCCATTTTTGCGGGCGCAAACGGCCGATTTTTGCGAATCGCACCGTTTGCGCTCGCAAAAATGGTTGATGCATGTGCCTGTTAGCTCCTACATTTTTTTAATCTAAAATATTTTTCTTTTAATTAACATTAAAAATACACCGTAATACTTAATTTTATCAAAGACTTCCCACCCTTATCCCCTATAACCCCAACATCCCATTCCTATTTTTTTTTCTTTTTAAAAAAAAAAGTAAAATAAACATAAAAATATATACAGTAATAAATTATTTTTAAAATACTTCCCATCCTTATCCCCTATAAACCCAACATTCCGCTCCTACAAAATATGATTATACTACAGGGGGAAAAAAATGTATAAAAAAAAAATTCTTGGAAAACAATTACTAAAATGATCAACAATTACTATAAATAAAAAACTATAAAAAGAAAAATGCAATGTATTACACCATGTTTACCACAAAAAAACTATGGGGTCTATTACGATGGCGGTCGGATGTCCACGCCGGGCCGGCGGTGGACATCCGACCGCCATCGCAAGCCAGAAATCCGCCGGTCAAATTAGGATACCAAAGGGGATGATGGACGGAGCGTTAGAGCAAATCAAACACTCACCCCCAGTCAACTGATCTGGGTTTAATCCATCATCATTCTTTAGCTCACTCCACCACCCCAGTTCAGACATGGCCATATGCAAATCAGTCTGACCCTGTGCCTCATGGGAACAGTCCAGCACCGAACTGCCAAGCCATGTCTTCCCTGGACCAGAAACAAGCATCCTGGGACCGGTTTCGGGTTCAAAACCCTCATCAGCCAGGCTATCTTGGATCCAGTGGCAAAGTGAGCAAGGGACCCACGTCTGGGCATACCCTGCCAACTTAGGGCGAACAAAGCGATACCAAAGGGGATGATGGACGGAGCGTTAGAGCAAATCAAACACTCACCCCCAGTCAACTGATCTGGGTTTAATCCATCATCATTCTTTAGCTCACTCCACCACCCCAGTTCAGACATGGCCATATGCAAATCAGTCTGACCCTGTGCCTCATGGGAACAGTCCAGCACCGAACTGCCAAGCCATGTCTTCCCTGGACCAGAAACAAGCATCCTGGGACCGGTTTCGGGTTCAAAACCCTCATCAGCCAGGCTATCTTGGATCCAGTGGCAAAGTGAGCAAGGGACCCACGTCTGGGCATACCCTGCCAACTTAGGGCGAACAAAGCGATACCAAAGGGGATGATGGACGGAGCGTTAGAGCAAATCAAACACTCACCCCCAGTCAACTGATCTGGGTTTAATCCATCATCATTCTTTAGCTCACTCCACCACCCCAGTTCAGACATGGCCATATGCAAATCAGTCTGACCCTGTGCCTCATGGGAACAGTCCAGCACCGAACTGCCAAGCCATGTCTTCCCTGGACCAGAAACAAGCATCCTGGGACCGGTTTCGGGTTCAAAACCCTCATCAGCCAGGCTATCTTGGATCCAGTGGCAAAGTGAGCAAGGGACCCACGTCTGGGCATACCCTGCCAACTTAGGGCGAACAAAGCGATACCAAAGGGGATGATGGACAGAGCATTAGAGCAAATCAAACACTCACCCCCAGTCAACTGATCTGGGTTTAATCCATCATCATTCTTTAGCTCACTCCACCACCCCAGTTCAGACATGGCCATATGCAAATCAGTCTGACCCTGTGCCTCATGGGAACAGTCCAGCACCGAACTGCCAAGCCATGTCTTCCCTGGACCAGAAACAAGCATCCTGGGACCGGTTTCGGGTTCAAAACCCTCATCAGCCAGGCTATCTTGGATCCAGTGGCAAAGTGAGCAAGGGACCCACGTCTGGGCATACCCTGCCAACTTAGGGCGAACAAAGCGATACCAAAGGGGATGATGGACGGAGCGTTAGAGCAAATCAAACACTCACCCCCAGTCAACTGATCTGGGTTTAATCCATCATCATTCTTTAGCTCACTCCACCACCCCAGTTCAGACATGGCCATATGCAAATCAATCTGACCCTGTGCCTCATGGGAACAGTCCAGCACCGAACTGCCAAGCCATGTCTTCCCTGGACCAGAAACAAGCATCCTGGGACCGGTTTCGGGTTCAAAACCCTCATCAGCCAGGCTATCTTGGATCCAGTGGCAAAGTGAGCAAGGGACCCACGTCTGGGCATACCCTGCCAACTTAGGGCGAACAAAGCGATACCAAAGGGGATGATGGACGGAGCGTTAGAGCAAATCAAACACTCACCCCCAGTCAACTGATCTGGGTTTAATCCATCATCATTCTTTAGCTCACTCCACCACCCCAGTTCAGACATGGCCATATGCAAATCAGTCTGACCCTGTGCCTCATGGGAACAGTCCAGCACCGAACTGCCAAGCCATGTCTTCCCTGGACCAGAAACAAGCATCCTGGGACCGGTTTCGGGTTCAAAACCCTCATCAGCCAGGCTATCTTGGATCCAGTGGCAAAGTGAGCAAGGGACCCACGTCTGGGCATACCCTGCCAACTTAGGGCGAACAAAGCGATACCAAAGGGGATGATGGACGGAGCGTTAGAGCAAATCAAACACTCACCCCCAGTCAACTGATCTGGGTTTAATCCATCATCATTCTTTAGCTCACTCCACCACCCCAGTTCAGACATGGCCATATGCAAATCAGTCTGACCCTGTGCCTCATGGGAACAGTCCAGCACCGAACTGCCAAGCCATGTCTTCCCTGGACCAGAAACAAGCATCCTGGGACCGGTTTCGGGTTCAAAACCCTCATCAGCCAGGCTATCTTGGATCCAGTGGCAAAGTGAGCAAGGGACCCACGTCTGGGCATACCCTGCCAACTTAGGGCGAACAAAGCGATACCAAAGGGGATGATGGACAGAGCGTTAGAGCAAATCAAACACTCACCCCCAGTCAACTGATCTGGGTTTAATCCATCATCATTCTTTAGCTCACTCCACCACCCCAGTTCAGACATGGCCATATGCAAATCAGTCTGACCCTGTGCCTCATGGGAACAGTCCAGCACCGAACTGCCAAGCCATGTCTTCCCTGGACCAGAAACAAGCATCCTGGGACCGGTTTCGGGTTCAAAACCCTCATCAGCCAGGCTATCTTGGATCCAGTGGCAAAGTGAGCAAGGGACCCACGTCTGGGCATACCCTGCCAACTTAGGGCGAACAAAGCGATACCAAAGGGGATGATGGACGGAGCGTTAGAGCAAATCAAACACTCACCCCCAGTCAACTGATCTGGGTTTAATCCATCATCATTCTTTAGCTCACTCCACCACCCCAGTTCAGACATGGCCATATGCAAATCAATCTGACCCTGTGCCTCATGGGAACAGTCCAGCACCGAACTGCCAAGCCATGTCTTCCCTGGACCAGAAACAAGCATCCTGGGACCGGTTTCGGGTTCAAAACCCTCATCAGCCAGGCTATCTTGGATCCAGTGGCAAAGTGAGCAAGGGACCCACGTCTGGGCATACCCTGCCAACTTAGGGCGAACAAAGCGATACCAATTACCGATTAGGATGGCGGTGATGACCGTGGCGGTGGGAAATTCCGACCGCCGCTTTTCCGCCGGTTGCCATCCGCACTCCTGCCTGGCGGACGGAGCAGGACCGGGACAATGGTGGCGGTGCAGAGCAGGCTCCGCCAGCAGGGTTATGATGCCGGCGGTAGCCAGCCGTTCCTCAGCGGTCAGACCGCCATGGAAAGGCATGCGGAGATTGTCTTCCGGGGGCCCGTTGCGGGCCCCCAATGTTTTGGGGGGGTGCACTGGGGGGGTACCCATGGTCCCCCCCGACATTTCCCTGTACCAGATGGCAGGCACTGTGCAGTGCCTGCAACGCAGTGCAGGTAAATGCAGGACATGCCCATTTGCGCATCGCGGCGGTGCTGCGGGCAGCAGCAACCGCCGCAATGTTAAGTCCCGCGATCCGACCGCCGCGGTCGGATTTCGACCGCGGGTCATCATAATTCGACCGGCGGTGATGTCGCGGTCCATGCGGGCGGTCTTTTCCCGCTACCATGGCGGTCGGGGAGGTTTTCCGACCGCCATCGTAATAGGCCCCTAAATTATTAACAATGATATTAACTACATCGATATTAAACACATCGATATTAAATACAACCACTGAAACATTTTTGACAACGATATTAAAGACAACAATATTATGCTTCAAACGGGCCCTATCCCTTACCAATGACCATACCCCGTACGTACCTGCTTTTCCCATTCTGGGCACACCGCGAGGCCGCAGTAGCATCGACAGAACTGCCCTTACAGCCTAGGAAGCAGCGGGATTGCAGACACTGGGAGACCTTTACCATGAAGGGCAACTAACACCCGTCGGCACACTAGTGACAGAAGACGGACTGCCGCGGGGACAGTTCCTGCTACATGCCTTCCTGCTCGCAGCACTGAGGACACTGTGGGGGGACGTGTCACAGAAACCTGCAACACACCACCAGTACATCCATATCATGGGTACAGGGAGACATCTTGTCAAATGGTTAGCTGAATCCCTGCGTATGCATGCGACACACAGACTAACCCTACTCAGAAACCGCTGGGACGCTAACCTCGATTGCCCTAGCACTGATAAAGAATGGGAGAACATCCTGACAGGGCCCGTACTCATACCCAGGAATGGCAGGCTCTGCCTCATACAGCTCTACATAAATCATAGGGCGTACCTCACACCAGAAAAAATGAACTGATACTTTCAGCTCACCGAGGCGCACTGCCCCCGCTGCAAATTGGTAAACGCAGACCTAATCCACATGTTATGGAGCTGCACTGCCCTAACTGCTTACTGGCTAGCAGTCACCACCCACCTGACGGACTGCACCAAACGCACAGTGGAAAACACAAGGGAGGTATGCATCCTGGGCCTATTCCACATATCTAAAAAATATACGGTGACGTCCCAGTTCATAGACCTAGGCCTAATCACTGCTAAGCGCCTGATCACCAGACGATGGAAATGTCCTGAACCCCCACTATGGGAAGCATGGCATCATTCACTCACGAACTGGGCGCAAGCAGAGAGTGTGGCGCTGAGGTGAGAAGACATCCTAGGGCTCCGCAAGATCCCGCTGGCGTCCGTATGGGATGCTATACTTTTGGACTTTCAGAAGGCCCGGCGAGGGCCCCAGTCCCCGCGAACGGAGTCTGAAAGGGCACTAGAGGCAAGCAGAGCCGATGCACAATAGATGTGCTTACCAGATACAGTAACCAACATGCAAACTTGCACCCCCAAATCTCGCCTCCCCTCACATAGAACCAAGTGTACTCTTCATATGGGTGGGATACCAACCGACAGCGTCGAGGCAATGGGTAGATGACAGGGATTGAATCACCATGATCTTTCGTTGGTCAAGTTCACCCAGTTAGCACCCCATTAACCCCCCTCTTGTCCCCCCTGACCCCTCCCTCTCCCCTACCTCCCTGCCCGCTCAGTCCCACCTGCCCCACATACGCAGTGCATGAATACTAAGATCGCTACTACAAACAGTCATACTCAGTCATTACGCACATAGTGATCCTATACAATGGCCGTAAGGCTACCATCTCACCAGCCTGGGGCACGTTACAGCTATAGACATGCATTAATCACTGTCAGTAGTACTATTAAAACAGCAATGTAACCCAGTTTGCTTGTGACAACTGTAACTGCATATGTCATGTCCTTGTTAAATTGCAAGAAAATGAATAAAGAAATTTAAACAAAAAAATTAAAGACAACAATATTTGTGTCACAATATTTTTGACACGATATTAATGTTACACAATATTTTTAATTCAATATTTTGTCCAAATGCCATAAAATTGGCAGCTATTGTGGCAGCTTTCTTGAAGGCTACAAAGGGTTAAAAAAAATCCTCATTTGGAACACTAACCGTTCAGTGAACCATCTGAGGACCTAATAATATCTAAGCTGGCTGTAGTCCTGTCTGCATGTTTGAAACAATGGTTGCTTCTGAACTTTCCAAACTCCTGCCTGCTTCCATACAATGAGTACATTTAGACCATCCTAAAAACGTCAATTGCAAGAAATGTTGTTATTGGAGTGACTTATCATAGGTATCTTTCTCAAACAGAACAATCATATTGTGATTATGAGGTTTTGGACCTTCAGACACCCTACATTGACATTTCAGACTGTATGTTCAAGACCGCTCTCTTACCTCTACATTTTTCTAGGGAGGAGCATGTCTGAGAAAGTTTGTAATTTTTTCCTGTGAAATTTAATACAAATGTAATGAAATTAGGTGAAATTACAAGTTTATAGCGATATGTGGTTTACCTGTATCCCTTGTAATTTCTTTAAGAAACCATGCACCTTGGATAGATACCAGCAGGAAACTAGTTTGAGCAGCAAGTGACCCTCGGTTTGACGTTTTCTGAGCAAACCAGTTGTGCACTGGTATCTCTCAAGCATTTTTGATGAGACTTTTTTTAACAACTTTTATTAAGCTTTTTTCCATATCTTCTTACATTTCAGATTATACAATGGAGCCTTGCAATAGTTTCATAATTATTGTGTATACAGGATATTAATAGCTTTAGTCGATTATATTTTCACACAGTGAGGCATGTTCAAATCTCAATATAGTTTTTTTATCATTATGTCCTCTGAGATACCTGGTATAGAAGTTCCGTTTATGTCTCTTATATAACCATTAGTTTTGCTAGCTCCGTCTTTCTGACGCATAACTTCTTGTTCTTGTAAGCATTTTTTATGAGACTTGTGTGCTTGTTTACAAAAAGTTGCACCGAATTGCATAGTGTAAACTTTTTAGAATTTTACTTTAAGGAAAATTTAGCAATTTCAAGACTTTTACTGCTGTAATTAAAATTTCACCCAGGCCTTTTGAGTAGCCCATGACCAGTATTTGTCCATACATGCCTTATAGGACAGAGTAAATACTTTTCTCCATATAAATATATTAAAGCTGAAAATAGTTTTTGGCCTTAGAACCCTTTTGTTGGTTTTTAAGTCAACCACAATCATAATTCACACCAACAGTATCTCCATAGGTCTCTCCTGCCTTGGGCAGACCAGCGTAAATAGGGGAGACCTCTTCTTGCAGTGCAAGGTGGCAATACTCTGGTGGATGTGCAGCTAACTTTTATTAATTGCTTGCGGGTTGACGATACCTCCATCAGCAAGCAATGCGTGCTTCAATCACCGTTAAATGAGGCAAGGATTCAAGAGTTTGAAGGCTCGGAATCAACCTTTTCCCCTCTACCTAAGCTTTTAGTGCCAGTAGTAGCATCTGAGGGGATAATGCAACCTCCAATCCAAACAATATTTCAAAGACCTTTTTCTTAAAGGTTTAGTGAGAGAAAAGAAAGGCAATGTAGCAAGATAGCTACATCCCACAGAGGCTGGATAACAGAAAGAACTTCTTTATGAAAGCACAAATTCCAGATGTATCCCACCATGCCCTGTCAGTGGCAGCTGCTCTTTTTTTCTGGCTCCTGGAAACAGGATCATGGAGCACTGAACTTTTGGCAAATTGTCATGGAAAAACCTATCCAGACATATACAAAATACATTCACTCGAAATCTTTTGACCTAAGGATCATTTATTTACCGTTTTCTGACAGATAAATGTTATCTCTTTTTGTGAAGTGCCCTCTATCCAGTATTGGATCTTTCATATATTCACATGCTTGAATCATCCCCGCTGTCGAGGTGGGAGTCTCACGGTAAAAAATAAACATATATATAATAGTAGTAATGCATATCATAATATGCTATAGTGCACTGCATAGTCATTGCAGTAGCCCATCCCTGTCCTTTTGTAAAAAAGAACCAAAGTTGAAACACAGCCAATCAGGCTCTAGCACCCTCTAGAACACTCCACAGAGAGGCAAGTCCCTCAGATTTTCTACCACACGTCGTTGTGACAGGGATTCTTCTAAAAAAGGATTATTCAGGCCTTGTGGGTCATGTGGGAAGAAAAGGCTACATTTTGAAGATCCCCCCAAGGATTGTATTTATTGCCTGTACCCTCTTCATAAAGTAAAGGACTGTAGGATTTGCAGGACTTTTTCCTCCAAAACCTTAAAAGACAGGAAAGGCAGATTACTTATTTGGCTGGAAAGACTGAAATCAAAGACCTCTGTGGTGTCTGATGAGGAAGGCAGTATTAGTTCCCATGCGTCAGTCCATCTGGCAAAGCAAAGGGACAGATCTGAGGAATCCCTTGAGGGACACAAGAAATCTTCAAAAAAGACCCATCATGAGTCTCAGCATACTGCCTCTAAAAAAGGGAAGCTTCCATTCCCTTATGAGGAGAAATCTGTGGGACAACTGCCTTAAAAACGGCCTCGACAAGGCCTCTGACGACGACAACCTCGCCTCTGTCGACGTCTCTTCTGTCAACGACACTCCCGTCATCGACGGTGCCTTCATTGTCGACGCCACCTCCGTCAACGACGACCACTTCGGCGACGATGACAACTTCGTCGACAATAGTTCTACCGTCGACGGCATCAACGATGACTACACCGTCGTTGACAACAATTATTTCAAGATCAACGGTGTCCGTTTCACCGTCGATGAAGATCTCGTCGACGCCGCAACAAAGAAGGCCTTCTTCATTATAATTCACCCCAATTTTGTCATCCAGGTTCTCGTCGACGGGTTTCAACCAGGACCCTTCTTACGTCTCTCCTTTGCCTCCTAGTCAATTTTTGGAGGAATTTGAGGATGATGGGTTGTTCAGTCCAGCCCGCAGCCCCTCTCAACTCCACGTAAAATTTCAAGAGGAGGAAGAAGAAGATGAATATTATGGCACACACTACCATCAACCTATGGAAAGGTCACAGGTGTTAATGCCTCGCCAAGAGCCCATGATTCAAATGTCTATGGTGTTAGTACAGGACTTAACAGCTATGCTGCAGGATTACCACACTCGCTTCCCTGCTGCAGCAGGTTCTGTTGAGAAACAAAGGTGTCCTCTGCCTGATTTAGACTCAGCAGCACCTTCGGTACCCACGAGGGAGGCTCAAGATCCTGTACCTGTGCCACAAGATCAGATGCCACAGGATGATGATGTCGCTGAGGAAGGTGAAATTCCTAAACCACCTACTACCATAGATGAGTGGGAAGACTACCTAATTCCGACACCTTCTCCACCGGCTCCTCAAGCAAGTGATTCTCCTCCTGAGGATATTAGGGGTTTTCATGCTATTATGGAGAGAGCGGCAAATCGTTTCCACCTAACCATGCCTGTTAAGCAGTCTGACTGTTTCTTATTTGATTTTAAGGACCAAAACAGAAAATCTGTCTGCACAATTCCCATCATTGATCATATCTGGGAAGAAGGCATTAAAATCATGAAGAATCCCTATTCAGTGCCGGCAATCCTCCCGAAAATTGACAAAAAATACAAGGCCCCTGACGATGCACCTGCATGCCTGGTAGGACAACCTAAGCGGGATTCAGTAATTTCCCAGGCTGCGCAGCGGGGGTCTCGGAATCCTTCGGTACCCATTACCGCGCCACCCGATAAGGATGGAAGGCGCTTGGACAATATTGGGAAGAGATTCATCACTATGGCGGGTGCGTCAGTGCGTGCCGCAAATTCCTTAGTAATTCTAGGGAGATACGACCGCCAAGTGTGGCCTGATGTTGCACCGTACCTCGATTTTTTGCCAGACGACAAAAAACAAGAAGCAAGGAAGATTCTGCTTGAAGGGGAAAGGTCAGCATCGGAAATTATAGACATTTCTATGGATTTGTCTTCGTTAGGTTTTAGGCAACTAGCTGGTTCAGCAGTTCTCCGTCGCCAAGGATGGCTCAGGTCTACCACCTTTCATCCCCAGGTGCAAAGTAAGATCTTAGACATGCCATTTGATGGGGACGCACTGTTTGGCAAACACATTGACAATGCCTTACAGGAAATAAAGAAGGACATGGATACAGCTAAAGCTTTAGGAACACTCCAGTATAGGAAGACACTCTTTCGAGGAGCTCGTGGCAGAGGATCATATTCCTTTCAAGGGAACTATCAGAAATACCAGCCAAAGACTTACCAATATAGATATGGCTATCAACAACAGCAATCGTATAGAGCCCCTCCAGCTGCCGCTTACTCCAGACAGCAAAACAGAAGAAAGCAGCCCCTTCAGGCCAGGGACAATGCTAGAAAACAGTGACACCTCCCCAGCACCTGCAACAATTCGGCCACGCATCAACCCCAATGCCGCAAATATTTCTTTACATTTCGACCAATGGAGAAAAATCACTTCGGACAAGTGGGTCCTGGACATAGTAAAGTATGGTCATACCCTAGAATTCATAAAGATCCCACCGCCTTATCCACCTCTGAAGAGGCTTCCACCTCATCTCAAACTTCTCAGAAAGAAGTCATGGTTATGCTCCGGAAAGGAGCTATAGAAAGAGTGCCTCACTCTCAGGTTGGGAAAGGTTTTTATTCCTGTTTCTTTCTGATAAGAAAGAAGTCGGGAGAGTGGAGGCCAATTCTAGACCTAAGAAAATTAAACAAATATCTGCAGAAGAAGTCCTTCCGCATGGTCACTCTCCAGGAGATACTACAGCTTCTCAATGATGCGGATTTTATGACGACACTAGATTTGCAGGATGCATATTTCCACTTCCTTATTCATCCCAAACATCGAAAGTTTCTCAGTTTCACTGTGGCAGGTGCTCATTTTCAATTCAGAGTTCTCCCTTTTGGTCTGCGGTCAGCACCAAGAGTATTCACCAAGTGTCTGGCTCCAGTTGCTGCTCATCTCAGGCTGCAGTGCCTGCAGCTATTTCCTTACCTAGACGATTGGTTAGTGAAAGCACCGCCTTTTCGACAAGTCTCAAAAGCAACTTCAATCTGCCTACAAATGTTTGTTCCCTGGAGCTAACTATCAATTTTCAGAAGTTAGTTCTGCAACCATCTCAAAAGATGCTTTTTCTCGGAGCAGTCTTAGACACTATCCAAGACAAGGCATTCTTGTCCACAGAAAGGCAAACACATCTAATTTCTCTAGCAACAAAGTTAAGAGGAAAAAAGTTTGCTTCTGTGAGGCTGATAAAATCTCTACTGGGCATGATGTCCTCTGCAATTCTAATGGTACCTTGCGCTCGTCTCAGAATGAGATCAATACAGGAGGAACTAGACAATCAATGGCTTCAGGTGACCGGATCGTTGGACGACCTGGTGCGAATAACTCCAGTCATGCAGGCAGCTCTGCTCTGGTGGCAGCGCTCCAGAAATTTCTCAATAGGGCTAACCTTCCTTTCTCAGTCGCCGGATTGCGTCCTCACTACGGACGCTTCTCTGGAAGGATGGGGGGCCCACCTTCGGATAAGGGGCAAGTAGTTCAAAGCGCTTTCAAAGATGCACATGAATTTTCTGGGGCTCTAAGCCATTTCTCTAGTCTTACAGGCTTTCCTCCCAAGGATTCAGGGATCCTCGGTTCTGATAAGGACAGACAATTCCACATGCATGCATTACCTGAACAAACAAGGAGGCACACACTCCCACATCCTATCGCAAGAAGAACAGGAAATCTGGAAGTGGCTTCTCTCTCACCACATATCTGTCAAGGTGGAACATCTCCCAGGAGTGAGGAACAGTCTGGCGGATACCTTGAGCAGGACTTCCAACTCTTGCCACGAATGGGAGCTAGATCAGAAGGTTCCTGAGTCCATCTTCCAGATGTGGGGCAAGCCCAACTTGGATCTCTTTGCTTCCGAGATGATTCGGAAATGTCAATTCTCCTGCTCTCAGAATACAGACCTTATCGTCTTCCAGTATTGTCGACACTGTTAACATTGAGCAGGGGTCAGATTCTCCATCCACATCCAGCCCCACTGCAGCTACATGCATGGTTACTGAACTCGCTGAGTTCAGGGAATTAGACCTGCCGCAAGACTGTAGAGACATCCTTTCTAAAGCAAGGGCACCGTCCACAATTGAAACTTACACTCTCAAATGGAAACGTTTCTATTCATGGTGCCTTCGTAACAGTGTGCACCCACTTTAGTCTTCTCCAGATCAAATTTGACCTTATCTGCTCTCCCTGGCTAAATCCGGCCTTATGTTCACATCTATTAAGTTACATCTATCCGCCATCTCTACTTACAGGCGATCCTCTGGAGGTTTATCTCTTTTTTCATTTCGACTAGTAAAACAGTTTATGAAAGGACTTGTCAGAGTATATCCTCCTGTAAGAGCTCCTCCTCCGGAATGGAGACTTAATCTGGTTCTGGCGCAACTTATGAAACAACCTTTTGAGCCTATACACAGAGCTGAGCTCAAATACATTTCCTGGAAAGTTGCTTTATTGTTGGCTCTTACTTCTGCCAGAAGAGTCAGCGAAATTTAAGCCTTTACAATTAAAGAGCCTTACCTTCGCTTTACTAATGACTACGTTCTCCTTAGAACTAATCCTGCATTTATTCCAAAGGTGCCGTCAACTTTCCATCTTAATGAGCTGGTTATTCTACGAACATTCTTTCCTAATCCTAATTCTCCGGCTGAAAAGGCACTTCATACACTGGATATAAAGAGATGCCTAAAATGTTATCTTTCACATACTAAGTCCATCCGGAGATCTGATCAACTGTTTGTGTCCTATGGTGCGCAAAAGGCAGGTACTGCAGTGACTAAAGCAACAATTGCATGGTGGTTTGCAGCTGCTATTCATTTTTGCCATGCTTAAGCAGGCAGACCGCTTTCTTTCAAACCTAAGGCTCATTCCAAGAGAGCAGTGTCATCCTCAGCCGCGCTTTTTGCTGGAGTGCCATTGGATAAAATTTGCTGTGCCGCAACTTGGAAGAATGTGCTTACATTTACGCTGCATTACTGCTTTGATTTGGCTACGGAGGCAAAAGCAGCGGTAGGACAAGCAGTCTTATGTAATCTTTTTCAATAAGGTAAGCCTCTGTTTTGGAGGTGATTACTTATTAATGCTAATTCAATGTATTTGCTTCACATGTGATTGCTGGTTTGAGTTCTCTTTATGCATAAATGCTTCTTTTTTATATTGTCATAAATATGGAGTAGATATGTACATGTATATCTATTTATGAGGATATCAAATTGCCATTCATATGATACCCGCCATCCTCTAAGATTAAAATTGTATAACTGCTAGCTATTCTGATTCAAGCATGTGAATCTATGAAAGATCCAATACTGGATAGGAAAACGAGTTACTTACCTGTAACTTCAGTTATCCAGTATTGGTATCTTTTATAGATTAACATGCGACCCACTCTCCTCCCCAGAGTGGCTTCCCTTATCGCTGATATATCATTCTGGTCACTCGTGCTAGAAAATCTGAGGGACATGCCTCTCTGTGGAGTGTTCTAGAGGGTGCTAGAGCCTGATTGGCTGTGTTTAAACTTTGGTTCTTTTTTACAAAAAGACAGAGATAGGCTACTGCAGTGACTATGCAGTGCATTATAGCATATTATGATATGCATTACTACTATTATATATGTTTATTTTTTACCGTGAGACTCCCACCTCGATGGCGGGGATGATTCAAGCATGTGAATCTATGAAAGATACCAATACTGGATAACTGAAGTTACAGGTAAGTAACTCGTTTTCTTCCCTGGTAGGAAGAAGGCTCAGACTGATTCATACGATGCCTGGATTGTTTGTCTCCCTGATTTTCATTACCCATGGAAACGTCCTTAATGCTGTAATGTGTCCAGAAGAACTCTTAAGGATATACAGAAGATTTGCATCCATGGGCTGCAAGAAGATCAACTCAGGCATCAGGATTCAATGTGACGGAGATCTGAGGAGCACGGAGATGGTTCTCTGTCTACCATAGCCGCTCCATCGTTTTCAGGGTCTCCTCCAGAGGGAGAGCCAAAGAAACGTCTAAACAAGGAACATGTGGTTTCCAGTTGACAATAAAGACAGTTGCTATCTGTTTGCTGGTAAAAGTTGGATCACTATAGAGGTTCTCAACATTGAGGCACAGAAAACACTTGATGTCACTGAAAAACATATTTCGACGTTGATATGTATTCTGCCACCAAAAGGCTCAACTTCAAGCAGATCATTATGCTTGTGTGATGACTGGATCAGCACATTGAAGAGGAGTAAGAGTCCGAATCTTTTTGATTTGAAGTATTTTTGGGTGCACTCTTCATCGCACAAAAGTAAGCCTCTTTTGAAAATGCGTTCATCTCCATCTCTTCCTAGATCCTCAGCACCCAGCTGCACATGGCTGAAGCCTCTATGCCTTCAGATTTATCACTTTCACCAACATCACCCCAAATTGTGATGCAACCAATATAGCTTTCAACTGAACCAACACTTTCTACACCTGCCAGGGATGTGAAATATACAAATGATGAAGTGCAACACAGCATCTGTGACAAGGGAGTGCATTTCCCACAATACCTCTAAACCCATCGGTTATCTTCAAACTCATGTCCCCCTGAGCCCTAGTAGCTGAGTGGTGTGGCAGAGGTAGTTTATCAATCTTCTTCAACTTTGAGAGCAACTGCACCTGATCTCCTTCACAAATTCAGAGGCCAGATCCTGCACCCCAAACTACCCCCCCCTTGAACTTGGTGGCCTGACTCCTGAATTAAACTACATGAGCATTCGAGTCTTCCTCAGGAATGTATTGACTTTCTACAAGAAGCCAAATGCCCATCTAATGGAAAATACTTTGCTTTCAAATGACATAGATTCTGCATTTGTGTCTGCCAGAAAAACATCAAGTCAATAAACTGTTACGAAGAAGCACTACTTCTTATCCGTTTATTACTTTTAGAGTAAATTGTTACCGCAGAAGTGTGTCCTGGCGCTGAGATATAAGCAGAGGACCGAACTTGCTATGAAAGCAAAAAGTGACCTTTTAAGAGCCTTACAAAAAAAACAGATTGTCTCTTGTCTGAAAGTGTGACCAGAAGCCCAATAAATTCTTAATGGGCAGGCCCAGAGCTCCCTCTACTACAGGTGAAACTGAAACCACTGCCTTATTGAGGAACATTCCCATAAGCAGACATTTGTACAGCAGCTACTTGAAGATCAGCGCACACATTGATAAGGCAGAACTTTCTTGTTTTGGATTCCAGAGCAGACACCCAAGAAGGTTTGTAGAATCTATGATCAGTGCATAATGTTATTGCTTCAGACTCTTAGTTTCATTAGGTGTGCTCGCTGTTCCATTCAGTGCTTATAATTATCTATGGAGATACCCTGATTTAGAAAGAAAAGTTACTTACCTCTAATCCTAGGTCTTCTTTATGGAAATATCCATTGAAGTCATAAGCAACCCTCCCTCCTACTGAAGAAAAGAGACATTAAAAGAACTTGAACAACTGCCACTGACAGGGCATGATGAGACAGTGGTGTAATGTGCTTCATTAAGTTAACAGTGCCAATGTTTCAGCCACTGTGGACTTCAACCTACCTTGATACGGTACCCTTTTCTTTCACTTTTTAAAAAACAATGAGATTTTCTTCGTTTGTAAAAACATTAATTACATGGGATTTTTAGACATAGACAGATTGTGGTAAATTGCTCGTTCACAAATGTTTTGAAAGGGATTGGTGTCAGGGTCTTCTTTGGATAAAGGAATGAAAGTCCCATTCCCTGCATCCTATAAATAAGGCTCTTAGAAATAGATAGATTGTGGCAAATTGTACTCAATGTTTTTTTAGGAGGGTTTGTTTTGTATTTACTAATATTTAATCTTAGTTCACATACTTGATCACTGTTTCTTTTTGAGCAATTGAAAATCCTGGAATTCTGTATGGATACCCATGCTCCACCTCAGTATGCTTAACTAAAGTTTCCCAGGGCCCATTCTACCTATTTCACATCATTTCCATAGTACTGAGCCAGTGAACAACCGGCCTCAAATATTGGGTACTGTCACCCCACTAATGGGAACTTAAACAAAACAGTTCCCATCTTCTTCTTTGGCACTTAGAGTCACCAAGATGTAGAACCATTTGGACCCAAACAATTCAGAAAGCTGCAGATGTTTCTCTTGTAAAGGCAATGGTATCCCTTGTCATTGGTGAACATTTGACTGGTCAGGCAAGTTCCTATATAGATTCTCTTGCAACAGCCCAGGTTTCCAAAGTCCTTCATATGATCAAAGCTGTGGAGCTTTGACAACTGATACATTCAGCCAGGTCTTGCTATGTCTCCTCTGTAAATAGTGCACCTTATCTACCACCATGTCAGAGTATGACAAAAGACAAACAAATGCTTATTATTGGACAGAATGGTCACTGTACATTTGCAGTACACGTATTTTCATGTTCCACTTCGAAAGAAACAGGATTTTCCTTTGCTTCGGTGTATGCATTGACATTCCCAATGCAGTCATCCTAGTCAGCTTGAAATTGGCTACTCCAGCCTTCTGAAGTACAGACCAGTGATGGCAGATTTCTTGAGATGTGACTGGATATTGGTGTACTCGTATCCAGGCAGTTAACTGATTAACTCTCCTTTTCTTAGAGTTTCTAAGGATTTTTAGACCATGGCAGCAACTCTTCACAATCTGGATCATCAAATATGAGAAATCCATCAGGTGCCGTTGCACTCAGTCTGATAACTTAAGGCCTGATTACGAGTTTGGCAGTAAGCGAACCGCTGTCAAAATGGTATTGGAAACCCCACCGCACAGGTGGCGATCGGCCCGCCGTATTACGATGTTGGCGGTTTGCTGAATGAAAGACCGCCGGAGTGCCACTGCCAGCCATTCGCAGACTGGCTCGACGGCGGTAGGGGAAAACCAGCTGTCAAAGGGTGGTACAGACAAGTTCACCACCGTGCGAATTACGAGTTGGCTTTCAGTCGAGCCGACCGTGGCGGGAGCATATCCACCCATTTCCTTTTCTTACCTTCAGTTGGCTCCCTTCCTCCAGGTCCCCCCTTCACAGCAGCATCTTGACCCTGATGAAAACGACCCTGTTGGCGTCGAAATCCAGGTAAGTCCATTTTGTACTACTTACCCATTGACTGGACTGGACACATATGGTCCAGACTCCAGCAATGGGAAAGTACTCGTAGTAGGTATTGTTTCACATGTATCATGCATATGTGTACACTGCAGTCAAAATATACACACCTGCATCGACACATATGAAAATATATTCCCCGCCGTCAGAAACACTGCCGCTAGCCCAGCAGTGACATCGTAATACGGCGGGCATTAGACCGCCGCGGTCTTCTTGGGACTGTTGCCGAGGCGGTACGGCGGTAAGACCGCCCATAATCAGGCCCTTAGAGTTGTGCTGGATGCAAGAGCTGCCGAAGAATGTGCATCGGACGATTTTCATAGTGTCTAATACCACTCTTCACATGAGACCCTTCTACAAATGCATAGACGCTCAGGAAATTGAGACGACAATATAGGAGTATCTCAACAACATCACACATCAGGGCAAGAGGCCATGACACATCCCATGTTGAAATTGTTATTGGTTCATCTATTTCTAAATGCAGTTCTTGGACTCCATCTTAATCCAGTTAGATAGTACCACAACAATATGTTATCTGAGCAAGTATTGTGGAACAGATTCAACATTTCTGTTGTGGGAGCCATAGAAAATTTGTTAG
Source organism: Calotriton arnoldi (assembly GCA_963921515.1). Classification (NCBI taxonomy): domain Eukaryota; kingdom Metazoa; phylum Chordata; class Amphibia; order Caudata; family Salamandridae; genus Calotriton; species Calotriton arnoldi. The sequence goes on along the minus strand of CAWUFW010002775.1, from coordinate 135,312 downwards.
TGGCACCTAGCTCATAGCAAGGTGTAACTGTTCACATACATGGCCTGCAAAACACTGAGGCAAAGTAAGTGAGCAGTTATCTCCAGCAGGAGCAAACAATGGGTTCAGAAGAGCAAAGTGCTCAAATGAGCCTTCTCCACATGTGCACCAAGCATTGACTTATTTTACTACACAGAAAATACATAATGGATGGATGTTTCCAGCGCCTCAATCAATGATAGAATGCCGAATTGATAGACTGGTCAACATCATTTAATTTATTATTTTCCCAAATACTTTAAGTAGTGATGCGGCCCTGAGGCCCTCACATCAATAGAAGGACATTGCAGGGGCCGGGACCGGGAAAGAAGCGCATTTTTATATCTTCCTTGCCACCCTAAACTCTCCCAAAAGGCTTCTGAGGTTTCCGAAAACAGTAGTGGATTTTAAAAGTGCAGAGCATCTACATGTGAGCTGGAACCTTACTGTGTGTAGTGTTTTCCAGTAAAGAGCACAGCTTTTCCTTGGAGGTTGGATGTGGTATTGTCCAATTTAATGGGATGAACTGTTTAAAGATCTGAAACACTTAAATGTATGTACTTCTCTAATAGTGCTAACGAGTGTATGCACTAAATAGTTACTGCATGCTTCTACAGGAGCAGTACTGTAGTTTACCATATTATGGTGCCATTGAGAATGCAACTGTCTGTTCTTACACAAAATCATTTCAGATTTCCACATGAACTAGGCAGTTTTATTGATGCAATTCTCTGCAAATGAGAGATCTCCACAGCATAGAGACCTCTTCAGATTTTGGGCACAAACAAGAACCTTCACTTATTATTTAGAACATAAAAGGCATAAGTAAGTCAAACAATTATTTGTGAAATGTAGGTATATATACATTGGTTTCACTTCATCAAAGCAAGTTATTATTAGATGTATAATATCCTTCATACGCACATACCACCAGAACACCAACAGACTCCCTTTCAGGTAACTACAAAACTCATTCCATAAGTATCAGTGCTGCCTTAGCAGCTCTAATAAGAAAAATCCACTTTTCAGACATATATAAATCAGCTATCTAGAGGTAATTCTATACCTTTGCCATGGCCAAACCGTCTTGTGAACTTGATTGCTCAAAGGTGTGCAGATTGATTACTTAAAGGATGATCATCTGTGGTCTTTGGGATGGGGTGCTAACCTATTGTGGTTTTAACTAATGGCAAGGAAAATACTAGGACGAACAAGGAAAGAGAGCTTACCTGTAATACTAATAGTCCAACTTGGACATTATTTTTGAATTCATAAACGTCCCACCCTCCTTCCCATAAAGACCATGATGATGGTTACCAAAGTATCTCCGTTTCTTGCTATAAAATCACTGGCTAACTGACCTTGCAGTGCATGGTGGGACATTGTGGCTTTTGTTTCAAATCTGTTTATTGAATATAAATTGAACAGGGAAAGTCAAAAGAAGACATAAAGCAGAATACATCCCAAATAACAGTACACTGATGGAGCCTTGCAAGGATCAGTCATTGAAATATGAACCAAAGAAGGGTGGGGGAACAATAAAGGTGGGACGATACGCTGTTTCCTTAGCTTGAGGTACTGATAAACATTATTATGTAAGAAAGATCTCCATGAGTTAAAGAACCATTGTGTGGGGGATTTATGGGCCCAACACCAGTGCAGAGGCGAAGTGAATGGGGTTTATGCATGTCTGTGTAATACTGTGCTAATATATTAAGAGCTACGTGTTGTTGTTAGCGGAGTTTGGGAGTAGTGGATGTACGACTCAACTACCGAACAGGGGAGGGAAAGGCGGAACCCAGGTAGAAGGGACAGAGAGGGAAGGATGCGCTCAGGTTGTCACTGGGGAGGATGATTAGAGCCTTTTTGGGGGGGGCAGACCCATTCGGGTCCAATGGAATAGGAGAGGCCTGGTGTACACCTCTTGAATAAGGTATGAGGGGGTCGTCAAAGAGCTGTAAAGCTCTCAGACGAGGGGGAACCAAGCGAGAATACTCTATCTGGGAGAAATGCTGGATTAATGGCTGCCAGGTACGGCTGAATTTAGTGTCTGTGTGGTTGATACGGGCGGTAAGTAACACGAGGGCCAGAACTTGCCATAAGCGGAGAAACCATGTGGCAATAGGAGGGGGTTAGGTTTCTTCCAATAAAGAACAATGGACTGTCGTGCCACCCCTAGCATTTGTGTTATTAAGCACCAATCAGAATGAGTCATAGCTACCAATGTTGAGAGTCTGATGCCCAACAGGGTCACTATCGGAGAGCTAGGGACAGGGAATCCCACTGTGTCTTTGATGTGGCTAAGGATTTCTTTCCAGAATAATGTCAGACTGGGACAAGACCACCAAATGTGAATGAGGTCGCCTCTACCCCCTGGCACCTCCAACAAGTTGGGGGAAAACCCGGTACCATCTGCTGGATACGGACAGAGGTAAAGTACCATTGTATCATGAGCTTGTAGGCCGACTCGCGCTGCGGGATGCTTTGATAGATTTTTGGAATGTCTCGCCACAGTCGGTCCCAGCTCTCTGGGGGGACCTCCTCGCCGAGATCTATATTCCATTGTTTTTGGTAAGTGTGGGGTTGGAGTTGTTGCGAATGTTGCAACACTTTGTAGGTGTGAGAGATCAATCCTCTCGAGCCCTCAAAGTTGCGGACTAGAGTCTCGAAGGCAGTAAGCTGTCTGGTCGCCCCTTGTGTGTAGGTGGGGGAGAGTAGCCAGTGTCGAAGTTGATAGTATTGCATCTGTGCCCTGTCGGTAAGGTGGAATGATTTTTTGCACTTGTCAAAGGTGATAAATTTGTCACCCTGAAATAAATCCTGGATTATGCGGCATTCGCCTTCCATCCAGGAGCTAAAGGCTCGAGGTTGCAAAGCAGGAGGGAAGATGGGGTTGCGTGCTATGGGGGTGTTAGGGGAAGGGAAGGAGGTCAGGCCCCGAGATATCGCCAGTTTGTCCCATATGTCTAAAACCGTTCTCGTGGGAGTGGCTATGTATGCACTACGGGGGCAAGCCCCCCGGGGAAGCCAGGCTAGGTCCCACAGAGGTCTACATACGACCGCCCGATCCATGTGGAACCAATGCTTTTCGCTCTCCCGAACCACCCATTCCGAGATGTAGCGAAGGTGGCAGGCCCAATAATACTCAAGGAGGTAAGGGCATGCTAGCCCCCCCCAGCATCAAGACCTTGTTAGAGAAACGCGGGCGAGACTTGCCCCAGATAAATTTGGTTAAATCACATTGGAGAGACTGAATAGCAATTTGTGGAATTGGGGTAGGGAGGGTTTGGAATAAATATAATATCTTTGGGAGGAGTGACATTTTTACTGTGTTAATGCGTCCTAACCAGGAAAGAGGGAGGTTACACCATCTGTGGATCTCTTCCCGTATGGCGCGTCTGTAACTCGGTCAGTTGGCTTGAGTCCAGGAGGAAAGCGAAGGGGTCAGGTCCGCACCCAGGTATCGTATCGTCTTCTCAGACCATCTCAGAGTATCAGATTTTGTAAATCTTGTACCTCCGGGGTCGGTAGGGTGAGATTCAGGGCCTGGGATTTGGCTAGGTTGATCTTGAAACCTGAGGCGTCCTCAAAAGAGTGCAGGAGTGCAGCTACTGCTGGGAGAGATGAGGACGGAGTAGTTAGGGAGAGAAGGAGGTCGTCCGCAAACAAATAAATCTTGTGTTCATATCCTCCAAGGAGAATGCCCGAGATGGCTGGTGAACGGCGGATTGCAATCGCCAGAGGTTCCACTACCAGGGCAAATAGGAGTGGAGATAACGGACACCCTTGTCTGGTGCCTCGGTATATGGGGATGGGAGAGGTAAGACGGCCATTGATACGAATACGTGTGGTCGGCTGTGTGTATGGGGCCATCAGCCGGGAAATCATGATAGGGCCTAGTCCTATTCGCCTCAAGACCTCCCTGAGAAAGCGTCAGTCTACCCGGTCAAAGGCTTTCTCAGCGTCTAGTGACACCAGGCAGGCAGGTATGTCTCTATATTGGACTTTTTCAATGAGATGGGCTATGCGACGGATGTTATCCGCACCCTGGCGATGGTGGATAAATCCAACCTGATCCGGATCTACGATACCAGGCAGATAGGGTTCCAAGCGATTCGCAAGGATCTTTGTATAGATCTTCGCGTCTGTATTTAGGAGTGCAATGGGGCGGTACGAAGTACAAAGAGAGGGTCTTTCCCCAGCTTAGGGACAAGCACTATCTCAGCTTCTGACATAGTTGGAGTAAGACCAGTGGCGTCCGTGAAGTTATTAAAAAGGTGAAGGGGGTGGCCTTGGAGCTGCGGATAAAAAGTGCAATAAAAGACAACAGGAAGGAGGTCAGGGCCGGGAGTTTACCCTGTTGGGAGCTGTTTAAGGGCTTTTGCTATCGCCACTTGTGAAATTGGTTAGTCTAATAGGTTCATGTGATGGGGGCTGATAGGTTCCCTGGGACAAGAGTCAAGAAAAGACATAATTTTCTCTGGGACACAGGGTTCTTCCGCATATAGATCTTTGTAGAAATTTGAGAGGGTTAAGCTCTTGTCAAGTTCCGATGTGGCCCAGGTACCATCTGCTCGCATAAGTTTGGAAATGTGGGCGCGCGTGGTCTGGGCTCATAAGCGCCGCGCGAGGCATGTCCCAACCTTGTCTCCCCCTGTGTAGAATGTTTGTTTGAGAGCGAGCAGGAGGCGTTCTGCTTTGTTAGTGCGGTGTAAGCGAAGCTGACCTCGCAACGCAGCCAGCTGCTTTTTGTTGAGAAGTGAGGGTTGTTGGTTGTCCTTTCGCTCTAAGACTTTGATGTCAGCAGAGAGGGTCGATTCGAGAAGGCGAGCTTCCCGGGAACGGGCTATTGCGATAGAGGAGATGACTCCCCGGATGGTCGCCTTAAAAGCATCCCATCTGACAGCTTCCGAAGCATCAGAGTGTCATTTGTGATATAAAAAAAAGCCTCGATCTCCTTCCGGATATCTGCTAGATCAACTGGATCGCGGAGGACCTGAGGAGGTAGTCTCCATCGAGGTTGGGCGTTATGCTGGGGATTGGGGGGCTGAAGTGATATCAAGATATGGGCATGGTCAGATATTGAAATGTCGGACATCTCTGCAGTGGCTACAAATTGGAGCAGGGGGAGGGATAGAAAATAGTAATCAATTTGTGAATAGGAACGGTGCACGTGGGAGAAGAATGAGAAATCTTTGGAGTCAGGGTGTAAATATCTCCAGGCATCTAATAGCCCTAAGTCAGTAATGGCATTTTTAAGAGCTGCTGACATGGCACCAGTACCCTGATATGTTTGTGCACTACAGTCCCAGTCAGGGTCCCACACCAAGTTAAAGTCACGCCCAAGGATAATCGCTTCTTTGAAGGTTTTAGCAGATCACATAAGTGTGAGCGCAAAAATATGTCTTGGGCCTGATTAGGAGCATAAATGTTTAGGAGAGTCAGAGGTCGCGTGCCCCAATGTATTTGAATTTTAAGATAGCTCCCTTCAATGTCCCTTATCACCTTAGGGGCGGTCCCAACCAGGTCAGCCTTCAGTAATATGGCTACTTCAGCAGTTTTAGAGAAGGAGCAAGCCCAGTATTGGGTTGGATATTTAGGATGTGACATGAGACGAGTGTCGGTGGAGAGAAGGTGGGTTTCCTGAAGAAATATAATATCAGGGTCCTGGAGGAGTAGATACCGCCAGATCTGGCGTCTCTTATTAGGGGAGTTAAGTCCCCTAGCGTTTAGCGATAGGAGTTTAAATAGATTCGTCATCGTCGGCCCAATAGGAGTTTCTACGTGGTAAGCATGTCAAGAATGCCTATGTGAACCCAACCACATATCTGGGGAGCCACTGATACAGAAGGGTGGGTAGGGGCGTGTGTAAAGCAGTTTGAGCGACAGGGTGTCCCCAAAACAGTGGCCAAACTCCCTAGGCTGGGGGTACCTGACCATGTCCCCTTAATGAGAAACGCATCCAAAGGGTAATGACAGGGAGGCAAGGAGAAGGTGGCGATAATGTTCTCAACAGGGGACGGCCAACAGGGCCAATCGAGGTCAATGTCTACAAGGAACAGCCCATAGTCCACAGGACGGACCATTCTGAAGAAGTCACTCTTCAAAGAGATACTGTAGACGTGGGGGAGGTGGCAGGCGCAGGCAGTTCCTCAAGTCTCCGCTTCCAACGACCCACTGCAGAGAGTACTGCAGGGATCACCAGCCGCCGGAACGCCTCGGGGAGGACCAAGAGAGGATGTCAAAGTGAACGGGGGTGAGGCCGGGGGTCTCAAGTCAGCGCTAGTTTTGCCCATGTTTCCACCTCGGGGATCACTCCTCCCCCCAGTGTTCTGGGATGCTTAGGCGCGTTGCAAATAGTTGAGTCCCCTCCGGCATATCTTGGCTCTAGGGAACTATGTTGAACCTTAAAGGTTTAAAAACATGAAAATTCCCTGCGTGGATCATTCCTTTTGCTCAGGAGATCGAGGTTGTGGGGAAGAGTCGTTCAAAGTCCGGTTATGGTTGATGATGTCCTGCTTAGCCTGGGAGGAGTCCTGCTCCCGGAGGCGCCGCCCGCGCGGCGGAACAGTGGAACATTCCAGACGGGGAGGATCTCCAGAGCGCCCATGCGAGGAAGGGGGCCCCCATCTTCAGGGTCCAATGGGAGGCGAAGGAGCTGTTTCGCTTCACTTAGTGAGCGGAGGGCTCGTCGTTTGCCCTCCCAGGAGAAGATCAACGCGAATGGATGGCCCCACTGGTATTTGATATTGAGTTCCCGAAGCTTGTCTGTGACAGGCTTAAAGTGTTTACGCCTCCGGAGGGTGGCAGGGGCTATGTCTTGAAAGATTTGGATTGAGTAGCCATTATAGGACAGGGTCTTGGCTCCCTGGATCTTTTTCAGGGTGGCTTCTTTCTCGACAAAGAAGTGTACCCGTGTGAGTATGTCCGGGATGAAGTCTGGACGGCCTCTGGGGCCCGGGACTCGATGCGCTATGTCCAGGGTGGGCGGAGATGCGCCTTCGTTCTTACGGATCCCCTGGAGGAGGTCCGCTGTGAAGGCCATGATGTCTTTGCCTTCCGCTCCGTGAGGGACTCCTCTAATGCGTAGGTTGTTACGCCGAGTTCGATTCTCAAGGTCTTCCTGCTTGAGCTGTAGACTGATGTTTTGATCCTCCAGCTCCGCCATCCGTTGCCATAGGCTCTCGTGGTCCTCCGTCCTCACATCCATAGTGCGCTCAAGATCATCCACTCGTCCTCCGATTTCTGTGACATCCCTCTGGATATCCTGCAAGCCAGACTTAAAATCTTGCTTAAGCGACCCTATTTCGGCCTTAATTTCTTGAAGGAAAGAGTTCATAAAGGCCTGCATAATCGGTATTCCAGCTTGATCCCTATCCGTCGCAGGCTCCGGGGAGTCGGTTGCAAGCTGCGACTGCTAGTTGGATTTTAACCATAAGGAGGTTACCGGATTATCTCTAGACGGGGTGGGATCCGGCTCCTTGTTTGCTTTGGTTTTGGGCATAGCTGGAGATTTCTCCTTGGCGGCGCCCGGGCAGCTCCGAGTTGGATATCACTTCAGCGTAAAGGTAATGCAGCAAAGTATGTGCAAGGTTCAGATGTGACCCAGGCTGATCAGATTCCTACAAGTAAAGGACCATAGGCGGGGGGGAAGGGTGAGAGCGCATCCCCAGGGGGAGTCCACCGGGACCAGGTCGCCCCACTATCTCTTCAGCAGGTAGGCGCGAGCTGTTGGAGCCACCAGTAGAGCTTGTTGTCCTTCCCCTAGCTCCAATATAATCACCGGGATAGGCCCAAGCCGACGGTCGGTGCAGGGAGCGCCGTGCTTGGGATAGATTAGTGAGGGCGGCGTCCCAGGCTTAAGGCAGGATCAGCGGGGGAGCCCCAGATAGCAGACAGAGGGAATCAGGAGAAGTGGAGGGTCCCCAGTACCCAAAATCATGACAAACTTGCGTTAACTAGGCCTCACGCAAGGAGATCTGCGTTTCCAAAGGCGAGGGCGGACCTCCGCTGGAGCTGTAGGCATCCCCGGATCACTGTGCTCATCTGTCGGGGCCACCCCGGGTCCATCCAGCTTTTCCCTGCAACACTCAAAAGCGGGGGGGTCCCCACCACCTCCAGGTAATTAGGCTCAAGTCCCAGGCAAAGTTAGGCCCACCGGGCATTCAAACGGGTACTTTGTGGACGGGCCTCGCTCCGATCCCCTCAGTTGCGCAGCTCCTCCCTACCGAGGGAGCAGAGGGCGTTCAGCCAACGTTGGAATATCCTCCAGGGTTCGAGGGCCCCTCAGCAAGTCCGCTGTAGCCAGGCGCCGTCCGGAGAGCACGCCTTGCAGTTCTAGCCCCCGCGCGCTGAAGGCAGCCCAGCGGGTGACTCCGGCGATCCCCCCTGCCCGTGCCGCCGCAGGAGTGCAGAGCCCCGGATTCAGGGCCTGGAGGTCCAGAGACCCTCTCGAGGTCCGGTCACCCCCAAAAGTTCCTCGAAACAAAACAGCGGGCCGGTGAGTCCAGGAGCAGGGTCGGGGGACAGATTTTTTCACACCGCACCAAGGGCAAGATAGCGGCGGCGTGCTTGGGAGCAGCTCCTCTTGGCTGCAATCCGTAACCCCTCCGATGCTCATGGGGCAGCCTCCAAGCAGATAAGGGCACCTACTCCTGCCCCGCCAACGGGCCGGGCACTCGGTAGTGGCCGCGCCGTCCGGAGGGCACGTCGTACAGCTTTAGTCCCCCGCACGCGGAAGGCAGCCCAGCGGGTGACTCCGGCGATTCCCCCGGCCCATGCCACCACAGGAGTTCAGAGCTCTGGATTCGGGGCCTGAAGGTTCGGAGTCCCTTTCGAGGACTGGCCTCCCCTGAAAGTTCCTTAATACAAAGCGGCGAGTAGGTGAGCCCAGGAGCAAGGCCGGGGGATAGATTCTTTCTCACCACTCCAAGGGCAAGATGGCGGGCGTATGCTTGGCAGCGGCTCCTCTCAGCAGCAATTCGTGACCCCTCCAATGCTCACGGAGCAGTTTTCAAGCAGGTAAGGGCACCTACTCCTGCCCCGACAACGGGCCGGGCACTCGGTAGTGGCTGACGTGTCCGGCGGCTGGGTTTTTCAGCTTTAACAGGCCGCGGTGGAGCGGAGACTCCGCGGTACACGTCTCACTCCATTCGCGTCCTGGCCACGCACCCCATTGTGGCTTTTGGACTCTGTAAAGAGTTTGAGATGTGAAGTTAAATGTTTGCTTTTTTTCTTGTTTGCGAAAATATATAGAGGAGAAACTGACAGACAATCAGCAATACAAATACATTTAGCAGAGGTCAAATCCATTCTTTTAGTCAGTTTCCAACTATATGTGCAAAAAGAAAATAATTTGAAGCGTTTAGCTTATAACTTTTCATTTTTGTTTTCAAACAAGGAAAATCTTATGTATGTGAAAGCTGTCCCACACATGAGCAGAGGTGGTTTACTATTCATGAAGCAGATGCCATGATGGCGTATCTGCCTACAGGTTTGGAATAGAAGCCAGGCAAAACAGGAGTTGGTTAAAGTTGCATTGATTCCATTACTCGTGGCCCGTACGTTTTCTCCTATTACAATAATGTTCCAGCATAGCCATCTGACTTTGGTCAACACCATTATGCCCTTATTAATGAAACTAGCAAGTGTTGTTATGTTGCAGGGTACCCCACGGTGTAGGTTTACGGGGAAACTAAGGTAACAAAATCCCAATAAATGTAACACTCTGCATTTTGCTTAAGGATAGAAACTTTGATGTCTTCATTATTTACCATCTGCAGAATATCTGTGGTTTGTATATTCAATAAACATTTGACAAGATTCCTACATGTCTCTTTTAGGTGGAACAGTTGGTAAATCAAACATCTCAACTCGAGGTCTCTGGAGCCAGAACAAGAAGTGGGAAGATATTTCAAAACATGGTTAGTATTTCCATCTATTAACTGCTTGGCTTCAAAAGCTAATAAATTGGCCTTTTAGTGGCACAAAGTGCACTGTTCCATGACACATGTATCCATCTGCTGTAAGGATGTCTCTAAGTTATTATTAACTTTCATGCTGTTTGCTGGTGGTGGCTAAGTAGTGTTCTATGATCATTTATACTAACCAAGTGGAGGAAAGTGAGCATGTTTGTGATCTTCGACATGACTGACCTCATCATGAACCTTCCCTCCAGGTCTCCCCAGGCACTAGCACAGAATTTGTGTTCTGGAATTGGGTGGCACCTATGTTGAAGATTACTGAGCTTAGCTGACTGGGTCCTACCTGATGCTAGTGCACTCTCCAATCTGCTGCTGCTTGCTAGATCGATTAGCATGTGCATGTTGGACGATCCAATCATTTTCCGTGTGGTTCCAGTCAAAGAATCTGCTGAAAGGAGTTTCCCTTCACTAAGGTATCCCAACACATACAATAGTCATGGATGCTTCCCTTCAGGGATGGGGCACACATGGATCATCTAAAAGTTCAGGGGGTAGGGTCGAAGAAGGAAAAGACCTTTGATATTAACCTGTTGGAATTGACAGCTGTCTGTCTCTCTCTAAAGTAATTACTTTTGTTGTTTAAGACAAAGTTCCTAATTGTTAACGGACACCACAAAGTAATGTTACTTAAACAAGCAGAGAAAGACTCATCCAAACCACTGTGCCTGAAAGCGCAAACAATCTGGAGATGGCTTACAGCAAGAGACTTACACATCATACTGATGTATCTGTCAGGGATTCAGAATGAAGAAGTGGACTTCAGCCGATCTTTCCAAGAAAACCACAAATGGGTTCTCATGGATGAAGTTCTACAAAGCATCTTCCAGGACTGACAATATCCTCAAATAGGCTTGCTCGCAGACCCAGGAAACAAAAAAATGGCCATACTAGTAACTGAGAAGCATTGCTCATGCTGGGGGAAGCAAATGTTTTCATAATAATGGACCTTTCTTCTGCATAAAACCAGTGCCCGTTCCATAAGGATTACAGGGTTTTAACATATTTTGTCATCTTTTTTTTAAGATTTGTTAGGATGCTTTTTGGTTTGGCATCTAAAGCTGTGTGTTTCCAGAGAATAATGAAGAGGTTTTGGAAAGAATTAATTGTGTGATGTTTTTTGAACAAGACATACTGGGTATGAAAGAACATATAGGGAATCCTGATGCGACGTTGAGACACGTTTCTCTAGGCTGAGCTAGAGGTAACAGACACAGTTCTGAAGACACCTGCCATCTGTTACGAGAACTTTGTCACGTCTTTCCTAGGACTGGCCGAGTGTTGCTCAAAATTCGTGCCCAGTTTTGATGGTGTGATATATAGCCTGTGAGGAACTTGTAGAAGAAAGGTGTAAGATTCTTTTGTTGGGAATGTAACGGAGGAGATTTGAAAGATGCGTATTTTGGTACATTTCAGTGTCATCAAAAAGTCAATTGTGGCTATTGGTTTATTGGTGATAGGAGCAGTTTTCCCCAACCAGTGAATATGAAAGACAGAGTGGTCACGTTCACATCACATTCTCTCAAGGGGTTCAAAGAGCCACAGTCGGTTATTGAACGCACAGCCCTTGCATGTTCTTGAGCTATACATCATCTAAATGTTTTCCTGTGGGCCCTCACCTTTATAGTTAGGACTGATCGCAGACCTTTGCTGCATATTTGTACTTGCAGTGGTGGTTAGGCCCAGAATCAAAAGATGGATTGACGGACTGGTGTAGTTCAAGTTCGTTTGGAATATCTTCCTCGGTTAGAAATGTTGCTGCTATTGGCCTACACTGAAGTTGATAATGTACCATGAACATGTCCTGCATGTACCGATTGTTGAATAACTAATAAACAGAATTTGAGTAAAAAAAAGAAATGTTGCTGCTGACTGTTTGTTGAGGTTGCCCTTAGGGATGTCTAAGATGATGGAGGAAAATCCAGTGCTCAGGTGCTATAGAGAAGAATGGAGTACAGTCCAAATCAAAGAGGAAGTCCAGTAGAGAGTACAGAAGAATGGAAAAGCAAAGCTGATCAGGATGTGGTTCTCCACCATGTTAGAAGGTGCGTAGTTGTAGGGTGGCCTAGTGTTGCTGAGTTGTCTGAACCTCTGAAGGAATACTGGAATATGAGAAGTGAGCTTAATCTTAGTTTGAATGAGTTATGGAAAGGTGACAGGTTAATAGCCCTGGTGCTCCAGAGGGGAAAAATGTAACTTGGCTCACAAGAGGCATTCATTTCACAATGGCAAGGGTGAGGGAGAGATACAGGTATCCCAAAGGGGACAAGGACATGGAAAAGGTGGTGAAGGATTGTATCATGTGGGCTGGTAATGACAAGGCAAGGTTTGTGAGAAAAGCTCAGTTGTCATCAGTGTTAGTTCCCAAGATGATTTAAGAAACACAGTGGAAGTTCCCGACAAGCATTTTGAGCTGTATGGAATATCATTAGAGACTGTTTCCAAGTATTGTTACCTTGGTGTTACCTTTACCTGCATATGTCTTTTAAAGCAAATGTTATTTCAACCATAACGTGCGCAAGAAAGGTTTGATGTGCACTGCCAAGAATTGACGCAGCCCCGGGTTTTTGGTCTATTGAAATATTATAACATATGAGTTTGAGTAAAAATTTGGTGTATACTTCTTTAACTCTGGGAACTGCTAGATTATAACTCATTGTGTACACCCCTTTAGGCAGTGATGAAAATATGGAAAAAGGGGCATATATTTCTAAATCATCTTGTGCCTCTCGTTTAAGACTGGAACTTAGTATATTATCATATTGTTTGAATTCTATGCAAGAGTCTTGTCAACCATTCAATGTATTTGTTTTGCAGAAGAGAGTTCTTTAAGATTTTTGATAAAGGATCACCTGGATAAATATGCATGTTGGTTATGGACAAAGAATCGCAATACAGTCTTCAATACACTTGGACTGAAGATGGCAGAGTTCACATCTAGACTAAGTTATACAAGCTGCAAAAACATATTAAGAGACTGTCAGGACAGGAGAATAACTTTTTGGATTTGGGATTTTGCAATGGTCGTATGAAATATGAGCATATAGGAAAACAATCAGTTTTGGCAGATCTCCCTTATATTTATAAAGTGCTCAATGTAGAGAAGCAAGGCATTTGATCTAGAACTTAAGACCTGGGTGACAGTAAGGGAATAACATAGTAAATGGAAAGGTAACCAAAGAACTGACTTAATGTGACACCTATGTCAGGGGCCGTCTGGTTCAATCATGTGATCATATTCTGCAAAACCATACATAAACCCAAAAAAGTTTAATACTGCCATTATTCAGGAAATCTAAAATTTATGGACTGCACGAACATATAGGGGCCGATTCCGATTCGGGCTGGAAATCTCTCCGACCGAGCCGGACCCGGAGAGATTTCCGACCGAATCGGACTCTGGCAGTCCGACCGAACGAGTACGATGCGCACGCATGCCATCGGACTCGAGTCGGTCGGACTTCCATTGAAGTCAATGGGAGCCTGTCGTACAACGCGTACGCGGGCTCCCATTGACTCCAATGGGTGCGAGGCGGACAAGGGCGCCCCTACAGCGTGTACGCGTCCATGCGCATCGCGGCGTACACGCACAGGTAGGGGGGACCCATGGGTCCCCCCTGTGTGCGACTCGCGCGCCTACGCGTTCAGGGGGGTCCGACGCGGACCCCCAAAGTCCGGCTCCAACAGCTTTTCCGAGCCGGGCGGCGCGAGTCGGTCGGACTGCTCGCGGCGCGCATCGTACTTACCCGGCCGGGATACGTCTCCATAGCGCGGTGCGAGTCGTGTCCATGCGAGTCGGTCGGAGCGTGTTGAAGCCGCGTTCGAGTCGGTCGGAGATTTCGCGGGTGCCTGCATCGTACTCGCTCGGCCGGACCCGCGTACGATTCGGTCGGGAAACAGGGCTCCGAATCGGATCCGGTAAATCCGAATCCGATTCGGAGCCCTACCGGCCGAGATCGGAATCGGCCCCTTAATGTATGTGATTTAATAAAGAAATCCCAATTCTGTTTTAATTGTGATAAATATTTTTCAAATTATTTCCCGATTTGATGAATAAGAAGGAACAGCTGTGAACTATGTATTTAACTGAATATTTTTAAATCTTTTAAATGTTTTTAAATGTTAGGATTGTCAATGATGGCATAAAGAAAAGAAAACAAAACAAAGTTTCATTCATTCAGAGTGCATAAAAATGGGTTTAGAAGGTCAGAAAAGTACAGTTTGGTCTTGGCACTTTGTTTTCTGTTTTATATAAATTTTAGGTATTTTATGTGCTCTGGACATTGGAATTATATAAAAATGTTTCTGCCATCGCATTAACATTGCGTGATGCTTTTATTGAAAGTGCTAGAATGAATAAAATAAATACAAGTACAATTGTGACTGAACGTGGGAAGTGCTGTGTTTGTATTTTACCTGAAATCTTCATGTCTTAGGAGGCTAGCGGGCACACTGTTGAGTTTAAACATAAAATAGCCTTATCTCCTAAGAAAACACAAATCCAGTCCTTCCACCAATACGAACTGTTCGAAAAATACATTTTATAAGACCCAATCAAGGGAATGTTGACCTTTTTGTATAGCTTTGACTGTGGTATCTTTCCTCATGTTTCCCACCTCCCCCATTATGTCACATTATAGCTTATGAACCTGATGATCATATAAGCACCTTAAAAGTTGATGTGCATTTCCCCAAAATACCATTTGCTCATAGTTTACCCTGATTCAGTGTGGCTTTTTCATCCTGAAAAATGAATTTGCCTATCGCTTTACTCAATTTTTGTTCATTACAAAGCCAAGGGTTTGTAGAAATGTGCAATAACAAAAGGAAGATGAACATGAAAGATGTTGTGTGAGCAGAAAGTCATGCAAAGCAGCTATAACTAACTGAACAACTCAGATCTGCTTTTCTCCGTTCCTGTTTCTGTAGAGATGGTAGTGTTTTTGTCAGACTTTCAATCACAGTTGTATGCAGTAGGACTGTCATACCATTTTACGAAGTAATGCTCTTACGTTCTATAGTTTGCACAATAAATTCAGACTGCATGCCAGCAGAATTGATGGTACCTATATAATGCTAAAATAAAAACGTTTTGAGTTTCAGAAAACTTCTTAAAACCTGGCTTTTCACTTGCACATTATGAGAGGTAAATAAAATGAGTTTCCACCCTTAGTCCCCTGTTTAATCAGTATGGTAGGCACTAGCACTAAGACGCCACTGGCAATCGCGCGCTTTAGAAAACCTATCATCTGAAAGAAACACATAGTGATAGATTCCTTACCTTAGAATATCCCCAGGCGTCAGAGAGGATCCGGAAAGTTTTCGTCAGCAGTAGGTGGCGTCGGTAGGTGGCGTCGTGCGGCTCCGCGTCCGTCGTTGGTGTCGTGGTCGCCGAGATGACGTCGCGGGCGCTACTTAGATGCCGCCCACGCGCGCTGACTTCAGTTCTTTCTTTTTCCGCGCCAGCAAACGCAGATCCGGGAAGAGCAGGAACCCCCAGTCAATTTTTGACTGACTTTTTGAGGCTTTTGTCTCAGTTTTTTCTTGAGTCTTCGACTCCTGGTGCAGTAGGATGCCCGGTTTCAAGTCCTGCGGGGATTGTCACCGCATGATGTCGGTGACGGACCCGCACCCTGTGTGTCTTTTCTGCCTGGGGCGCGACCACGACCCCAAGTCGTGCTCCGACTGCCGGACCATGGCGCCGAAGACTTTGCGGGAGCGGTCCCGAAAGTTGCTGGAAGCCCGGCAGTCGGCTCCGCGCCGTTCGAAGTCCCGGTCCAGAGGGAGGTCGAGGGACCGTGCGCGGAGTCATCATCATCGATCTTCGAGATCCAAGTCTTCGCACTCGGGGTCAGGTAAGACGAAGCACAAGAAGTTGAAGAAAAGCCATCGTTCTCTGGTCGCGGTCGTGCGACGCGGCTGAGGGTATGGGTGGTGCCACCCCCGCGGCTCCGGCGGAGTCCATGGAGTCGCCGCCCGACTACCCGCCCTTCCCGGGGTCGTCGGCGACTCCGGCCCAGATACAGGAGTTCCTGTCGGCCATGGCTCGCCTCTTTGGGCCGTCGGGTCCCACCGGTGCGCCTTTGGGCCCCGCGGTCCCGCATGGTTGTCCTCGCGTTTCCTCGCTGGCGGCTCCGGCCACGGCGCCGCAAGACACCCTTGGATCCAGGCCTGGATCCCGGTCGACACCGGTTGACCTTGTTACGCCTCCACCGACGTCGACTCCACCGGCACCGATCCTGACGCCGCCCGCACCTCGGGACGACGTCAACCTCAGTTTCAGCCCCGAAGTGGACACGGCGCCGGGCCGGCGTCGATCGATGCCGTTCTCGACCCTACTTGAGGATTTCTATCCCCATGTCCCTGCTCCTTATTTTCGACCTGTTCAACAGCCTGAGGAGCAAGGGGAGGACTGGGAGGGGTCTGAGGACCCTCTTGCTGCAGCCTGCGAGTCTGAACAGGACTGGGCTGAGGAATTGGGGGATGCCAGTGGTCTGGATACCTCACCAGACATTGGCATGCTGTCTCCTCCTACCGTGGCTACGGAGGAGAGCGCCAGTTATGCAGTGGTGTTGCGTAGGGCGGCCGAGGCCCTACACCTCGAGCTCCCTACTGTGGCCGTCAGGACTAACCTCCTGACGGAGGTGCTTCAGCCAGCAGCTACTTCTGCGGAGCCGCTGCTTCCTTTTAATGAAGCCCTCTCTGACGTTCTTTTGGGCACTTGGTCCAGGCCCACCACAGGGGCTCCTGTGAATAGGAACGTGGCCCGACGCCATCGCCCGGCTCCAGGTGACCCCATTTTCCTCTCCCAACACCCCACTCCCGAGAGCTTGGTTGTCCAAGCCTCTGCTTCCCCAACCGCCTTCCCTTCCGCACCACCGGATAGGGAATCCAGAAGCTGGATCAGTTTGGGAAGAAGATTTTTCTTCCACCAGCTCTGCGCTGCGGTCCGTGAACACCGCATGCCTCTTGGGCCGTTATTCCCACTCTCTGTGGGATACGGTGGCGAACGTGCTGCCCCAGTGTCCGGAGGAGGCCCGGCCTGCTCTCTCCCAGGCTGTTGCAGAGGGGAGAGACGCAGCAAAGTGCATGATTCGTTGCGGCCTAGACACCGCCGACTCACTGGGCAGATCGATTGCAACGACGGTGGCGGTTCGCCGTCACGCCTGGTTGAGGACCACTGGATTTTGGGGGATGTCCAAAACACCCTTATGGACATGCCCTTTGATGGCCGTCGCCTCTTCGGCGACAAAGCTGACAGCGCGTTGGAGAGGTTTAAGGACTCACGGGCTACGGCCAAGTCCTTGGGACTCTCGGCAGTCCGCCCTCCTCCGCCTTCCGCTTTTCGCTCCTTTCGTGGCACAGGAAGGGGCACCCCGCAGCGTTCGCAACAGAGCCACAGGCCGGCGCAGCAATCATCCCAGCGCGGACGCGGGTTCCGCCGTGGCGAACAAAGGGGCCAGCGGGCGGGTCAGTCCACCACCACCCCGGCCACCACTGCCTCCAAACCTTCCTAGTCCGAACTTTCAGGCCCATCAAACGCCAGTGGGCAGCAGGCTCCGCCATCACCTCCCCCACTGGCGCACCATCACTTCGGACAGGTGGGTTTTAGAGATAGTCCGGAGGGGCTACTCCCTCCCCTTCGAGACTACCCCCCCCAGCCATGCCGCCTCAATACCACTGCATGTCGGGGGATCACTTGGTGCTTCGTCAGCAGGAAGTTGCGGCCCTCTTGGCCAAGGGGGCCGTCGAGCGCGTTCCGACGCACGAAGTAGGTCGTGGTTGTTATTCCCACTACTTTGTGGTGCCCAAGAAGGACAAAGGCCTGCGTCCTATCTTAGACCTCCGGAACGTCAATCGCTTCCTCCGCAAAGAGAAGTTCAAGATGCTCACTCTAGCTCAGGTCTTGTCTGCTCTCGACCCACAAGACTGGATGGTGGCGCTGGACTTGCAGGACGCCTATTTCCACATCCCCGTCCTGTGAGCCCACCGGCGTTACCTACGGTTCACGGTAGGCCACGAGCACTTTCAGTTCACCGTGCTCCCCTTTGGCCTTACCAGCGCCCCTCGGGTGTTCACCAAGGTGATGGCGGTGGTCGCAGCTCATCTGCGCAGATCAGGGGTCTCAGTCTTCCCCTATCTCGACGATTGGTTGTTGAAGGCGCGTTCGCCCCAGACAGTCGTCTCCCACCTCCAGACTACGGCTGACCTCCTGCACTTGCTGGGGTTCTCCATCAACGTGCCGAAGTCGCACCTGATTCCCTCCCAGAAGCTCCTCTTTATCGGAGTGGTTCTGGACACGGCGCAGTTTCGGGTCTATCCTCACGAACAGCGAGTCCGGGATATTCGGGCTCTGATTCCCATCTTTCAGCCCTTGTCCCGGGTTTCGGTCAGAGTGACTCTGAGGCTGCTGGGCCTCATGGCCTCCTGCATCCTGCTGGTCAATCAGGCCAGATGGCATATGCGGGGTCTGCAGTGGGACCTGAAGTTCCAGTGGGCGCAGCATCAGGGGAACCTGTCCGATCACGTCCAGATCTCGGAGGGCACTGCACGACAGTTGCAGTGGTGGCTCACGAACCGGCATTGGGTCGACGGCAGATCCCTCTCCCTTCCCCAACCGGAGTTTACAGTGGTTACGGATGCGTCCCTCCTGGGATGGGGCGGCCACATGGGAGAGGCGGAGATCAGAGGCCTCTGGTCTCCGGCGGAGTCCCGGCTCCATATCAACCTTTTGGAGCTGCGGGCGATCAGGCTTGCACTAAAGGCATTGCTTCCCTCTGTCAAAGGGAAGGTAGTGCAGGTGTTCACAGACAACACCACCGCCATGTGGTACTGCAACAAACAAGGCGGGGTGGGGTCGTGGACCCTCTGTCAGGAGGCTCTGCGTCTCTGGACATGGCTGGAACATCAGGGCATGTCCCTGGTGGTTCAACACCTGGCAGGTTCTCTGAACGCCAGGGCGGACGAACACAGCCGCAGGTGCATGCTCGATCACGAATGGCGTCTTCACTCGGAGGTGGTGCAAGGTCTCTTTCAGCAGTGGGGAGAGCCTTGGTTAGATCTATTCGCCACCGAAGAGAACGCGCAATGTCATCAGTTCTGCGCGTTGGAATTTACAAGGCGGCACTCGCTCAGCGACGCTTTTCGTCGCGAGTGGAGTTGCGGTCTGTTGTACGCCTTTCCGCCTATACCACTTCTGCCCAGAGTGCTGAAGAAGATCAGGCGACAGGGCCCAAGTCATTCTTGTGGCTCCGGACTGGGCTCGACGAGTATGGTATCCCGAGCTACTCAGTATGAGCATCGAACCTCCGATCAGACTGCCTCTTCGGGAGGATCTTCTGTCGCAGCAGCAGGGGACGGTCCTCCACCCGAACCTGTCCAGCCTTCACCTCTTTGCGTGGAGATTGAGCGGCGGCAGTTGATTCCCTTCGACTTGCCTCCTGAAGTTTGTGTCGTTATTCTGGCAGCCAGGCATCCCTCTACTAAAGTGGTATACGCCTGCAGGTGGAACAAATTTGTGGCATGGTGCACAGCAAAGGCTGTGGATCCCCTTTCTGCCCCTCTTTCTGAAGTACTACTGTTCCTTCTTTCTTTGGCCCAGCAGGGCTCTGCTCTGGGCACTATCAAGGGCTACCTTTCTGCTATTTTGGCCTTTCTCAGGCTCCCTGATCAGCCCTCTCTTTTCAAGTCCCCTGTTGTAAATAGATTTCTCAAAGGCATTACACACCTTTTTCCTCCTATTCCTTTCGTGATGCCTCAGTGGGACTTGAATCTGGTTCTGACTTACTTGATGTGTGCTCCCTTTGAGCCCCTTCACAACTGTCCTCTTCGTATTTTGACTTTAAAGACTGCCTTCCTGGTGGCCATCACTTCCGCCAGGCGGGTGAGTGAGCTCCAGGCTCTTTCTTGTAAGCCTCCTTTCCTTTCAGTCCATCCGGACAAGGTTGTGCTCAGGCCCCGTCCTTCCTTTTTGCCAAAAGTGGTTACGGCCTTTCACATTGGTCAGACTATTACCTTGCCCACCTTCTTTCCGCCTCCGCATCCTTCCAGAGAGGAAGAGCGGCTCCACCGTCTGGACCCAAAACGTGCGCTCTCTTTTTATCTCAACCGCACACAGCAATTCCGGGTGGATGACCAGCTTTTTGTTGGCTACGTTGGCACCAAGAAAGGTCGGGCGGTCCATAAGAGAACCATCTCCCGCTGGGTTGTCTTATGTATCAAAGCCTGTTACTCTTTGGCTAAAAAAGAACCTCCGGTGGGGCTGCGTGCTCATTCCACCAGAGCTACTGCAGCCACTACTGCATTGGGACGTGGTGTCCCCCTGCAAGACATCTGTCAGGCAGCCACGTGGGCCTCGCTGCACACGTTTACCAAGCATTATTGCCTAGACAGCCAAGTCCGGAGAGACGGTTTCTTTGGCCGTTCTGTTCTCTGTGACTTTCTGGTGTGATCTTAGTTCGCAGACCCACCACCGGGGTTGGTATTGCTGGGGTATCTATTCTAAGGTAAGGAATCTATCACTATGTGTTTCTTTCAGATGCACAAGTTACTTACCTTCGGTAACGATATATCTGTGAGAAACATTAGTAGTGATAGATTCCTTACCGCCCCACCCATCCTCCCCGTTCTACGAACTGATTTCTAGGGTTAAGGTCATCCCTTTCAGGGCCCTAGTTTCAATGCACCAGTGGTCAGTATCTTGCATGGCTCTGCGTTCCTGGCGCGGAAAGTCGTGTACAGAACTGACGTCAGCGCACGTGGGCGGCGTCTAAGTAGCACCCGCGACGTCATATCGGCGACCACCACGCCAACGACGGACGCGGAGCCGCACGACGCCACCTACCGACGCGCAGGGGTACTGCTGACGAAAACTTTCCGGATCCAGTCTGACGCCTGGGGATATTCTAAGGTAAGGAATCTATCACTACTAATGTTTCTTACAGATATATCGTTACCGAAGGTAAGTAACTTGTGCAATATGTATAATGATAAGTAATGATGCCCATGGTACTTCTCCTGGAATATGCTTAATGAAAACTATCCTACTGCTATCTTTGTCACCAACATCACAATTGAATGTGTTGCTCTGTACTAAACTCAGAGCTGATGACTGAAGTCACAACTGGTGCCTGAGAGTGGCCATCTGAGAAAACAAGCGGAAATCATGGTTAATGCAGTGTCTGCTTGATATACACCTATTCATGTTGTACCCACATGATTGAAGAGTGAAGAGTACTTACACAAGTCTCATTTTAAATGGTGGAGGTTTCGGATGCTCAGTCCTGCGTCTTGTGAAATCTGCAGAGCTACTGATACCTGAGGAAAACACAACTCCAAACTATTTATACCTGAGGAGAGCAGAGCTTTTAAACTACTCAAACTAGAGGAAATCACAGATCCATGTGAAGATAAATGTAAATATAGATTCAGAACCAACATCAACTTAGGCAAACATTTTAAATATGTAAATAGAGCAACACTTGTGTTTGGTGCAATTTACAGTCTTGAGAAGGTATTATTATGGCCTTTGCAGATGAAGGTGACTGGGAAGAGAGTGTGGTTAAAAAAAGTACACGGGCTCATCATCGCATTTCTTTTAAAGTGGAACTGCTAGAATAAAGGGTTCATTTTGGAATAAACTTGTACGTGGGAATGAGACATAATATACATTGTAAATCACACAGCTGTTCTCTACCAAAATGCTGAAATTTAATTGGCTCCTAGTCAGTCGATATCTACCAAGGACATTCATAGCTAATATCCGCAATAAGCCTCATTCTGTATCAAACCATATATCTCTATGTCTTCTTCCACTAACAGCTGCCAGTGAAGATCACATAGTTCTTAGAACTAGGTGTTCTTCCAGCTCACAGAATGCGTCTGCACAGGGAGACTTGCTGCTGGAGAACACTGCTCTAGAGGCATTCAGTTGCCTGTACAGAAGGTTGAATGTATACATGAAAATGCTTTTCATTTCTGTTTTTACAAGTTCCTGGATTAGAGTGCCCAATATCCAGGAAGAAAGAGAGTTTGATGACAGACATTGTAATCCGTCGCTGTTACTATGGAGTGCCCTAGTCACCAAACTCTAGATTGGGCCAAAAGTCTTTTGAAATACTAGCAACTGCTTTAATGGAAGTTTGTCCCCTTCAAACATTTTGTCAAGATCCACTTTTTCAGTGTCTATAATCTGTTCTTCCTCCAGCTCTTTGCTGGTACCTTGGCAAGCAATATATATTATGTTTTAATATAAAATAAATAATATATGCAGTGTACTGTCATTGTATTGTCGCATTTCTCACAAATCATTTTCATCACCAATTTATGTTACTATTCTGCCACTGTTGTTGTAGTGTACTGCTTGATACTATGTAGAATTTTTCAGATGGATACTTATAACTGCAGATTCCTCACCTTGTGAATATTCCTCAGTCATCAGACTGCATTTGGAATCTTGTAGAGCAATTCTAATGTGCGGCTCCGTGCCAGTGTTGTTCAGCTCCGTAAGCAAAGAGCAAAGCCGCATATATGTGCCACCAATGCGTGCTCATTTCAGTTTCTTTCTTTCTGCGCCATCAAATGCCAATCTGAAGCTTATCCCTGGTCTGTCAACCAGCTTCTTAGCCTACATTTTTCCAGAATGCAAGGGGAAGTGTCACACCCCAAAACAATAGGGTTTAAGCAGTGCAGGGACTGTTGCAAACAAATGTCTGGGACGGAGTCTCTCAAAGTCAGTTTATGGCTTGAGCACGACTCCTGGGACTGCGATGACCGTGCCCAGGTGAGTTTGAATGAAGCATGCTAACTGAATACCTTAAGTCTGACACAATACCACTAGGACTTCAGATCCGCAATGTCCCAGCAATATTCACACAAGACCCAAAGTTTCTAAACGGTCTTAGTCACCTTACCACCACCTGTTCAAGGCATTGGATGGTGCTTGGCATAGACACAGCCATCGAGCACAGCCGTAGAGAACTTGAGGAGATTGCTGAAATTGAAAAGCTCATCTTAGCTGACACCACTATTACTGACGCTAAGACTCTTCTAGACAAGATCAACAATACCATTGCTACATTTAACACTTTCGAACTGAACAAAAAAAAAAAAGAATACAGAAAGACATAAAGAACTACAACAAGGATACCACATATCCGTACCTACTTGACACCTTTTATAACACCACCTACCAGCCTCCTAGAAATAGGAATTGGGGTAGATACCGAAATAATCAGATCATCACTTTTTCAGATTCATCCAACACCTCCATTGAGGACTCGGACCCTGGTGAAGGTCCTAGCACAGAACGCATACAGAACAGACCTCACCCACCCCCACTCCTACCTACTGGTTTTTTAGGGGTAAACCGCGGACGCGGCAGGGGGAGAACAAGATTCAACTACCAGTATCAGTACGCAGGCGAACGTCAAACTCGCCGCAAATTTTATCAATGAGGTCCTCAACAGTGAACACCCAATCCAGCGAAGTTACCACTGACAGTATGACACCCACTTGTGCCAGCACCTCCAACTCTGCATCCATCCCCATCTTCAATTTATCAAAACACATCCTCTCTTCAGTTGAAGTTTCACTCCTCAGCAAGGGTTTATCCTTTGTCCCTGCTGATCGCAGCAATTTTTTCAAGCTGCAAGAGGACTTACTTCTGGTTTTCCGCCGCATTCGACTGAAACAATTTTTTGCGGACAAACCTGACACCAATAGACCATATGAACGCTAATTCCACCCGGCCTCTACCTTTCTCCCTCCTGCGTCCATGTTGCCCCCAGAAATTTTGACTTTCGAACGATTAGTACTGCATGAAATCAAGGAGCTACAGCAACACTCTGAATTTGTTCCATACAATCTCCCACTCACTGAGAAAAAAGCTTTGAATAACTTGTGTGAAAATCAACATATAGTTATAAAACCCGCAGACAAAGGCGGTGGTATAGTTGTTATGGACTTTGACAAGTATGACGGTGAAACCATGCGACAACTTGCCAATGCCACACACTATCATGCCCTCACATCAGACCCACTCCCCGATATTCGTGGACAGATACAAGATGTCACCAACTGCGCTCTGTTGTCTGAAATCAAAGCAAAAAAAAAATACACTTTCCTTAATACTCCACACCCCAGAACGCCTGTAATTTACGTACTTCCCAAAGTCCATAAAAATTCCTCTGAACCACCGGGGCGACCCATAGTTTCAGGATGTGGCTCCATCCTGGAACCCCTCGGCAAATACATCGATGCCATCCTGAAAGAATTTGTCCCTATGACTGATATATTTATCCGGGACAGTACGCACTTGATCAATATCATCGAAGACAGACCATACAATGACCAAACTGATCTGATGGTTGGCCTGGACATCGAATCACTATATACGAACATCCCCCACACTGAAGGCCTAGCTGTCATAGAACATCTCCTAGACACACGCCCTAGACCCACTCGCATTCCATCTGAATTTATCATGAAGCTCCTTTGGATTGCGTTGAGTAACAACTATTTCCTTTATAAGGATACTTTTTATCTTCAGGTCAAGGGGGTCTCCATGGGAGTATGCTTCGCTCCGAATTTCGCCATCCTTTATGTCCATAGCCTTGAAACCACACACATCCTATCCCTCCAAAATCCTTTTTTGACACAAATCAGTTTATGGCGTCGCTATATAGACGACATTCTCCTACTCTGGCATGGCACCACCGAAGATCTGTCGTCATTCATTACTTGGATCAACAACTGCCAACCACACCTCACATTTACCTCGGATGTCAGATCCAATGACCTCCCTTTCCTTTATTTAACCCTTCATGCGGAGGATGGCGCCATCGGTACGGCTTTATTCCGTAAACCTACCGAACGCAACACACTCTTGTTGTATTCCAGTTACCACCCACGAGGTCTACGTGATGGCTTGCCATACGGACAGTTCCTCCTTATCCGGAGGAACTGTAAGTGGCGCAAAGTCTACTTCCAAGAGGCCGCCGTTCTCTCTGAAAAATTGACTAATCGTGGTTATCCCAAACGTTTGGTCTCCCGCGCATGTAAACGCGCTTGGTACAGCCACAGGGAAGTGCCCTTTCACCTTCCCCTAAGCGCACTAAGTCACGCATCCCCTTTGTATCGACCTACAGCCCTTCTAGCAACAAGGTCAGCAAGGTGATAAAAAAAAAACTGGTCCATACTCCGGACCCAGGCCCCCTTCCAGGAACCTCCCCTCTTTTCATACAAAAGGGGTAACAACCTTTCTGACAAATTGGTACATGCCATTACTTGGCCAGATAACGAAAGGAAAACCCAATCTGTTACTTCTCTCTGGGGCCTACCACCCATTATAGGCCACTATAAATGCCAATCCTGCTCAGTCTGTGACCTTACCCTTAACACAAAGGAATTCGTCACTAGTAGCCGCACATACCAACTCAAACAATTCTCCAACTGCCGTACATCCAACGTGATCTATGCCATACGTTGCCCCTGCAACTTACTGTATATTGGCCAAACCACCCAAATGATCAAGCAACGTATCTCTCAACATAAAAGCCGCATTAGATGCAACATCGAGACAGCTCCACTAGTCTCACACTACAGAGAGAACAACCATTCAGAAACTGAGATAGTGTGGCAAGTTATCGACCGACCGGTACTTTCCCTCCGTGGCGGAAATCTGCAATTGCTTCTTAATAAATACGAATGCCGTTGGATCGCACGTTGCGACTCTGTCAACAACGGCCTTAACACACTTGATGAATGGAACACGACCATTGATGTACATTGACTATACTCTTGAACCTCTGTCTGGTTTTCCTTCTACTCCTTTACATTCCCTTGGCTACAATAATGCGACTGGATGCATCTATTATGTATATTACTTGTACTTTGTCTTGATACCCTTAATTTAATATGTCCACAGAATCTTTTAAACATGTATCTTCAGCACCCTGTCTGATCAAGTCATATGATCTCATGTTTCCCTACCATCTTTTCTTCTCCCCCTCCCTTCCCTTCACAACCCCCCTTTTTTTCCCCTCCCCTAACCAACCGCCCCCCTCCCCCCCATACCTCTCCCTTCTCTAACATGCTCATCGCCGCAAACTATGATGTAATCCTGCATTCTGTAATGATACCATGTCATTAAAATACATGAGAATTAATTTATAGCTCCTTTGAATGGGCAATCTTGGGTGTATTCACACTTTCTGTCCTAATTTTTATCTAATTGAATTTTATTTATTTTGCTGTAAGTATCAATGCAGGAATAATGTAACACAATGCTTCGGGTGCTTTCTTACAACTCATATCTCCCGCCATCTTACTACAGGCGCTGCACACTCTTTCATCCCCCTGGGGCACCTCACGCGGTAGCTCTCCCTTTCAATAGTTGTCCATACGCACACGTGACCCCTGTCTCGGGCTCTTCTCCTGGCATTCACACGCCTGTCGACAGCAGCACATTTGGCTGATCTACGTGGCGCTTCAATTTCCCGTTCTAACCGCATGCCTTCTCAACTTCTGCTGCATGCTACACTTGGATTTCGTCACCCCACCGAGGACCGCTGGCCTCGCCACATTCAGGTATGCCTTAGCATCACTCCCGATTGTCGCTGCCAGTTTAACTCTTGCGTTCTCCAGCTAATCCCGCCTCCCCCTCCTTTTTTCAGGTCCAATTACAACGGACCAAGGTACATTGATACCACGCCTTCTCCAACCCGGACCTTCGTGTCCTTAATATCTCTGCGCAGGTAACTATTCCGCCGCTGCCCCTGTCTTCCATCACTTTCTGCACCGGTCAGCCCGGCATGTTTCCAACGGCCCCTGTCCGGGCTGCCCACTCACAGCACTCTTCTTTACTCCCCTAGAAATCCATTCTGGATCCTCTGCACCGTCATCGCCATCGGGCTGAATATCCATAATTTCCACCCCTCGTCTGGATAGATTCACGACTACCAGTACAGGTAATTTTTTCTCCCATCTGTCACCGCTTCTTTAACCATTTACTTGTATTCTGGGCCTCATTCTCTTTTTTCCTTTAACTTTATACAGCACTATACTGAAATAAGTAACCATTTTCCTGATGATGACCTGGAATTGAACAGGTCGAAACGCCGTCGTCTACTCAGCGTAAACTTTGGCGTCATTGTGGTCTACCTAAACAGTCCAAACCAAAAACCTACTTTGTATATATTTCTTATTGTATCGTTGACCACCCAAATATGTTTTGTATTTTGCCTTGCGCTGCTCACGCTGTTGTTTCACTCCTGTGTCACTGCGCCGTTCACCGTCACTAGCACGTTCAGTGCACACTTGTGTGTTTTGGTTACCTTTGCATAAATTGTATTGTAGTGCTGACATAGCTACTTACAAATAAGAATTTACATTCTATCAAATTCTCTTGTGGTCTCCCTTTCTTCACCTCTCTGAGTGATTTTTACTCTCCTTGCATCTGCCTTCCTAAATGATTACCGGTTGAGACATTGTTTTTTGGCTGTACAGGTGAATTGCAAGGCAATACGGGACCATAATACCAAAATCTACATCGAAAAACACAAGAAGACCCTATGGTGAGACCAGTTTAAGTCGAAAGGAAGGTCATGGTCCCATGGCAGATCATTGTCACAGTCAAAGTGTTTGGGTAAGTTGAAGAAAAAAAGAAAGCCAAGCAGGAAACTGCCCCTTCCCATCATTCTTGAACTCCTGAGAGGACGCAAGAGCTCCAGTGTGTCTCCCAGTTTCGCTCCTGATGTCCATAGGAGCCAACTCTGAGTTTGGCCCGGAAGCAATCCGAGTTTCCAGGCCCATTGGCAATGTCACAACAAGTTGAAGCCTTCAGGGAGGCCATACAGCATATATTTGGCATTTTCCCAGCTCCCTCTGGTTTGCCTTCAGGCCCAAGGATCTGCAGGGGCTTCCAGTCGGACTTCCACCAGTGGGTCCACCCAGCGGGTCCAACCTTTGTCCCGTCTGCGCCCTTGAACCTGCATCGTCTTTCAGCACTGACTGGTGCCTGCTTCAGTGCCATCCCCAGCACCAGTTCCACTTGCATCAATGCTGAAGATGACGCCGGCTGTGGATGTACAGCCCATAGTGCTTTCCGATTGTGAGCTCTATCCACCGTGACCTCGAGTGAAGTTGCGTCCTGCACTGACTGGCAGGCATCCACTTGGCAGTCCTTCTGAATTCCATACTTTGCCAATACCACACGGTGGGGCCCAGACCTTATACAGTCTATGATGCAGTGGACAATTATGTTCTTCAGTATGACAAGGAGAACTGGTGCGAAGAGCTTCACGGTGCTGGTGGGTTTGACACTTCACCTGAAACTTGCCATATGTCCCCACAGGCTTCCCATTTTGCCAGCGCCATACTTTTCCTCCAGGCCAGCATGCCTTTTGTCCTGTAGTGTAGTTCCTACTTCCCTAATAGGCTCTGCGCATTGGAATAATATACCCTATAGATTCGACATAGGACTGAGGTCAGTATGTCCCTATCGAGTATATTAAACTTAATTACTTTGTGCCAGCTAACTCAGAGGCCACTAGAAACTCCTTGTAAACTCCTTGTTAAGATGAAATTGAAAACTCATCTATTCATCTGAAGCCCACTGCTCTACCCCTTTTCGGTCTCGCGCCGGGACACTCATGAGTAGCCGTGCGCGTAATACATTTATATAACATAACATAAACAAGAAGGGAGTAGTTTCTGGCAACCGCATAAACATGACAACTTTGTTTCCCTTTAGAATCGGAACACTCTCAGAATCGTGGAAACAATAGATAACAGTTTCACTCAGCTAATCGTGCATGCTTAGTTTCTTCAGAGTTACACAGAAAGAATAGACGGGCGTTTCAATAAAAGGATTTATTGAACAGTCTTGTTTCTCGTGTAAGAGATATGAGCTGTTATGATCACAAGACAGTATGCGAGATATATAATGTACAGCGTAAGCAGTAGAAAGAAATAATACTGCGCTAGCATTATCTTTTAGCTATGACACATATATTCATATACATAAATAACATAAGCTAAAAATGCGAGTACTCATAAGATGCTTCTCTAACTAGTTCTACCCCAGTATACCTAACCTAAGTGTGGTGCAAGGTAAGAAGTAGGTGAAGTATTCTATAGTATGGTATGCTATAGTCTAGTATGCCAAGTCTAGTATGCCAAGAGTCCCTCTAGGTTCTAGTCAGCTCCATACCTTGAGAATGAGAGAGGTGGGAATCTCCTTCCGGGTCTCGAACTCTAACACCCCGCGAAGGGAGTCAGAACACTGGAAGCTGGATTCTCTGCGAGCAGGGATGACAGCGTCTCTT
The DNA here is from genome assembly GCA_963921515.1 of Calotriton arnoldi. Classification (NCBI taxonomy): domain Eukaryota; kingdom Metazoa; phylum Chordata; class Amphibia; order Caudata; family Salamandridae; genus Calotriton; species Calotriton arnoldi. Next base: position 105,989 of record CAWUFW010002775.1, on the reverse strand, counting down.
CTCAGTACGTCAGGCCGGGATACGGGCTCCTCTAAAGTCGAGGTCTCCTCCTACTTGCTTGGGCAAGGGAAGGTATATTTATACCCGGTAGGTGCCTTGGAATGTTAGCATTGACGTAAAGTCGGGCAGAGGAAGACGTCAGGAATGAACCCTTAAGGTGTAGCGGTTCATGCATAATAAATGAGTTCTTGGAGAAATCAATAATCCTGTGCTAGGGGAACTCCCAAGAGCTTAAGGGTCTGGTTTCTAAGAACTAGTTGTGACGTTAGGGTGGACGGATGTAAGTGACCATGCCTGTATTTGGATAGCATGGCTAATGCCTAAATAAGGACTGGGATCTTATGCCTATATAAGGGCAATGCAAATTGTGCCTATATAAGGACGTGTTTCAGGAAAACCTATATACGGACACCTAAAGCGGAATACAACACCCACTCCACTTTCGAATGAACGATAATACTAAATGCTAAACATTAAATTGAGTACCACATGTTGGTAAAAACATTTCTAAAAGCATATTAAAAGAAGTTTTTGAAAGAAACTGTTGCTAAAACATGTAATGCAATAGGTACTGTACATTTTAAAGCATTTTTTCATTCTAGGCATATATCATAAATAAAATGCAACATGAATGAATAAACAAAAATATATACATATGACGAAATGGTTGACATGTTTTCAAAAATCAAAGCCATTTCATAACATGGTGCTAAAAATGAAATTATAGTAAACTAAGGTGACAGTGTGTCCCTGGAAGTATTCAAAGAAGTCCGTTTTATATGAATAGTTCTACTGTAAGCAGATTGAGTTGCCATGTACTTTCAAAAAATAGAGAAAAAGAAAAAGTTCAATTTTAGGAAGAGTTCCAAGTTTTGTTCTGTTTTGAAAATATGGAGGCCAAATTCATTGCTTCCCTGGTACACTGTGAGCCGAATCAAAGTCAGTGTATGTGTCTGGTGTAAATATGAAATCATCTATTTCTGTAGACAAAATATCGTCTACCGATGTTGGTGACATTTGGAACACCTCGTTCAGAAGGTTAACTGCACAGAGATGAGAAGCATCGCCTTCAGCCAAGGATGCTGCAGCAATGTTCGCGTCCATTGTTACCTGTGTGCCTGTTGATCCATCTCGTACCTCAACAGCAGCAGGAAGCGTCTGTGAGGTCTCAAGGAATGCCGTCATCAGGATTGGTAGCCTCTGGGGACAACACAGAGCATCGCCCGTTATCGGGTCCAGCAGAGTATCGATATCCGTTGGCATGACTGATGGGAGTGTTAGACAGGTGTCTAGCACGCATTCTTCACCGCATAGCAGGCAGCGTAGAACAGGTAAGATGCAATCTTGCCAGATTGGTCTGAATGACAGAAACCATGTTGTATTAAGTTCCCGTAGACGAGGTATGCTCAAAAGTTGCATTATGCGCTCACGGCACTTCCGTTCTAGGAGAGCTTTCTCCAAATTGCTGGGAGTGACGCCGGTGGATAGGCTTGCCATAGCGTAGTAGTAGGAATAAAAACAGGATTCCTGCAACAAGTGCTAGAATTAATGGCACACCACCAAACACCGAATGTGCGAAGTTTGGGATGATTCCGAGGACTGCCTGAAAGGGTGCTAACAGTCCTGAACAGATGGTCTTAAATACATGTACAATTCCGCTCGTATCAGACATGTTTAAGATACGTCCCATCATTTCTACAAAATGTATAGGGCAGTTTGTACGAATTAAAGCCTGTATCTCAGCCGAAGTCCTTGCAATTTGTAAATCATAGATTTCTTTGGCCGAGGTCAAAGGCACGGTTTGTTGCAAAGGTATGGCTTTCATTCTGCTTAAAGTATCAAAACGTATAAAAGAAACATTCAATGAAGGCCATAGAGGCGACTCCCTGACTGTGTCTATTGGGGGGAACAATACTTGCATACAACAAGTAACCCTGGAGTCAACCGTTACCAGATATGGGATGCCTGGCAACATGCCACAGCAACTCTGATCATTCAACATGAGGTAACTCCCGTTAGAAAGTTGGCCAAACGTTGGATTAATCACAGTAGCTGGTGTACCCTGCTGGTGGCAGGACAAGTTTGCCACAGAACCATTACAAGCCCGTGTAAAGAAATGTCCTGACATATGAGTGAACCGCTTAGTGCATTTTTACAGTGTGTACTGCTTAGAAACACTTCACGGTCCCCACTCCAACATCTGTATTCGTAAGGTAAATCCCAGGATGTCTTAATGTATTCTTTACCCAACCTTTCATATTTGCCTGCTTGCATTTGTTTGAGGCAATACTGAAAATGAAAAGTAGTGACAGGCAGAGATATTTTGCCATGAATAAGCCATTCTGTAGCTGGTTTTTCTGCTACTGTGAATGGTAATTTTTCCAGTTTTTCAATGCTCAGCACTGTATACTTTGCTCCCCTTTGTGCCAGTTCGATCTGTTTATCCGTTAGATTGTATTCCGAAAACAGAGACGACGTGTTGATAAAACGCCATGGCACATAGCCTGCACGCAAAGATTGCAGCGTCCAGCCTAATAACATAATAGAACGTAACTGAGATTGGCCTTGTTGTAACTTGGCTAAATCTTGTTCCAGTATGTCAATAGCAGAGGATACAATGTTGTCCAATGAATAAATTCTGGATGACAAAGTTGTTAACCCATTGTCAACCACAGTGAGAGATTTCTCTAAGTTAATACGATCAAGCTCATGTATTCTTTCTGCGGCCTCTGCCTGTGAAACCTTCCATACTTCATTATAAGCAGTATAAATGCCGGCATATATGAAACGTTTTTGACGCAGTTTTCTTGGTCCTAGCAAGTAATCCCTAAAGTCTGCGTCTTCTTTAAGTAAAGATAAGTGTTGTTTCACATCCTCGAGTGTTGATTTTTGTAACCAGTCGAAGCACAATTTTCCTACATTGTATGTTGTTACTACCCCTGGATGTTGTCGTTGAACATAACGTGGGTCTGGCCTATGGATAGTAAAGCCCTGTATTCTATTCAGGAATCTTTCTTGACAGATGTTTGTGTCTGTGGGCCAGAGCAACCATTTTTTCCAATCAGGATCTGTTCTGTTGTTTTGGAGTATTGTGTCTACTGTGACCGCTCCTGTGTAGTGCTATTACTTGCAGGTGTTGGTACAGAAGGTGTGTTCATGTCTTTGATCTTGGCTAAACCAAGGCAAGGCGTTTGTTGCGCAGTGTCATTCAAAAACATTATTTGATGTGGGATGATACAGGCTCTAAACAAAGCTTCTATCCCCTGCACTTGCCAATCTTTAGAACCCCAGACAGATTTTGTGTCGATTGTGTCTTTCCAAAGTCAAATCCTTGTCTAGACAGTTGGGTAATAAAGGCTGCAGAATAAATCTGTTTTGTATTAGTTAACATAATTTTCTGTCCTGTGTTGTTTACATTTTTATAGTAAAATGTTTCTGGATCAGATGTATTGTACCCTGAAAAATATGGAAACTTATTTGTAAATGTTTTTGAACTACCCTTTGGAGGTGTAGGACAATGTTCCCATTGGTTAAACATAAAGATATTTCTTGGTGTTGCAGATTTATGCAAAAAATGATGACCATAGTGGTTGTAACAATAAAGCTGTTCGTAGTCTGATGAACCCTCTAAGTATTCATTGTTAGAGAACGCAGCAGACCTTTCTAGATCAGACATTATATCATTAACAGTCTCAAAGTCCCAATCATCAGAATAGGTACTGGAGGTAATAAAGTCACTTAATGAAATTTTAAATAAATGTGGAATCTTCAAGAGTTCCGTCGGGCCGAATATATCGAAATCGGTTTTGTCCCAAACTATACCATCCTGTATAGGAATGGCTGTGATGTTCACTGCTGTCAAGTCTCTTGCTTCACGATGGGATGATTTGTGTGGTTTTAAAAGTAAGTTCACATTTTTACTTTCAGTGTCCATATCGAATGTATCTGCCATTTATAAGCATGCTAAGAGTCATAACCAAAGCTAGCCAAAACAGAAAGAAAAATATTCCAGAAATAATCCATATTTCAATCCATGGTGAAACCAGATAAGTCTCTTTCAGGAAATGAAGAAGGTCTTGTACTTGCTGTTTGAAAGTTTTTGATGCTGGCGTCGTTTCAGTCTCACTCGGATCCTCAGAAAACGTATCAAAATTAATGAAATAGCCAGAAGCAGTTCGGTCAATTGTTGAAATTGCATCAGGATTCGTAGAAATCTCTGGAACCAGTTGATCACTTGTTACGTTGGTGTAGGCAGGTGTATCTGGACGAACTTTTACTTGAGTTTCAAGAGGGATGAGTTCCATAGCATTGTTGCTTAGTCCTTCATCTCTTACTGCTGAATTCTCGATGGTTATGAGTCTTTCAGCCTGAACCTCTTGGATAGTAGCGAGAGGAGTGCGTCTGCTACTAGGTCGGAGTCCACGAGGCCTACTATTTAGTATTGGCCACATACTGTGGTTTGATGAGGTCGATTGACACAAATCTTTTCTCCTTTTTTTCCAGCAAGGGGCGGCAGAAGTACTGTTCTTGTTCCGTGGACGGCTAGGACAGTTACTGGTTGTCTGTAAGAAGGTCCAAATTCCTTCTTGTCCGCAATCTTCTCTCTGACTAGATCCCCAACTTTTGGGATCCAGACAGGCCTTGCTGGGACTGCCGGTGTTTCCCCAGTGGTGGTTGGCTTCAGGAACACGTTGCTTTGTTTCGATCTTAGTTCATTTAGATCCTGTAAAACAGCCAAACGATCTTTGATATCAAAGGGTTTATTTTCCACCACTGTGCCTTTACATTCAAGATCAGGAACCCACATTCTTGTCCCAAATAGGACCTCATATGGAGTGACCCCCTAGAGAACTTCTTGGCAAATTATTTAATGAGCGTTGGACCCCATAAAGATGTTTGACCCACCCATCACCCGAACCTAATACTCTAGCTGTTATAGACTGCTTTATGTCCTGGTTTTTCCTTTCCACAACAGAATTTCCCTCAGGATGAAACGGAGAGGAGTACCGCAATGCTACACCCAAACTGGCCATGGCTTCTTTGTAAGCCCGAGAGCTAAACGCAGGGCCCTGGTCAGAATGTAGTGTGCCAATTGCGTATGTGCCGATAAAGACTCGCAAATCTTTTATAACAGTTCGAGCGTCAGCCGGCGCTGAGGCCATATCCATAGGAACCATGAGCACGAATCCACTGCGACCATTATATATTTATAGTTACCGTCCCTTTGCAAGGGACCGCAGTGGTCCAGGTAAACACAAGCTAATGGTTTGTCTGAAATCAACAGGGGTGTCTGCGCAGGACGTTTCACTGTGGAGACTTTCATCTGTTGGCATATTTCACATTCCAAAACATAGTTCTTGGTTTGTTTCCTAATGGCAGTCCACCAATATCTTTGTTTTAGTAAAGATACTGTTGCAGAAACACCTGCATGGGCAGAGGCTATCCCTTCATGTGCTGCTAGGATCAGTCCTAATCTACGTTCCATGTTTGGAATTACCCTATCCCCCACTCCAGGGATTCAAGCAAAAGGAACGTTGTTCGCATCAATTACATAAGAGTACTTGAGTGGAAATTTCTTTGGTAACGCTGCACCACTGCCTTTGCTTGAAGCATTGACAGCCAACAATATCTCACTGTCTATTCTCGTTTTTGAGCGAGTGATCGCAGCTACGGAAGCCGTCTGAACAGCCCCCTTTGAGGCTTCATCAGCCAATGAATTCCCTGCAACGTGAACGCCATCACGTTGATGACTCAGCGTGTGTATCACGTGAGCTTTTGGTAGTTCGTTTCTCAACTGAACTACTTGTTCCCAAAGCGTTTTATGCTTTATTGTGCCACCTTTTGCATCTTTGAACCCGTTTTCAAGCCAATTCTGTATATATTCATTATACGACTGAACACAGTAAAAAGAATCGCACACTATGAGTGTGGGAATTCGCGATCTGTATTTTCAAGTGCCAGTTTGAATGCTTGTAGTTCAGCTCGCTGAGCTGTACAATCTCCTAGAGATTGAGTTTTAGTGACCATTGGTCTAAAGTTACCATCTTGCATGCGACCTTTAACGATTGCGCACGCTGCACTGTAAGCTTGCTTACTCCCTGTAGCGGGTTGTGCTGATCCGTCAGTGTAAATTATAAATTCGTACTGATCGAGAGGCAGAATTTCAGTGGGTAGAGGACATTCATGTTCATATTGCAGGAACGCTTGTGTTTTTAAATCAGGATCAAAAACATATTCAACATCTGTTGCAGCAAGAGAATTAACCCATTGTATCCATCTAGGATGTAAAGCCTTTGCATTTGGGATGCTCGCTTTTGTGACCGCCTCTAAGGCTGGTACCGGGGTTACGACAATAATGCGTTTTCCTTGAGCTAGAGCTCTTTCTTTTGCTACAGCGGTTTGAACTGCTGTCAGTATTTTATCTGTTGAAGTGAAGCGCATTTCTGCTTGTGTATACAAATGTGATTTGTATGCTATTGGTACTTTTTCACCCTCATTAAATGTTAAATAGGTGAATCCGCATTGACCCGAAATAATTTGGATCACTAAATTGCGTTTATTTACGCGTGTTTGTAAGTGATTTGTTGCTAACATGTTAGCTTGGAGTGAACACAAGATTTCTGTATGTTCCTGTGTCCAATGTTTTGTTGAAAAATCAGGTTTGAATAATTCGTAGAGAGGTTTAACCCTTTCTGCGTAATTTAGAATGTAAGTTCTTCCAAAATTTAGGAAACCCAAGATGGATTGTAAATTTTTCAGCGTTTTTGGAGGTTGGAGCAGCGCGCTTTTCTAAAAAGTTAGCTGCCAGGCTCTTGCCTTCACTTGAAAGCTCATATCCTAGGAAAAGGACATTGAGATGGGCAATTCTGGATTTTTAAAGTTGAATTTATAGCCTTCAGAGGCGAAGCCCAATATAATGGAACTCACCCTGTTCAAGTGCCTATCTAGGTCATCGTCTGTCAGATAGATGTCATCGACATATGACAATGCCTCATTATCATAAATTTGTAGTAACTCTGTTACTCTTGCTGAGAATAACCCCGGGCTGTTTTTGAACCCTTGTGGGAGTCTACAAAATTGACGGTGGGTCCCCATTATTGAGAAAGCTGTTAAGTACCTGCTTTCAGGTGCTATGTTTTGACAAAAGAAACCATTTGAAATGTCCAATGTGGTTTTATATTTTTGCGCACAATGTTATTCATTAATGCTGTACTATGTGCATTTTGCACTGCAAATGTCTTGGAACAAGTGTTCAAGTGTCTGTAATCCAAAACTAGACGATATGTATTGTCTGGTTTGGATACAGGAAACAAAGGATTGTTCATTGAGGAGGTGCATGTTTCAATCACCCCTTGGTATTCAAGTTGATCTAAGATCTCCCTGACCTGTTTTTTAGCTTCTTGCTTTATTGGGTACTGCCTTTGTGCAGTAGGTTCATTTTTTATATGTATTTTGTGGTGAGGTGAGTCCTCATCCCATCCTACATGATTTTTGTATAATGCTGGGGCCTGGGCAACTGCCCATTTCCTGGCATATGTATATTTTAGGTGAATTGGAATATGGTTGGAGAAGGCTGGCATAATGATGTCCTCGCCGTGTGGGCACTCCCTGACAAAGTTTGGTGGCCAGTCTTTTTCTGCTATAAGTATATCATAACCCCTTGAAAGTTTCTCCCAAAATAGTATTTTCACTTTTCTTGGTATGTCTCCCTCCATTCGGAGTGTTATTTCATATAACGTTTGTGGAGTACTAACCCTGGTGTCTACAGTCTCTACTGTGATGTACTCATTCAAGTCCACTATCTCCAGAAGTTCCTTCAGGTTCTGGCGAGCTATTGTTACCTCTGCTGCTCTGTCCAGCATTGTCTGAGCCCATTCTCCGTTCTTGAGCTGTGTTCTCAGTATCCTCGGCATGTCTGATCTTCAGACCTGCTACCTTCTTTTTGTGAATTGAGATTTTGATTTATTTTTCTGAATGTGTTTATCGTCTTTGGATTTCACGCGTTCTTCTCTGTGTTCTGACCGTCCTCTTCTTTCTGATGTCTGTGACGATATCTGAAAGGTACGAGAGGAACGTGTATCAGTATCTTGATACCTGTCAGGTTTTCTTAAATTATCCCTATTCCTGAGGTTATACCTCCTTTCAGAGGGCTCCTTTTGAGGAGACCTACCTCGAGATTGAACGTGTCTCTCTTGAATTTTGTTTATTAGTTTCCCACTTCTTTTTAGAAGATGTAGGATTTTGTTTAATAGAGTCCTTCTCAGGACTTTCAGATAGTTTTGGCTTCAAAGGTTTTCCACCCAAACTATCTCTGCCTAATTCTGCATAGGATTGTTCTATTATTCTGGGTAGTTCATTTTGATGTTCTGTTACATCAAATTCCCTTAAGCGTTGGCGGATCTCCACTGATGCTGCCTCTCCTTTAATATTAGATAATATTATTGTTGAGACCTGGTCGAAGTTTTTCAGTAATTTCATACCTAAATTCAGAGCAGGTTCTACCCCGTATTCGTTTTGAATTTGTTTCAGGACATCTGGTATTACTGCAATTGATGGAACACCATGAGTTTTAGTATAGATGGCAGCAAAGACTGCGCCCCAAGTGGTGCAGTCTTCCAGTTGTGGTGTGATCCCCATTGGTAAACAGATTGTTAGGATTCTGTGTTTCTCATAAGGGCAAGTATTTGGAAATACTGCTTCGATTTGAGTAATTTTTGAGCTATCCAGAATGGAATTTGTTCACATTTTGTGGGCATTTTACCCATGACTGCGTGTAAAGTCTGTGGAGTAATTTTTAGTGTATTCCCCTGTTGAGGGTTTGATTTGGAATGGTCATTGGTGGTTGGACTGTGAAAGTCCGCATGACATATTGGACTAATTGTCTGTAAATTTTTATTAACTCCTGTAGTTGAGTAAGTAATTCTTCGTCTGACATTACATCGATGTCAGGATGAGGTGTGCAGCCGGCTAGAATCGGCCATGTTGCTCCTGGTCTACCTAGTGGACCGAGCCTGGTAATGTTTTTGTGATGTTTTAGGGCGCCTTTAAACCAGAGATTATGCTCCTGGTATGTGAGTGGAATTTCAATATCCTCGAAAGGAATATATTCCTCTGGTGGTTCATCTTTTTTAAAGAAGTGAAACATTTTTGTTACTGGATTTGATTCTGGGAATACTATCCATGAATAGAATACCTCTGTCTGAAAGGATTCGTGTGCCTCTATCACGAAAACTGCTCTACCACCTCTTGGTGTTAGGCCGTGTTTTATAAGTTTTAAAGTGATGGCTCTCCTTAAGTTTGGAGGGATGTCTATAACACCCTAATCGGTTTCATTTAAACCTGTAAAATTAAAAGCTGTTACGACTGGGTCAGCCGCAGCTACACCGTTCTCGGTGTCATTATCCCCGTGCAGGGACATTTGTTTTTTGAAAAATGTAGAACAAGTTTCAAGGAAACAAAAGATAAGGTGCACAATATTTTGGAACACTGCATCCTTCAACGTTGAACAAATCAAACAGCTAATATATAGGGTTTTTTGTCCTATTTAGCTTTGGCGGATACTTAACCCTACCCACTCCAGACGTCTTATGGAGTATGTGAGTAGGGGTCTCTAAGAAAAGCACGACTGAGTTACTCAGTATCTAGCGTTAAATTAGTGCCTTACCAAACGTTGGGCGCCATGTAGTGTAGTTCCTATTTCCCTAATAGGCTCTGCGCATTGGAATAATATACCCTATAGATTCGACATAGGACTGAGGTCAGTATGTCCCTATCGAGTATATTAAACTTAATTACTTTGTGCCAGCTAACTCAGATGCCACTAGAAACTCCTTGTAAACATGAAGGGAGTAGTTTCTGGCAACCGCATAAACATGACAACTTTGTTTCCCTCTAGAATCGGAATACTCTCAGAATCGTGGAAACAATAGATAACAGTTTCACTCAGCTAATCGTGCATGCTTAGTTTCTTCAGAGTTACACAGAAAGAATAGATGGGCGTTTCAATAAAAGGATTTATTGAACAGTCTTGTTTCTCGTGTAAGAGATATGAGCTGTTATGATCACAAGACAGTATGCGAGATATATAATGTACAGCGTAAGCAGTAGAAAGAAATAATACTGCGCTAGCATTATCTTTTAGCTATGACACATATATTCATATACATAAATAACATAAGCTAAAAATGCGAGTACTCATAAGATGCTTCTCTAACTAGTTCTACCCCAGTGTACCCAACCTAAATGTGGTGCAAGGTAATAAGTAGGTGAAGTATTCTATAGTATGGTATGCTATAGTCTAGTATGCCAAGAGTCCCTCTAGGTTCTAGTCAGCTCCATACCTTGAGAATGAGAGAGGTGGGAATCTCCTTCCGGGTCTCGAACTCTAACACCCCGCGAAGGGAGTCAGAACACTGGAAGCTGGATTCTCTGCGAGCAGGGATGACAGCGTCTCTTCTCAGTGCGTCAGGCCGGGATACGGGCTCCTCTAAAGTCGAGGTCTCCTCCTACTTGCTTGGGCAAGGGAAGGTATATTTATACCCGGTAGGTGCCTTGGAATGTTAGCATTGACGTAAAGTCGGGCAGAGGAAGACGTCAGGAATGAACCCTTAAGGTATAGCGGTTCATGCATAATAAATGAGTTCTTGGAGAAATCAATAATCCTGTGCTAGGGGAACTCCCAAGAGCTTAAGGGTCTGGTTTCTAAGAACTAGTTGTGACGTTAGGGTGGACGGATGTAAGTGACCATGCCTGTATTTGGATAGCATGGCTAATGCCTAAATAAGGACTGGGATCTTATGCCTATATAAGGGCAATGCGAATTGTGCCTATATAAGGACATGTTTCAGGAAAACCTATATACGGACACCTAAAGCGGAATACAACAGTCCCTTTCGTAGCAGGGGCTCCAGTTCTCAGAGACAACAAAGACAGCAAGGACACTGTTCAGCACTGTTCTGCGCCCCTTGAAAGATCGAGATGCAAAGCCGCTTTAGTGTGTCCTTGCCGCTACGCAGCCACCCTGCAGGAGACAAGATCGGATATTTTCGCTAAGTGAGGCAGGCAATCACAAAAGACAAGTGGATCATAATTAGGGATCCCGGTTTTATGGTATTTATTTTTTTGCCATTTCCGTCTGTATTTATCCATATTTATTTTTTGGGCATTTTATCTGTATTTATCCACATTTATTTTTGCCACAAGCAGAAGACGACGCTGCAGCTAGTATTTTTCCACATTTATTTAAATTGACAATGCACACATGCACTCGGTTGTTATTGGTCAACACAATACATTCATCTGAAAACTTTGCCATTCGCAGATTGTCCCAAATACGCTTAAAAGTGCTAGCACAAGCCATTTGTCTCAAGAGCCTTGCAGTTTCTGTCATCGGCACAGAGTGCTACATCCTCTCCACCACTGAACACTGAACACCATACTGCCCCACTGAGAGAAACTCACACTGCCTTCAGCTACAACCCCATTGTGCCCCGCTACAAACACCTGGAAGCAACTCAATTCAAACTATGCACTAGACAAGAGTAATTTGCTGCCTGAAAAAAGTAACAGCATCCTGGAAAAAACACACTCATAGGGAAAACAACTTAAAGCTTTTACACTCATTATTCAGATAGCTAAGGACATGAAAAGAAAAGTAGCGCTTCACTGGCAAACTCTGTAAGGTGGCCCTAATGTGTTTGGGTGTGAATAAAACCAATCTGGACACTGTCTTGTTTTATTTAATTATGTATTTATTGTTCATATTTTAAAACCTTTTTTCTCTCCTCCTGAGGCCGCATTTTGGAATAGAAAAATGTCAGAAAAAGACATTTGCAAGAAAAGTGTTTCCTCTTTTTTTGGATCCATTTCACTGGCGAACGAATGACGGAAAGGAGAGGAAAGAACAGTCACTGTTTTCTGCAAGTGAGGAGAAGCACGACAGAAAGAGCGGGAATAAGAGGAAGAAAGAGGAGGGCAGCAGAAGTGGACACTGTCCTTGTCTTGTCCGGGCAAGAAGGAAGAGACAGCAACGGTTATGGGCTATGCAGTCCGGTCACAAACTCTGAAAATACTCCAGTCAGTGGCGTAGCAAGGCTTTGCCGAGTTTGTGGTCGGACTGTTCTTGCAGCCACACGTACCCAGTGTACTGCTCTGCAGTCCGGCCACAAACTCAACAATCACTACACTGACGTAGCTAGGCTGTGCCGCCCCACGGCAGGGGGGGTGGAGGGAGGGAGCTGGCATCCGATTCTTACTTTTTCTGCCCCCAAAACTGCATACGCCACTGACTCCAGCCCCCGCCGCACTTACCTTTGTTTTGAAATGGCTGGCCAGAGCTCACTCGAGAGGCGGAGCGGAGCCCCGGACATGGCTGGGGCAGCAAACAAAAGGCCGACAAAAGCTCAAAAAGACCCCTCATTGGAAGAAATTTCCAGCAAATCTGAAGCTGGTGTTTCGTGTTACTGTAGGCAGCCACAGCCCTAGAATCAGGAAGAGGGCGTGGCGAGGCAACTCTGCTGGAGCACGGCAGCGCGGCAAAATGTGCTAGTATTTTCCCGTTTTTACATATAAATACAGACAAAGGAAAACTTGTTTTCCGTCTGTATTTATATGTAAAAATCCGTTTAAACGGAAAACCGGGAGCCCTAATCATAATTGTGCATTGAAGCTATGTCCTTCCATTCTTTTCTACCCTGTCGCACCTTCTACAGCCTTCCGGGTGGCTGTCAGAGGGACATTCAGGTAGGAAGTGCAATCCCTTTTGTCCAGAGGGGCCATAGAGCGGGTCCACAGACTCAGAAGTAGGAAGTGGGGGTTACTCTTGATACTTCCTTGTACTGAAGAAGGACATGAGCCTTTGTGCTGTTTTAGATCTTTGTCTTCTCAATTCTTTTCTGCGGAAGGACACATTCAAGATGCTCATGCTAGCCCAGGTCATGTCTGCCTTAAGCATTGGAGACTGGATGGTGGTGTTGGACCTGCAGGATACTTATGTTCACATTCAGGCCCACAGGCTCTACCTAAGGTTCTCAGTAGGCCAGGAGCATTTTGAGTTCTCAGTGCTTCCTTTTGGACTCACCAGTGACTCTCGGGTGTTTGTGAAAGTGATGGCAGTGGTCGCAACTCACCATTGGAGATCAAGGGTACCAGTCTAGCTGTTGAAGGAGCGCTACCCCCATGAAGTTGCCAACCAACTTCAGATGACAGTAAACCTCCAAACGTTGGGGTTCATTAATAAAGTGCCGACTCACCTAACTCCTAGGCAGACGCTCCTGTTTATTGGAGCTATTATAGATACGTTATGGTTTTGTGCCTTTCCCCGGATCAGAGAGTTTAGGACATTGGGCTATGATCACAATGTTTCAGCCTCAGTCCTCGATTTCAGTGGGGATGAATCTAAAGCTAATGAAGTCTTTGGCCTCCTACATCGTGCTGGTGAATTGAACCAGATCTCACATGCGGACTCTGCAGTGGGACCTTAAATGCTAGTGGGCACAACATCAGGGAAATCTGTTAAATTGCATCCATATTTCGGAGTAGACTGCGAGAAATCTGCATTGGTGGCTGCTAGACCGTGATTGGGACAGTGGTAGGCCCCGCTCCTTACTCCACCCAGATCTGATGGTGGTCATGGATGCATCACTGCTGGGTCGGGAAGGCCATGCCTCTGGTCTCCGGCAGAGACTTGACTCTACATCAATATATTTTAGTTGAGGGAGATTCGCTTGGTGTTAAAGGCCGTCCTACCCAGCATCAAAGCAAGGCTGGTGCAAGTGATCATGGACAACACCACTGATGTGTGGTACTGCAACAAGCAGGGCCAGGTGGCTCTGTATGTGGCTGGACCTCCATGGGATTTTTCCGGTGGTTTAAACGGCAGCGAAGACATACTCAGACGCTTAGCTGATCTTGAATGGCAGTTGCACTCGGAGGTCGCACATGCCACCTTCAGGCGATGTGCAGAACCCTGGTTGATCTTTTCGCCACCTTCAAGAATGCACAATGTCTTATGCACACAGGAATTTTCAAAGCAGCTCTCTCTTGGAGAAGCCTTCCATCTAGAATGAAGTTCAGGACTCCTATATGCCTTTCCACTAGCTCTCCTGCTACGAGTTCTGAAGAAGATTAGGAATGACCAGGTCCAAGATATGCTAGTGATGCTGAATTGGGCCTGGAGAGTGTGGTAATTGATCAGCCGCAGTTGACCTCCTTCAACCTTCACGCTGAGGCCGTTGATGTCATCTTAGCAGCGAGGCATCCACCCACAAAAAAAGTGTATGCCTTTAATTGGGACAAATCTATGGATATGTTTGGCACCTGACAAATTGACCCATTACAAGCAAAGTGGTCTGAAGTATTATTGTTTGTTCTGCATCTAGCCCAGCAAGGACTTTAAAGGCTATTTAGTGGTTCTTTCTGCTTTTTTGCAGTTGCCGGACTAGTCGTCGTTATTCAAATTACAAACTGTGATGAGAATTTTTAAAGGTTCTTAACATTTGTTTTGCATCGTACGATCTTCATTGATAGTCTCAGTGTAGGCTGTCAGTGATTTATTTTACTTCTGAATGCTGTAGAAGAATTGTTGAAAAAAACTTGTCAAGACGTTTGGCCCTGACTTGTTAGCTATCCAAGGAAGGGTCAACGTTGATGCGTCATCATGAGTGCTTTGTGTTCAAGTCGTGGGCGAGATTGTCATCACCACAGTTAACGCTGAAGACTATGACTGCACCACCTTTACTGCCGTCACACTCTTTATCAGCGCCAAAAAGTCACCGATCGACATCGGGATCCCACCGTTTGGCATCGAAGTCGCAGTACTCGACGTCAAAGACTCATTCCACGTCAAAAAGACACCTTTCTCTATCAAAGATGCCGGTTCCAGCAAAGAAGTCTTGCAGAACGTAGAGGGTACTTCAAGTCAGCGTATCCTCTTGTCTAGAATGTTCCAGGTCTCCCTCTACTCATTCATCTCTCTCTCAGCCGCCAGAGTTTTCATTGGCTCAATCAGATACCACGCTTCCTCCTATAGGGCCAATAATACCTGTGGATGATCCTTTACAGATTCCTTTACGCTTTTTGAATCTATTTCAAGTGGAAAGGTTTTCAAAAGTCCTGTCAATGTCGCCTATTAGAAAATGAAAAGCTCCATCTCCGATAAGAACTCCACCACCAAGGACACCTTTTGACAGAGGATCCATGACCCCATCATGCACCATATCAAGGTCAAGATCACCTTATTTCACCTCAATGCATTCATCCTATACTCCAACTTCTCCTGCTCAGTCTCCGGCTAGGATTTCACCAGTGGACAATATTATCACTTTTCAGGATTCGTTAGTTAGGGGGGCTACAAAGCTAAATATTACTGTAGATACACCTCAACCAACAGTATCGGTGATCTTGGAAACTCTGCCGCCAAGAACAACGCAAAGACCTCTTCTATCTGGCTTCTGAACATAGTAGAGGAAAAGTTCCTTACTCCAGCCACAGTGAATTCTGCTACGGCAAGGCTTCTAAAAAAAATAAAGGCCTCCGAAACAGGATCCGGATTTTGTACTGACAGATCGGAAACTGGATTCAATAATTGCAACGGCGGTGAGGCGAAGACATGCTTCTGCTCTGGAACCCACAGCCCCACCAGATAGGGAGATCAAGTGAATGGATGCATGCCATTGGTAAGAAATCTGTGGAACAGACTCCACCCATTTAAGGAATGCCAATGCTCTGCCCTGTTAGGCAGATATCACTGAGAAATCTGGGATGGAATGAATGCCTTTAAGTCTGATTTACCAACTTACAGACAACAAGACTTCCTAGAAATGGTGAATGAGTGTTCCTTTATTTCTAACTAGTCGATTATTGGAGCAGTGGATTCTGTCGAGCTCTCAGCCACATCATTCTGTCATGGCTTTTTCCTGCGTCGAACATCCTGGCTTAAACTATCTTCACTAAAGTCTGATGCCCAGTTTGAAAATTGCTAATTTGCCGTTCTCAGGTTCCTCTTTATTTGGCCAACATACTGAGGAAGAGATGAAAAGAATGAAAAATGAGGCGGAAACATTAAAGGCTGTAGACCTTGAAGAGCAAAAGAGAGCCTTCAGACAACAATACAGATCTAGGGACAGGTGGTTTTATTACCATAGAATTCAAACCCCTAGGTGACCTTATCAATATTTACAACAGCAGCAGCCCCCTCACGATTCAAGGGCATTGGTTTCAAAAGGAGAAGTCTTTTCACATAAATTTGTTAGAGCTCAAAGCTGTACATCTAGCTCTCAAGGCTTTTCTTCCATCTCTCACTTCCAAAGATCTGATGATTCAAACAGACAATACCACTACAATGTACTATATCAACAAACAAGGTGGAACAAAATCAAGACAATTATCACTTCAAGCTCAGACAATGTGGCATTGGGCACTAGCAAGAGGGCTATCAATTATAGCCTTCCACATTCCGGGAATCCAAAATCTAGAAGCAAACTTCCTCAGTCGGTTTCACAAAGAAATCCATGAGTGGGTTCTCGACGACGAGATACCAAACGACATCTTCAAGGAATCGGGGTACACCAACATTAGATTTATTTACCACAGCACAAAACAAAAAATGCTGAGACTTCGCATACAGGGTGCCAGAACCACAGTCTCTGGGCAATGCCCTTTTGATCAACTGGTCGACTCCATTTGTCTATACTTTTTCACCGATACCACTCATACCACAAGTAATCCAGAAATTATGGAAAACGAACTTCAGAATGATTCTAATTGCACCGGGTTGGCCGAGACAGTGGTGGTACACAAATCGCCTCCTGTTATCCATAGCACGTCACAGGTGCCTTCCACTCATGCTGGATCTCCTGTCAAGGCTTCAGGACCAGAATTTGCATCCAATCCTTGAATTGGGCAGCATGGCTCCTGAAATCACTCAATGTGGCTATCTAAATCTTCCTGAAAAGGTATAAATATTCTTAAAGAATCAATGCGACCGTCAACACGATCATGTAATGCTCTCAAGTGGACACACATTTTTGAATGTGGAGTCGAAACAATGTGCATAATCCTATTAACATACAAGAGAATGTCATCCTCCAGTACTTACTTCACTTGGCCAGGTTAGGGTTACAATTCTCTTCCATTAAGGCCCACTTAGCAGCTATTACTGCATACAGAAAGTCTTCAAGAGTCCTGTGCTCAACGATTTTTTGGAAGGACTAAAACATTTTCCTCCAGGTAGGAGACCTTCTCCTCCTTCAGAATTAAACTTGGTACTATCAAAGCTGATGGGCCCACCATTCAAACCCATCCATAAATCAACATTACAACATTTGTCATGGAAAACAGCCTTTTTAATAGCCATTACCTCCGCACGTAGAGTTAGTGAGTTACAGGTTTTGTCATCTTCAGAACCATTCACAATTATGCATCATAATAGAGTAGTTCTGCGTACAAACTCTTCCTTTTTACCTAAAGTGGTCTCAGATTTTCATATTAACCAATTTATCACACATTTTTTCCTAACCCTACCACATCAGCAGAGAGAACTCTACATTCTCTTTATGTTAAAAGAGTGCTGTGTTTCTATTAGGATAAGTCGAAAGATACATCTTTTTTTATAAACTAATGCTCTTTAAGACAAGGCTTAGCTGCTTCGAAACAATCTATAGCAAGATGGATAGTTTTGTGTATTTCTTTGTGCTACCAAATTGCTAATAAACCTTTACCAGGCAAACCTAAAGCTCACTCTACAAGAGGGAAGGCAGCAACCATAGCTTGGGTCAGACAGGTTCCAATCTTAGATATCTGTGAGGTAGCTACTTGGAGATCTATACGCACTTTTACAAGACACTATTATCTAGACACAGAAACTCAGGCCGAAGCAAAGTTCGGGCAAGAAACATTGAGGAATCTGTTTAAATAGTTCCAAGTTTTTCACTGGATGTGTTAGTTCAGTGTAGTGCGACTATTACAGCTAACACACATAAGAAGTTTACCTCATACACATACCTGACAGCCGTGGTATGGTGATCTTTCCTTCAGATTGCTACTCTATTCAACATTTATGACTATCAATGAAGATCCTACGATGCAGAAGGAAAAATTACATAGCTGCAGTCCTAGTTCTGCATCATAGGTATCTTCATTGAAGTCATAAATGACTCTCCCTCCTCCCGGGCTGTCAGAGCTAATGTATTGTGTACTTCACGTAAGAAAGAACTGCCACTCACAGGCAAACTGCCACTACAGTGCATTGTGGGAAAGGGTGCTTCTGAGGTTCTTACAGGTACAAGCTTCTTTTTTAGCTACTACTAGTAGTAGCCTATCAGGCTGCATTTTCTACTGATGCTGTTTGGACACAGGCAGCCTTTTTTTTATGACAAAGAGTTGATAATTCAAAGGGTATTTAGAGTTTTTTCAACAATTCTTCTACAGCATTCAGATGGAAAATACATCGCTGACAGACAACACTGAGAGTTTATGGAAAATTATTTTCAGTGATGAACATTCTTCAATTTTATTTTTCTAAAGTTTAAATAGATATATATTTTGTTGTGTTTAAAGAGCTTTATTGAAACAATAAAAGCAAGGTACAGAATTATGATAAGAAATAATAAGGAAGTACAAAGGGTAACAAAGAATATATATGAAAAGCATAAGGAGAGAACATTATAATTCATATGTTATCAAAACCAAAACCGCTAATAAAAACGGAGTAAAATGAATGTGTACCATATTAAATCAGCACTTTTAAAATTTTACAAAGGATGAAAGAAAAGGGAAGGAGAGAAAGAGAGGGAGGGAAAGAAAGAGAGAGAAAGAAGGAAGATAGAAAAAAGATAGAAAAAATCAGCAACCTTATCAAATAATCTAATAAGACTGTCCATTAATAGACAGAATAAAACATTCAGAGAACAATATACCAGTATTAGAATATAAACAATGTTAGAACAGTTTTTAAGACAGTATTCATGGCGGCTGAAATATATAGTTACTATCTTTGGTATGTAATGCAGAGGATGATAGGTAATTAGTGAGTGGAGACCAAAAGGCTTCTTTTCGAAGTAATTGCTGAGAAGTATTCACAGAAGCTCTATCCAACCTATGGTGATAGCATAGAAGATTCCACCAAGCAGAGAGGGAAACTTTAGAAGCATTTTTCCAATTGGATGTAATTATTTGAAGAGCAATAGCAATTGATAAATCAACAAATAAACCCAATTTACGAGCTCCCAGCCATTGTATGGAGTTACTACCTAAAAATATAGAATAGATGTCAAAGGGGAAGTTTATAGAACAAATATTGGATATTAATTTACATACTTTAGTCCAGAAAGCGGAAATATGAGGGCAAAGGAAGAAGGAATGCATATACGATCCAGGAGTATTTTGGCAGGACCAACAGTTAGGAGATAGGCCAGAGCTAAATTTGGAGACAGATAGTGGGGTTAGAAATAATCTCTGGTAAAAATAATATAAAGTTTGAGTGGTGCTAGCGTTGCAAGAAGTGTGATGCAATCGAGTCCAAATGGAGTCCCATGTATGCGTAGAGAGAGAGCGTTGTAAGTCTGTTTCCCACAAAAGTTCGGTTTTGCTTTTAGGGCGGGTGGGAAGAGAGAAATGAAGGTGTTTATAAATCTGGGATGCCCGGACAGAAAGGGAAGTAGGTAATGATGTAAACAGAGGATCAGATGAAGAAGAGGGAGATTCAGAGATAAGAGAGAACTGTCGAATTAAAATCAGTCTTAGAGATTCAAATTTAAGGAGGGAAGTAACAGGTAAGCCCAATTTAGATTGAAACTCTTGAAAAGAAAAAAACTGCATATTCTGCATTAGATGTTTAACCTGTATAGTCCCTTTAACAACCCAATCCTTCCAAAAGATGGTACGATTAGAAATCTTAATGGACTTATTATGCCATATAGAGGAGTCCAGGAATAACTGTAGAGGTGAAAGAGATTTTGTAAGAACCGGATAAAAAGTCGATATAAGTTGTGAAATAGTGGGAGATTTAAACGAGCGAGGGAAGTGAGAGAAATTAGCTAAAGAAGAACAAGCATTGGCATAGCCAATAGGTCTCGCCTTTGGGACCTTATAAGTGTTTAGCCATGCAACACTTGATGTTGTTGCACCAAGGATATTGTACTGGATAACTAAACACTTATAAGGTCCCAAAGGGGAGACCTATTGGCTATGCCAATGCTTGTTTTTTTTAACGGACAAGCAGTGCTATCAGGCTCCAGCTGCCACTTAGTCCACCGCATCCCACGTAGACGCTGCAGCCATCTTTGAATGGTTTTAAAGCCAATTCAAAGCGGTCGCCAGTGTATGTGAATCCCTATCTCAACTGTGAGACTGTTCTCCTGCTTCCCAATTCTATTAAATACAAATTATGTAAAAAGAACATCCCTTTCTGAGCTGCACAGCTCATCCTACCCCTCGTTTCACGCGCAGATTTGAAATACTGATGGTTTGGGCTTCCCGGAATTCAACTGGTTGAGAGGTAGAGAGGTGTAGAGAGGTAGAGAAGTAGAGAGGTGTAGAGAGGTAGAGAGAGGTAGAGCGAGGTAGAGAGAGAGGTAGAGAGAGGTAGAGGTGAGAGAGAGGTAGAGGTAGAGAGAGAGGTAGAGAGAGAGAGAGGTAGAGAGAGAGAGGTAGAGAGAGAGAGAGAGAGAGAGGTAGAGAGAGGGTAGAGAGAGAGAGGTAGAGGTAGAGAGAGAGAGAGTAGAGAGAGGGAGAGAGAGAGGTAGAGAGAGAGAGGTAGAGAGAGAGGTATAGAGAGGTAGAGAGAGAGAGGTATGAGAGAGGTAGAGAAAGGTAGAGAGGGAGAGAGAGAGAGGTAGAGAGAGAGAGAGGTAGAGAGAGAGAGGTAGAGAGAGAGGTAGAGAGAGAGGTAGAGAGAGAGAGAGGTAGAGAGAGAGAGGTAGAGAGAGAGAGGTAGAGAGAGGTAGGGGTAGGAGAGAGAGGGGTAGAGAGAGAGAGGTAGAGAGAGAGAGGTAGAGAGAGAGGTAGAGGGAGAGAGAGAGAGAGAGGTATATAGAGAGAGGTAGAGAAAGGTAGAGAGAGGGAGAGAGAGAGGTAGAGAGGAGAGAGAGAGAGGTAGAGAGAGAGAGGTAGAGAGAGGGTAGAGAGAGAGGTAGAGAGAGAGAGAGGTAGAGAGAGAGAGGTAGAGAGAAAGGTAGAGAGAGGTAGAGAGGTAGAGGTAGAGAGAGGTAGAGGTAGAGAGAGGTAGAGAGAGAGAGGCGAGGTAGGGAGAGGTAGAGAGAGAGAGAGAGAGGGAGGTAGAGAGAGAGGGTAGAGAGAGAGAGGAAGAGAGAGGGGTAGAGGTAGAGAGGGAGAGGTAGAGAGAGGTAGAGAGAGAGAGGTAGAGAGAGAGAGAGGTAGAGGTAGAGAGAGAGAGGTAGAGAGAGAGAGAGGAGAGAGGAGAGAGAGAGAGAGGTAGAGAGAGGGAGAGGTAGAGAGAGAGAGAGGTAGAGGTAGGGAGAGAGAGGTAGAGAGAGGGAGAGGTAGAGAGAGGTAGAGAGAGAGGAGAGGTAGAGAGAGAGAGGTAGAGAAAGAGAGAGAGAGGTAGAGAGAGAGATAGAGAGAGAGGTGTTGTGAATCACTATGTTTATGTGAATCAGGTGTGGTAACTTCTGTACTTCATTTTTACTGAAAGGTATATTGATTAAAGGGGTAAAAGAAAGAGAAATGAGAGAAAAAAGAATAAAAGCGTGAACGGAAGAGCAAAAAAAGTGCAAGATAACGAGAAGCCACACAAAGAGATCCTGGACTGACAGTAACTTTCATCATTTGGATCCCAAATTATTCCCTTTTGAAAGTCCAGCTGTAACGGGATGTGTCTTGCAGACCAGAACAAAAGGCAGCAGGCGACCAGGCGGTAGCAAGAGCTGCGCGTGAACGGAAGAGCAAAAAAAGTGCAAGATAACGAGAAGCCACACAAAGAGATCCCGGACTGACAGTAACTTTCATCATTTGGATCCCAAATTATTCCCTTTTGAAAGTCAAGCTGATAACGGGATGTGTCTTGCAGACCAGAACAAAAGGCAGCAGGCGACCAGGCGGTAGCAAGAGCTGCGCGCGCGAGAGAGAGGGGGAGCAGGAGGTGAGCCCGGGAGTGGTGCGTGCGTGCGCGCGCAGTCTGCTCATTTTCAAGCACTGCACTCGTGCTTGTGGCGCGCCCCTGCTCTCACCCGCAAGGTGGATGCCGCCACAAGCACGAGTGTGTGCTTGAAAATGAGCAGAGCAACGGCTAAAGGCCCTCCTAGGCAGCGCATGCGCGCTGCGTAGGCGAGACCTAAAAAGGAAGTGGATGAATAACGGATTCCTCCAATTTGTACCAAACCGATACAGGAAGATCATCCGAGGAAGATAAATGGGGAAGAACCTGACGGATTAAAAAGGAAGAATGGTATTGACGAAAATTAGGAAAATTAACTTCTCCCTTGTCTTTAGGAGCAGACAAGGCAGATAAAGAAATACGAGCTTTCCGGTTGTTCCAGAGGAATTTACTCAAAATCCCGTTAAGAGTTTAAATTTTTTTTAAAGGAAGTCGCACTGGTAACATGGACAAATAAAAATTGATAACAGGAAGCATAATTTTGAAGGTGTCCAACCTGCCCCACCAAGACAGGAATAAAGGAGACCACTTTTCTGCCATGCCAGATACCTTCAATAGAACATCATCCAGATTAAGCTGAACCGTTCTAGCAAGTGAGGAGGAATATTTTATTCCTAGACATGTAATATAGTTAGTGTTCCATTTAAAGTCTGTCCCTTCAAACATACTTCTTAAACAATACTTATTTAATGGAAGGACTTCAGATTTAGAAAAATGTTATTTATAACCGGACAAGGCAGCATAGGAAGATAAAAGATCTGTGAATGCGGGTAAAGAAGTAGAAGGATCAGAGAGATATAACATAATATCGTCTGCATATGCAGTAAACTTAATTTCAATTGATTTATGTGTAAAGCCCCGAAAGGCAGAAGAATGTCTAAGGGAATGAAGGAAAGGCTCAAGAGATAGAATGAAAAGCAAAGGTGAAAGAGGGCAGCCTTGGCGATTGCCTCGCTGAAGGGTAAAGTAAGAAGATTGAAATCCGTTGACAAAGACTGAAGTAGTAGGGGCAGAATATAACAAATTGATAAGGGACAAAATACCGGGACCAAACCCATGCCACTTATTTATTTATTTATTTAATTTGTAAGGCGCAACAGCTACCCAAAAAGTGTTTCCCGAGCGCCAAGCAGAACAAAGACCAGATGTTAAGATTTAGTAGCGAAATCATTTGTTAAAGAGCCAGGTCTTTAGTGCTTTACGAAATTGAACGTAGACTGTTTCGTTCCAGATGGCAGTGGGAAGGGCATTCCAGAGTGAAGGACCAAGGAAGGAAAAGAGCGCCCACCCATTCGAGAAAGCCTAAATCTGGGAACGGAGAACCTTCCCTGAGAGGATGATCGTAGGCAGCGGGACGGGACATACAGTTTGGCTAGGGAACGTAAGTAGTGTGGTGCAGTTCCAGTTTTGATCTTAAACATATAGGTCAGAGCTTTGAATCGAATTCGATTTTCCACCCTGAGCCAGTGCAAGTCTCGCAAATGGTTGGAAACAGAGGCGGTCCTAGATAATTGGAGGAGAAGTCGGGCTGCGGAGTTTTAGACCATCTGCAGCTTGCGTGTCACCTCTTTGTTAGCGCCGAGATAAAGAACGTTGCCATAGTCCAGTCTTGATGTAATTAGAGCTTGGACTACCGTTCTTTTGGTGGACTCTGGTAGCATCCAAATGATCTTCTTGAGCCACTTGAGGATGGAAAAACAAGTGGCAGCTACCTTCACCACCTGGGCGTGCATTAATAATCGAGTCATCGATGGTAAAGCCCAGGTTACGGACTTGGCAGGCGGGCTGAGGCAAGACACCCATCTCACATGGCCAATGTTGTGGGCTCCAAAGATCCTTGTCTTTACCGAGGATGAGCACCTCCGTTTTCCCCCCATTTAACTTGAGACAATTCGACTGCATCCATAATGCAATTTTTCTCAGGCCAGATCGAAGAGGGGACTGCCCATTTGTTCTCACTGCAGAGAGGAGAAGATGATTTGAGAGTCATCTGCATAGGATAACAAAGTCAGACCTGCCTCTTCAGCTACAGCGGCTAGAGGCCTCACATACAGATTAAAGAGCAGAGGGCTAAGAACAAAGCCCTGGGGGACTCCATAGGGTGATGAATGGATTTCAGAGCTGGCCTCTTCAGAAAAGACTTGGAAGGTACGGTTGGCCAGAAATGAAATTAGCCATTTAAGAGCCGGACCGCAAATACCTAATGTTCTCAGAGTATTTGCAAGGATGGAATGAGACACGGTATCAAATGCCGCGCTTAAATCCAATAGGATAAGGGCAGCTGTCTCTCCATCATCCAGATGTTGCCGTAGTCTTTCCGTGACTCCCAATAGTGTAGTTTCAGTAGAGAAACCAGCTCTGAAACCTGATTGTGATGAGTGAAGTAAGCCTTGAGCTTCAACAAAGAAGGAGAAATGGGAGTAAATGTGCTTCTCAAGGATCTTAGAGAAGGCCGGTAGTAAAGAAATGGGTCGATAGTTCGATAACACAGCAGGATCTGCGTTGGCCTTTTTTAGAAGAGGAAGCACCATAGCGTGTTTCCAATCAGATGGAACTAGTGCTTCTTCTAATGAGAGATTCATTAGATTCATCATTTTATGATGAGTGCCCACATCATAAAAAGCCAGTGAATGCGGTCAAAAGCTTTCTCCGCATCTAGGGTGATAGCTGCAACGGGGGAGGAACTTTTAGAAGCAAGATGGATAATGTTTAAAAAGGTTCTAGAATTATCCGCAAGCGTTCTGCCTTTAACGAACCCTGTCTGCTCATAACCAATCAAGTCAGGAATAACTTTATTAATACGAAGAGCAATAACCTTAGCAAAAATCTTGCCGTCTAAATTAATTAAAGAAATAGGCGATAATTAGCACAAGAAGAAGGATCTTTATCCTTTTTGGGAATTAAACAAATCATGGCTTCAAGAAAGGAGCCATGAGCCTCCTTATGAGAAATAAAGTATTGGAATAAAGATAAAAGGTGAGGAAGGAGGAACTGAGAAAAACAAGAATAAAACTCGGCCGTAAAGCCATCCGGGCCGGGAGATTTCTCTTTAGGTAATTGAGTTAGGGCTGACTTAATTTCAGAGAGGGATAAGTCTTTTTCTAATACAGAACAATCAGGAGAGGGGGAAGAACGAGGAGGTAATGCTTCAAAAAAAGATTCCAGGGCCGTGTCAGAAGGAGAAGATTCAGGAGTGTATAAAGTCTTATAGAAGTCCGTAAAGCATTTTAATATTTCCTCATCTCTAAAATGGTTAACACCGTCATCATCTATAATGTTAGTTATTTTAGATCTTTGAGATTTAACCTTCAGGTAGTTCGCAAGCAGTTTGCCAGCTTTGTTACGGCCGCCATAAAATTTAGAATGAATTTTAAGTAGGACTCCAGAAGCATCGTCCATCGATTTTCTATTAAAACATAATTTAGCTTAGACTAAATTCTTGAGTGAATCCTCAGTGTGAGAGGAGAAATAGGCATGCTCCAATTGCTTAATAGAGGCTAACAAGGAAGCTGAGTCTCTGATACATTGTTTCTTTTTAACCGCAACATAGTCAATAATGAAACCTCTAGCTGTAGCTTTAAAGGCATCCCAAATAGTGTGGAAAGGGATGTCGGGAGTAACATTCCTGAGGAAGAAGTCCAACAAAAACTCTTTGAAGCGCTCCAAAAAAGTGGTATCTTTAAGTAAATAGTTGTTAAAACGCCATCTGCGAGGCTTAGAATGCTCGGAAGGAAGATCTAAATTAATCAGAACGGGGGGCATGATCGGAAATAAGAATAGACCCAATTTCAGCATTAATTAGATTAGGAAGGAGAAGAGGATTTAAAAAAATATATTTATTCTGGATGAAGATTTATGGGTAGGGGAAAAAAAAGTGTATTCTAGGGTGTTCGGGTGAAATATCCTGCAAGCATCCACCAAACCCCTCGAGCGTATCGCATTTTGTTGGGGATGTATCTAGCAGTAGATTTTCTATCTGTAAAAGGATCCATAACCTGATTACAATCCCCTCCCACCAATAAGTTAGTGTCAGGACATGAATGAAGAGTGTGAGACATGGACTGCCAGAATTGTGAGTCAACACCAGTGGGGGCGTATATGTTGAGAAGAGAGATAGGGGAAACATTTAAAGTGAGATGTAGGAGAAGCCATCTACCATCAACATCCCTCTCCTCCTTTTCTAGAACAAGAGAAAGGGACTTGTGAAATAAGGTCACCACTCCATTTTTGCTATCCTTAGCCGGGGAACAATAAACATAGCCTACCCATTGCTTTTTGAGAGAGTTAATATCTTTTTCATTAAGATGAGTCTCTTGGAGCATCGCAATTTTACATTTCAACCTAGATAAATGAGTAAGTACCCTCTGCTTCTTAACAGGGTTGCGTAGACCCTTCACATTCCAGGAAACTATACGAACATTATCAGTCATAATAACAAAAAAAGAACATTAAGCACCACAAAATGCAATTTAGAACTGGTAAAAACTGGTATAAGTGAGATAAAAAACATGCAAAAATTTGCAAAATCAATATGTGAAACTGTAAGCAGGAAAGTGAATAGTAGAAACCAATAGGAGGAAAGAGTTATAGAGTAATAATGAACCAGAGAAAAAAGAAAATTGGAAATAATCTGAGACAATATGCTGAAGAAATTAAAAGAAGAATATAGAGAGAAACAAAAAAAAGGAAAGAAAGGAGGGAAAGAGAAAGGAAGAGACCAGAAGAGACCAGAAGGAGCAGATGCTAGAAGAAGGGTTTACCAGAAACCGAGAAGAGGAAAGAAAAGGGACCGAGAACAGAGAGGAAGGGACAGAAAGAGGAAAAAGCAAAAGAAAAAGGAAAGGAAAGAAAAGAAGGGAGAGAGAGTACATGATAGACAGAGAGAGGTTGACATGAAATCTAAGGACTTCAGTCAAGAATGACGGAATACATATCCAGAGGAGAAAAAGTATCATGTGGAGGCAGGGAGCCGCAAAAAAAAAAAGACAGACAACAACGTCCGCAAGACATCCGGAAGCAACCGGAACCAATATCTATAAGAAAAGATGCAGAACAGGGAGCAAAGTAGAAGTAGCACAGGAGGGGGAACTGACAACATATCAAGGGGAACAAGCCAATAGCTGAACAAAGGTATCTGGTGGGGAGGTTAACACTTACCAAACATCGGGATTAACTGTAAACTGGAGGAACAGGATGGGAAGGTAGGAGGTAATGAAACATCAGGAAAATGATTTGGTACGGGGAGGGAGAAGTCTGTGGAGAAAAACATAGGAAATGATAAGAAATAGACTCCAAGGAAGATGAACATAATCCAGTAACCTGCAAGGAAACAACAAGACTGTACTAACGACAGAGAAAAGAAGACAAGTGACTACAGAACATTAAAATGTAAGAAGGATCGCACAGAAAATGGAAAAAGACATTACTATAGCACAAAGAGGTTAAAAAGACATTCCTCAGGAGCCTCCAAAGTCCATCTCATCGCCTTTATGACGAGAGATAAATTGACGCAGATCTTCAGGATGATCGAAGGAGTAGGAGCGTTCTTTGTATGTAACCTTAAAGAAGCAGGGATGCACCAGGCCATATCTAGCGTTCATTGATCGAAGAGCTGGACGGAGAGACAAGAATTCTTTGCGACGAGCAGCAGTTGCGTGGGCCACATCCTGAGAAAAGAAAACTTTTTGACCAGACCACAACATCTGCTTTCTGAGCTTGGCCGCCGAGAGGTCCATTAACAGCTCAGTGTATTCCAAGAATAGAACAATTATCCCTCTAGGACGAGCGACCGTTGAAGTGGAAGAATGACCTCTGGAGATAGGACCAATACGGTGTGCACGTTGCAAATTGAGAGTGGTGCCTTCCTTGAGACCAACAATCTTGGGGATCTGCACTCTCAGAAAGGCGAGCATATCAGACCCCTCCTCTCCCTCAGGAATACCGTAAATTCGAAGGTTGTTTCTCCTGTTGCGATTTTCCAAGTCCTCGGTCTGCGTTTTGAGGAGAGCAATTTCCTTAGACATGGCTGCAACTTAAAGAATTACATCCTGAATGTCACTAATTCTCTGTTCCACCTCAGAAACCCTAGATTCTATATTGGACCATTTCTCTTCAAGCCTTTGAATGGTAGCATTAGTGTTGATCACGAAAGGCTTAATAAGCTTGAGTTCTTCCATAAGGTCCTCCATGGTGGTGGGTAGGGGGGATTTGGTAGGAGAGTTGGGTTCCTTCTTCTGGCGCTTGGAAGAAGCAACAGTATTTGAGTCCTTGCGGAGAGAGGACATATTAGTTGAGGTACTCTTCTGTCCAAGGGAGGAAGAGGGCTCCATACAGCCCAGAGGGTGTCCAGGGTAGCTAAAGAGCACCGAGGGGAGGGCGAAAAAACCTCTAATAGTGACCACCACCAGTTAGAAGAGGAGCACCTTCCTCAGCAAAACACAAGTCATAAAAACGCTGAGTGTGAGAAGCCTCACAGATGGCTCAATAACAAGCAGAGCAAAAGAATGTCCTCAAAACTGTGGATGTGACAAAAGCTCCACAACCATCAAATACCAAAAAGCCAACTTTATCTGCATGTCTTGAGGGGAGCAATAGAAGCGCAAAGCAGACCACCTGGCAGCAGACCCTTATGAGGAAATATCAGTTAAATGAACAACTCCTCATATGCAGTGCAGTATCCAAGAAAAATGTATAGTTGGTCACACAAAGGACAGAGTTGTAGTTGCAATTAGAATGTCCAGTGGTGTGACATTTCCATATTACAGGGTTTCCTCACAGTCATACAGGTGAATAAAAATTCCTCAGCATGAAGAAACCTCTGTAAAAACCGGAATCTCCTGTACAATGTGCATAGCAGTGCTCAAATATCACCCAGAGGAAAAAGGATTGCTGCGCAGTCACAAAGGGGAATTCAGAAGAAGGAGCAGCGAAGGCAGCGAAAGCAGCGTCCCGCCGTGAACAAAACGGCGGGCGCTACCGGCACTTCTGACAGGAGCGCGGCGCGGAGGAAACAGGGCGATAGGTAGCACAGAAAAGAAAAAGAGAAACAGCTACCTGTGCCCCCGCGCCCGCTCCGTGAAAGCAGCTAATCTATTGCCCCAAAGAGTCCGCAAGTCCGCTCCAGTAAATGAAGAAGTTCCGCTCGCATCGCAGAGCCTCAGCCGGACGCGGCATCTTGTGGCAGCTCAAGCCACGCCCCCCTTAAATAGATATATTAAAGAAGGTGTTCCAGGGTCCTTGCAGGCTGCGGGGAATTAATCAACGTTTATGACTTCAATGAAGATACCTACGCTTCAGAACTAGGACTACAGTTATGTAACTTTTCCTTCCCACCAAACCCCATTATGATGTCTCAGTGGGACTTGAACGTAGCCCTCTCCTTGATGTGCACCACTTTTGACCCGCTGTGCAGTTTCCCCTTGAGACTTACAACCTTGAAGACCTTGATTTTCATAACATTGGCTAGATGTGTGCTTGAGCTTCAGGCTCTTTCTGTCAGTCCACTTCATACCACCACCTTCATGATAAGTTGGTTTTGAGGACCTGAGCATCCAGAGGAGAACTGACTTAAAAGTTTCCAGATCCAGTGTGACGCCTGTGGAATCTTCACAATATGCGGAATCTGAGGTTAGATAGAGTATCCACCAGAAAGATTATTATCTAAGGTAAGTAACTTGTTTTTCTGGATGAATTGGTTCACAATAAAACAAATACAAACATGAAAAGGACAAGGATATTCATGATTATCTGCCATGGCTACAGAAAGCATCCCTTCTACATATAATGGTGGTAAAGTCAATTTTACTTTCCTATACTCTCCCATCTGAAGGGATTGTTAAGCATCACCTAAAGACCACTGTCCCTATCTCATTGATTGACCTTCAGAATAATTTTGTACTTATTGGTGTCGTGTTAGGATAGCGTGTGCTAGCATGAGATGGAAATGGCATTATTGTTTGAAATAATTGGGAGTAACTTGATTCTGTTTCTGATGGAGGAGGTTTTATTATGTTACTGAGAATGTAGTCTAAAGTTTTATTTTATGTTAAAATAATTGTAGCTTTATTTATTTTTCTCTTTGAAGGTTGATCCAACTGAAGCTCCAAAATCTGAAGCAAAAACAACTTTTACAGAAAACAGAAAGAGAACTCGATCTATCAAATCTGTAAGTTGCCAAGCGCAGAAACAAGTACTTGGTGGCTAATTATAAGTTCCACGGTGCAGGTGTGACAAAATTAAATGCACTTAAGTGCGAGTATCGGTCTCCGGAATGCGGAATGACTGGGGTACCTAGGAATTCTGGATTCTTTTCCACATGGTTCTCACCAAATTCCGGGAACTTTCCTTCCTGCCCACCAGCTGCTCTGAGCAGGTAGTAAGTAGAAACTGGTGGCCGATGGAGGGGGGAATCAGTTGGCGGTTGGGGCAGTCTTCCCCGCTTACTGGTGGGGAGTATTCTTTTTTTAGAGGGTCACAGCTAGGGGTGGATGACACAAGG
Organism: Calotriton arnoldi; assembly: GCA_963921515.1. Lineage (NCBI taxonomy): Eukaryota > Metazoa > Chordata > Amphibia > Caudata > Salamandridae > Calotriton > Calotriton arnoldi. Next base: position 75,381 of record CAWUFW010002775.1, on the reverse strand, counting down.
GGGAAAAACCTTTGGGAATCCATGTAATTGTTGATTGAAGATGTAGTAGACTTTTGGTTGATTGTAAATGTAGACTGTTGGTAAAATCAGGAGGTCCCCAATCTCCCCGTGATATCAGGTAGGAGAAGAAATAGAAGTCCAGAGTCGGAAGATCAACAAGAATGTTGATCCAAACTGCTTGAGGAAAAATTATTGTTGTAACAAATAGATAGTAAGAAAGACAGTAGATGAAAGTGGGTAATTCCAAATTAATAATCCTATCTGCTGAGAAAAATCCGGGATAAAAATAGATTGCAAGTGAGTGAAGAGCTCAACGAAAAATCAAGGACATGCACATTCCAGTTCATCTTGCCTTTTCAAATACTGGCTTTTATATTCCTAAACAGGAACTGACCTTATAGCATGGGAAAGTTCCCATATCTCAATGGAGACCACCATCTTGGATCAGATATTTCACATGGTAAACCTCTGCCCCTGATGAAAATGCGTGGTGTCTGTGCTTGCAAGATTAAGTTCACCTTTGACGTTTCGCCTCCATGTGGTTTTCTGGAGGGCTTCTGCTGCCAGCTACTTTTATGAGACCCAGCCAGGTCTTCATGGAGGTGGAGGAACTGGAAAGATTCACAAGAATAGCATACCCTGAGCTCAACATGGGGTGGCATGCAGCAGTGTTCTGAATAGTAATGCTTAGAAAACCTTTTTCCTTTTCCAAACTGCATGAAGTTGGGTACGCTCTGATCTTTAGATTAGTTCTGGACTAATTGTGACACTGTGATGTGTCTGTGCCAGCAGTCCCTTCCCCAGAGTCCCAGGAGGTTTTACTGGGTATGACACCCAGTAAAATTAGGGCTTGTGTTCTTGCACATGGTCACTTCGGGTCAAGGAACACTAGCAACTTAGAATTGGGCAGAGCTGCATCCCATAACGTGATTATGCTCTGACAGATATATAATGGGCCTTTAAGTGAGAGTGACAAACTGACGTTTCTTAAATGTATTACTTCCCGGTTAATGGCTGCTTCTCGATTAGCTTTGCCGATATAGTTTTCGTTGTTTATAAATTATGGGGAAATCATGAATTCTCAATGATCATTGCAGCAAAGTATCTAGATGGGTTTTTTAGAACTTGGAAATCCTACTCAAAGTAAACCGGTTTATGGGAGCACGCATTTCAGATGAGATTAATGAAAATGTGTGTAAGAGGTCATACTAAAATAAGTGTCAGAGACAATATTTTTGTTCAGTATTTAACATGGAAAGGTTTGATGTTGCACGAAAGGTAAACAACAGAAGAACATATACATGGACAATCTAAACTAACTGTTGTTATGAAGATAATTCATTTTAAGTTACATGAATTTAATGTAGAGTAAACAGTTTTGTCCAATAGACTATACCATAGGACACAAGGGTACATAGACATATGAACAATGGCTGTGACCAAGGGCAGGGTATGGCGAAAGGAGCACACCTTAACAAAAAGATTGTCTACCTACCAGCCTGTCCCCAGCATCACTGTGCTCCCTAGCCATCCCTCACATCCAGTGTCCTATTCTGCCAGAGAAGCCAGGACCAAGTAATAGTATTTGATTGGACAAAGGTTGTCTGGTTTGTCAATCCACACCCTGAGGGTTTTGGTTCCACTGTCGGCTGGTCGCATGGAGCTGTGTCAATCTGTAAGGAAATGCATTTTGTAATGATTGTTTCCCCGAATACTTGTGGTCTGCTTTGTATCTAAGTGGCGAATTTGCCATTTGCAACTGTACTGTATATTACCTGGCACCTTTGACTTATAACCTTTCTCTGGGAATGCTCTGCACACCGCTGGGGAGGACCCCTGGACTAGAGACATTAATCTTGGCTGTGTTCCCTGGAGACACACAGGCCTTCTCTCCCAGGCTAATGAATATTCTCAAGTATGTTGGCTAACATGAAGGAACACAGGTCCTCTCCCTTTAGGGTGGGGTTGCTTGTAATTGATCTCAAGAATGTTGGTGAACACACAGGCACACTCTTTATTTCATGGTCAAGATCAGAAGTAGACCCTCCAGGGTTATGACATATGTGGAGGCATAGGCAGTCACACAGAGTTGCAGTTGCTTGTAGAGGCTATTCTTGGAAACCGTGGAGTATGGAGCTCACTGCTCCCTAGCCATCAGCCTGGGCCTTCCTGATTGGCCCTCTAGCTCCCAAGCAACACTGAGCCCTCCCCAAGATGACTGTTTGAATTGAACTCTTGGTTTCCGTGCAAATGGTCCTGTTTAAACTGCTGTTTTTCGACCTGTGACTGTTTGAGATTTTGTCCTGTTTTCCCCTATACTGTGTTTAGGTGTGCAGGGGCAACACTCCCCTCCGTTCTATTAATAGTTAAAAAGGCAAACTACACCCTCAGAAGCTAAGCAGGGTGTGCTTATGACAGTGCTGAATCTGCTTTAAGGTATAAACTGTGTTTGGAAAGTGTATATATAGCCCTTGTTTTTGGCCAAAAAAGAGCAATTTGTTGAAGTGCTAGAAAATCAGTATTTAAGTGGCTTAGATTCGAGCCTACCTAAACCAGGACTAGCAAAGTGTAGATTGAGCCTGTCTGTATCCAAGGAGATTCCGATCTTCAGGAGCAGCTCACTGCCCCCTGGCCATCAGACTGGGCCTTCCTGATTGGCCCTCTAGCTCCCTGTCACAATCCCACTCACCTGAAAACCAGGAACCGCGGAAACGGAGAAAGTCTCCCCTCTCACCTCCAGACCAACCCTCCACACTGTCTAGAACAGAATGGGCGATTGATCCCAAGGGGAAAGGGAAGTAAATCAATCCAACGAGCCTTTAGGAGAAGAGGTCGGTGCAAGAGGGTGACAGGGTTCTTGTCGGTGACGGATGCGGAGAGAAGACGGGTTCTGCCTCTTCTGATTCTTGGGGTCACAGGGGATAGCCCCTGTCTGGAAGACACAAGCGGATCAGAATAGGTAAATAAAAAAGAGGTATTTTTTATACAACAAGTGGAGAGAAAACCTTACTCTACTGTTTTAGAAGACATATAATACATTCACTCACCACAGAATAAGCGTTAAGGTTCCCAAATAGGATCGTCTTAGAAATGGCAATTTCACGAGAATAAGAATAGTCCGAGAAGTCCATTAGGACAGTGCACTAAACCCAACATATAATACAAAAAAGGAAATACCAAAGGATCAGGAGAGTTCTTCCATCCGGGAGAGGGGAATCCGCAGACTGTCAGGAAAAGGCGATGGAGAACACCAGAGGGAGAGTAACAAAAACTGATTATCCCCCACAGCCTGCCACGAAGAAAATGCTGGTTGTAAGGGAGGATGTTTTTCCTCAAAGAAAGTGTCAAAGAACCACTCCTGTGGTCTCTGTAACAAGGTAGCAGTGTATTACAGCAGCGGCTGTACACCGATGTGGCTAACAAGAAAGAGGAACCGCTCCTACGGTTCTCGTAACAATTGTGGCGGTGTTCACGGCAGCGGCCGCACACCGAAAATGAACCAGGGAAAAGGAACCGCTCCTGCGGTCCTCGTAAGGCATTGCGGTGCTCACGGTGATGGCCGTGCACCGAAGAGGAACCAATGAAAAGGAACCGCTCCTGCGGTCCTTGAAAGACGTTGCGGTGCTCACGGTGACGGCCGTGCACCGAAAAGGAAATCAGGTAAAAGGAACCGCTCCTGCGGTCCTTGAAAGGCGTTGCGGTGCTCACGGCGACAGCCGTGCACCGAAAAGGAACCGCTCCTGCGGTCCTTGAAAGGCGTCGTTGTGCTCACGGCGACGGCCGTGCACCGAAAAGGAAACCAGGGAAAAGGAACCGCTCCTGGGGTCCTTGAAAGGCGTTGCGGTGCTCACGGCGACGGCCGTGCACCGAAAAGGAAACCAGGGAAAAGGAACCTCTCCTGCGGTCCTTTGGAGAACGAGGCGGTGCTTGAGTCAACAAGATCGGTGTTCACGGCAACGGCTGGACACCGGATTTTTTATTTTGAAATTAGGAAGCAGGAACTGTGATCTCCGAACAGCATGGATCCAGAATGTTTCTTTAAAGCCAAGCAACTCGATGTTGCTTCCGGTGTCTCCTATATAGGAGCTCCACCTTATCACATGGTGTGTTTAGCCCAATAAGGAATGAGAAGAAATCATTAAAGGGAAAGCAGGAAAGAAGAAGAAGATGTGCATTCATACAGCTTCGAGGGTGGCTAGGAACTCGAGTGGTAACACTCCCAAGCAACCTTCAGCCCTCCCCCCTACCTGCAGTATCCCTTAAGGTGTGTGCAGGGTACCCCAAGATACCCATCTCCATCTTGTAGGCCCCGCCTCTCTGTGCCCTACAGAGCCCTGTGAACAAACAACAGAGAAGGTGGTAAGAACACAGACTTGTGCTGTGTTTTTGAATCTTTAAACTACTGTTTTTTCTACGCATGACTGTTTGAATTTAATCTCTTGTCCTGTGTGCAATTGGTCTGCAGGGCGAACCAGGACCAGCAAAGTGTGGATTGAGCCCATCTGTATCCAAGGAGATTCTGATCTTCAGGAGCAGCTCACTGCCTCTTGGCCATCAGCCTGTGCTTGTGGTCACATGCTCCTTATGTAAGTTTGCTATTGGATCAGTGCTCTGATTGGTTCCTGTATCTGGTGTTTCTATTAGGCTTAGGGCTTAGGGTTAGGTTTATGATTGTCTAATAGGTCTGGTGCTCTGTTTGGTCCCTGGGGCTAGAGTTTCTATTGGGATTAGGGTTAGGTTTCTAATTGGCTGAAAGGTCTGGTGCTCTGATTGGTCCTAGGGCTAGGGTTTCTATCGGACTTAGAGCTTAGGGTTTGTTTTCTGATTGGCTACTAGGGCTGTGATTGGTTGCAAAGGCTTGGTCTCCTGTTGGCCCTAGGGCTTAGGGTTAGTGTTCTGACTGGTTAGGGTTAGCGCTAGGGTTCCCAGTGGTGGCTCGCAGATGGGGGGGTGATGCAGCGAGCGCAAGGAAATTAGTTTTATTCATTTATTTACTTACTTTACTCCTGCCCTTCGTATGTCCGACTCCACTATCCCCCCACCCAGCCCCACCCCCGCCCCGCCGCCTCGCAGCACTCCCTCTGCGAGCCGCCACTGAGGGTTCCCATTGGCTGAAGGTCTCACCTGAGGACTAGGGCTATTTAAGCTAGAGTGTCTCAATCCGGGCATCGAGGATAAGGGCGGAGAGGACAAGGGCAGTTGCCTGTTTGGGCCTGTTCGGGTCTGGTCGGTCCTGGGGCCAGAAATGCTGCCCTTTTCCTCATTCACCAGCACCCACGTTAACCCATCCATAACCACAAACATATTAACACACTCACAGCAAATGCACTCTACTCATTTGCTACAAACAAACACTAACTACAATTCTCTATCTCAGCAACCACCAAAAAACCCCACATACCACACTTATACACCCTTTTACCCCAACTACCACACAATGGCACCTCCACTCAGACACAAAACAGCACTCTATCCTATACAACTAACAAATCCACACATCGCCAACACAACACAAATCCACACTATACATAACTATATTCCATCCAGACATACACTCCCTGCTCATACAAAGCACCAGCTCTACTATCTACTTACTCTTAACAGACCCCTTCCTGTCAACACCAAACTAATCTCAACCACCCATCATTTAATCCACCAACACCCTCCTCCTTTTTTTTACCAAAAAAGACTACCACACAACCTTTACACTCCACTCTACCACACATATTACCTCTTTCAGCGATCAAATCTAACACAAACACTCTTAACTCTTGTTCATCCCCTCTCACACACCACATGCACTCTTTTCCAAAACACATCACCACCCCCTTTACCATTCAGCTTCCACTCACTGACAATGACAATACTTTACAAACAAATACTTCTCAGAAAACAACTACATCATCATCTCCTCTCACTACTCCTCAAAATCAAAACATAGCACACACACCAGCACAACAAAATCTCTCTCTCTCACACACTACCTCATAATAGATTCCATCACAAACTAGAAACATACACCCACTCCAAACCTCCTGATTACACAAATAATACACACCCTAAACCAACTCTACTGGTAACTTTCTCTCTTCCCCTCTCTTTCCCCACACCTGACACATGTACAGCAACACAACAACTCTCTTTCAACCACCTCTTTATTTAGAGCCTTACACCATGACCCACATGCTTCACCACCACCCCATCTCAATCACCTTCCACCCTAAACCAATGCAAGCAAAATAAACAACATGCCACTCTTCACAACTTCGCATCTCCATGTCTACGGCACAAGGCTACTCTACAAAAATAACACAGCTCACCAACTCACTCTTAACCACCATCTTCTTCACCTACACATCAGACCCTTCTTAGCCTGCAGGGTGAGGAATACAATATAGAAAAGCTACACTATTGAAATCCTCATACAGCTAATACCAGCACTAAAGACACACCTGCTACATGTCCTCAAACTACTGCTCACTCTTCTACAAAACAAAGTCATACCATCACCAAAACACAATCTCGTAACTGCCTACTAATAAATGCTCGATCACTCTCTAAAAACAAGCATCACATCTACGACCTTCTCACTGACACACAACCTGACTTACTCTTCATAACTGAATAATGGTTAGGAGATGACATGACTCCAGAGCTGTATGAAGTCATTCCTCTAGGTTATCAAACTATCACACAGAATCGTACAGGCAAAAGAGGAGGTGGCCTAGCTGTTGTATTCAAGCAAACTTTAAACATCACTAAAGCTGACAACGTCTCCATACAAGGTTGTGCGGCCCTCTTTACCAGATGCAACCCTACACCATCTTCCTCCTGTAACATCCTACTGCTTTACAGACCTCCACCTAGCAATGCAACATTCCCAGACACACTTCTAGATATAGTTTCATACCTGATAACACTACACTCCAACCTATGTATTCTTGGTGACCTAAACATTTGGTTTGACAAACCCAATATGCCCCATCCTAAAACAATCATCACTGGCCTAGACACATTGAACCTACATCAGATCAACCACAAACCCACATGCATCGCTGGACACATCCTAGATGTCATTTTTACAAATACAGAACTAGTTACCTTTCAAACGAGTACTACAGTGCCATGGTCAGACCACCATTCGCTAGCTTTCCAGCATAAAACACCACAAACCAACACACCTAAAATCACCTTACATGCATCCACCTATCGACCTTGGAACAAACTCAATATTGAACTCTTAGAAACACAACTAACATCCAATACAGATCTAGTCACAATAAATTCAGATCAATAACTATATGAGTGGCCACAGAAAGCTTCTGATATCCTAATACCACTCAGAACAACAATACAGGACAAAAGAAAACAGGCACCTTGGAGAAATACAGAGCTAAAAGAGCTCTAAACAAACAGCAATTAAGACAAACTTCACCTACAGAAACTTAACAGATCATACAAGCCCGCAATCAAAAAAGCTAAAAAAGATACTATTCAGACAGAAATCAAAATGCTGAATGTGCAAATAAAGAATTTTATACAATTCTCACAGAATTTTGTAAACCAAATTGTCTAGAAGGAACTCATCTCATTAATCAAAAATTCACAGACAAACTGGCAAATCATTACACAACCAAAGCAAACACATGGGATTCCTGTTTACAACAAACGAAAACTTCCAGAACCGACCACTTTCCCAAAAACTTTCCCAAGAGTAGGCTAACCCAGCCTCTGCATTCCTTTCAACAAATATCACAAAGTCAATATATGGATCTGGCCAGAGCAAGCAGGCCTGCCAGAAGCCCTTCTGACCCATGTCCACTACAAACCTTCAAGTTAATTCTTCTGACTACCTCTGCTACAACACCAATAAGAAGAATTATCAATAATTCCTTAACTATAGGAATATTTCCAGCAGACCTAAAAAAGTCGTGCATACGCCCATTATTAAAGAAAACAAACCTGGACCCGCTTAACCATTACAGCTACAGACCAATTACAAATGGACCTTTCCTGAGCAAACTGATAGAAAGAGCAGCATTTGCCCCAGACGTCACAATTCATTGAAGATAACTCCATACTTTCAGACTTCCAAACAGGATTCATTCCAGGAAGAGGCACAGAATCTGCCCTCAATGCCATCTGGAATTACCTTAAGAACCAGTAGACTGGAACAGGGTTGCTGTGTTACTTCTCTTGGACCTCTCAGCTGCCTTTGATACAGTTGACCATGACACTCTATAACAAAGAATCTACGAAGCTGACATAGAGGGGACTGCCCTCGACTGGATCACATCCTTCCTTCAAAACAGAACAAATGTCATCCATACCCCCTTTCTCATCCAAACCATACTTCACAAAAGCAGGGGTCCCTCAAGGCTCTATCATCTCACTCAAGCTTTTCAACATTACATGCAGTCATTACCGGCACTGATCAATGAGTTTCACATCACATGCTGTAACTATGCAGATGACACACAAATACTCCTTAAACTGGAAAGCCTCAAAGACATTGGAAACTAAAAAAATGTCAGTTACCTCAGAGCCATTAATCAGTGGATGACTTGTAGCTATCTCAATTTGAATGCTTCCAAAACGGAAATACTTACATGTGGCGATTGGAAAAATTATGGCCCACTCACCGCATGGCCTGATGATCTGGGAACACCGCCTAAAGTATCTAAGGAAGTAAGAAACCTTGAAATTACCATGGACGCTAAGCTATCAATGAATGCCCAAGTGGATGAATTAGCATGATCAAATTTCATTACTTTAAAAACTCTGAGACGCATCTTCCCCCACCTGGGATTCCCACACTTTCTTGTACTGTCTAAACTCGATTATGTCAATGGCCTCTACCACAGATCATCTTTATCAACTATGAAAAGACTACAACGGATTCAGAACTCTGCTGCCAGACTTCTCCTACATGTAAAGCCACAAGTCCACATCTCCTCCCCTGCCTTGAGGGCCCTACATTGGTTACCGGTTGCCAGAAGATCCACATTCAAGCTGATTTGTATCACCCACAAAGCAATACATCAAAAAGGGCCGCTCTTCATTAGGAATAAAATCACCAAATACATTCAACAAAGGAACTTCAGCTCCAGATTGGTACCTCCCCTCAAAATCCCACCATATAAGACAAAAACCATAGGTGGCACATCCTTCTCTGTTCATGCAACCAAACTATGAAACTCATTACCCCCAAATATAAGATCCATGGATAACTATCTTATCTTCAGAAGACTACTTAAGAGTTGGCTCTTCCCTACATAGCCACCATACTCAAACATAGATATACAGCATATCCCTGTGTATATAAGCACTTAATTTGATTATATGTATGTATCTAGATACGTGTATTCCTTTGTATAAATGTGTATAATAAAGTTTATAAATATATAGATATTCTTTAGGTGTACTTAACAAAAGTACATATTACTTATGGTTATATTATTCTATGCTTAACATGTATATCGCTCACTGCATAATTTTCATATAAGTTATTTGATTAGATGCTTATGGTTCCCCATTTATTTTTCTATTACAATATGTACATTTTTATCATAACTATTTACAGTTGCTTCACTATTGAATTCTTTAAAAAAAAATATATATATACACACACAAATAAATTAGTATAAAGTACAACAACACTTGAAAGTCTGAGTGTATTAAATACAACTTAAATATTGATATATTACCGTTCTTATACATATATACCTTCCATGTACTAATGTAGCTATATATTTAATATTTTATGGTACAATGCTGAGGTAACCTGCTCCACAATATCCAGGAAAGATCTGGCACGGAGTTATAGGGACAGTAAACTCGCCCACCTGCAGGGGAGCTCTACAATTGGCTCTCTTACTGCAGTGTTCCTCGGAATTAAAGATCAGTATAGCTTAGAGCCTGTATTGGATGACATTCAACCCGTTCCAGCCAGGACTTGCAGTTCAGGTATGGGTTCCTCCCGCTGCATGCCTTTACCAACAAATGGGCTGGTTCACCCCTTCTGGGCTGTCCAGCCTGCAGCAATGCAGAGGAGTCAGAATACCATGTATTCTTCTTTTGTCCAGGCTATAGGAAGGCTAGGCATCAATGGTTGATCCAGCTATGCAGAAACTTGGGAACCCATCGCTGCGCAGAGGCTTTTAGATTACTGAAATATAACACTTGTCTGCCCATTGTATTTGCAGTATTGCACTTTTTATTTTCTATGCGGTGTGTATGTAGAACATTCCTGAATACCAACCCACAGGCTCTAGCTGATAACCTCATAATTTCTTAACTGGATCTGGTTCATTTTAACTCGTATTTAACACCCATGGTTTTAAGTGTGCTTTTAGCGATTGTAATATGTTATATACCTGTTTTTAGTAATGTTTTATATTTGTTTACACCTATGACCATTGTATAGGGTGCTGGCCCTTGTGTTGGCAACTCTAACCCAGGGCCATGGGGTCTGAGCACGTGCCCAAATGAATTGTTTTAATGAAATGTTATTGTAATGCACATTCACTTTTATGGTCAATTGACCAAAATAAAGTCTTTTTGATACTGATACTAATATTTTACCCCTACTATTAAAAAAATGTAAGCCTCTTCAATACGCTACCCTATATCTCACTCAATATATCCTCTACCTCCACTCTCGAACTCATCCCAAACCTCATTCTACTACTATGATCCCCAGAATAACCCTTTCTAGATGACTCTTTCCGCCTCTATCCATCCTTGTATCATCTCACACCCCTTTTTACTATTCAGATCTCCCAAACAAGCCTTTCTAAACCCTTCCCTCATGTATCCCTCCTAGACTCATCCGATACTCCCATTTTTTTACCTAATCCACTTCTAGGGACTCTCCCTCCCCTCCATCTCTCCTTTACTCATCCCAGGCCTACTGCTATGATCCCCAAAGAAACACTTTCTAGATCCTTCCCTCCTCTATCCCTCCATTATCCTTTTCAAGTCAACTAACAGACTCACATGTCCACCTCTCAAATTAATTTATTTTTCCCTATACTAACTCACCTTTAATCCTTTTTGGGTTCCGGAGTAGCGCGCTACTCACTGAAAAGCGCTTCAACGCCTTGAGTAAGTGCTATATAAATGCAATTACAATTACGATACATTTACATGCTTGAAACATTCCCAGTCGGTGAAGTAGGAGTCCCATGGTGTAATTAGAAAGCAGTAAAAAATGATACATATAGCATATAATGGCTATAAAGCATTCATTTCAGTACTTATCCACATCATTTATTAAGACCCCAAACTTCAGCCAATCAGGCAACAGCACCCTCTAGAACACTCCCCACAGAGACCTCACTCGCTCAGAATTATTACTGCACATCATGTGATGGGAGGAGTCTCTTTGAGCTCTGCTCAGGTTTTTACAAGTCTATTCCTTTTATAAATACTGTTCATCAGGAAAAACATTCATACTGTACCCGCCAAGATCTGACTACTAAAGATGTCAGAATCAGCAAAGAAAGGATTTTTCAGACCACGAGGAACATGTGGGAAGAAAAGGCTACACTCAGGAGACCGACCAAAGGGGTGTATTTGCTGTCTCCATCCTTCACATAAGGTAAAGGACTGTAAGATATGTTGTACCTTTTCATCTAAGACTCAGATGGCTAGAGTGGGGTGGCTTATATGACTCCAAAAACTAAGATCTAAAGAGGCTTCAGTTTCTGAGGAAGGCAGTGAAGATTCTTCAATAACAGAGAGGTCCTAAAAAGTGACAGATCACATGAGCAACTATATTCAGGATTACCCAAAAAGGCATTATGGGTCATCAGGAGAGCTTAGTACATCAGGAGAACTCTCTCACAAACAGAACAAGCATTTGTAATGCAATAGGTCTCGCATTTGTGAAAGTTGGAGCTATTGGCGTTATAAATGACAATGTCTTTTACCCATGTGTTTTGGTTTGGAGTGGAGTGGATGTATTTGATGCAGAGTGGAATTATGTGGGTTGGATCAGAACTGTTCGCTGTGGAATTGTTAGAGGCGGAGTGGATTCATGTAGTGGAATTATGTGGCATGGTGTGCAGTGAAATTATGTGGATAGTAATTATATGTTATTTAGTGTACTGGAATTATGTGGAGTCGGATTGTGTGTCATGGAGTATAATTATGTGGAATGGTATTTTGAGGTGTGGAGTGGTATGTAGTGGAGTTTAATTATGTGGTGTGCTGTTGAATTTTGTAGCATGATGTGGAATTCTTTGGTGTGGGTTGGATGTATGTGGTGTGTTGTGTAATAGTGTTGAGTTGAATTATGTGGTTTGTTGTCGAATTATGTGGTGTGGAATGGAAATGTGTAGAGTTGAATTGTGTGGCGTGGAAGTGTGTGACGAGGGAAATAATGCTAATTAGAATTATGTGATTGCAACAAACAGGGGCAGCCCTGTAACCCAAACCTGGGGCTAATAAAAAATGTAAATGCAACAATGGTTCAGGTACTAATTTAGAGAAAAATAACAATTATTGCTTTTGATCCATTCAAAGCAACACACAAATAAATAATAAAGTTTCTCAAATATATATCAATTTTTGTTGTTGTTAATAAACAAATATAAAATATTGTAATGTACAATAATACAGTGGTGCTCACAAGGTTACACATACATATATAACAAAAAAAGGAGACAAACTTAAGTGTAAACAGAAACAGTGGCAAAGGAAAAAATACAAAAACAAGTTTGTCAGATGACAAAAACAAAGGTGAATCAATGCTTCCTCTTGATTTTTTTGTCAAGGAAGGCGTCGACGACGTTTCGATCTTGCTAGTTAATCAGGTCATCATCAGGACATAATATACCGAAAGCAACAATCAAATATTCAAGCTGAAAATAAGGAAAATTACTTTTTAAAGAAAAAATAACTTTTTAAAGAAGGGTACTGAGAAAGCGGTTTATTGATTATAACCAATGAATGGAAACCAAGAGAGTGGTCAAAAAGAATCCTACTCCAATAGTAGATATACTCTAACCACCCGAAAGTGAAAGGAAGTTATATAAGATAAACACTGTGTTTATCACTTAACCATATAAATTAATACAGATCAATGTGCCCTAAAAGAAGGGAAGACACACACCAAAAAAGAGACTAAATCCCCTTGTATAACTCATGGTACGGATATTTACCAATGTTGATCCACTCTCACACATAAAGTCTACGAGAGTCCTGCACTACGAGCAATCCAAAATGTCTGCAACAAGATAACACATTCATGTAAACTGTATAATTCTACGTATTAACGTATAATGCGACATATGGACTAAGCTGCCGCTTACAATTTCAATTGAGATCTAACGTGGCACAAAGACTTTCAAAGGAGTTATCCACGCAATACCTCTCGGTTCAGATTCACGTACCAGTTTTATTTGCTGTCAGAAAGGAAAAAAAATCAAAATGTAGAAAAAAGACTAGAGCTAAATAAAAACCAAAATAACTTAACGGAGCAACTTTATGTCAAAAAACGGAAGTCTCCAATACCTTAAATCACTGACTGCTCCTCTCGTCACTGCATCCTAAGTTAAGTGCGTGCCGGCACAGAATACTTCGCGTACAAATTAGCACTGCTCTCCAATAAAAATACAAGAAAGACCTAATAGAGTCTAAACTACCATTCAAAAATTAATTTGTCTATGCACCTAGCAGGCTTCAGAAAAAGGAAGAAAACTGATTTAACCACAAACTGAATATGATTAGCAGGTAACCAGATCCGAAAAAATAAATCAGAGAAATTCAGCGATTATAACGGTCTCGTTATCAAAGCGCATGCGCAAAAATTGATTCACTTTTTTACGCTGCTACCAAGGGACATGAGACGTCTCTGAAGACCATAGGTGCGTTCCACCTGCAGCCCTTAATGCTGCGCTGCTTCCAAAGGGCATGAAAAGTACAGGTAGACCATAAATGTAATCCGCTCACAACTTTAATAGCACGGAGGACTTTAATCCAAATGGCACAGAGCCTCTGTATAACATAACAAAATAGCCAAACATGCCGACAAAAAATCAAGAGGAAGCATTGATTGTACTTTGTTTTTGTCATCTGACAAACTTGTTTTTGTATTTTTTCCTTTGCCATTGTTTCTGTTTACACTTAAGTTTGTCTCCTTTTTTTAGTTATATATGTATGTGTAACCTTGTGAGCACCACTGTATTATTGTGCATTTGAATATTTTATATTCGTTTATTAACAAAAAATTGTTTTGATATATATTTGAGGGTACTTTAATATTTATTTGTGTGTTTCTTTGAATGGATCAAAAGCTATAATTGTTATTTTTCTCTAAATTAGTACCTGAACCATTGTTGCATTTACATTGTTTATTAGCCCCAGGTTTGGGTTACAAGCTGCCCCTGTTTGTTTCAATCACTATAGTACAGCAGGTTGCTGTGCGGGCTAGATTGAGGGTTAATATCCAGTCTGTATTACTATGACTGATGGTATTTCCCCTGTATATTCAGAGGAATATATTTCCAAGATCAAAAGTGGACCGTCCCTATTGGGCCCAGTGATTAGCACACCTATTGTCAATCAAACCCAGTCACTTTTGGATTAATTAGAAAAATGTCGGAAAAAACATGTAAGGACAACCTTATATGCACTTATGATAACTGAATACTTTAAAAAAAGACATGATTCCTCTTGGCTTACAGGTGTGTAATGTCCCTGTGATTTTTACCAACGATCCTAGATTTCTGGAAAGGATTTAGCCATATTGGAGTCACTTGTTCATGCCATTGATTAAATCTTGGTATTGATACAGCCCTCGAGCATAGCAGGAAGGAGCGCGAAATAATAGCTGAAGGAAAGAAAGATTAATGAGGGCAATGTAATCTATGATGCTAAAGCAGCAACTGATAGAGTTAACAAGACTATCATTGAATTTGAAAGGAGTGAACGTAATAAAAATATCAATAAAGTTCAAAGGGCCATAGAAAAAGTACATACATATCTGTTGGATGAGTTCTATACCCAACACAAACAACATTATTTTGAGAACTATCAGCTCTGGAGCTGGTTTAATAGACAAATGGCAGTCACCTTTTCTGATTCTTCAGCCAGTTCAGCAGAAGACTTAGATGCAGGAGAAGGGTCAAGTACTGGACCCCATTTTTTAGGACAGCGAGGCCAAAGGAGGGGCAGAGGAAAAACCAGGCCCCAACAATGGAACTTTAAGTCAGGGGAGAGACAGACACGCAGAAAATTCTACCAGTGGGGTCCCCCCAATCAACGAGTATTGAAAAGAGTGATGAAAATCATTTTATTCCCATTTTTAATCTGTCCAATCACGTGCTGTCCTCAGCAGAAACAACTTTACTTAATAAATGACTCAGTTTTGTACCTACAGACTTTTTAAATATTCAAATGGAGTTATTACAATTCTTTCGTAAATTGCGTCTCAAGGCATTTTTCCGTGAGAATTGTTTTGTGGAGACCTTTAATCCGTCCAGATTAAGACCACCCTCTTCCTTTAATCCTCCCAGTAGTAGAATGCCAGTTGAATTGCTGGTGTTTGAAACTATGGTTATGAATGATGTAATTAAACTAAAAGACAAATTTCAATATATTCCCTATAACATCTCTTTCTTTTCTTGTCATGAAAGTTACTGATGATGACAACGTGAGCAAACTGGTGAGTACCAACCAGTAGCTCTACGGATGGTGCTTACGTGAGGTACTTTCTGACTCCTCTCACCTTTTTTTCTTTGATAGATGTGAGATTGTTTGTGGTTGGTTGACAACTTAAATCTTTTTAGAAAAGAACACTTGAAGGTGGGCACGACTAATTAATGAGCGTGGCCTTATCTAGGAGTATACAAATACTTTGATGTAATACCAAAAAGCTGCAGTGTTCTATGTAACCAGGTCATTTGTGTATGGACCATCAATGAAGAAACAGTCGCCGATGACACTGTCGACATCGCCGATGAAGAAACCATCGCCAACGATAAGGATTACAGTTGGGTCGTCGTCGATGACAATGTCAACAAGAGGAAAAATGCGGTATGACATTTTAAAGCCTGAACACACTTCCCCAAGTAAAGTCTTTCCTTTACCACCTTATCACTTATTGGATGAGGAGGAGTCGAAGGATAAGGTAACTTTTGGAACAGCTCGTAGCCCTTCAGGACTAAATGTTAAATATCAGGAGGAAGATGACGAGGAATATTATGAAGATTATTATTGTTCAGGACCACAATAATATGTCGAAAAAACCTGCTCCATATATAAACTAATACCAGTATTACCAGAAGTTTTGCTTGGAACAGCCAATAACAAAACATTCAGCCCTTAACATTCTAGCTGGATGTTGCAGGAGTTGTATCCAAGGCGATGGATCCTGAATGGTTAAATTTGATCAAATTATATGAAGTAATATTACTTCAAGAAACCTGGGCTTACAAACAATTTACTGTGGATGGGCAAGAGTGTTTTTATGTGCCTGCGAAAGTTGTCGCTGGGTGGAGAGCCCAAGGAGGATTGGCTATCTTGATCCGTGTATCAAAATTCTTTAAACTAATAGATATCCCTGTTAGACACAGGGGATCCAGGTTTTATGGGTCGTGGTATCATGCAATTTTAACTTTTGTGGCTAATTTTTATGATTCTGTGATCAATATTGGTTGTCAAATTACAGTATTATTCAGGGTGTTGACTACTTTGGAGACCAGGGCTCTCCATTTGCTGCAGAACTTCAATATTGTACTCGGTAGGGACTTTAATGCCAAGATAGGTCAGCCCTGTCTGGATGAAAACCCATTTGAGAGGGAAGTGTACCCTAGCCCCCCTCAGAGGTTGATGAAAGAGGTCGGAGGCTGATAAGAGCCCTAGGCGAGACAGATTTAATAGACCTAGGATCATTAGTAGGGCAAGGTCTTGGCCATAAACCCACCTTTATAGGATGGGGAAGGGAACAACAATCGATTTTGTATTCCTCTCAAGGCCAGTTGGAGCGCTGGTTCAATCAGGAGATGTCCTATACACTTGTTATAGTGATCATAACCCCATAGTGTTCAAATTATTGATACCCCTTGGAGAAGTAAGAGCAAGGAACCCAGGCCTGATCGGTTTGAGCACTAAAGATAAGGGGCTCAGAATCAGATGCGCAACATATCTCTCCCTGTGTTATTTAAGTCCTTGGTTAGCACGAACCTTACCAAGCTTATGGACCCACTGCTTATGGTTGACCCTTCTCATGAGGAGGTCTTGGAGGCCTTTGGGTCCCTTAACTACTCGTCAACCAGATTATGAAGGACCTTTCTGCCTCAGGGAGACAGGGGAAAATTGGTTGGTTTGACCACGTTTGCAGGATAGCAAACAAGCGACTGAAAGTGGTTCTTAATGCAAAGCCAAAAATTCAAGACGATGTTACCCGTGCTAGAGCAAACTATAGGTTGGTCCAAAAGCTTAGGAAGCAAAATCTGAAGGAAAAGACATGGGACAGTTTAATGAATGCTTGCACCAAGGGTGATTCCAGGGGTTTTTGGGAGATAGTCATGGGTAAGAACTCGCTCCTAGATGTTCCTGAGGACATAGGTACAACTATTTCACCTGAGCAGTGGTTTACTAATTTCTCTGCTATCTACTCAGCGGACCTGAGATGACCCATTGGAAACAAAGTGGATACACTTAAGTTCCCCCTTGCTATCAGTTTTGGGATGGAGAAGGTATGGGAGGCTATTGAGATCAGTCCCGCTAATAAAGCTCCCGGCCCTGATGGGGTCCCCATGTATTTATATAAATCAAACATCACATTCTGGTCTCTGCTACTCACTAACATTCTAAACACAGCTGCAGTTAGGGGTATCCCTAAGGAGTGGAAATCTGCCACAATTGTACCTGTCTTTAAAAAATTGGACTGCCAGATCCCTTGCTTCTACAGATAGGCCTCTCTCCTTTTTAAAGTCAATCATAAAGGTGGGAGGAAAAATTATTTTGTGGCAGGTTGAGTAGTGGGCCCAGACTATCAACATCTTGAGCCCTGTTCAGTATGGCTTCAGAGAGGGCATGGCAACAATGGAACAATGTCGCAATCTAAATTTGTTGATTGGGAAATATGTTAATAGGTCAAAGATGTAGTCTTTATTAGCTGATCTGGGATTGCCTAAAACCTTGTTGGATTTTTGTATGCGCTATGCATTCTGACATAGCTGCTACTGTTAGGTACGGTCAGGATGGGGAGTGTACGGAGCCCCTTAATCTCCAAAGAGGTGTAAGGCAAAGCTGTGTTTTGGCCCCCTTCCTATTTTTATTGTACATCAATGGATTGAACCAGTTTTTGATTTCCAATGGAAAGGGCATGCCCAGGGTTAATTCTGTTTTTTTCCCGTCTCTGCTATATGCAGACGACGCAGTTTTGTTATCTCGTACAGCAAATGGCCTTGGTGGATTGGTGTATTTATTTGTAAATTTTATGAATGATATTGATCTGGACACCAATATCTCAAAACCCCATTTAATGGTTTGTGAGAAGTTGTCCTCTAAAATTAGCCTTTAACTATCAAGGGCAGAGTTATTTTGCGAGTTCGTTTCTTCCCATATTTGGGGGTCACTTTCGATCAGCACTGCAACTGGAGCCCCTGTCTGATGTTAGATGTCAGCAGTTTAATCAAGCTTGTGGTGCCCTTTTTAAGTTTTCTGCATCCATTGGAAACAAACCTATAGTTCCTCTGCTTCAAATTTTAGGATGGAATACTTGCCGGTACTTACCTATGGCGCAGCCCTTTGGGGCTGCCAGAATTGTACAAAAGTGCAGAAGGAAGAGAATCGGTTTTGCCGAAAATTGCTTGGGGTTGGCCCAGTTAGCCCAAGCACTTTAATCCATAATAAATTGGGTTTGAGGTTCGTTGAAGATTTCATAAAACTAGCCCCACTTCTCTTATGGATCTCCGTCTGGTGTGGGGACCATACAGTCTTTAACAGGGAAGTAATCCAGGATTGCCTCAACTGGGATTTGGGGTAAAAAAAATACTGTGGTTGGCTTATATTAGAGATTTGTCCATTACGTTGCAGCATCCTGAATTGTATTATGCCCCTCAGTCCTTTGTTAAAGCTGACAGGAAAAGGATGAAAGAGAAGTTTTTTAACCTAGTCATGGAAGCAAGGGAAACCAGGGCCTTGGTGAAACCGATCATGAGAGCCTGTAAAATAATAAATTCTAACCCTGGTTTTGAGCCTTATCTCACCCTGGTTAAAAGTCTGTGGGTGAGATCATTGCTCTCAAGGTTTCTTTTGGGCTTAATATAGTGCAGAATATGCTTCCCTCCTGAACAATTTGACTGTAACTCTATTCTAATCTGCCCTTGTGATGGCACCGTACTACAGACCTTGGATCATTTGGCGTTATTATTTTGCCCAATATATTATTATCCGCGAAAAAGCTATTTGATCCTTATTTTAAGATCTAGGTTTTTTTAAATCAGTTTAGGGCTGCTTTTCTCCATCTACAGATGCTGGCCGATCCAGCTGTTATAGTTGCAGTTGTGTTCTTTTTAAAATGTGCCTTACATTTGAATGCTGCTAAAAATACGTAAATACCTAGCTATATGCACTAAAAGTTGGATGTTTTTTATCTTGCTTTTTAGATCCTGTTTTATGATATCTATTATCTATTGTACAGTATTTATAACCTTCTGGTTTTATGATGTGCGCTTTATTGCTTGTGCCTTTAATTGTACTTTTATGATTATTAATTAATAGTCAAATAAAGATTTAATCACATAAAGCAATACCAACATTATCATCCTCAACTTCAAGAGGGCATGGTTCAAATGCCAATTACTCTAGTAAATGACCTTCAAAGTATGTTACAGGATAATTATAGGAGGTTTCCAGAACCTACAAAGGCTGCATCTCCTTCACAGCCATAAAGACCACCACAGTCCTTGTAGATGAAATCCCCCACGACGTGCACATTGCACACTTTCACTACACCTATCTCACCCAAAAGGACATCACCTATGAACATCGCAGTACCACCTACAGATGATACAGTGTCCTCAGTTGAGGATAGAGAAGAAGAGGAAATTCTGGACAATCAGTCAATACACAATGAATGGAATGACTATTTAATTCCAGCACCTTTTGCCATCAGCACCACAATCGGTGGACTCTGCTCCTGAAGACATTGGAGAATTTCATAATTTGATGGAAAGAGCAGCGAAGAGGTTTTAATTACCACTGATGATAAAACAGTGGATTGTTTTTATACAACTTTAAGGAGCCTGCTAAAAAATCATTCAAACCAATCCCTATCATAGATTTTAATTGGGAAGAAGGTATTAAATTAATGAAAAACCCAGCTACGGTTTCTGCGGTGTTACCTAGGCTAGATAAAAAATACAAAGCAGAAGAAAAATCATCATCATGCTTAATTGGTCATCCAAAACCGGATTCAGTAGTAACGTAGCAGCTCAAAGTAGATCCCAAAATCCATCCACACCCATCTCCATACCACCTGATAGAGAAGGCTGGCCCTTAGATAATATCGGAAAATGTTTTTCCACCATGTCAGCAACTACTGCTCGAGCTGCAAATTAATTGGCTATTCTTGACCGCTATTATAGGCAAATGTGGTCAGACATCACCACATATATAGATATCCTGTCGGAAGATGTGAGAGGAGAAGCAACAAAGATCCTACAAGAAGGGGAAAGAACTTCATCTTAAAAGATTGACTGTGCAATGGACATTGCGTCAACAGGTTTGCGACAGCTGGCGGGAGCTGCTGTTCTCAAGAGGGAGGGATAGCTGAAAGCAACATTGTTCAGACCAGAAATCCAAAGTAAAATCTTAGACATGACATTCGATGGAGAAGCATTGTTTGGAAAGCATGTGGACGATGCTTTGCAGGCAATTAAAACAGACAATGATATTGCAAAATGTTTGGTTACCTTACAAATGAGAAAGCTGCCTTTTCGAGGAGGAAGAGGGCTATATTCCTACAGAGGAGGATATGAACCATATAGATATCAGCATTATCAGCCCTTTCAACAACAGTATCAACCTTCTTATCCCCAACAACAGTTTAGACAACCACCAACAGAGGCTTACAGTAAACAAGCTACAAGAAGGAAGCGACCTTCTCAAGGAAGAGAGACTGGTCGAAAACAGTGACAACTTGATGGTGCGAGTTACACCCTCTTTATCACAACAACGTATTGGGAGCCAGATCCTAAATTACTTACATTAATGGAAACTGATAACCGACAAGTTGGTTTTAGATCTAATCACCTACGGTCATATCTTGGAATTCACTCAAAATACCCCAAATGCTCCTCTGAAGGTCGCATCCCCTCCTCATCTCCACCTGCTTCGGTGGGAAATAGTAACCATGATCAGCAAAGGAGCTATAGAAAGAG
Source organism: Calotriton arnoldi (assembly GCA_963921515.1). Taxonomy (NCBI): domain Eukaryota; kingdom Metazoa; phylum Chordata; class Amphibia; order Caudata; family Salamandridae; genus Calotriton; species Calotriton arnoldi. Next base: position 53,983 of record CAWUFW010002775.1, on the reverse strand, counting down.
TACTGCTCACCGAGAAAGGAATGGCTTTCTAATCCTGATTCTTCTTGATCAGAAAGAAGACAGGAGAGTGGCAACCCATTTTGGATCGGCAGAAGTTAAACGAATACCTAAGGAAACAATCCTTTTGCATGGTTACTCGGCAAGACATCCTGTATCTTCTCAATCACGGGTATTATATGTCAACATTGGATCTCTAGGATGCCTACTTTCACATCTCAATCCACCCAAAACATTGCAAGTAACTAGGATTCAGGATGACCGGCACTTATTATCAATTCGAAGTTCTCCCTTTTGGACTGAAATCGGCGCCCCGTATTTTCACAAAACACTTAGCTCCAGTTGCAGTTAATTTAAGACAAAGCGGTTTTCAGGTATTCCCAAATCTCAACGATTGGTTCATAAAAGCGCTAACTTCTCGTCAGGCAGAGAAGGCAACAAGAGCTTGTTTTACGCTATTTAACAATCTGGGCCTTAAAATCATCCCACAGAAATTGTCCCTCGGTCCATCGATGAAGATAACATTCTTGGGAGAAGTTCTCGACACAATCCAAGACAAAGTATTCTTGTCACAAGAAAGGTAAATAAGACTCAAGCTCTTAGCACAGAGATTACTGAAAAGAAAGTGCGTTTCAGTTTGCCTATTCAAGTCACTTCTTCGGGATGATGTCCTCTTGCATTTCACTAATACCATATTGCCGCCGACAAATGCGGCCTTCACAAGATGAGTTCAATAAACAATGGCTTCAATTTCAAAGGTCATTCGACTACGTAATACAAATAACTCCAAACATGAAAATGTCTTAAAAGTGGTGGATGAAGGATGGCAATCTGTCCATAGGATTAACATTCCTACCTCATATACCTGAATTTGTTATTACCACTGACGTGTCCCTAGAGGGGTCGGGCGCTCACCTACAGGATTTGAAAATCAATGGAAGAATGACTCAAGGTCAAATCAAAATGCACATAAATCTTCTGGAACTCAAAGCCATAGCACTGAGTCTACAGTCATTCCTACCCAAGATAAAAGATTTATCAGTGTTGATTTGTAAAAACAACACCACTAGCATTCATTATATAAACAAACAAGGGGTACAAGATCAAAACCTCTATCGCAAGAAACACAAGAAATCTGGAAGTGGGCTTTACAACACCAAATATCAGTCAAGGCGGAGCATGTTCCAGGATCAATTAATGTTCTAACATACATTGAGCAGAAACAACAACAGCTATCAAAATTGGGAGCTCAACCAGGAAGTTCTGGGCAGCATTTTCAATAATTGGGGCAAACCAAACCTGATCTGTTTGTGATACAGGAAAATCGAAAATTCCGGTTCTACTCAAGTTGGCACTCACAACAGGGGTCATGGAGGAATGCGTTTTCAGTCAGATGGCCAAGAATCTTTGCTTATGCTTTTCTCCCGGCTCATTACTTCAAAGTATTATCAGCAAAATGAAAAGGGAACTGTGCCAAGTGATTTTGATTGCCCCGAGATGGCCCAGACAGCATTGGTTCACAGAACTCCTGATCCTATCCAAAAAGAGTAACATTCGCCTGAAGCCTATACCACCACTACTGTCAATGAACCACAACCAGGTACTTCATCTGAACTTGACATCCTTGCACTTGTCGGCCTGGCTCCTGAATACAATGAGTTCGCAAACTTGAATATTCCTCACGATAGCAGAGAAATTCTTGCGAAAGCCAGAGCTGATACTACCAGTAGGACATACAAGTTGAAATAAAAGCGTTTCTGTTTGTGGTGTCAAATCTCAGAAGTTCACCCTGTTTCAGCTAATTCTACTCTATCTGCTACTTTTAGCAAAATCAGGTCTGGCACATACTTCGATCAAAGTGCCCTGACTTGCAGTCTCAAGATTTAGAAGATTGAATGGTTCACCTTCTTTATGGTTAGGCTATCCTGTTTTAGGGTTAAACCTATAATAACTGATAAAACCAAACCAAAAGGGAAATAGCCCTCACCAGTGTAAACATATACACACTGAAAAAACACCTGCACAACCACAAACTAAATGCCATTCAAAGAAAGGAAAAGGAGAGTGAAAGAGTCATTTTTATTTCTTCCTGAAGGGGCCAATACAAAGCAACTTTGTTATACAAGGTAGCAGCAAGAAAGACTGGGCTAACATTATTCTGCGTGAGCTTTGTTGTTTAGGGATGTCACTAAAATATTGTTTCTTCTTCCTTTTGCTTTTATCAGTTTTGTGGTTTTTGGTTTAAAGATGCAGGGTTTAGAAGCATGTTGTAGGTCTTATTTATTTTATAAGCTGGAGAGAATCAGGAAATATCAAAATAGAAAAATAGCAACGTTTATTTCTTTCACTGATAGGTAAAATGGCTGGTTTCATAAGAATCTTTCCCAATATGTACCATAACATTTTCCCACAGACAGAGAATGGGTGAGACCCTTTAATACATCAGCCCCCTTTTCTAGCGAATCAGTATTGATAGTAGGTGAATTGCCAAACACCCCAGGCATTAAACATTCAATGCAAGGTGTAGTGACAAGTATATGTGAAAAGAGTGCTGTCACCAAGACTCTGGGATAGTGGTGAAAACATGACACCACATTTTTAGAAAGCATGGAACGCAGTGTCACTTGGAATACTGCTGCAAAGAGTTCTTTCCAAGGTCAACAAAGATTGGAGTGATATTGTTTGTATTTACAGTGATTCAGCTACGCATATGAAAAAGTTGTGTGATGACCTGTCAAAATCGATACCTGAGCTGAAGTGCTTCCCTGTAAGTGATCCTTGCCACTTGCTAGATGGTGTGCTGAAAGCTTCTTTACAATCTTCAGAGTTAATGAAGAATGCTATTGACTTTGTAGTCCATTCTGGTGCACTGTTTTATTATGCACGGGAACTAAAACGCAAATATTTCTCATTTTGTGCTTTGTGTGGCATCAAAGAGTCATCCCAACTGTGCTATTTATCCGGTGGTTCTCAGTCCTAGAGGCCGTGAATGCTATATTATCTATTTTGTGACAGTTTACAGAATTTTTGCTTAGTGATGATACCAAAGACAAGAAGTGTGAGGATCTTCAGTCGCATATTGATAGTGATGTGAAAAAAGTACACTCTACTGTATTCTTAGATTTTCACAGGAAAACATGACTGCTGTAGTGGACATAATCAAAAACTAGTGTCTGAAACCACCCTTGTCTACTAAGTGGTCAGTGTAATTGGTGTAGATGTGAAACATCTCCTTGAGAGTAGGCTGGGCGACACTTTTAGTGACTTTAGCACTGCAACATATTCTATGTTAGAATGCTTGCCACTAGGTAAGCAAAGACATGTTGAGGAGCAATTCAGGACATTTTATTTTACAATGCATGAGAAATGGGTTGCAATGATACATAGAAATCCCCCTTCACCAACCATGGCATTTGAATTTCTAGATCCCTTCCGTAAAGGGGAATTTTCTACGGACTTTGAAAAGTACTGCTTCATTTTTGCCCACTTCAATAACTCTGAGGGCATATGCGTTGAATGGGGCATTCAACGCATATGTTGCAGAACCTGTCCCAGAGGATCGCAATCCACAGGTGCACCAGTATTGGCATGGAAAGGTATGTCAGTGGCCAGACTTAGCAAATTGTGTATTGAATGTTTTCGAGCTGCCCATCTCATATGTCAATGTTCAGAGGGCCTTTTCACAGATAAAAGTTTACATGGGAAGGAAAGAGCGAGTGCGCATGACCAAAGACTCACTGAAGAAGTATTGTATGGTATACTACAATAAGTTTGATTGGTAAAAGTGTATTTGGATCTCATATACACTGTACATACATTGTCTATATACCATACACTATCAGTGCAGAAAGCAAGCAATAATAAAAGCAAAATGGTCCATAAACAATGGAAAAAAAATGTTTCTGTTGTTTTTATTGGAGCAAAAATGTGTAACCACTGATAACCACTGTTTTGTAAGGTATTGAAATCACTGAAAAACATTGAAAAAACCCCACCAGAATTTACCAAAAATAGAAACTGAAAACAGGAAATCCTATATATGGTCTAGTAGAGTGATTAAACAATTCCTTAAAGTCCTTTTCAGAGTCTTTTCTCTAATAAAGAAACCTCCTCCATCTTGGCAACTCAATACAGTGCTTGCGCAACTAATGAAGCCTCCATTTGAGCCAATTCACAAATCAAACATGAAATGTGTAACTTGGTAAACGGCACTCTTATTAGCACTGACATCAGCAAGATGAGTTAGTGAAATTAAAGGGTTTACAATTAAAGAACCATTTATGTAGTTCAAAGATAACAGTGTGGTTCTTAGAACCAATTTAAGATTTAAATCTAAGGTCCCAGCGGATTTTCATTTAAATGAATCCTCATAGTGCTGCTGAACAATCCTTAAATACTTTGGATGTTAAAAAATGTCTCAAATTCTATCTACACCGGACAAAACAATTCAGAAGATCAGACCAGCTGCTAGTCGCATATGGTAACCGTGGTAAAGGAATTCCAGTTTCTAAGCTAAGTATAGCTCGATGGATTGCAGCGGCTATCCAGCTTTGTAATAGTAACGCTGGATGGCCTTTGACAGGCAAAGTAGTAGCGCACTCTACCAGAGCCGTCTCTACGACCAATTTTCTTTTCGCTGGTGTACTTATTGAGGAAATATGTTGAGCGGCAACATGGAGGGACAGGTACACATTCACACAACACTACTGTCTGGAGTCCTCTGAACAGAGGGATGCAGCGGGGGGACAAGCAGGTGAGCCTTGGCATATTCTATTACCCACCATCTGCTATTGTGTCATTATAATAATGATTGTGCATGTGTTCTAACTGCTAGCTATTCTGATTCAAGCATGTGAATCTATGAAAGATCCAATACTGGAGAAGAAAATAGGTTACTTACCTGTAATTGTAGTTCTCCAGTATTGGCATCTATGGTAGCTTTGCATGCGACTCACCCTCCTCCCCATAGAGGCTCCACTTATTTCTTAAGGTTCTCTTTCCCACTAGTGCTTGAAAATCTGAGGGAGTGAAGCCTCTGTTGGCAGTATTCTAGAGGGTGCTGTTGCCTGATTGGCTGTAGTTTGGTTCTTAATAAATAATGTGGATAAGTTACTGAAATGAATGCTTTATAGCTATTGTATGCTATATGTATCTTTTTGTACTGTTTTCTTATTATACAGTGGGACACCCACTTCGACGGGGAATGATTCAAGCATGTGAATCTATGAAAGACGCCAATACTGGAGAACTACAGTTACAGGTAAGTAACTTATTTTCATACAGACTTCAGAACCTGTGGCTTGGTAACAGAGAGAGGCTGCTGGTGGAAGACACAGCATCAGAGAGATGTAGGTGAACTATGCCTGTATCACTATGTGGTCACTGGCTGCATCAATCAAGCACCAGGGGCAGCTCCTCTGCTAAGGCGGAGGAGTGTCGCCCCACTGAGCAGTATGCAAAAGAAACAATTGATGGACGGAATGTTGGACAAAGCAAACATTCATCCCCAGTCACAAGGATCTGGGTTTAATCCATCATTCTTTTGCTCACCACACCACCCCAGTTTGGACCCAGCCATGTGCAAATCAGTCTTGACCCTGTTCCTTATGGGAACAGTCCAGCCCGAACTGCCAAGCCAGGTCCTCCCTGGACCGGAAACAAGCATCCTAGGACTGGTTTCAGGGCTTCACCCTTCATCAGCCAGGCTAGCTTGAATCCTGGGGTATAGTGAGCACTGGACCCACGTTTGGGCATACCCTTCCCACTTAGGGCGATATATGCAAAAGAAACAATTGATGGACGGAATGCTGGACAATGCAAACCTTCACCCCCAGTCACAAGGATCTGGGTTAAATCCATCATTCTTTTGCTCACCACACCACCCCAGTTTGGACCCAGCCATATGCAAATCAGTCTTGACCCTGTTCCTTATGGGAACAGTCCAGCCCGAACTGCCAAGCCAGGTCCTCCCTGGACCAGAAACAAGCATCCTGGGACCTGTTTCAGGGCATCACCCTTCATCAGCCAGGCTAGCTTGAATCCAGTGGTGTATGGAGCACGGGACCCACGTCTGAGCATACCCTTCCCACTTAGGACGACATATGCAAAACAAACAATTGATGGACGGAATGCTGGACAATGCAAACATTCACCCCCAGTCACAAGGATCTGGGTGTAATCCATCATTCTTTTGTTCACCACACCACCCCAGTTTGGACCCAGCCATATGCAAATCAGTCTTGACCCTGTTCCTTATGGGAACAGTCTAGCCCGAACTGCCAAGCCAGGTCCTCCCTGGACCGGAAACAAGCATCCTGGGACCGGTTTCAGGGCATCACCCTTCATCAGCCAGGCTAGCTTGAATCCAGTTGTGTAGTGAGCACGGGACCCACGTCTGGGCATACCCTTCCCACTTAGGGCGACATATGCAAAAGAAACAATTGATGGACGTAATGCTGGACAATGCAAACATTCACCCCCAGTCACAAGAATCTGGGTTTAATCCATCATTCTTTTGCTCACCACACCACCCCAGTTTGGACCCAGCCATATGCAAATCAGTCTTGACCCTGTTCACGTTGTCTACTTAGACGCCGCCCCTGCGCTCTGACGTCAGTTCTTTCTTTTTCCTTGCCAGCCTAGCGCAGACACGGAGACAGCTACCCCTAGTCGCTTTTTGACTAACATTTTCTCTACTTTTGTCGACTTCGTTTTTGAGTCTTTCAACTCCTGGTGTACGAGGGATGTCCCATCGTCGGACCGGGTTTAAACTGTGCGAGGCCTGTAACCGTCTGATGTCGGTTACGGACCCCCACCTCGTGTGCCTTTGGTGCCTGGAGTGCAACCACGACCCGAAGTCGTGCTCCGACTGCCGGGCCATGAATCCGAAGTCTTTGCGGGGGCGGTCCCGAAAGCTCTTGGAGGCCCGGCAGTAAGCTCCGCGTCGCTCGAGGTCCCGGTCGAGAGGAAGGTCTCTGGACCGGTCGCGGACTCCTCGGAAAAGTCGAAGCACAAGAAGAAGGCGAAGAAGCACCGTCGCTCTTCGCCCCGTCCGTCGGCCGACGCAACATGGGACCGGGAGCTTCGTCGCTCTCCAGCTCTGTCTTCGGAGCCTGCTCCTGGGACGGCTCCGCGCCTCCCTCCTTTTCCCGGAGCTGGAGCGTCCCCTGCCCAGCTTCAAGCTTTCTACGAAGCGCGTCACGGCATCTTTGGGCAGCCCGGCTCCACCGGCGCGCCTTCGGTCCCCGCGGACTGGGCTGGGGGCCCTGGGCCTTCGATGCCGGCGGCTCCGGCCTCGGTGCCAGAGGGCCCCCGAGGATCCAGGCCTGGATCAGGATCGACGCTGGTCAACCTCACCGTACCTTCCCCGGCGCTGATTCCAGTGACGACGCCCACAGCGCCGGTTGTGCCCCCGACCGGTGCCGACCCCAGCCTCACCCCCGACTTGGACATGGCGCCGGACCGACGTCAAATCCCGCGCCGGAGGGTACTTTTGTGCCCCTGTTCATCCCTGGTGTTCCTTTCAGGCCTGAGTGGCAACCAGAGGAGGGTGAGGAGGACTGGGAGGGGTCTGTGGACCCTTTAGCTGACCAGCTTGACGAGCCGGACTGGCGAGAGGAACTGGGTGATGCCAGTGGTCAGGATACCTCCCCAGACCTTGGCATGCTCTTCCCTCCTACCGTGGCTACGGAGGAGGGAGCTTCATACGCAGTGGTGTTGCGTAGGGCGGCTGAGGCCTTGGGCCTGGAGCATCCTACGGTGGCAGTCAGGACTAATCTCCTGACAGAGGTGCTTCAGCCGGCAGCGGCCTCTTCGGAGCCCCTTCTGCCTTTTAATGAAGCCCTCACTGATGTCCTTCTGGGCACTTGGTCCAAGCCCAGCACAGGGGCTCCTGTGGACAGGATGATTGCCTGACGCCACCGCCCGTCCCCGGGTGACCCACTTTTCCTCTCCCAACACCCGAGCCCTGAGAGCTTGGTGGTCCAAGGCTCGTCCTCTAAGGGCGCATTCCCTACTGCTCCATCAAACAGGGAATCCAAGACGCTGGACCATCTTGGGAAGAAGATGTTTTCTTCTGCCAGCTTAGCGCTGCGGTCTGTGAATACAGCATGCCTTTTGGGCCGTTATACCCATACAGTGTGGGATACGGTTGCGCAAGTGCAGCCACAGTGCCCGGAGGAGGCCCGGGCAGTTCTCACCCGCGCAGTGGCAGAGGGTCGAGATGCAGCAAAATTCACAATCAGATGTGGGCTGGAAACCGCCGACTCACTGGGCAGAACGGTTTCCTTGTCAGTAACCCTGAGGCGCTATGCCTGGTTGAAGACGTCTAGTTTTTCTGGGGATCCACCCTCCTGGACATGCCCTTCGATGGCCATCGCCTTTTCGGTGACAAGGCCGACTCGGCGCTCGAGCGCTTTAAGGACTCTAGGGCTATGGCCAGATCCTTGGGCCTCACAGCGACCTCTCATCCCATGCAGTCTGCCTTTCGCCCCTTTCGTGGCTATGGAAGGGGTACCCCACCACGTTCGGCCCAGTCTAGCCACCGGTACACGCAAGCTGCCCAGCCTGTGTGTTGCTGCGGACGTCGAATCCAGCGACGCGGGTCTGGGGGCCAGAGGGTGAGCCAGTCCACCCATAACCCCCCTGCAGCAGCCTCCAAACCCTCCTGGTCCGACCTTTCAGGGCCACCAGATGCCAGTGGGCGGCAGGATTTGCCATCACCTCCCCCTCTGGCAAAACATCACAGGTGGGTTTTGCAGATAGTCCGAAGGGGCTACTCCGCCAGGAAGTTGCAGCTCTCTTGGCCAAGGGAGCTATCGAAAGGGTCCCTGTGCCAGAAGTAGGTTGTGGTTGCTACTCCCACTACTTTCTTGTACCCAAGAAGGACAAAGGCCTGCGTCCTATCTTAGACCTCAGGACCCTCAACCACTTCCTCCGGAAGGAGAAGTTCAAGATGCTCACGTTGGCTCAGGTCCTGTCTGCCCTCGACCCCGGAGACTGGATGGTAGCGTTGGACTTGCAGGACGCCTACTTCCATATCCCAGTCCTGCCAGCCCACAGGCGTTACCTACGGTTCACGTTAGGCCACGAGCATTTTCAGTTTATCGTGCTCCCCTTTGGCCTCACCAGCGCCCCTCGGGTGTTCTTGAAAGTGATGGCGGTGGTCGCAGCTCATCTACGCAGATCAGGGGTTCCAGTCTTCCCCTATCTCGACGACTGGCTGTTGAAGGCAGGATCGCCCCAGGCTGTCGTCTCCCACCTCCAGACTACAGCAGACCTCCTGCACTCTCTGGGGTTCACTATCAACGTGCCGAAGTCACACCTGACTCCCTCTCAGAAGCTCCTTTTCATCGGAGCAGTTCTGGATACAGCGCAGTTTCGGGCTTATCCTCACGAGCAGTGAGCCAGAGATATTCGGGCTATGATACCGATGTTTCAGCTTCTATCCCGGATTTCGGTGAGAATGACCCTCAGACTGCTGGGCCTTATGGCCTCCTGCATCCTGCTGGTGGATCATGCCAGATGGCATATGCGGGCTCTGCAGTGGGACCTGAAGTTCCAGTGGGCGCAGCATCAGGGGAATCTTTCCGACTACGTCCAGATCTCGGAAGGGACTGCGCAACAACTGCAGTGGTGGCTAACAAACCAAACTTGGGTCAGAGGGAGATCCCTCTTCCTTCCCAACCAGGCGTCACAGTGGTGACAGATGCGTCACTCCTGGGATGGGACGGCCATCTGGGAGAGACGGAGATCAGAGGCGTCAGGTCTCCGGCGAAGTCCGGGCTCCATATCAACCTGCTGGAGCTCCGGGCGATTCGTCTGGCACTGAAGGAATTCCTACCCTCTCTCGAAGGGAAGGTGGTGCAGGTGTTCACAGACAACACCACCGCCATGTGGTACTGCAACAAACAGGGCAGGTTGGGATTGTGGACCCTATGTCAAGAGGCTCTTCGTCTCTGGACATGGCTGGAACATCAGGGTATGTCCCTGGTGGTTCAACACCTGGCAGGTTCTCTGAACGTCAGGGCGGACAAACTCAGCCGCCGGTGCCTGGTGGATCACGAATGGCGTCTTCACTCGGAGGTGGTGCAAGGTCTCTTTCAGCGGTGGGGAGAGCCTTGGTTAAATCTGTTCGCCACCGAAGAGAACGGGCAATGCCAGCAATTCTACACGTTGGAATTTCCAAGGGGCACTTGCTCGGCGACGCTTTTCGTCGTGAGTGGAACTGCTGCTTCCTGTACGCACGAAGAGTCTGGTACTCAGAGCTCTTGAGCATGGCCATCGATCCTCCGATCAGACTGCCTCTTCGGGAGGATCTTCTGTCGCAGCAGTAGGGGAGGGTCCTCCACCCGAACCTGTCCAGCCCCCACCTCCTTGCGTGGAGATTGAGCGGCGACAGTTGACAGCTTTTGACCTTCCTCCTGAAGTCTGTAATGTCACCTTGGCAGCCAGGCGTCCCTCCACTAAGACGATATACGCTTTCAGATGGAACAAGTTTGTGGCATGGTGCACAGCAAAGGCTGTGGATTCCCTTTCTGCCCCTCGTTCAGAGGTTCTCTTGTATATACTTTCTTTGGCCCAGCAGGGCTCTGCCCTGGGCACTCTTAAAGGCTACCTTTTGGCCATATCTGCCTTTCTTTGCCATCCTGATCAGCCTTCTCTTTTCAAGTCCTCTATTGTAAGTAGATTTCTAAAGGGCATTACTCACCTCTTTCCTCCTTCTCCGTTCATAATGCCCCAGTGGGAACCTATCTTATGTGCGCTTCCTTCGAGCCTCTTCACAACTGTCCTCTTAGGCTCCGCACTCTGAAGACAGCTTTCCTTGTTGCCATCACCTCTGCTTGCAGAGTGAGTGAGCTTCAGGCTTTGTCTTCCAAACCACCTTTTCTTGCTGTTCATCCGGGCAAAGTAGTCCTTCGCACAAGGCCCTCTTTTCTTCCCAAAGTGGTTACCTCTTTCCATATAGGACAGACCATCACTTTGCCCACCTTCTTCCCACCTCTGCACCCTTCCAAGGAGGAGGAGACTCCACCGCCTGGACCCAAAACGTGCGCTGTCTTTCTATCTCGACCGCACAAAAGATTTCCGCGTGGACGATCAACTCTTTGTTGGATATGTAGGGGCCAAGAAAGGTCGGGCTGTGCAAAAACACACCATCTCTCGATGGGTTGTCCGATGCATTAAAATCTGCTACTCCTTGGCAAAGAAGGAAGCCCCAATGGGACTGCGTGCCCACTCCACTAGGACGACGGCAGCTACTACTTCTTTGGGGTGTGGAGACCGACTCCTTGACATCTGTCAGGCGGCCACGTGGGCATCTCTGCACACGTTCACCAAACATTATTGCCCGGAGAGACGGCTACTTTGGCTGTTCTATTCTCCAGGACTTTCTGGTGTGAACTTGGTTCGCAGACCCACCTCTGGGGTTGGCATTGCTGGGCTATCTATTCTAAAGGTAAGGAATTTATAACTACAGTCTCTTTCAGATGAACAAGTTACTTACCTTCGGTAATGATGTATCTGGAAGAGACATATGTACATATAGATTTCTTACCGCCCCACACATCCTCCCCGTTCTGCGAACTGACTTCTAGGGATAGGGACTCCCTTCCAGGGCCCTAGTTATGTGCACCAGTGGTCAGTGTCTTGCATGGCTCTGCGCTTCTGGCATGGAAAGTCATGTCAGAACTGACGTCAGCGCCCAGGGCCGGCGTCTAAGTAGACAACGTGACGTCATTCCGGCGACCACAACGCCAACGACGGATGCGAAGTCGACCGTCGCCATCTACCGAAGCGCAGGGGTACTGCTAAAGAAAAATCTCCGGATCCACTCTGACGCCTGGGTGTAATTCTAAAGGTAAGGAATCTATAACTACATATGTCTTTTACAGATACATCGTTACCGAAGGTAAGTAACTTGTTCTTTAAGAGGATACGGGTACCCTGACCCTTGGACCTTGTTTGGGGGTCCCAGAGAGCCTCCCCCCCTCCCCTCATGGGTCAAGTTCAAGAATTCTTTTCTGAGGTGGCAAGAATCAGCTGGAGTCCCACAGGAGCGAGCACGCCCCCCCCCCCCCTGGTTCCCAAAGGATTGGTAAAATATTTTTTTTAAATGGAAAGAAATGGTTGGGTTTGCTTGTGTTGGCTGCCCGTGGGGGGGTGTGGCGGTGGCAGGGTGTGCAGGGGCCCTGCGTTGAGCCTGGCTGCAGGCCCTGTGGCCAACCGCAAGCTATACTCAGCTGAAGGCTATACGCGGTGGGAGGTTGACTGGCGAAGGGGGTGGGGTGAAAAGCCTGGCCACAGGCCAGGCCCGCAGCCAGGGCAGGCTGGCCGTACCGGGCATCGGGCGTTTCCTCGGGAGGCTGGAAGGGTGGGGGCTGGTTTTGTTACTGGGGGCGGTTTTGCAACGGTGCTGCAATATCAGCCCCCAGTAACAAAAGCAGCAAGGAAGCATAATCCACTCACTTTCGTTTCCAGCCTCTCGCGCCAGGCAATGCTTCACACTTGCACACACTCCCCCTCCAAAACTCTCCTTGTAGTGGTCAGGTTTACTAATGATGCACCGTGAGGGGGCTGGTCTGACAAAACTGCCAGGGCTGCTTTGGGTTCCTGCCTGTAGCCAACCACACGTCGAGCACCCCCAAAGGCCATGCACAGCGGGGGATTGGCATAGTTAGGAATTGTAATAAAATCTTACTTTACATTAAAAACACCCTAGAAAGTCACTAGGAAAAACAAAGGTTAAAGTGACTTTACAGCTAGGTGAAAATGTCAGTTAACAATTTAAGCTAAAAAGAAAATAGTAAAAATCCCTAGTTATAGTTAATTCCGTAATTTGTGCCCTCACCATGCACTGCCTTTGACCTCACATATTACAACACTCATAAAAAGTTCTATGACATTATTGATGACATCAGTGATGGCAACTGAAATTACGTTATTGATGACATCACTGTGCATGGCGAGTGTGCAAATTATAGTTATTTGAGTTACCTACTGGTGGATTTCAATGTTTTTTAAAACTAAAATGTTACGTTTTTACTAACTTTTCCACCTAAATAAAGCGTCACTTAATCTTTGTTTTTTTAATTATATATCTAGATAGATAGGTATACACTCTATTCGCTTCCAAGGTATGTAATGAATCAGCACTTCAAGGTGGCTTCCAAACACATTTTATTCAAGAAGTTACAGACTTAACGCGTTTTGGCATGAACACCTTCATCAAAGTAATGCGCCCCACCACTTCATCGAAACAAATAAATACAGCTTGATGGACATAGAAAGTATGTACTACCGAAATCAGCAGTCGAATTGAAAATGGTACTGAAACAAGGTTACAAAAATAAATCTAGATGAATCACTGTATTATAACCACAACTTCATAAAGCAATATAGTTTATCCATTTTGAACATTGATTCCTTCATGGAAAATTTAAAAAGTGCAATGATAATTTATGAATCACTTGGTCAAATGCTCCACAAAGGTATAATTGAAAATTCAAAACCCTTGAGTATTCGTGCAAAGGTCCAAGTGGGCTATATGTCCTTACAATGTCAATGATTTTTATGAATTCATCCTCAAGGTGTGAAAGTGCAAAACATAAGCAGAGGAGTACCTATCAATCCATATTCAGACTGATTTTGGAGAGCATTGAGATATATATATTTACACATAATATATATACACACACATGTTGAAATAATTTTATTCAACATGGTTTCCTATAGAGTGTTATTTTAAGTCCCTGCTCCATTATTTTCTTGTTTGATGCTTGACTTATGCCAAATCTGGGCTAAAGTACATTTACTAATATTTTATCACCTTTATTAATGTAGTAGCGTTAGAAGTATAGTTTGTCAATAGCAATAGGCTTACTCTTATGTGTGCTGGTGTTTGTGGGGGCCTGTTCCTCCCTGTCCCCTCCTCACTTTTCCATAAAGACCTCCCACTTTGTAGTAAGTATTCCCCAGTTTCCAGCCACATCTCTTGTCACTTCAACATTTACCACAAAAACATAGATGTACAAGTGCCGAGATTTCAGACAACGTGGAGATCTCCACAAAGAAAAGATGGGAGAGGTGGAAATCTCTGTCCCTAGAGTATTAAATAGCATTTTGTATTTCGTGAGTAGTACTACTGTGGTACTGCATGTACTACAAAATACATCTTGTGAATACACCCCTAAGTATTTTGACATATTGTAATCTTTGTGAAACCTTTAACTATGCCCTCATTGGCAAAATCTAGTTTGAACTAAATGCTTCATATGCACAGGAAATTGAATGAGTTAGTGATCACAAGAATTATAGATATAGCCTTTAAGCCTGAGTGTACTGAGTCTTATTTTAATAGAAAAATGGCTGTAAATAATTTCAAAAAGTGCATTAAATTATGAAGAAAAGCGGACGTGCTATAGAGTAAGGTTATCGCTCCACATACAAACGCTGCTAATTTACGCCGCTTGCAACAATTTTACCGTTGTAATTGTGCTTTGTTTTACTTGTGTTTTTACTTCTATCAATTGCTGACTGTATATTTTAGCCTCTGACATTTTTTAATAGTAACTTCCTCTCCTCACCGACTGGTTCTTCACGCTCCTATCCTCCCGCCGGCTGTGTCACACCGCTACTCTCCCCGGTCCACCACGGGTTTTCCTGTTTGTGTGGTGGGAGCTAGCGGTGGTGTGCTCCTCGCTTACTCACTTCCGGCCAGGGAGGGAGGCCAGGGTTTGCAGTCTAGCTGCTCCCTAGCTCTATTTAAACCCATGCTATTCCCGACGCGCAGCGGACGCGCTATAGAGTAAGGTTATCGCTCCACATACAAACGTGGCTAATTTACGCCGCTTGCAACAATTTTACTGTTCTAATTGTGCTAACTGTGTTTTACTTGTGTTTTTACTTCTATCAATTGCGGACTGTATACTTTAGCCTCTGACATTTTTAATAGTAACTTCCTCTCCTCACCGACTGGTTCTTCACGCTCCTATCCTCCCGCCGGCTGTGTCTCACCGCTACTCTCCCCGGTCGATCATGGGTTTTCCTGTTTGTGTGGAGGGAGCTAGCGGTGGTGTGCTCCTCGCTTCCTCACTTCCGTGCAGGGAGGGAGGCCAGGGTTAGCAGTCTAGCTGCTCCCTAGCTCTATTTAAACCCATGCTATTCCCGACGCGCAGCGGACGCGCTATAGAGTAAGGTTATCGCTCCACATACAAACGCTGCTAATTTACGCCGCTTGCAACAATTTTACCGTTCTAATTGTGCTAACTGTGTTTTACTTGTGTTTTTACTTCTATCAATTGCTGACTGTATATTTTAGCCTCTGACATTTTTTAATAGTAACTTCCTCTCCTCGCCGACTGGTTCTTCACGCTCCTATCCTCCCGCTGGCTGTGTCTCACCGCTACTCTCCCCGGTCCACCATGGGTTTTCCTGTTTGTGTGGAGGGAGCTAGCGGTGGTGTGCTCCTCACTTCCGGGCAGGGAGGGAGGCCAGGGTTAGCAGTCTAGCTGCTCCCTAGCTCTATTTAAACCCATGCTATTCCCGACGCGCAGAGGACGCGCGCAGCGGGCGCGCCAAAGGCAAGCCCGTCTGTGCCCGTCCGCGCCCAGCTGTCGCCGGGAGCCAGGACCCCTCCTCCTTTTAACCCAGGATGTAGCCACAGTTAGAAACACACCTATGCTAGCACAGAGTTTATTGCACTAAGAAGGGTAAGCACTTCCAAATGCACTCCCAAGGCCTTCCCGGAAATGGAAGGACCTTTCGCTTGTAGAGACTGCCAATTCCACAGCTTAGAATTGCAGCAGGCAAATTCTGTGACAGCCACCACAGGCAAGGAATACCCACAGCTGGAAACTAATAATCACCCTCCCCCTTTTAATCATTCCATCTGTAATCCTAGCCGGGGATGGAACTGCTTCTTGGCCAATGTTAGATCACTGCCCAAGCACGCTACCGAAATCTGGGACTTGCTCTCCTCAGGACATACCGACATTTGTTTCCTAACAGAAACTTGGCAAAAACCTAGCTCCACCCCCGCGATCACGGTGGTGATCCCTGATGGCTTCCGTATCCAAAAACTTGATAGGCAGGCTAAGGTCGGTGGAGGCATAGCCATAGTTCATAAGGACTCCATCAAGATTACAATTCTAGAACAATGCAGTGGCAACAAACTAGAAATTCTTGTGTTCAGAATCGACTCCCAACCCCACTATTGCTGGAAAGGTGCACTTGTTTACCGACCGCCAGGCCCCCTCCAGGATTTTTCACTACAACTCATGGAACTAATTGCCCCCCACATTATCTCCTCTAAACAGTTCTTATTATTAGGAGACTTCAATGTACATAGCGAAACCCCCTCCAATGTGGACACCTCAACGCTCTTGGCGGATCTAGCCACCCTGGGGCTGGAAAATACCAACATAGGCCCCACACATCTCGCAGGACACTCTCTAGACCTCATCCTGACCACCTCTCCCAATATCTGCTGTGAGGCCCCCAGCCCACTCACATAGTCAGACCACTCTTTACTTCGATTTCAAATAAAAGAAGTAGAGGCCACTCCCGGCCCTGCAAAACCTCCCACAGTCTGCGAAGACAATGGCTTAAAATTACGCTTGAACGCTTTGCGAATATTTTCCCAACTAATGCCAATCTGGCCTCAGATAATATTGATGATTGTCTGGCCAGTTACAACAACATAGTAAGAACCACCCTAGAACAATTGGCCCCATTAAAATCTTATCCTACTAGGACCGGGCGAACGCAGGCAGTATGATTCTCTCCCGATCTGCGGAAGGAAAAAAGCCTATGCAAAAAACTGGAAAGGCGGTGGCGTCTCTCCCACGACGCAAATGACAAAGAAACTTACACGAGCTCTCTTGCCTTATATCATAAAAACCTAAAGAAAGCACGCAAAAGACACATTGAGTCACAACTTAATCAGGCTGGAAAATCATCTAAAGAACTTTATCGCATCCTCAACTCTTTCACGAATCCCAAGGCCTGCCACAATGAGGTAACTCCTTCACAAGAACTCTGTGATAAATTAGCTAATCATTATCCAGAAAATAGAGAATATATACGATAGAATCATCAAAGATAGGGACCCTCCAAATGACATTTCTACCCCCAATCCAGCATTCTCTCCTACTACACATTCTTTGGATTGCTTCCCTCCACTCTCTATAGATACTGTGGAGTCTCTAATGAAAACAGTCAAATCAGGCTCCACTCAGGATATTTTACCTGCTAAAGTATCCTCCCAACTCCATAAACAGTTGGCACCCACTATTTGCTCAAATCTTAATTCTTCCCTGAACAAGGGATATCTTCCATTGGAATGGAAGGCTGCCCAGGTAATTCCCATCCGGAAGAAACATAACGCCCCTCAGGATGACCTATCCAACTACCGCCCTATCTCCCTGTTACATTATTTGTGCAAACTTCTGGAAAAACATATCAACAAGCATCTTTCAGAGTACATTGAAGTAACAGGATGTCTCGACCCCTCTCAGTCCGGGTTCCGACCCAGGTTTAGTACGGAGTCAGCATTGATTGCAGTTACGGCAACCTTAGGCACTCCTTGGACAATGGACAAGCAGCATTACTAGTGCTGCTGGATCTGTCAGCGGCATTTGACACGATATCCCACTCCATCCTACTAAATAGATTAAGAAATGTTGGAGTCCATGGCCTTGCTTTCCAGTGGTTGTCAAGCTTCTTAACTCACCGCACCCAAACCATCAATCTCGGTACCTTCCGCTCCCAAACATCGGAGCTGACTAAAGGTGTGCCTCAGGGATCCTGCCTCAGTCCCACTTCATTTAACATTTATGGGGCTCCCTTAGCGAATCTACTAAGGGACCTGCGCTTCATCCCAATTTCATACGCTGACGACACCCAGCTCCTAATGACGTTTGATAAAAACTCTCCTAAAACCCAGTCAGCCTTCTGTGAAGGCATGACAGCCATAACGGCTTGGATGAGATACAATTTCCTTCAGCTAAATGCTAGCAGAACAGAGATTATGCTGTTTGGAGAAGCGGCCCTACTCTGGTCCCCAGATTGGTGGCCCACTGACCTGGGAGCTGTCCCTGTCCCGAAAGCAGTGGTAAAAAACTTAGGAGTACATCTAGACCAGAAACTAACGATGAAGGAGCAAGCGACGACCATTGTGGGCTCCTGCTTCCATGCTCTGAGCCTCCTGAGAAGGGTTTTCCCTCTTCTCCCCATGACAGTCCGCAAAACTCTCCTTCAGGCATTAGTAATAAGTCGCTTAGACTATTGTAATGCCCTCCTGATTTCAGCCAATGAATCTTCTCTTAACAGACTTCAGGTGGTCCAAAACACTGTGGCCCGCTTAGTCTCCAACTCTCCTGCCAGGACCGCCTCTTTGCCGCTTCTCCGGGGACTACATTGGTTGCCTATCCGCAAGTGAATTCAATTTAAGATCTGCTGCATAGTGCATAAGGCAATACATGGTAATGGCCCTAGTTATCTAGCAGACAGACTCACCCGATATCAACCCTCCAGAACCCTACGATCAGGTTCTAAATCACTCCTCTTGGTGGCCCGTGTTAAGAAATCCCGCATTGGCGGGAAAGCCTTTTACCATCTGGCCCCCTCCCTTTGGAATTCACTTCCCAGCCACCTCCGGAAATGTCCCGACTATCCACGATTCCGCAAGCTCCTGAAAACTGAACTTTTCTAATCTCCTCCTCTTGTCCTTCTATAGTATTCCCGCAGCGTGGAGATACCCTTCAGGGGGTGATTCAGGCGCTTTACAAGACTCTAAATAAATGAAATGTAGTGAGTTTGCAGATGATGTAAAGGAAACATTTGAAATTGCTAATCGAGTGCAAAGTCAAATCTGACTAGCTTTGAGAAGTATTTACATAGCGTACTACATAATTCATTTTGGGGGAGTTGCTGAAATCACCTTTGGGGCAAATTCAAATTTTTCATTGGTTGTCTAGGATCGTAAACACTGTCTAATTAGATGTTTACATGGTGCTGGGCACAATATTGCAGATGATATTTATTAGATGGTTTTACATGGATTTGAGTAGGACCCTTAAATTATTGATGGCAGTGTGAATTTTGCCACATTTAGAATATATGATATTCATATTTTAATATTGTACAACTGTCATGATGCTTTTATGGTTTTAACATGGTATAAACCGAATAAAGTTTATTGAATCAAATCGATATATTTTGCATTTGTAGATGTTTGAAAAGAATATAAGACAGCACAACGCATGCCATCACAACGCATGCCATCACAACACATGCCATTACAATGCGGTTGTAACAACGCAAGTGCTCTTACAACGTGTTACCATTACAACGCAGACTTTTACCACGCATATGCCTTTACAACGCATGCCTTTGCAACAAGTTTCGTTGTAATAGCATGATTGGTAAAGGCATATGCGTGATTAAAGTTACGTTTGAAAATATAAGTGTTTTTCAGGTAAGTATAAACATATATATATATACATTGGGGTTCAAAACCCATAATTGTAGCATTCAATATTACCCTGCTGCTAAATGTCTCTGAGCAGTCTCGAAACATGACAGTCTGTTGTTACTATCTATTGTATGCACTGGCACTTTAAAAATGGGGAAGTGTTGTCAGCGCGTCATGTGATCAAGGCCCGCATGGGCCGAAACTCGTCATGGCGGCACAGCGCAAAAGAAATTTAAAATAAAATATTGCACAAAAGAAGAGGAGTCCGTTCCGTTTTTCTGATTCTTGAAGCATTGAATCGCTAAGGAAAAAGGGTTACCTGCAACGTATACCAAGACGGCTTCCTTGGTTGTAACGGACCCCCTCCCAACGAGGGCGCAGCGACAGGAAGCTGAATCCGGGTTGTCGATCCGGAAGGACTGGTCTCCTTGAGGAGAAGGTCGCAGCAGCCCCCGGACGAAAAAAAGGACAACAGCCTCAACCGAGAAGTGGCATAGCGGGAGTTTCCAAGTCGGAGGATGCGGAGAGTGCCGGCGAAACCCACAAGGTAGGAGCGGATAGAATTGTCCGGTGGGAGGTGTGCTTTGCGAGACAAGCAGAAGTTTTTGCAGCAGTCCCGCATATAAATAATAGCACTGAGAATGGCCGCCGACGTGCTGCGTGCAGAGAGGAGGCAGCTGAGGAAATGTTCACTGAAACCCCATGTGTACAGCCAGCTGAGCGAGTCAGCAATGATGAACCCAATTGGAGCTCTACGGGTATTAAAGAGCTATATAAAAAACTGGAGAAAGCCATGAAGGCTGAACAAGCCAAATGGTGGGAGCACAGGTCTCTCACCAAGTATTTGGAAGTAGGCAGAATTCCTCGCGGACTCCGCATATTGCTTGCACCAAGTTACGAAAATCCGGATATGCTGTGTGAATGGGCCGAAAGCAATCTGGCAGCATCGTGTAATCTAACTGAAATTCTGGTCAAGTATGCCCACATCGATAGGATCGTTTTGCAGAAAGAAATAGATCAATTAAACCATCAAATGTCAATACTGGAAGGTGGAGAAGCCGTGTCAAAACTTAGAGAGGAAATGATTGTAAGATTGAAGAAGGAGGAGGACATCATAAAAAAGAGGAAAACCTTCAAATTTCAGAGGGATAAACAAGATTATGACAGTGGTCAAATCTTCACTTTCGCCCGTAAATATGACGCAGTAAAAGCATCACATAAGGGAGCAAGACTGGTGGTGCAGAATGAGGCCACAGCAGGCCCCAGTCGTCAACTACAAGAAGCATCGGCTCTATCAGATCTCAGTTCCGCAATTGATAGCGGTTCTGACATAGGACAAAACAAAGGTGCAACGGGAGGCCTCAATCAACGGAAACAAAAACACACATTAGCCGAGGAGTTGCATTTTTTAAGGGAAGAACGGCGCCAAACGTTGCGCCCGAGAAATCCAAAGCCCAAACCAAACAGAGGCGAAATGCAAAAAGACGAGAACGAAGGAAACGAAGGCGTGAGCGACAAAAAACACTTCAACAAGAATGCGGCCAAAAAGTACTGGCGCCGAAAATAAAAGTGAGCTCACAGTCCAGCAATACAATTGTGAATCTGTCAGATATCAACCTCAATAGTGCAGAACAACAACTTTTAGCACTTGGACTTTCGTACTGCCCGGAATCGAACTTTGATTATCCTCAAACTAGGGCAGACATATACCAATTCATAAGGAAATTGAAATTAAGGAAATTCCATCTACAAAGACAAAGTAAAGCGAGTATGTTGACAACAAATGATAGCAAATCAAACAACACTTGCGCGTTAACAGCGGCGGATGTTAACTTACTTGGGGACTTGCAAGCTTTACAGAGTAATGAATCTAACGTTACACCTCCCGACTCTACACAAACTCTCATGGAAGAGCAAGGGGTGGTAACTAACGCAACCCCACGCACGGACTTCAAACCCAAATCTAAGTTTGTGCCAATCATGCCAAGAGACTCAATAGACACATTCAATGAAACGATCACAGCTGAAATAAAGAAACTTAACTATAAAATAACAGCTAGTAAAAGGAAATATAACATTAACCAACAACGATACCACCAACTTATCAGCAAACTACGTGACAATGACGCAGTAGTCATCCGTAATTCGGACAAAGGTGGAAATGTTGTGATTTGGCCACTGCAACAATACCTGAAAGAGGCCATGTCGCAACTAAATGATCGTAAGTGCTACAGATTGGGTAATAAACAAGCAATCTTGACAGCTCAAAATGAATTGTGTACAAGACTCTTGGCCTGGAAAAGTGCAGGCTTAATAAACCAGGACGAATACAGATTTATGAAAAACGACCACCCAATAATGCCGGTTATATTCTTCATACCGAAGGTCCATAAAGACATGAGAAATCCGCTGGGAAGGCCAATAATATCAGCCAAACAGAGTCTACTAGAAAATGTGTCTATATACATTGACTTCTTCTTACAAAGCCTCGTGAAAACCTTGCCATCCTATGTTCAGGATACTACGGATCTTCTAAAACAGATACATAATTTCCAGTGGCAAGAAGACTGTATTATTGACATTGGACGTAGCTAACCTTTATACATCAATCAATCATAGAGATGGTTTAAGAGCTGTGGACTATTTTCTAGGTTCTAGATTGATCCAGTATTACCAGCATAACAAAATGTTGATCAGTCTGATTCAGTTCTGCCTAGACAATAACTATTTTCTATTTAACCAACAAATATACCAGCAAGTAAGGGGGGTGGCTATGGGGGCGAGCTTTTCCCCGAGTTACGCCTGCCTCCACATGGGGTGGTGGGAGGAAGCCGTATTGAATACCAAATATGCAGACGTAATAGCAGACCATGTGGTAAAATGGATTCGGTACATAGATGATTTATTTATCATTTGGCAGGGTACGATGCAAGGTGCAGAGGCGTTTGTTAAACAGATAAATGAAAATGATCTTAATCTGCACTTCACCAGCAATGCGAGTAAAGAATCGATCTGTTTCTTAGATGTAGAGGTGTATGTAGCGCAGGAACAGTTACACACCAAATTGCATCGAAAACCGACTGCAGGCAACACAACACTTCACTCAACCAGCTTCCACCCTAGACATACCATCTGTAGCATCCCATATGGGGAGATGCTTAGGATCCGCCGCATCTGCAGTAATGACAAAGACCTCTTAGAGGCACAACAAAGTAGTAAAATGCGCTTCTTAGAGAGAGGATATGCAGAGCGGACAGTGGATATGGCTATACAAAAGACTAGGACACTGTCCCGACATGACTTGCTGTTTAAATCATCGCACAGCAATGCAAAAGTGCGTAGGGATAGGGGATCACATACAGACAACAATGATCTTAGACTCATCTTAACATACAATAAACAAAAAGACAGTCTTAGTAAGATCATAATGAACAACTGGCATCTGATACTTAGTGACCCTCAAATGCGGGACGCAGTACCAGCAAAACCTTCCATTACTTATAGGAAGGCCCCCTCCACCATGATTTCCTAGTCAGTAGCAGCCCTGAAGTGAGATCAGGGTCCAGTTGGTTGTCAGGAAGGAAGGGATTTGTGAGGTGCTATACATGCAAGGCCTTCAAACATGGCATCAGCAAGACAACGTTCCAGACACCTTTTGGGGATAAACCTACTAAAATCAATAAATTGATAACTTGCAAAACGGAGTTTGCCATCTATGTGCTGGAGTGCTCTTGTGGACTGCAGTATGTGGGAAGCACAAAACTGCAGTTCCACAAGAGAATTCTCCAGCACTTACAGGCCATCACCAACTCAGATACAACCTATCCGGTGGCCCGGCATTTTAGGGAGATACATGGCAATAATATACAACAACTAAAATATTATGGCATAGATACAATCCCCCCGCTAAGACGTGGCGGAGACAGAGAGGCACTCGTTAGAAAACTCGAAACCAAATATATCTTGGAGCTGGACAGCAAGAGCCCTCACGGGCTAAACACCACTGAGGATTTACACATGTGGCTGTAATGAGGTAGTAACTGGGCAACCAGTATCCTCCATAATCAGCATTATGCTGTAATATGTTTCTAAGTGAACTACATGCACTTAAGCTGGAATAGAAGTCAAAACCACACAGCTTCCATAATGCCTGCCTCATCACTTTCTCTTTCTTTTTCTTAAAAAAGTAGCTGTATCTTTAAATAAGAATTTTAGTATCAAGTATTTTAACAAAAGCACTGTCACTTTAAAGCATAACCAAACCTTATGAGTTTCAGGTATATCTTATTTTGCACAGGGTCTACACTAGCGTTATATTGCACATATATTGTTTTGCACTTTAACTGTCATGTAGCAGTAGAGTTCCAAACCCAGCAGGGTGGTAGGTTTTTACAACATTGCTATAAAAACAAAGCCCATTATGTCTCACATCAGTAAGATAATATGTATTGAAGTAGCAAAGGAAAAGCGTTGGGACCTAACAAGGTATTGCGAATTAGAGCAAACCAGTGGTTTAACTATGTGTTGGGTATCTATTTTATTTATTGTATTTATACAAATAAGTGCGACACGCAAATTTGCACCTTGGATTTTTAAAATGGGCAATCAAAACAGGCATTCATTTATATTAGCAAATAGATGAACTAAGGTTTTAACAATGTGTCATGTATATTTGTGCTATTTATTGTATTTATACAGTTAAATTACACGCATTTGCACATTGGGGTTCAAAACCCATAATTGTAGCATTCAATATTACCCTGCTGCTAAATGTCTCTGAGCAGTCTCGAAACATGACAGTCTGTTGTTACTATCTATTGTATGCACTGGCACTTTAAAAATAGGGAAGTGTTGTCAGCGCGCCATGTGATCAAGGCCCGCATGGGCCGAAACGCGTCATGGCGGCACAGCGCAAAAGAAATTTAAAATAAAATATTGCACAAAAGAAGAGAAGTCCGTTCCGTTTTTCTGATTCTTGAAGCATTGAATCGCTAAGGAAAAAGGGTTACCTGCAAAATATATATATGATGTGCATTTTCTTTTTATAAATTTGGTGGTTTTAAGAATAGTATTTTGTAAATATTAGTGACACTTGGTGTCTGCACGCAGCTATGACTGCAGGATATAATAGATGAACATATTTCTTCTATGTTGATGATGATGTGCACTTATTTAAAACGAAAAAACAAAGACGGAGTGCTCTGCACTTTGAAAAAGGCTGTGGCCGAAACGCGTCACTGCGTCCTTGTTGAATAAACTTCTTTTATCGCGTCCTGGAGTGCCTGCTGTTACACATAGGTGGAAGTGACTACTTATGCGGTCTTTGTTGTTTCTGTCTTCTGGATGAAGTAGTCTCCGCCGCCGCATTCAATTAACTGCACTGAGAAGGCTGGGGATCGTACGTTGGAGGGCTTCGAGTCGGACGGAGTCGTTCTCTCCCTGAGTGTCTCCTGTTATCTCTGCCAATATTGGGATTATAGCGGCAATGCCCATGACCGGCAATCGTATGGTGCTGGCGAAGAGGAGGAGCGAACCTAACGCTTGAAGTAATTAGGTCATACAATGGATTTTACGGAAGGTGACTCTCTGAGAATGGAAGCAGCCAAAGAAATCTTTAATGACACCAGAGAGGTCTGGAACAGTGGCCCAGCTACCCACTCCAGCAATGGAAACACAGGAATGACAACTTCAAACAAAAAATGTTTAACATTGAGAGACTGGTAAAAAGGAAATCAGCAAATGGTGGGAACTGACATCGTTGACATGTTATGTGGAAGTTAATTGAGTTCCCCGTGGCCTACGAATATTAACAGTGCCCACTTATGAAACCCCACATCCAGGTCTCTTGGAAGAATGGGCCAATTTTACGGCTAAATACAGCAAAGGAATGTTAGAGATCCATATAAAACATGTCGAATTAGACCTAGCAAAGATACGTAATGAATTGAAAAAGCTCAAATCAGAGGTGGAGGCTGCATATGACAAGGAGGCCCTGAAGGAACTACAAGTCAAGATGAATGAGAGACTTGCTAAATACGAGAATGAGGTGAAAGCTAAAAAACACCAGAAATTCCAGCACGATAGACGCGATTATGCTGAAGGGCGAGTACTTTGCTAGAAAGTATGACATCTATAGAAAAGAGATGCATTGTGAGGATATGTTAAAAAGACAGGATGTTGTTTCAACTGAATCTAGGAATTTAGCATGTTACATCGCATGCTATCACAACGCGTACTTTTACAATGCGGTTGTTAAAACGAGCGCGTTGTTAGTGTGCAATACCCTTACATCGCAAGTCATTACAACGACTTGCTGTAGGGGGAGCGCTGGACTTAGGAATAGTATTATTTACTATTCCTACTCCAGTTTGCGCAACAGTAGGGAAGGTGTTGGATTTCATATCCAATACCTTAGCGCCCCCTACAGCAAGTCGTTCTAATGACTTGCGATGTAAAGGCATTGCGTACTAACAACGTGGTTGTTGTAACGGGCGCGTTGTAATGGTACTTCGTTGTAAAAACAGCGTTGTAAACGATGTTTCCCGAATCTAGCTCTGACTTGAGTACCGACAACGAGGATGTTGGGGAACCAACAAGAAGAGTTGGGGCGTTGGGGTTTCACGACGAGTACAGCATTTTGCGACAAGCGGAGAAACCCAAACTAAAACAAGATCGTCCACCGGTGCAAGGAAAAGGAAGGGGGCGCAGAAGAGGTGCCAACAAAGACACTGGACAAGAAGAGGGACTGGAGGAAGAACGGACACCAACCGGCAGGAACACGCGCCAGACGAAGAAGAACTGAGTTCGAAATTGACTGTTCTGAACTTATCTAGAAGAGAGTTGACAAAAGAGGAAATTTCACTGTTTGAACTGGGTTTATCTTTTTGTCCACATACAGATTTCAACTATGCTCAAGCACGTATTGTTCTGTATCTTTTTGTGCGGAAATTAAAACTAGACAAAATACATAAAATGATGAAGAAATCTACGAATGTTGATCATGTAAGTCATTCATTTTGTGATCTACAAATTGGAGAGGCAGAAGGATTGCTGGCTCTAGAAATGTTATTAAGAGAAAGTGAATTTGATGACTCAATTGTAAATATGGAATCCATGTTAAACACTTTAGGCATTGATGGGGACACTCCGAGTGGGAGTTGCTTTAATCCACCCTCTCGGGTTATTCCGACATTACCTCATGACAATATAGATGTGTTCCATGAAATGGTGGTCCAAGAATTGATATCTATGGGAGAAAATAAATTCCAAAAAAGTGACAATTTATCTCCAACACAACGAAAAGCTTTAACAAGCCTAAAGAACGACAAAACTCAGATAAGGGAGGCAATGTAGTTATTATGGATGCCTCCTGGTATGAGGGTGAAATTATTAGACAATTGTCACAAAGGGACTGCTATTAGGTGATTAACATGGAGACCTACAGAAATTCGGTGGAAAGATTTCACCAGAGCCTGATTCAGTGGAGAGATAGAGGCATTATTAACCATGATGAATTTGTTTTTTGAGATCTGATTGTCCCAAGGTACCTGCCCTTTATATACTACCAAAGGTACATAAAAGCTTGATTGATCCTCCTGGCAGGCCCATTGTTTCTTCCAATAATGGCTTTCTGGAGAACACAGCAATTTACATCGATTCATTCCTCTCCCCTTTTGTAGTTACACTTCCGTCTTATTGTAGGGATAGTGGGGATTTTTTAACTAATATTGAGAATGTTACATGGACCGATACCTACTTGATGATCAGCATTGATGTAGTGAGCTTGTACACCTGCATTGACCATGATTTTGGAGTAAAAACGTGTGAGTTCTTTTTAAAAACCAGACTGAATTTTTTTTTTAGCACAACAAAATGTTGATTGAAATGTTTCGCTACTGCCTAAAGAGAACATTTTTGCTCATGATGGCATATTTTATCGCCAAACGATGGGGACTGCGATGGGATCTTGCTTCGCCCCCAGCTTCGCCAATTTGGTGATGGGCTGGTGGGAGAAGCAGGTGGCCTAGGCAGTTGCCAATCAGGAGAACCTGGATAGTATCCTGATTTGGACTAGGTACATTGACGACCTATTCATTTTATAGTCGGGCCAGAAGAAAAGGCACGCAAATTTGTTACAAAGTTTAAATTAAAACACACACAATTTAAAATTTACTGTGTCTGTGAGCTCCGAAGGGATCAAATTTTTTGATATACTCCTGCAGGTTCAGAACAAAAGATACACACCTCAGTATATCACAAAAAAACACTGCAGGAAACAGCACACTACATCACACTAGTTAGCATCCTAGGAATTTAATAGAAAGTATTCCGTACGGAGAAACACTGAGGTTAAAAAGGATTTGCAAAACCCGGAAGTGCTGAAAACAGACAAGGCTCATGAGACAGAGATTTTAGGCAAGAGGATATGGGTCAAAATGTTTAAATATAGCCTCTAAAAAAGCAGAACCCCTAAAGAGAGAACAACTTTTATATCCTAATGACAAAATCAACAAAAAAAATAACATTACGAGATTGATTATGACTTACAACTCCACATCTTACAGGGTCAAAAAACTGATATATAAGCACTGGAACATAGCGAGAAAAGATCTCATCATTGGTCGAGATTTACCTGAGAAACCTTCAATCACCTATAGAAAGGGCAAAACTTTAAGGGATATCCTAACTAGGAGTTATTATACCAAGTCCCCGACAAAGGACACATGGCTGAATAAAACCAGGGGATTTTTCAAATGTGGCCACTGTAAGACTTGTAGGTTTATCTCCAATACATCTGAATACTCGACCTCTGATGGACAAAGAAGGAGTATAAATAACTTCTTTAACTGTAATACTGACCACTTTCTATATATATTACAATGCCCATGCTCCTTTATGTATGTGGGAAGTACTATCTTCCCATTACGTAAGTGGATCTTGGAACACCAGAGAGCCATCAGAACGGCGGATTTTTCGTACCCTGTGGCACGCCACTTTTCGGAACAACATGACAGTGACGTGTCCAAATTAAGGTTCTATGCTATTGATAGATCCCCACTAATCTGAGGGGAGGGAACAGGGGGGGGGGCAGAGCTTAGATGCCTTGAATCACCATATATTCTAGATCTCCACACAAAAACTCCAGCTGGGCTTAACAAAGGTGAGGAGATGGAAGTACATGTGGGATAACATGTATCCCAGCTTAAAATCCCCTAGTATGACCTGTTGTAACTGAATACATGCAATTCCTTGCTTCATACCCACATATTTGGTATAACTGAGATTGTATGCTCCATTGGTTAAACAATTTCAAACATTGAACACTTAATATAATATTGGAACTTGACTGGGCACAAATTTAGATGAACAGATGTTTTGAGTTAACATAACAATGTTAATCCTTTTGAGCATTACTTCTTTAGAAGTTATATGATGTTAACAGTTGGTAACAAAGTCAAATTAAGGAAAAGTGCAGTACATGTTGTATTGGAGTCTCAACCACGTCTTATTTGACACATGTAGAGTTAGGGCACTGGCCCAGAATGACCTCAACCTTAATTATAAATTGCAGGTGCTTGTGTAACATACGCATATTTTTGTTTGCTTCCTCTCCCTAAGGGTCACACACTCTATCTTTGGGATCTGTGTTCCCTTTCTTTCCCCTTTTTTTGACATTTACATATCATTCCTATTGAGAAAGGCATAACATATATTGAAAGAAATGGATGAATTTATTTGTGATTGAATTCTCTTGCCTTTAATTACATTTTAGGAAATGATAGAAAAAAGAATCGGGGAATGGAAATAACGGGTCCTTTTTGTTCTTTGTACAATATGATTTTTTTTTAACTTAATAACTATATTTGATGTTTCCGTGTTGTGTACATTGGGGTATGATTTGGATGGACATTTTTTCTATGTTCATGATGATGTGCACTTTCTTTTTTATAAATTTGGTGGTTTTAAGAATAGTGTTTTGTAAATAATGGTGACACTTGGTGTTTGCACGCAACTATGACTGCCGGATATAATAGATGCACGTATTCTTCAATGTTGATGATGACGTGCACTTATTTAAAACAAGAAAACAAAGATGGAGTGGTTTGCACTTTGAAAAACGCTCTGGCCGAAACACGTCAGTGCGTCCTTGTTGAATAAACTTCTTTAATTGCGTCCTGGAGTGCCTGCTGTTTATTCGGCCGTCTCACCAAAATTTATATATCCACCCGAGCTTGCTTCTCCTTCGCTTAGCTTTCCTGGCGCTCAATTTGGTGCGGGACCCTCGCGGTTGAACCAAACCGCTAAACATACCATCACCTCCTTCGTTTTACCAAAAGAAAGGGTCGCATATATATATATTATAGGTTTATATTTCCCTGTAAAATACTTACATTTTTGTACTAAAGCATATAAATATATATATATTTATATATATTATATATATATATATATATATATATATATATATATGTATATATACACACACACAGACACATATAAAAACAATATATATATATATACACACACACATTTCCTTAAAATCCCACAACACCTCAACCCATACCCACCATAAACCCTAAAATTACCCTTGCCACCCCAAAACCCATACCCACCCTAAACCCTAAAATTACCCTTGCCACCCCAAAACCCATACCCACCCTAAACCCTAAAATTACCCTTGCTACCCCAAAACCCCACCCACCCTGAACCCTAAAATTACCCATGCCACCCCAAAACCCTTGCCCACCCTTAAACCCTAAAATTACTCTTGCTACCCCAAAACCCATACCCACCCCAAACCCTAAAATTACCCTTGCCACCTCAAAACCCATACCCACCCTAAACCCTGAAATTACCCTTGCCACCCCAAAACCAATACTCACTTTGAACCCTAAAATTACCCTTGCCACCCCAAAACCCAAACCCACCCAAAACCCATACCCACCCAAAACCCTAAAATTACCCTTCCCACCCAAAAACCCAAACCCACCCAAAACCCTAAAATTACCCTAGCGACCCCAAAACCCCTAGCCACCCTAAAACCTAAAATTACCCTTGCCACCCCAAAACTCCTACCCACCCTAAAACCTAAAATTACCCTTGCCACCCCAAAACCCTTACCCACCCTAAAACCTAAAATTACCCTTACCGCCCCAACACGCTTACCCACCCTAAAACCTAAAATTACCCTTACCACCCAGAACCCCTACCCACTCTAAAACCTGAAATTACCCTTGCCACCCCAAAACCCCTAGCCACCCTAAACCCTAAAATTTCCCGTGCCACCCCAAAACCCATGCCCATCCTCAACCCTAAAATTACCCTTGCCACCCAAAACCCATACCCACCCTGAACCCTAAAATCACCCTTGCCACCCAAAACCATACCCGCCCTAAACTCTGAAATTACCCTTGCCACCCCAAAACCCATATCCATCCTAAAACCTAAAGTTCCCCTTGCCACCCCAAAACCCATACCCATCCTAAAACCTAGTTACCCTTGCCACCCCTAAACCCATACCCACCCTGAACCCTAAAATCACCCTTGCCACCCCAAAACCCATACCCACCCTGAACCCTAAAATTACCCTTGCCACCCCAAAACCTATACCCAACCTGAACCCATAATCACCCTTCCCACCCCTAAACCCATACCCACCCTAACCATGTATACTTACCTTATACTTACATGTAAAACACATATACCTTTACCATATATGCCTTTACAATGAAATTTGTTGTAAAGGCATGCGTGGTAAAGGCATCTGCGTTGTGATGGCACTGCGTTGTAATGGCATGCTATGTAATAGCATGCGTTGTGATACATTCGTTGCAATGGATGTTTCCCGTTTGAAAACATGATCTATGAACTAACCAGTAACCCTCCAGTTGACATCAAAGTACCTTTATAGATAAATAAACAGTTATGTCTTTAGACACATACTAGCAAGAAGTGACATAACTGGTTCTAATTAGTGGTGAGAATACCACAATGATTATCTGAAGCTGATAGCTTGGAAACAGTTCAAATGCTCTGATAGTGATAATATCACAGTAGTGTAAATTATGTTTTAACAGAAGCAGTGAATTCATTATTGGGATTATTTGTTTCTATTCATAGATCCAAAAGTTGGACATTCCATGTAGCCAAGACGAAGAGCCTGTCGTGAAAAGAAAGAAATTTAGTGAGCCAAAAGACCCATATTAAATATACCTAATTGTCTTGCAAGATGTAGTACCTTTTAAAATGTTATATTATAAGTAAATATACATATCAAAAGTAAACCATATATTCTGAATTGTATTGTTTTTGGCTATATGAAAAGGGATTTTCTTCATGCCATTCTTTCAAAGGTAGCGGTTGAATTAAAAGAAACAATTCTGGTCTCACTACCAACAGTCTGCAGCATGCAATGAATTGTGTTCTAGCAGATTGGCACGAACGAATCGAGCACACTGCATAAACAGCATATGTAACTGTTAAGGTACCAGCTCATGTTTTCAAGTTCTCTACTCACTCACTTTTTATGTGGTAGTTTGTATCATCGGATTCTCGGCCCCTGAAAAGGATAGGCTCATTTTTTAAAATCTGAGATTACAAAGCTTGGTAATTAATGAATTTTAATACACAAGATAGTTTAGGAACGTAATGTTTTTATTCTCAATTAACAACTTTAAATATGAATTTCAATATAGTTTCATTGTGGCAAGACCTGACCCATAAATGTATGTCAAGAATAAATAGTCAATAAACACAGCATTTTTGTGGTTGTACTCTTTATTTCTCACTGCTCGCACCACCCATTGCCAACGTGGGGGATTTCTCAAACTCACATATAGCGTCTGGATAGGTTTCCTTT
Source organism: Calotriton arnoldi (assembly GCA_963921515.1). NCBI lineage: Eukaryota > Metazoa > Chordata > Amphibia > Caudata > Salamandridae > Calotriton > Calotriton arnoldi. The sequence goes on along the minus strand of CAWUFW010002775.1, from coordinate 21,656 downwards.
GTCCGATTTAATATGTGGGGGTTGTGAAAATAGATAAGACTTGTGCACTGTCACTGCACATCCATTTTATTCTTATGCATTTACAGAACCTGAAGCACAGCACTCGTGATACATGGATAGAGGAGTGTTTTCTTTATTGTAGGTTGTTTGGTACACATTCTGGTACACATGCGTCATGACAGTAACCTCTCATTATCTAAGGGTTAGAGATTGGGAGGTGTGCCTGAGTGTATTTGTGACAGCTGCTCGTGCAGGTGAATGTTGGCGCATTCAAGGAGAGGGGCAGGTCACTCTGTATGCACTTAGGCCCAGGTTTGGAGGGTGCTTTTTAGGGATGGTTGTTCGTAAAGTCAGCTATCTCCCCCTTTAAGTATGTCCTTGCGTATTGATTTCTCCACTGCCTCCCCAATGACGTAACCACTGCAAGCCAGGTGTTCAGTGTCTGATTCTGAAATAATAACCACAAAAATGGAGCACCAAGAATTATGTCAGTTCTGTTGAACGAGCAAGGCATAGAAAGTGTGACTGACATGAGAGAATGAACACCTGAACAAAGGATTGTGACCAAGGCTTGGACATGCCTGTCCATCCCCTGTATCCTGTGTCCAGCACTCCCTGATTGGCTTCCGGAATGTGTGGACTACATGGCTCCTTTACAAACACTGACTCTGATTTGTCACTGCCTGACAGAGGACCAGTCTGCAACCGCAGGGTCCTTCACTGCTCAGCACAAGGATAATTAAGCATGCTTGCAAACACGCTGGACCTTCATTTTTATTTATTGAGTGTATATGTACATTAGGAGAGACAGCCTTGGACTCACATTATTCAAAGTTCAAAAAGAACTTTACATCATTCACGAAGTGTATGGCAGTAACAACATAATACTTTCAATCTGTAATAGTTGCTAATTTTGCCATGTCCAAGTCAAATTCTTCGGTTTCAGCAATCCATTTGACTTCTGCATTCCTTTCTGTAGGAAGCTGGCTCTCCATATATTGTACTGGTAATTGGTTTACAGAGGCTAAAGTAGATAATATTAACGCTCTCGTTTGTGGTAGTGTGGGCAAGCAGTTAGGCTTATCAGAGGGTAGTGCTAAGCATTTGTTGTACTCACAGAGGCAATAAATGAGATGCACTCAGAGTAAATCCGAGGCCAACTTTGAAACAGAACACTTCTTTTTATATATATTTCAAACTCAAGAACTTCAATTCAAGGTAAGTACAGTTTTCGATAAAAATATGCACATGTAAGTAAACGTTTCAAACCTGTGCGCTTTTACGAACAATGCAATCCTATGGGAGGAAAAGTCAAAGATGCATAAAGGTAGTTACAGTCGGTGTCAGGGGTTCAGCTTCTGGAATCGGAATAGTAGTTGGCCAAGGTTCAAAATACTACCAGCAGTTCTTCAGGAACTGCCTGGGATCTACCGGGAGCATGGTGCTAGTGAGGCTGGTAGCTGGTGCGCTACGGAGAAGGGGTCCACCTGGAAAGAGGCTGCACAGGGGGACTTGTGGGCAAGTCCGAGGGCTCCCAAACAGGGGCTCAGGTCGCAAGGGCACATGGAGCACGGGAGCACAGCCGGTTCGTCTGGACCCAGGCCGCGCGTCTCAGTAGCAGAGTGGTTTGGTCAGCTGGGCTGGGTGTGCAAAGATGCACCTCACGGTCAGGCGCAAACAGCTGGCAGGGGCAAAATCAAAGCAGCTGGGCCACTCTTGAAGTGGGTCTCAGTGATGCTGACATCCCTCGACGGCTGATTGGTCCTGGTGCAGTGAGGATCCGGACTGGACATTCACGGTCGGTGTTTGGTGCAGGGCGTCCGGTACCCTGGGGGTTGGTACTGTATGGCTTCAGTTGGTCGTGGTGCCTTCACACTCGGTGGGGAGACAGATCTAGCCTTCCAGAGTACGAATAGCTTCTCCTAGTCATCTGCGGCGTGGGTCTGGCCAGGGAGTTGCAAGGCGGTGGGCCGGACTCTGCTTGTCAGTGCCTGCAGACTGCAGGGGAATAGCTCCTCTACTCCAAGGGAGACTTACGGTGTTTGTCGAAGTGCTGGCAGGCTACCCAAGGCTTTGGTAGTTCTCCAGCTCGCAGGACGAGTCACTCGTTCGTGATTGTTGAGAGAGGACTGAGGGCAGCAGGGTTTCTCACCAAAGCCTAAAGTTCTGCTGCAGTTTTCGCCAGGTATTGACTATTCTTCGTCCTTCTTCTGTTGATCCGTCGAATCTGAGTTCTTGATTTCAGGGGTGCCACCTAAATACTCAATTTAGGGGCGTTATGAGGAGTGACAGGTAGTAGCCAATGGGCTACCTACCTTTAGGGTGTCTATACCCTCTATATGACCATTTTCTGTTGGGACTGGGCATAACCCTGATCCTAGAATGCTAATTCCGTCCAAAACAACATGGAAGAATATGAAAAGTGGGGGCCACATCAGCTGGCCCACCCTAGGGGTGATGCTGGCTGAATGGTGGCACACCTCCTAATCTAACAAATTTTCCTGCCTGTCTTGCTGCCAAAAAGTGGGGTCAGGACAGGGGGGTGTCAACTCCTCTATATGGAGAGACCCGGGGTTGCATAACAAAAGCGGCAGGCTTTTGAAGCTTCATGTCCTGGAATGCCCATCTTGCTTGGACGAGGTGTGAGCACCTCCGCCCATAGCATGCTTTGTTCCTGGCCTCCGATAGCGAAGGCTCTCACCTCAGGGGGTCATAAATCTGTCTAGAGTGGCTGGTCGTGACAGTCAGTCAACACACTAGTAGTCGGTAGGTTTTCAGGGAGCACCTCTGAGGTGCCCTCTGTGTGCATTTATTAATAAATCCAGCACTGGCATCAGTGTGGGTTTATTAAGACGAGGTGTTTGGTACCAAACACCTTGGGGTACAGTGAAGTCATCATGTAGCTGGGGAACTCGTAATGACGAGTGTCCAGCCCATGTACTCTTTATGGGTCCTCTGTGGACTAGCAATGTCTAAGGGTGAACTTAGATATCACTGGGACAGATCCACTCTCGCAGATATGCCCTCTCATGGGTATAGTGCACCCTGCCTTAGGGCTGTAAGGCCTGCCGTAGGGGTGACTTACCTATACCACATATAGTGCTGGCAGGCATGGCACACAGGGGTGTGTGCCAGGTTGACTCTTTGGTTTTCTCTGCACCAAGACAGGCAGGCTGCAATGGCAGTTTGCATGAGCTTGGTGAGGGGTCCCTTAGAGTGGCACAATTCGTGCTGCAGCCCTTAGGTACCTTCTTTAGGTCCAATGCCTTAGGTACCAGGGGTACCATTTACTGGATCCTTGTATGGATCCTAAAGGTTTGCCAATTGCAGAACAATTGTTCAGTTTAAGGAAAGAACACTGGTGCTGGGGACCTGGTTAGCAGGAACCCAGCACACTTTCAGTCAAAATTGCACCAGATACCAGCAAAAAAAGTGTGGGGTAACAATGTCAAAAGAGGCACTTTTCTACACAACCCCCCCCCCCCAAACGAAAGAGGACGAGAATAACCTTTCCCAAGAGAGTCTTCATTGTCTAAATGGAAGAACCTGGAAAGGCCATCTGTGTTAGCATGGTCAGTCCCAGGTCGGTGTTCCACTGTAAAGTCCATTCCCTGTAGGTAGATGGACCACCTCAAAGGTTTTGGGTTTTCACCTTTCATCTGCATACGCCATGTGAGAGGTCTGTGGTCGGTTTGAACAAGAAAGTGAGTACCAAAGAGGTATATTGGCTGAGAATTTAGTCATCCAACTGGAGTCTTCGACTCTGTCGCTCACATTTGTACTATTATATAGACCTCCCAACTACATGCAGGAATTCCCGCAGGCCCTGGTAGAAGCGATAGCACCTCTTATTGTCGACAATGCCAATGTCATCCTTATAGGGAACTTTAACTGTTGGGCCAATGACGAGGGAGGGGGGCAGCAAGCTATAGATCTTACGGCGGCCCTGGGTGATCTAAATCTGGAACAACTGGTGAATGGTCCAACTCACATCAAAGGACACACCCTGGATCAGATGTGGACCACCAGTCTCCCGTTGATGGACCTGAGTATATTACCTTGTGGTTGGTCTGACCACCACATGATCTCTTTTTCACTGCCCCTGTCTAAGCGGAATAGTCCCTCATCCGGTCCGCCCATCATAGCCAGAAATTGGGCCAGGGTCAACCTCCCGGCCTTCTGTCAGGCATTAAGAAGGGCAATGCCTAGACCCAAGGAGGATATTGAGGACTTTGAGCGGGCTTTTACGAGCTGGCTGTGGGAGGCTAGTAATGCTCACGCCCCACTCTATAGATCTAGACCAGCAAGAACACATGAGGCGAATAAATGGTTTTCAGATTAACTGAAAGTAGCAAAACTTCATCTTCGACAAACTGAGAGGAAGTGGCGGTCCTAGTATGCGCCAGACTCTAAAATCGAGTATATTCAACATTTGAAAAATTATAACTCTCTCTTAAGGCAAACTAAAGTAAGTTTTTTCATGAGTAGAATCTTGAGAGCCCCTAATAAATCTAAGGAGATATTTAAGATTGTCTCAGACCTATCAAATCCTGAGTCACCCTCTCAGCTACTCCGATGCAAAATCTATGTGACTCACTCAATACCTTCTTTATTAACAAAATTGAGGCCATCAAAAAGAGTATGCCTTTGGGTCCCTCTGTCAATAAGCCACGATCAGTAGAATGGAATAGTCACACAATCTCTTGCTTCCCTCAAATTTTGCAAGAGGACCTGGTCAATTTATTGACAAAAGTTAAGTCAGGTTCTCCGAATGACATCTGCCCACCAAAGGTCTTTAATGCGGTATGTACCGACTTTGCTGACCTGGTACCATCTCTCCTGAACCAATCCATCAAATCGGGGTTGGTCCCCAGGGCTTTTAAGAGAGCGATTATTGTCCCCATACTAAAAAAGAAAAAAGGTGGGAGCAGATCCCTCGGATATGAAAAACTTTCGCCCGGTATCTCTTTTACCATTCTTGGCAAAAGTTCTGGAGGAGCATGTAGCTCGCTATCTCTGTTCCTTTTTTGAGGAATCAGACTCTAGTCAGGCGGGATTTAGACCGGCGCACTCTACAAAGGCTGTGATCATGTCAGTTGTTGATGACATGGAGAAGGAAGTGGATAGTGGCAATACTCAGACCCTGGTGCTACTGGACCTGTCTGCGGCCTTTGATACGGTGGACCATGCTATTTTGGCTGATCGGATCAGGGCCGCAGGGTTTCGAGACTCAGCTTTGAGCTGGATTACCTCTTTCCTGAGTGATAGATCCCAATCAGTCAGGTTAACCCCCTTTGTGTCATCTGAGGTACACTGATTTGTGGAGTGCCTCAGGGATCCTCTCTATCTCCTCACCTCTTCAACATTTACATACGCCCTTTGGTTAGCTATATTAAGAACAAAGAAATCAACATCTTCAACTACGCGGATGATATGCAATTACAATTCACGATCAACGATAGCCCCACATCTAGACAACAATTTCAGGATACTATGCGGTTCATCCGGGATTGGATGAACTGCAATCAGCTGAAATTGAACTTCGACAAAACGGAGTTAGTTATCACAAAAAGTAAGGTGGGCCGATGCGTTCCATCACTCTGGCCCAGCGAGATGGGTTCTCCGCCTGGGGTCATTATTGATGAGGAGCTTTCGTTTAAGCAGCACGTAGGCGCCGTTACATCGGCAAGCTTTTACCAACTGCGACGCATAATAAAGATAAGGTAATTTTTTACCAGGGAGGCTCTGATCCAGGTAATATTAGCCCTTGTCACGTCCAGAATTGACTGTGCCAACTCTCTCTACTTGGGCCTCCCTAAAATCCTTCTGCTCAGACTCCAGCTAATTCAAAATCAGGCCGCTTGACTGATATGTTATCTGCCGAAATATGGCCATATCTCCTACGTGATGAAGGACCTTCACTGGCTGCCAGTCGAGCAGAGAACCAGGTTCAAGGTGTGCTGCATGGTCTTTAAGGCCTTGTATCTGAACTGTGCTGCTTTTGTGAAGCCACGGATCAACAAGTATTGTCCTACCAGACAACTGAGATCTAGCCATCTACATTACTTGGTGGTCCCACCGTGTAAAAAACAACGAACGGGAGGGCGCAGGTTTTCCGTCATTGCTCCGCAAGTCTGGAATACTATGCCAGTGGACCATAGGTCCACTGTAAACTACACCACATTCAGTTTCTGAAAACATGGTTGTTCAAACAGGCTTACCAATAACCAGGGAATTAGGCTCTATTAGCGTTCCAGCGCCAAGAGATCGGTTGGTGAACGTGCGCTTTAGAAATATTCAGTACCATAACATAACATATGGTCTCAGCTTCTTCAGGGACCAAACCACAGCCAAGGCTTCCCTCTCAATAGCACTCCAATGATGTTCCCTGGGGAGTAACCTCCAACTTCTCTTCCAGGGGATCCTCATCAATCGTCATAAGCACTGAATATTCCCGCCCACATGTGGGGACCCCGGAATCTATAAAACAATTATATATGAAAACATATATATATATATATATATATATATATATATAGCGCTATATATATACATTTATCATTTTTTCACCAGTCAATGCAGCCTTCCATCATAAATCAAAGGCTAATCAATGCTCTGAAAACTTCTGCTTTAAACTGCAAAACAGCAGGCATAGATAGCCCATAGGCTGCATTGTAAACTCAATAACATAGAAAATGAAAGTACTTGTTAGCATAAACTGGCACCGTGCCTTTAAGGCAGCCATGACCCCCAGCTTCCCATCATGCCTCAGGGGTGACAGTTAGGTCAGTTGTTCTTTCCGGCTCCTTCAGTCAGGACCCTGGAGTTTTCAGCTCTGCTATTTTTGACTTTTTGTCAAGAAATTTCTCTCAAAAAACCTGGTAGTTACTGTTCACTTAACGTCTTTCATCCTGTATAGTAAGGTACTACCATTTTTCTGACAGAAACTTGTTTTTTTCTGCCATAACATGTCTTTTCTTTCTGACCCTTGCCCTTCCTGTGGCAAGAAGAAGGCCAAAACTGATACACAGCCTGTGTGTATACTTTGTTTTCCTGAGTCTCACTCCTCTGAGACCTGCCAACACTGTAAGACCCTTTCTAGACGCATTCTTAAGGACAGAGAGAGAATTTGTCTGTATGGTCTGTCAGAGAAGAAGAAACCTACCTCAAGAGGAAGATCTCCAGAGAGGCGTAAGAAGAAGAGACCCAGGTCAACCTCGAGAAGTAAGGTCCCTGTCTGTTCTCCTTCGGCGTCGGGCTCGGCGTGGAAGATGCCTCCAGTGACGAAACGAGTTTCTCCGTCGACGAGACCCCCGCCGTCGACGGCATCGAAATACCACTCGGCATCGAAGACAACATCAAAGACGGCGTCGAAGTCCACGCATCGTCGTCATCTGCAGGTGTCAGGTCAGTCTCCTCCGTTGACGTCAACACGGCGACGTTCATCGTTGAGGAGTTGGTCTCCGTTGACGTCGACTCAGCGCTCAACGTCGAGACACAGGTCTCCGTTAGTGTCATCTCATAGGCGCTCGACATCAAGACGAACCCCTCCATTGACATCAACTCAACGGCGGTCAACGTCGAGGCCTCGACCCACTTTGACACCTCGACGACGGTCACGGTCACCGTAGTTGCGAACGACGTCGAGACATCCATCGCGACATCGGTCTCCGTCGGTGATTTCACGACCGACGTCGAAGCAACACTCACCGTCGACAAGGTCTCGATCGACGTCAAAGACTAAACCTAAGCTGATGTCGAAGCTCCAGTCTCTGTCGGCGGCATCTATCCCGAAGTCGAGAGCCCGGTCCCCATCGGTGTCTTCTCAGCAAGTCCAAGTAGTATCAGTGTCTCATCGCTCGACATCGAGGCAGTCTCCCCAGTCGACGTCGACTCACCGATCTCGATCAGTGAGACAGTATGATCGCTCAGTGTCCAGACACACGACGTCGTTAAGTTCCAGATCCCCAGAGGTCCTTCTATCGTCGTCGGACAGCTCATTTTCACTATCTCCTGAGCAGTCCCAGCCACAGATCCTCCTGTACAAAAAGAGGCAGAAGGGCAGAGATCACCCTCTGTGCACCTTTCCCCCAGGTGGATGTTGCCACTTCACCATTGGCAAAAATCTTCAACACAGGTGCAAGAGACTCTGGGCTACTCCAGCCCCCTGCACAGGTCACCACTGGCTAGGTTGGTGCAGACAGCAGACCTCTCTCCCACTATCTCTACGAGAGGTCAAGATCGTGCTCGAACGGCGACTCCACCTACAAGAAGGAGGTCTCCAGCACGTAGTCACCGGAGGAGACGCTGATCGCCTTCGTGGTCTTCGTCCTCGACTCACTCTTCAAAAAGAGACTATTTACCTACCTTAACAGATAGTCCTCCTTCGAGAGTCTCTCCAGTGGACGATCTTAGTACTTTTCAGGACGTACTTACCAGGGGAGCAACAAAATTGAACATTGACATGCCTGTTCCCCAAACCTCATCCCCTGTGATCTTTGAGACTCTTCATCATAGATAGGGCTCCCGGTTTTCCGTTTAAACAGATTTTTACATATAAATACAGATGAAAACAAGTTTTCCTTTGTCTGTATTTATATTTAAAAATGGGAAAATACTAGCACATTTTGCAGGAATTGAAGGCCAGCACCCCTCCTCTCTCCCACTCCCCCTCACTGTCGATAGGCGGCAAAGCCTAGCTACGTCAGTGGAGTGATTGCTGAGTTTGTGGCCGGACTGAAGAGCAGTACACTGTGTACTTGTGGCTGCAAGAACAATCCGGCCACAAACTCGGCAAAGCCTTGCTACACCACTAACTGGAGTGTTTGCAGAGTTTGTGGCCGGACTGCATAGCCCATAACCGTTGCTGTCTCTTCCTTCTTGCCCGGACAAGACAAGGACAGTGTCCACTTCTGCTGCCCCCCCTCTTTCTTCCTCTTATTCCCTCTCTTTCTGTCGCGCTCCTCCTCACTTGCAGAAAACCGTGACTGTTCTTTCCTCTCCTTTCCATCATTTGTTCCCCTGTGAAATGATCCAAAAGAAGAGGAAAGACTTTTGCTGCAAATATCTTTTTCTGGCATTTTTCTATTCCAAAATGCAGCTTCAGGAGGAGAGAAAAAATGGTTTTAAAATACGAACAATAAATACATGACTAAATAAAACAAGACAGAATAGTCGCAAAGTGGCCAGATTGGTTGTATTCACACCAACACATTAGCGCCACCTTTCAGAGTTTGCCAGTGAAGCGCTACTTTTCTTTCCATGTCCTTAGCTTTTCAAGCAAAAACACTCATTGATTTCTGAATAATGAGTGTAAAAGCTTTAAGTTGTATTCCCTATGAGTGTTTGCTTTTTCCAGAATGTTGTTACTTTTTTTTTCAGGCAGTATATTACTCTTTTCTAGTGCATAATCTGAATTGAGTTGCTTCCAGGTGTTTATAGCGGGTCACAATTGGGTTGTAGCTGAAGGCAGTGCAGGCTTCTCTCAGTGGGGTAGTATGGTGTTCAGTGGGGGAGAGGATGTGGCACTCTGTGCCGACGACAGAAACTGCAAGGCTCTGAGACAAATGGCTTGTGATAGCACTTTTAAGCATATTTGGGACATTCTGCGAATGGCAAAGTTTTCAGATGAATGTATTGTGTTGACCTATAACAACCAAGTGCATGTGTGCATTGTCAATTTAACTAATATGGAAAAATACTAGCTGCAGCGTCGTCTTTTGCTTGTGGCAAACATAAATGAGGATAAATACAGATAAAATGCCCCAAAAAATAAATATGGATATATACAGACGGAAATGGCAAAAAAATAAATACCATAAAACCGGGAGCCCTAATCATAGATCAGCGACTAGACCTCTACTACCTTTAGTGCCTGGGCTTCTTCAGCCCGTTATGGATGTGTTTCTCACACCGGCAACTCTTACGACTGCCCCAGCAAGGATCTTAAAAAAGTACAGACCTCCGGAACAGGATCCACAATTTCTTAAAACAGATCCGCCGCCGGATTCTGTGATTATTGCAGCAGCTAAAAAGACGCACGCAGTGGCTTCTTCCTCTACGGTGCCTCCAGATAAGGAAAGCAGAAACCAGGACTCTTGGGGAAGAAAAGTTTGTGGCACGTCTGCTTCAATGTTGAAGGTTTCTAGCACCTCAGCTCTCCTAGGGTGCTATGATAGGGCCCTATGGGATTCTCTGGAAAAATTTAAAGATAAACTTCCCAAAGAGGATCGCAGAGACTTTGAGGAAATATTACAAGAAGGGGGTTTAGTGGCGAATCAAATTATCAGAGCTGCAGCGGATGGAGCAACCTTGTCTGCTCATTCTTATGATCATGGGATTTGTGCCAGGCGGACATCTTGGCTTCGATCATTGCATTGAAACCCGAAGCGCAACAACAAATTCTAAATCTCCGTTTCTCGGAGAATTCCCTCTTTGGCACTCACACGGACGATGAGACGGCCAAAAACAGAACTCGATACCTTGAAGGCTGTGGGCCTCGAGAAGAAAAAAGAATTCCGCCGCAGATACAGGGCATACAACCGCAGGCATTTCCATCAGAGGGTTCAAACCCCTCAGTGGCAGAGGCACCAGCAACAACAACATCAACCCAGAACCCACTATCAGGGGCGTCACATTTCCCCTTCAAAACAATGAACGTTCACTTCCCCCGTTGCCGTTTCCCACTCCGGTGGGGGAGAGTATAGCCAACCACATACAAGAGTGCCGCAACATCACAAAAGATCAATGGGTACTAAGCAAGTTGCAAAATGGGTACTCTACGTTTTCGTCATCCACCTTCGGCTATCGCTCCAGTGAAAGGGACATGCCACCAGCTACAACTGCTCCAGCACGAAGTATCCACTCTTCTCCGAAAATCAGCCATAGAGGAGGTTCCTATTTCTCAGCGCGGACAAGGGGTATACTCAAGGTACTTCCTGGTCAAAAAGAAAGGTCGAAAAACAGAATTCAGGCCTATTTTAGACCTGCGCACTCTCAACAAATCCATCCGGAGGGAAAAGTTTTGCATGTTGGCTCTCCATCAAATATATCCTCATCTCCAGCAAGGGGACTGGATGTGTTTGATAGATCTGCAAGATGCAGACTTCCATGTTCCTGTCAACCTACGTCACCGGAAGTTCCTGCGCTTCATGGTAGGATCCCGGCATTACCAGTTCAAAGTTCTCCCCTTCGGGTTGAAATCAGCTCCTCGAGTGTTTACAAAATGCATGGCAGTAGTTGCAGCTGCTCTATGATGCCAGGGACTGTTTGTATACCCTTACCTCAACGACTGGCTTCTGAAGGGTCCTTCCCCTCAGTGTGTGAAGATCCAGAACTGTCTAACACTTTTGCAGCGACTCGGCCATCATGTCAACTTCGAGAAGTCGGTACAACAGCCTACCCAAAGAATTCACTATCTGGGTGCGACAATAGACTCCGCAGTAGGAAAAGTGTTTCCTTCGGAGGAGAGACTATCATCTATCACTCTGAAGTGCAAGCGGATTCTTCACACCCCTTTTCCTTCGGTCCGACAGGTTGCCTCTCTTCTAGGGTCAATGGCATCCTGCATCTTCCTCGTCCCCAATGCCAGGCTGAGGATGCGACCTTTACAGCAGGATCTGGAGGACAAGTGGGATCAACGGACAGTTCGATGGGACGACAAGCTTCACCTCTCACAGGCTGAGAAAGTCTCTATCCCATGGTGAACACGTCAGAGAAATCTCCTAGTGGGAGTACCTTTTCATCAGCCTCCCCCAACACAAACTCTGATCACGGATGCTTCCCTCCAGGGCTGGGGAGCACACATGGGGTCCCTTCAAACTCAAGGTCGGTGGTCGACCAAAGAACAGACTTATCACATCAACATGTTGGAGCTACGGGCTGTGCACCTAGCCCAAAAAGCTTTTCTTCCCTCCATTCAGGCCAGCTCCATACTAGTGCAGACGGACAATACGACCCACCATGTACTATCTAAACAAACAGGGGGGAACCTGATCTCGCTCTCCATCCCTAGAGGCTCAAACACTCTGCCATTGACTGCTGGCAAGGCAATTGTCAATCACAACAATTCACCCGCCAGGGGACCAAAATGCTCAAGCAGATTCTCTCAGTCGTCACTTCGACGATCAACAAGACTGGGTTCTACACGACGAGGTGGTGGAGGAAATCTTCAGAGATTGGGGTCGTCCAAGCATCGATCTCTTTGTGGACGATACAAACACAAAATGCAGCGACTTCGCGTCAAGGTTTTACCAGCCAGGTTCGAAAGGGAATGCCTTTTTGATCAACTGGTCAGGGAACTTTGTGTACGCTTTTCCTCCTCTCCCTCTCATCCCGAAGGTGATAACCAAGTTCTCCCACTCCAATGCGAGGATGATACTAATCACTCCGGATTGGCCCCGACAGTGGTGGTACCCGGATCTTCTGCACCTCTTGGAATGCCAGAACAGGAGATTACCGTGCAGGCCGGTCCTACTGTCCAAAATGAACGGAAGGATTCATCACCCCAACCTTCCATCGCTGAACTTAGCAGCATTGCCTCTGAGGTCCTCCAGTATGGACATTTAGGTCTTCTCAGGACTGCATGAACATCTTGAAAGAGTCTAGAAGGCCTTCTACATGGCACTCTTATTCTTTTAAATGGAAACGTTTTTATATGTGGTGTGTGAGGGATGGTTTCCAACCGACCAAGGGTCAAGAGGAGGTAATTCTACCGTATCTCCTCCACGTAGCCAAATCTGGTCTGAAGTTTAATTCCATAAAGGTACATCTCGCTGCCATTACAGCATATAGGAAGTCACCCTCTCAACCATCTTTCTTCCAGCTTCAGGTGGTCAAGGATTTCATGCAGGGGTTAAAGAAGGTTTTCCCTCCAAAGCGTCCTCCATCTCCTCCTTGGGAGCTAAACTTAGTTCTTCCCAAGCTAATGGGGCCTCCCTTTGAGCCTATACACAAAGCTTCCCTTCAGCACCTTACATTGAAAGCTGCCTTTTTGGTGGCAATCACTTCTGCTCGTAGAGTGAGCGAGATTCAGGCACTCTGCTCCAAGGAACCGTACACTGTCTTTCACCACAACAGAGTGGTTCTGAGAACCCACCCCTCCTTCCTTCCGAAGGTGGTGTCGGATTTTCATGTTAACCAAACTATCTCCCTGCCTACCTTTTTTCCTAATCCCTCTACACCAGCTGAGAGGTCCCTTCACTCTCTAGACCTTAAAAGGGTCTTAAAATTTTATTTGGACATGTCTAAAGATATTAGGAAATTTGATCAACTGTTTATAAACTATGGTTCTATAGGAATAGGTTTCCCAGCCTATAAGCGCTCCTTCTCCAGATGGATAGTGTGATGAATCAAACTATCATACCAGCTGTCAAATATGCCCCTCTTTTCAACTCCCAAGTCTCATTCCACTAGAGGGAAGGCAGCGACAGTGGCTTTTCTACATAATTTGGCTGTTTGGTTTTAGGTTTAAACCTATAATAACTGATAAAACCCCACTGAAAGAGAAATAGCCTTCACCAGTGAAAACATATAAACACTGAAAAAACACCTGCACAACCACAAACTAAATGCCATTCAAAGAAAGGAAAAAGAGAGTGAAAGCCATTTTCTTTCTTCCTGAAGGGGCCAATACAATGTAACTTTGTTATACAAGCTAGCAGTAAGAAAGTCTGGGATAACATTATTCTGCTTGAGTTTTGTTGTTTAGGGATGCCACTAAAATATTGTTTCTTCTTCCTATTGTTTTTTTCAGTTTTGTGGTCTTTGGTCTAAAGATGCAGGCTTTAGAAGCATGTTTTTTAATTATTTTAACTGTAGAGAATCAGGAAATATCAAAATCATATTTGATATTTTGGCTGCGTTTGATTCTTTCACTGAAAGGTAAAATGGCTGGTTTCATAAGAATCTTTCTTAATATGTGTCATCACATTTACCCACAGAGAATGGGTAAAAACCCTTAATACATCAGCCCCCAGTTTCTAGTGAGTCAGAATTGATAGTAGGTGAATTTCCAACACCTCAAGCTTTAAACATTCAATGCAAGGTATAGTAACAAGTATATGTGAAAAGAGCGCTATCACCAAGCATCTGGGATAGTGGTGTATGAGAAATGACTTGCAATGATGCATAGAAATGTCCCTTCCCCACCAATGGCATTTGAAGTTAATGAAACCTCACTGTGGTACTCTGTTCTAGATCTCTTCCGTAAAGGAGAATTTCCTCCGTAGTTTCAAAAGTGCTGCTTCATTTTTGACCGCTTCAATAACTCTGAGGGCATAAGCGCCCAGCTGAGCGCAAATGTTGCAGAACCTGCCCTGAGAATCGCAATCTTCAAGTGAACCAGTATTGGCACTGAAAGCTATGTCAGTGGCCAGAGTTAACAAATTGTATACTGGCTGTTTTGGCATTGCCCATCTCAAGTGCCAATGTTGAGAGGGCCTTTTCACAGAAGTTTACATGGGAAGGAAAGAGCAAGCGCACATGACCAAAGACTCACTGAAGAAGTATTGTATGGTGTGCTACAATAAGTTTAATTTGCAAAAATCTATTTGGACCTCATATACACTATACTTACACTGTCTATATACCCTGCGCTATCAGTGCAGAAAGCAAGCAATAATAAAAGCAAAACGTTCCATAAACACCGGAAAAACACTGTTTCTGTTGTTTTTAATGGTGCGAAAATGTGAAAGCACTGATAACCACTGTTTTTTTAAGGTATTGAAATCACTTGAAAACACTGGGAAAAAAACACCAGAATTTACCAAATATAGAAACTGAAAACAGGAAAGCCTATACATAATGTACCGATTGATGAGATCTGCAAAGCAGTCACTTGGAAATTGGTACATACGTTCACAAGACACTATTGTCTCGAATCAGATGCCAGAGCATACACTCAAGTCGGCTAGGCCTCCTTGAGAAATTTATTTCAATGCTGAAATCAGTTTATATATTTCTTTCTTTGTTTCTCAATTGCCTTCAGGTGGAGGATGGTCTTGCTATTTGATTCAGTGCTTATGACTATTGATGAGGATCCCCTGGAAGAGAAGGATAAGTTACTTACCTGTAATCTTAGTTCTCTTCCAGGGGTATCCTCATCAAAGTCATAAACAACCCATCCACCTCCCCAGGCAAAGGAGACATTTTTTAAGTCATATCTTTGTGCCCTGACCCTCGGGTCTCCGCAAAGAACGACTGACTTAACTGTCACCCCTGAGGCATGATGGGAAGCTGGGGGTCATGGCTGCATTAAAGGCACGGTGCCAGTTTATGCTAACAAGTACTTTCATTTTCTATGTTATTGAGTTTACAATGCAGCTATCAATGCCTGCTTTTTTGCAGTTTAACTTTCTTTTGGTCATTAAAGAGAGTTCAAGTGATTCTTGTATTTCCTTTTGCCTTTTTTATGCAATATATAGTTGCAAAGGCAGAAGTTTTCAGAGCATTGATTAGCCTTTGATTTATGATGGGAGGCTGTATTGGTTGGTGAAAAAATTATATATGTATATATATATATATATATATCAACAAACACTTTTCCCACACGAAGAAAAGACACTGAAGCCAGATTCCATGGAGTAAAACGCTATATTACAAATAGTCCTTTGGTAGCCAGCAAAATATCAACTGTCCCAACGCGTTTCAGCTCTGCCAACGAGCCTTGCTCACGGGAAAATGAAATGAAACCTGCTTCCAGAAATGACCATATCTTTAAAGGGCTCCTTGATTAGGTGATTCACGGAGCCTGAAAGTCATTTACATGCGCCTGCGCAGTGAATTCAAATCGGCACTTCGTGTTTATTTTGCAGCGTTTGAAATCCTCATAGCAAACTTCATAGTGTTATTAGTAAAGACCAATTCAGTGCGCACATTCCAAATGTTATTCCACAGCTTGCAGGCATACCATGGCAAAATATTGAACATTGTGCCTTACTTTCACATGGAGTCCGTGAGCCTGAAGGCATTTCAGCTCACATCCCTAACTCGTCCTCCCTGGTATTTCTTTTTGGGAAATCCCGTCTTTTCCAGAGATAAGAAGAGCGAGTCGGGCCCCCCTTTGTCAAACAATCCCATCCAAAGTTGCTCCGCGAAAGGGGCCTCAGACTCAAGCAGCGATACAAAAGGGGATGATGGACGGAACGTTTGAGCCAATCAAACACTCACCCCCAGTCAACTGATCTGGGTTTAATCCATCATCATTCTTTAGCTCACTCCACCACCCCAGTTCAGACATGGCCATATGCAAATCAGTCTGACCCTGTGCCTCATGGGAACAGTCCAGCACGAACTGCCAAGCCATGTCTTCCCTGGACCGGAAACAAGCATCCTAGGACCGGTTTCTGGCATTCCAGCCGTCATCAGCCAGGCTTGCTTGAATCCAGTGGCAAAGTGAGCAAGGGACCCACGTCTGGGCATACCCCCGCCAACTTAGGGCGAACAAAGCGATACAAAAGGGGATGATGGACGGAACGTTTGAGCCAATCAAACACTCACCCCCAGTCAACTGATCTGGGTTTAATCCATCATCATTCTTTAGCTCACTCCACCACCCCAGTTCAGACATGGCCATATGCAAATCAGTCTGACCCTGTGCCTCATGGGAACAGTCCAGCACGAACTGCCAAGCCATGTCTTCCCTGGACCGGAAACAAGCATCCTAGGACCGGTTTCTGGCATTCCAGCCGTCATCAGCCAGGCTTGCTTGAATCCAGTGGCAAAGTGAGCAAGGGACCCACGTCTGGGCATACCCCCGCCAACTTAGGGCGAACAAAGCGATACAAAAGGGGATGATGGACGGAACGTTTGAGCCAATCAAACACTCACCCCCAGTCAACTGATCTGGGTTTAATCCATCATCATTCTTTAGCTCACTCCACCACCCCAGTTCAGACATGGCCATATGCAAATCAGTCTGACCCTGTGCCTCATGGGAACAGTCCAGCACGAACTGCCAAGCCATGTCTTCCCTGGACCGGAAACAAGCATCCTAGGACCGGTTTCTGGCATTCCAGCCGTCATCAGCCAGGCTTGCTTGAATCCAGTGGCAAAGTGAGCAAGGGACCCACGTCTGGGCATACCCCCGCCAACTTAGGGCGAACAAAGCGATACAAAAGGGGATGATGGACGGAGACGTTTGAGCCAATCAAACACTCACCCCCAGTCAACTGATCTGGGTTTAATCCATCATCATTCTTTAGCTCACTCCACCACCCCAGTTCAGACATGGCCATATGCAAATCAGTCTGACCCTGTGCCTCATGGGAACAGTCCAGCACGAACTGCCAAGCCATGTCTTCCCTGGACCGGAAACAAGCATCCTAGGACCGGTTTCTGGCATTCCAGCCGTCATCAGCCAGGCTTGCTTGAATCCAGTGGCAAAGTGAGCAAGGGACCCACGTCTGGGCATACCCCCGCCAACTTAGGGCGAACAAAGCGATACAAAAGGGGATGATGGACGGAACGTTTGAGCCAATCAAACACTCACCCCCAGTCAACTGATCTGGGTTTAATCCATCATCATTCTTTAGCTCACTCCACCACCCCAGTTCAGACATGGCCATATGCAAATCAGTCTGACCCTGTGCCTCATGGGAACAGTCCAGCACGAACTGCCAAGCCATGTCTTCCCTGGACCGGAAACAAGCATCCTAGGACCGGTTTCTGGCATTCCAGCCGTCATCAGCCAGGCTTGCTTGAATCCAGTGGCAAAGTGAGCAAGGGACCCACGTCTGGGCATACCCCCGCCAACTTAGGGCGAACAAAGCGATACAAAGGGGATGATGGACGGAACGTTTGAGCCAATCAAACACTCACCCCCAGTCAACTGATCTGGGTTTAATCCATCATCATTCTTTAGCTCACTCCACCACCCCAGTTCAGACATGGCCATATGCAAATCAGTCTGACCCTGTGCCTCATGGGAACAGTCCAGCACGAACTGCCAAGCCATGTCTTCCCTGGACCGGAAACAAGCATCCTAGGACCGGTTTCTGGCATTCCAGCCGTCATCAGCCAGGCTTGCTTGAATCCAGTGGCAAAGTGAGCAAGGGACCCACGTCTGGGCATACCCCCGCCAACTTAGGGCGAACAAAGCGATACAAAAGGGGATGATGGACGGAACGTTTGAGCCAATCAAACACTCACCCCCAGTCAACTGATCTGGGTTTAATCCATCATCATTCTTTAGCTCACTCCACCACCCCAGTTCAGACATGGCCATATGCAAATCAGTCTGACCCTGTGCCTCATGGGAACAGTCCAGCACGAACTGCCAAGCCATGTCTTCCCTGGACCGGAAACAAGCATCCTAGGACCGGTTTCTGGCATTCCAGCCGTCATCAGCCAGGCTTGCTTGAATCCAGTGGCAAAATGAGCAAGGGACCCACGTCTGGGCATACCCCGCCAACTTAGGGCGAACAAAGCGATACAAAAGGGGATGATGGACGGAACGTTTGAGCCAATCAAACACTCACCCCCAGTCAACTGATCTGGGTTTAATCCATCATCATTCTTTAGCTCACTCCACCACCCCAGTTCAGACATGGCCATATGCAAATCAGTCTGACCCTGTGCCTCATGGGAACAGTCCAGCACGAACTGCCAAGCCATGTCTTCCCTGGACCGGAAACAAGCATCCTAGGACCGGTTTCTGGCATTCCAGCCGTCATCAGCCAGGCTTGCTTGAATCCAGTGGCAAAGTGAGCAAGGGACCCACGTCTGGGCATACCCCCGCCAACTTAGGGCGAACAAAGCGATACAAAAGGGGATGATGGACGGAACGTTTGAGCCAATCAAACACTCACCCCCAGTCAACTGATCTGGGTTTAATCCATCATCATTCTTTAGCTCACTCCACCACCCCAGTTCAGACATGGCCATATGCAAATCAGTCTGACCCTGTGCCTCATGGGAACAGTCCAGCACGAACTGCCAAGCCATGTCTTCCCTGGACCGGAAACAAGCATCCTAGGACCGGTTTCTGGCATTCCAGCCGTCATCAGCCAGGCTTGCTTGAATCCAGTGGCAAAGTGAGCAAGGGACCCACGTCTGGGCATACCCCCGCCAACTTAGGGCGAACAAAGCGATACAAAGGGGATGATGGACGGAACGTTTGAGCCAATCAAACACTCACCCCCAGTCAACTGATCTGGGTTTAATCCATCATCATTCTTTAGCTCACTCCACCACCCCAGTTCAGACATGGCCATATGCAAATCAGTCTGACCCTGTGCCTCATGGGAACAGTCCAGCACGAACTGCCAAGCCATGTCTTCCCTGGACCGGAAACAAGCATCCTAGGACCGGTTTCTGGCATTCCAGCCGTCATCAGCCAGGCTTGCTTGAATCCAGTGGCAAAGTGAGCAAGGGACCCACGTCTGGGCATACCCCCGCCAACTTAGGGCGAACAAAGCGATACAAAAGGGGATGATGGACCGGAGCGTTTGAGCCAATCAAACACTCACCCCCAGTCAACTGATCTGGGTTTAATCCATCATCATTCTTTAGCTCACTCCACCACCCCAGTTCAGACATGGCCATATGCAAATCAGTCTGACCCTGTGCCTCATGGGAACAGTCCAGCACGAACTGCCAAGCCATGTCTTCCCTGGACCGGAAACAAGCATCCTAGGACCGGTTTCTGGCATTCCAGCCGTCATCAGCCAGGCTTGCTTGAATCCAGTGGCAAAGTGAGCAAGGGACCCACGTCTGGGCATACCCCCGCCAACTTAGGGCGAACAAAGCGATACAAAAGGGGATGATGGACGGAGCGTTTGAGCCAATCAAACACTCACCCCAGTCAACTGATCTGGGTTTAATCCATCATCATTCTTTAGCTCACTCCACCACCCCAGTTCAGACATGGCCATATGCAAATCAGTCTGACCCTGTGCCTCATGGGAACAGTCCAGCACGAACTGCCAAGCCATGTCTTCCCTGGACCGGAAACAAGCATCCTAGGACCGGTTTCTGGCATTCCAGCCGTCATCAGCCAGGCTTGCTTGAATCCAGTGGCAAAGTGAGCAAGGGACCCACGTCTGGGCATACCCCCGCCAACTTAGGGCGAACAAGCGATACAAAAGGGGATGATGGACGGAGCGTTTGAGCCAATCAAACACTCACCCCCAGTCAACTGATCTGGGTTTAATCCATCATCATTCTTTAGCTCACTCCACCACCCCAGTTCAGACATGGCCATATGCAAATCAGTCTGACCCTGTGCCTCATGGGAACAGTCCAGCACGAACTGCCAAGCCATGTCTTCCCTGGACCGGAAACAAGCATCCTAGGACCGGTTTCTGGCATTCCAGCCGTCATCAGCCAGGCTTGCTTGAATCCAGTGGCAAAGTGAGCAAGGGACCCACGTCTGGGCATACCCCCGCCAACTTAGGGCGAACAAGCGATACAAAGGGGATGATGGACGGAGCGTTTGAGCCAATCAAACACTCACCCCCAGTCAACTGATCTGGGTTTAATCCATCATCATTCTTTAGCTCACTCCACCACCCCAGTTCAGACATGGCCATATGCAAATCAGTCTGACCCTGTGCCTCATGGGAACAGTCCAGCACGAACTGCCAAGCCATGTCTTCCCTGGACCGGAAACAAGCATCCTAGGACCGGTTTCTGGCATTCCAGCCGTCATCAGCCAGGCTTGCTTGAATCCAGTGGCAAAGTGAGCAAGGGACCCACGTCTGGGCATACCCCCGCCAACTTAGGGCGAACAAAGCGATACAAAGGGGATGATGGACGGAACGTTTGAGCCAATCAAACACTCACCCCCAGTCAACTGATCTGGGTTTAATCCATCATCATTCTTTAGCTCACTCCACCACCCCAGTTCAGACATGGCCATATGCAAATCAGTCTGACCCTGTGCCTCATGGGAACAGTCCAGCACGAACTGCCAAGCCATGTCTTCCTGGACCGGAAACAAGCATCCTAGGACCGGTTTCTGGCATTCCAGCCGTCATCAGCCAGGCTTGCTTGAATCCAGTGGCAAAGTGAGCAAGGGACCCACGTCTGGGCATACCCCGCCAACTTAGGGCGAACAAAGCGATACAAAAGGGGATGATGGACGGAACGTTTGAGCCAATCAAACACTCACCCCCAGTCAACTGATCTGGGTTTAATCCATCATCATTCTTTAGCTCACTCCACCACCCCAGTTCAGACATGGCCATATGCAAATCAGTCTGACCCTGTGCCTCATGGGAACAGTCCAGCACGAACTGCCAAGCCATGTCTTCCCTGGACCGGAAACAAGCATCCTAGGACCGGTTTCTGGCATTCCAGCCGTCATCAGCCAGGCTTGCTTGAATCCAGTGGCAAAGTGAGCAAGGGACCCACGTCTGGGCATACCCCCGCCAACCAGGGCGAACAAAGCGATACAAAGGGATGATGGACGGAACGTTTGAGCCAATCAAACACTCACCCCAGTCAACTGATCTGGGTTTAATCCATCATCATTCTTTAGCTCACTCCACCACCCCAGTTCAGACATGGCCATATGCAAATCAGTCTGACCCTGTGCCTCATAGGAACAGTCCAGCCACGAACTGCCAAGCCATGTCTTCCCTGGACCCGGAAACAAGCATCCTAGGACCGGTTTCTGGCATTCCAGCCGTCATCAGCCAGGCTTGCTTGAATCCAGT